>JAWNKW010000142.1:10852500-11452500 GCA_035041775.1 Chymomyza caudatula
GACTATTTTTTTTTAGTATTTTCATACTTTATGTTGCATTTCTTTGAACTTTTTTTTTCATTTTATTATTTTAAATTATTGAATTATGCATTAAATCAGTTATTGAATGGTACAAGTCAATATTATTTAAACTTAAATATGATGCTTTGGTGAATTCTGAAGTGAACGAGGCTTTCTATTTGGCCCACAATCTTGAACTTTCAATCTCTAATAAAGCTTTTTATAGATCGGAAAGGAATATGCAAAAAAATAAAAAGGAAGTGATTATATTTCTAAATAGCAAACAAAGAGTTTTAGAGCTCCTGGTACTTTTACAGGCATTTTGAATTTATAATTAAGTTAATTACTTTACTATTGACGCTAATAGTTTAATAGACTTTACAAAGCTCTTGTTGGCGTTAGCAATGATAATGGTAGCTTTTATAATACCATAAAGCTGTATTAACATTCACGATTTAATTGGCAGCGTCGCTCAAATTATATGCCTAATTCGCTACCATCATTGCCATCATTCAAATTCAAGCGCTTTAATCAGCTGTTTTCTGTTTATTTTTTTTGCATGCAATCGTCAATCGATTGTAGAGAGGAGTCCATCGATATTTTTTTTTTTTATAACACTCATCGATATTTGCTATAATTTGCCACCTGCAGTTGTTATGTGTACATTGAAACTAATTCGCCATTGAAAAAGTTGCAGAATTTAATTGCGAATCTGCCATGTAAATCAATCAAAAATTGTGCAATATTAAGCTTAACTATGCTAAGTAAAATAACAAAACTCGTTAGAGCAATAAGCAACACCAAAAATTTTAGCTAGATAAACTGAAACAAAAACAAACAAAAGGGCTTTTAAGTCTGCTGTGCCCCGCCGTCACGCGCCTGCCCCGCTCACATATACTGACAACATAAGATATTCGTCATCAGCTGGCAGCTCAGCTCCAAAGTTGCAGTCGCAGTCGCCACAAAATAAAATTTTGTTCCTGCCACGCATTATGAAGAATGTGCTGCAGCTAAAAGGGTCTACGCTGCGCTACTGCTTCAAAGAACTGCAAACAAAGGCATTGATTGGCAACTGCATTTAAACATTAACAAAAACACTGCCCCAACAGGGTTAATAAGGTGAAATGTGAAATTTGTTTACGAAATCAATTAAGTGAAATTAAACGGATGTCAGAGGTTAATGATTCAACAAAGAATTTGTTTGTTGTGATAATTGCTTATGATTATTCTAATTCGATGCATATAAAAGTTATTCTTTAATAAGCTCTAATATAATTATTTAATCAGCTAATTCTATATGCTGGATGACGCAGTAGAACCAAGTGCTGCTGTTGCCACGCTTTTAAAATATGCATTGAACACAACAACTAATTAAAAATGCGCTGATTTTAGAGTGTGCCCCAAGGACGCCTTTACCGTCTCTGGCCAACAAGTGGTTGCTGTGGTTAATTGCTATTGATTTTCAGTTGCCTTTGTTAATAAATTGTTTTGTATCATTTACAGAGCGCGCTCAGTAAATAATTGCGCTCGTTTTTTGCTTGATAACGACTGGCAAAAGACGTCGCCATGGAGTCTGCAGACGCACTTCCAGAAGAGCAGAAACTCATGGCCGAGGCCAAGTATCGCAATTATATGGCCAGCATTGACAAAGCACTGCGCAATTTCGAGTACACCAGCGAGTGGGCGGATTTGATATCGGCGTTAGGCAAGCTGAGCAAGGTATAATTTGTGTTATAAGTATTATAAAAACTACGCTAAATAGTTGACCCATATTTGCATAAATTGTTTCCACACTCATTGCTGATTCATCGCAATTTTGTGATTTTTCTTATCTTACTTGTTTACTTTCGTAAATTTGCCTTATCGGCAGGCTTCCTTTATTGTTATCATTTATAAAAATTGTCAAGCTTCTTGCCTACAAGCTCTTGAACTCTTATTTTTTCAGGCCATATCGAGCAATACTCAGTACCAGGTTATACCCAGACGCCTAAAGATTTCCAAACGTCTGGCTCAATGCATGCATCCCGCTCTGCCCTCTGGCGTACACTTGAAGGCACTGGAAACCTATTCAGTAATTTTTAGCAAAACTGGCCCCGACCGCTTGGCATCGGAGTTTATTTATAGGCACGTATTTTGATTAACTTTGTTATGTTTGCATCATTTATTTGTATTAACTACATCAACAGCGCCGGCCTCTTTCCTTTACTTGGCTATGCTGCCATGAATGTACGTCCCGCTCTCTTGACCATCTATGAAACGTACTTTGTTCCGCTGGGAGAAAAGTTGCGACCCGCTTTGAGCGGTTTTCTAAATGGCGTGTTACCCGGCTACGAGTGCGGCTTGGACCATTTTGAACGCACAAGCTCGTTGCTTAAAGATGTTTGCATGGCCGTCAACCCCACACATTTCTACACGGTGCTATGGGAATCTGTGGCAACAAATGCGGCTATACGCTTACCCGCTATTACTTACTTGCTGGAGCACTTTAACAAGCGTCTGGACATGCGCGAACAAGTTTACATCATAGGCCGCAATCGAGAGGTCATGATGTCCGCACTTTGCGTGTGTCTAAACGATTCTGTGATATTGGTGCAACGCAACACTTTAGAGTTTCTCTTGCTTGGTTTTCCAATGCATACAACGTTGTTGTGCGAAGATGACCTGGTAAAATTGGTCAGCAATGCGTTGAATACAATACTGAGACGTGACATGTCGTTGAATCGACGTCTATTCTCTTGGCTGCTAGGCGCCGAGGTGGCCAAAAACTCGCCTACCTACGATACGCTATCACTGGACGCAGTTCCTGTAGAGGATGAGCCCTATTTTGTTAAGCACTCGCGGCATATATTAATACGTGCACTGGTTAGCACTTTACGCATTAGCTTGGAGTGTGCGCCCATGGATCTGAAGCCGTATCGCATTATGCTCTCGCTGCTGGACAAGGCTGACATAGGCAGCGCTGTGCTGGACTATGTGCTGTGTGATATTATACGCGCCATGTACATTTCCAGCGACAATGCTGAGGCTTTAAAGTCTGCCAATTTGCTCTTTGCAACATTTGATCCTGCCTACATATGGAGCTTTATGACTAACATGTTTGAGAAAGCCTGCCAGCAGACGCAGCCAAAGCGAGCTGCACATAATAACGAGAAAAAATACCCTTGCGATGTAGGTTCTGGAGATCCCTGCGTAGAAGAGATTTGCATACTAACTGAGTTCCTGCTGGAGACCGTATCTCTGGAAATGTACACGGAAACAACGCGTGTTTATCTGCCAAAAGTATTCTTAGCCATTACACAGCTGCTGTCCCTGCACTTGGATCATGTGAGCAGCGAGGAGATAACAGCATCGCTGAAACTCTGCATGAAAATAGTCTCTCGCGTGCAGCCCATGATAACGTAAGTAAACCATTAATCATAAAATGAATGCAACTGTCCATAACTCAATAAGATTATTGATAAATTGCCTCTTGCAGTAGCCCCATTAAGTTAAATCCGCCAATGGCAGAATGTGTCTCATCAAGCGAAGACAAAAGCATAAATTCAACGAACAAAAATGTTGATAGCTCAACGCACACAACTTCGTTGGAGAAGAGTAAATCTGACTCACGTCTCAATCAATTTGCAGACAATTCCTTGAATCATAAAGACAATAACGAGGATGACATCATAAGGCGCTCAGCCTCAAATCAAAACGTTGGTGGCCGTCATAGTCCAAAAAAGAAGGCCAAATCATTCTCACGTCTTTCAGAGTTGGACAAAGATGTAAGTTGCTAGTCGATGGCAACATATTTACTATATATGTTTTCCCCAAGACCTAAATTATTAATTAGAATTTTTAATACCATATAACTAAATTATTGTATATCCGTTGATTAGATAAGTGCTTCAGATACTGGACAGCAGTCCTCCTCTGATTTGGACACGCCGCGCAGCATTAAAAAGCTGAAAGCCAAAGCCAAGGCACCTTTTGGCTTACGCAGCAGTCCCAAAAAAACACGACCAAAGGATATAGTTCTACAGCCGACGACCAAGAGCGATGAAAGCGCAGCGCCTAAAGTCTATGATGAAATTGATGAGCCTCCGAAAAGTGCACCCCCAGAGCAGCACAATCACATGGATGCCTTCTTTATAGATGAGGTAGCAAAGGAAACGGCAAAGCGTGGCTTTTCCATACTTGAAAAATGCATACGCCAATACGAAATATTTTTCGAGGTTTTTTTAGCGCGCAAGTTATTGCAAATTGGGAACACCAGCTATAATCCCATTGTTGATCCCAAAAAATGCGCCGTCAAAGTGCAACTTCAACGCAGCACGAGCGCAGCTGCGTCTAGTGCAAATGTGGCCAATTTGTTTATGGTAGAGCACGTGCTGGAGCATGAGTGTCCACAGCGAGTACAGCAAATTGAGCGCCTTTTTAAGCTGCTGCGCGTGGATATTGTGCCGCGCTCGAAGCAGCTACTGCGCTTACTCAACCGCTCGCTACCGCCGCAGTTTACTTCGGCCAGCGAGATTAGCAGTGACAGTGAAGCGGATGCTGATCGTGAGCAGTTAAACATTGATGCCCTGACACAAGAAAGTGTGCAGCAATTGACAGAGCTGCAGGTAACACCATCGTTGCGTGCCGCCATTAAATTGGCTGCTAGTTTGCTGGTCGAAATGTCAACATTTCCCAATTGCAATAAGCATATTGTGGTGGACAAAAGCGGTAAGTGAACACAGTAGATAATACCCCGAAGATGCTCATTTCGTTGCCCTTTGGCAGAGCAAGATGTCCCCAATTGGCTAAAGGTGCTATGCGTTGTAGCCTGTTTCTCACAAAGCGACAAGGAACTCCAAATCGCCACCGTTACAACGCTGTTTGATCTAATCAGGTAAGTGTTCAAGCGGGTACCTAAAATGTGCAACACAATCAAATACCTCATAAACCGAATCCAATAGTTAAGCGAAAGTGGTTTAATTGTTGTGTTTTTTTAAAGTAAATATTATCTTAATGAGTCTGCCTTTTTCAACAGCTTGCTCCGTTCACAAATAGAGCACACCACCAGCCCTGGCGTTACCTTTGTTGTTATGCTGCCGCTTCTCAAATTCGGCCACGTCAGCTACATTGAACATAGCACGCGCATATTTCAACTCGTCACATCCATACTTTGGGATTACCTAGGTGCACCTGGCATTGATCCAGCGCAAATTGCTGCCTTGCTCTATCAGTTACACAGCTGCCTGGAGAGCGGTCTAGTCGAAACGGTCATTGGCAATCGCATGTACGCGCAATATTTGCTGCAACATTTCGAGGCGGATGGATTTGGGCTATGCAAAACCGCATCCAAATCACGCACGTTAAGCGCCTTGCAATGCTTTAATCTGGATCGCGTAGCCGATGTGCATATGATATGCCCATCGCCATCCATTGAGCGTTTGCAAGAGAGCAAGTCGCGAAGCTACACAAAATTCGAGCTGCTTTGGCATTTGGGACGCGATAAACAAACAACCCGTGGCTTTGAAAAAACGCTACTTAAAGTTTTGGATACCTTGGCACTGCCGCACTTCATGTCTGAGCGCACCTTTGTGACTAACTGGCTTCAGTCGGCGCTACTGCGCGGAGATCTATCGCGTTTAACCAAGCCTCTCTTTAAGATATTGCTTGCCGCCAACTCGAAGCGCGTGGGTATCGTGCACATGCAGTATCTTTATAGGGAGACAGATGAATTGAATGGATCTGGTGAAGCAGCTCATCAGACAGATCGCTTTGGCACATTTGAGCGTGACGTTTATGCGATAAGCTCAGAGCATGGCAACATTAAATATCATCATATGGAAGTATCCAGCAACAAAAAGAAAAGTCCCATACGCAATCTTCCAAAGAAAATATTTGGCGTAACGCTTAGTGGTAAAACAAACAAAACTTCTAATTTTGTGAGCGATAAAGCGCCCATAGCAACCTCACTGGCAACGGAAACAGCACAAGATTTGACTAAAATTGGCTTGATTATAAATCCGCTAGAAAACTCGCATGATTTCGATGATGAAACGGACTTCGAAGAGCCACGCATTGAGTTGGCATTAAGCAGCAAGGAGGAGCAAACACCCTTAGAGGAGAAAATTGCAAATGCCATGAATGACAGCGAGCAGTTACAGACAGAGGAGCTTCCATCCCTAGAGCACGAAGCTTCAGCGCAATATGAACATGATTTGACAGATGATTCCGAGAGCAGCGATTTTGAGTCCGATTCGGAATTGCGGGAAACGAGCATTGAGAAAGAGGATAGTCTCACGGTAAGTTCTAGTGCTGGCATAAGCGTTGGAGCTGGTTGCAACGATGATGTTAAACGTTTTGTGGGCGACTGCGAGCGCGTTACTGAAATGTTAACCCAACATGAGCGCATCAAAAGTCGTAAAACTTATCGTCTGACGCGTGAAAAAACACCTGGAGAGTCGAGCCTAAACTCAGTTACAACAGATGAACAGACCCCTTCCATTGGCACTATGAATGCAGCAGATAATGATCATGCCTTGGCTGCGGATGAGTATTTTAACGAGGCCAAGCCGCTGCTCATTGGCGAGGAAGAGCTTAACAATACATCAAAGAAATTGGACAAGAAGTTGCGACGTCAATTGGTTTCCGGCTCCAAGGAGAAGCGCAAACGCAAAAAGCTCCTTAATAGCACCGAAAAGAAGCGTATGAGTTGTATTTCCAAAACATCCACGGATAGCAACAATAGCCATGGAGAGCCGTGCGTAGCTGTGCAAAAGGAACTCAGTCCAAGCGATGATGAGGCAGCAGAGTCTGAATCGCAAACAGTCTCGATACACACTAGTTCTGATACAGGGCCAACCATTAATGTAGAGGATAAGCGTCGCAATCTTAGCTTGGAGACAAGCAAGCTAAAGCCCGATTGGGAGCTTACACAGAAGACGCTCGAAAAGAGCAAACAAAATGTGGAAATCCTACGACAGAATGCCGCACAAAATGCCGAGGAAAATAGCAATCGCTCCTCTACTAGAAGTATCACTGATGTTGTACATCTATATCACAATCATTTGCTCATCTATTTGGCTATCTATGATACCAAACAAGCGCTGTACGCCTTTCAAACGCTGCGCAACATTATCTGCTGTGACAAACGCACCTTCCTTTGCCTTTCCATAACCACATCCTTTACCAGCGGCAGTTTGAAGCAGCAGCTAATACGCCATCGCAAGAGCATCTCAGGAAAAGGTTTCAATGGTAGCATTAGCAATTCTGAATACGCCCAAAACTATCGCGGGTGCATGCATTTAGAGCTGCTGGTCACATTGTGTCTGTTCTACGCGCGTGGCTATTTCCATCGCGATTCTGTGGATGCTAAAAACGAGGGACCTACACTGGATGATATTGTCAACAATCGGCGCATACAGCTGGAAAGCATTGAGCTGTTGACGCTCATTTGCACCGAACTTATTGACATTGTCAAAGGCATGGGCAAAGGTCTGGCCTGCTATATTGCTGATCTTATGGCACGCTCCAAACTGCAAAAGGTTATACTACATTGTCTTAACTCTTCGGTGTGCACCTATGAGCGGCAGCTGCGCAGCGTCGGAGGTAGCTTTTCCGAGCAGGTGCTCAGCTTTAACGATCCACAGGATGATCAGCTACATGCCGAGTGTTTCCAGGTGCAGGTGCTTCGTCTCTTAATGGCCGTCATCAAACTGGAGTATGAAGTTGATGTGCTGCGCAACGATTTGACCACCAATAGCTCAACTTCCGGCTCTGGCTCTGGCAAAGATGCTGACGCGGCAGGCAGCATTTCTCCCACACGCTTGGCTCATCTAAGCGCCGATGTGGCAGCATCAAATGTCAAGTACTTGCCGAATTGCCTCATTAGTCAACAGCCCATGTTTCTGGCTGCTGTGCTGAGCGCGCTGCAAGATGATCGCCTAAGACATGTACATCGCAACTGGACCGATCTAGTGACCAGTTCGCTCAATTGCTTCAGTTTTGGTTCGCTTACCAATATTGTTATTAGCGTGGTCCATCAGCTGTGCAATAATATAGATCGTATTGCCAAGCTTACGCTCAAGGAGCAAGAGCAGTTTCCTCCGGACTATGTGGTGTCACAGCTTGAGGCAGTGACCATACTATGCCACTATTGTTTACTAGACAACACACAACAGACGGCGCTGTCACATCTCTTCAATCAGGCGTATCCACAAACAAGCGTTGCTTCGCAAAGCTCCAATACCGGCCAACTGCTGAATAACATTGTACACTCGTTTTTGTCCAACAATGGTAGCGGTACAGCGAATGAATCCCATGTTCCCCGTAATCCACAGCTTCAGGCAGCGCGCAATGCCGTGCTCTCACACTTGTCGCGCATTATGACAAGCGTGGCGGCCATTTGGGACAGTGAGCTGGGCCAGGTGCGCGCTGTCAAGCAGCAGTTAATGGAGTTTTTATCGCCAGTCTCCCTGCACCATGGGTGCAATTTTCTGACGGCTGTGGCGGTCACCTGGCAGGAGCGCGGCGAGGCACATCGCAGGCGTCTAGTAGCTGAAGGAAAAATTGCCAACCTAAGCATACCTGAGCAGTTCCAGCGCAATTCAACACTGCAGGCCTGCCCTGAGCAGTTAAGCTTGGTCTCTCTGGTGTCCAGCATAAGAGTTATGCCCATGGACTCATTTGTGCAAACGCTGCATCAAGTGGTCAAGTCACCGCCGCCAATACATAGGCCACCAGCATATTTGAGCATTGAGGTGAGCGCCTTGGAGCTCTTTTATTTTTATATGAGATCAGCGCCAGCGCCACAACTGGCCGATGCCTGGGCTTCATTGCTGGTGCTGTTGCGCGATGGCATGAATCTGACGCCACCGGCGCAGTTTGCATTGTTAATGCTGCTGAATGAGTTTGTGCAGCGCTGTCCGCAAATGCCGTTCCAGGATAAAAAGGAGGTACGCGAGCTGCATGATGTTACTTCGCGGCTAGTGGACTCGCTATCAAATGTAGCTGGCGCCTGTCTGGAGCAGACTACTTGGCTGCGTCGTAATCTGGCCGTCAAGGAAGATATGGATGGGCATGCCAAGGACAGCAGCGTGGGCGGCATACAGCAGTACTCGCTGCAAGCTCAAAGTGTGCTGGCTGGAATTTTATCAAATCTGCTTGATGTTGCCTATGGCTCGCAAGAGAAGGACAAAGTGGTGACCATTGTAACAACGCTTCTATATAATATCACACCCTATCTAAAGAATCACACGGTGCGTAATGTGCCATCTTTTTATGCCTGCTCCGCACTGCTGGCCAGTCTGAGTGGCTATCAATATACACGCAAAGCGTGGCGCAAAGATATGCTGGACTTGATGCTGGATACTTCCTTCTTTCAAATGGACATAACGTGTCTACCCTTTTGGCGTCAAATTTTAGACAGCCTTATGACCTACGATAACACCACATTCCGTGAGCTAATGACGCGCGTATCGCTCTCACAAGCGGGAAGTCTCAACATATTCGCATCACGTGACCAGGAGTACGAGCTGCGCGCGATGCTACTAAAACGTCTTGCCTTTGTTATCTACAGCAGTGAGTTTGGACAGCACAACAAGTACATGCCGGATATTCAAGGTGAGGACGACTTGATGTAGTTAACTTAAACGTAGGAATTGACAAGGAAAGACAACCAGGAAGATTGTTCTGTATGTGTTTTTAGTTCGATTGAAAAAACCTAAAACAGTGCTTAGTTATCAGAATTGATAAAAAATTTTCATTCTACGCCTTTTCGTAATGCAGTCTCAGATGATGTCAAAAATTCTGTTTAATTTTTCAATCAATTAAGAATACTCACTTTTTTATACTCCTGACTTACAGAGCAACTTGTGAATAGCCTGCGGCTTGTGCCCTTGGGTCCGGCGGTTCAGGCTGCGGTGTTTTTGTGTTCGCGTGTTTTATTGATGCGCATGTCGCCGGAAAATGTAACCTCATTGTGGCCCATTATAATTGCCGAAATGGTGCAAGTATTTCTTGCCATGGAACAGGAGCTAAAATCCGAAGGCGATGAACGCAGGTTAGTCAACGAAATATTATGTATCTGCCATTTTTATTAAAACATTTATTATGCACAGCCCACAACCGCGTTTACTGTCTGGCATTGATGTATCCTGGTCCTCTACCGCATCCAGCAATGGCATAAACTCACAAACGCCCATGCACCATTGGAGATCGGTTCAGTTGGAGGCCTGCAAACTGCTCGAGTTGGGCTGTGTGTTGCCTGCCACAACATTGCCGCATTTCCAAATGTATCGTTGGGCTTTTGTTGGTACTGAATTCGATGTGTTGGAAGAGGTTCCGGTACACAACGGCAGCATTGATAGTGCAGCCTATGTGCCCAATACGCTGTATGTGCCGCATGTGCAGCGTGTAGCGCGTCTTATGGACATGAAATACACAAGCCACTCTCCGGTAAATTTGTTGTTTATATATGCAACTTGCAAAAGTATTAAATCATACATAATTTTTTTACAGCCGCTCAATCGTAAACCTGGAAAGCATTTGATGCTTAACTTTCAACAAATTCAATCGCTGCAGGAGCTTTATGCATTTTTCTCAACTTTAAGCATTTGTTGTCCTAACCCGCGCAACTTTGCCGATACCAAGAAAGATGTAGCTAGCTGTTTGCAGGAAGTTGAACATGTGTTGGCCAAGGATTTCTTGGAGAAGATGCCGAACACTACAACGCCAAGATGAAAATCGGCAGTTAGCTTTAGGCAGACAAGCATGGCTCAATTTGAGCTTGAGCTAGACATGAGCACGCCAGCTGTAAGCTATGCACGTGGTGGCGGTAACAATATTGAACCGGATATTGGTCAGAGCTCCCGCATCTTTGCTGCTTTTCAATCAAAACTTACAAACCAAAATGCTGAGACAAGCTTTACGCAAATTACCAAGAAGACCAACTTTCCATTTTATGTTTAGTATAAAAAAAAAAGCCTAGCCGGAGTGTAGAGTAGTAACAATTTGAATAGAACTGCTAACAAAATAGAAAAGTGTTAAAGAAAAGTAGTGAGTGGGTATTATAAATATTTTGTTTTAACTGTTGCAAATATAAGGCCTAAGAAAGTTTAGCTTAAAATAATATAAATATCAGCTAAAGTCTATAATGTATTATTGTATGTATGTATGTATATTTAAACTGTTGATAAATACAATGTGACAAAAGTGATGACTCATGTATGTTTTAATGTTAACTTGTAACTCAATACGAGAACGTATTTTATTGAAAAACACTACAGAAAATAGAAAAGCTTATAAAAAACAAACACATTGGAAAGCACATGGCATTGGTGATTTAAACAACAACTGTAGTATGTTGTGGATTGGACGGATTGTTCTTTAGCTGTAGGTGATACGAGTAGACGAGACGAGCACAGAAAGCATAGAGTACTACAAAAACGCAGAAACGATTTGTTTATTAATAAAACAAACACATTTGTGACAACATTTTGACTTACTCAGTTCTATGATGTAAAAAATCAATGCCATGATAATATTGTTGAAGCCGGTGGCCTCGCGATATCCGCCAAAATGGAAGATGGTTCCAAAAATGGCAAAGGGCCAGCCAATGGCAAACAGAAGCGCAGATCCCAGCCAAATGAGCACAAGAAAATTATTGTACTGCAAGCATGGGGAACAAAATTAACTCAAAAATTTAGACACATATTCCAGGGAAAGATAAGAACTTTTGTAAATAAGTACCTTCAAGCAACCGAAGAGCAGGCAAATATTGGCTACAATTACGATAGCAAATGAGATAAAGTTGACGACTGCAAGTAAAACAAGAAAAAGTTTGTCATTAATACTTAAGGTGCAAAAAAGTGTCCGAATGTATGGGCATACAGCACACTAGAAGCTTCCAAGCTTCACAATACTAGTAGAGAGTCCAAGTGTGCTAGATTCGATCGTAGAAACAAACATTTCCTTAGATGAGTTGCGCGGTATTAGAATACATATAATTTTCATTTGAAATAGGCTGGTACATAGCCGTACAGCTGCCGCAGATATCTAGCTTTAAAACGTTAATAATGGCAATGTACTCTTACAGAAAGTGCATCTTAGCGCAATACTGAGCGATTCTGATGCTACTCTAAAGTATGACAAACATGCATGATAAGCTATTTATACTTTTTAAAAATCGTATAACTAATTTTTGGGCAGATGGCATTGTTATGTGTCATATTATCCGCAGCTATGGTGGCGTCATAGCCGTAAAAAATCCGACAGAATAAAAAATGTTCGCCTCAAGAACAAGTTTGGTGATATGAATATATTAGCTCATGCTTTATATAGTATATATGTATTTAATTTAAAAAAACATAAATATATATAAGTTTACGTCTGTACGATAGCTATACATATGTACATATAGAACATACATATATGGCACAACAACAACCACTTTTATTTGGCTATTTTGTATGAGCATAAAAGTCTAAATAGGAACCCCAAAATAACCACTTGCTATTGTTTTGACAATTTAAAACTTAATGTTACTATTAAAAGACATTTGCCAAAACTACAAAAGGGTCGCACGCTGGTCCAGAAAGCTGCCGCGCCCCTTATTAGATACACATTTACATATCTAGTCATTCTCGCAAATAATATAACTGTCATCACAAGCAACGTCAGTTTTTTTACTCACCAGTTGGCAAAAAGATTACGTTCAATGTAATAGAAATTAGAAAATATATTGCAATGGATAAACACCAACTGCGTAGATCTGTTTGGCAGGGTCCTTGATCAACAACAAGCTTCATTGTGCAGGCTTGAAAATATTTTGAATTTTCGCGAAAACCAGTTGATATCTTAAAGAAAAGCGCGCACGCGTTTTGTATAAAAAATTGACAGCACGAAAAAAAAACAACCAGCAGCCAAGAGCGAGCGTCAACAAATGAAGCTTCGATTTCGATGCGGGGGGAGCACAACATCAGCTTGTGGAGAGCGCGACTGTGGGCATGTATGTGTGTGTGTGTGTGTGTGCTGGGGCATGACAAACATGAGAATTTAAATTTAACGACCTCTCTTGCCTGCTCAGATTATAAGTACAAAGTATATTTTATAAAACATAATCCAGCAAACATTTGGAACATAAAAGTGCGAACCAGTCGGCGCAGGTTCCGAAACCCATTTTTAACGAACAAGGTAAATATATATATGTACGCACATAAGTGCTCTTGTCTCTACAAAAAGTAAAAAAAAAATATGTATTAGTTTTTTTGAGCAGTGCTAATTTTAAATTGTCGAACCAAGTTATCTATTAGATAATGATGCTGATCATTTGGACAAATCTGTAATTAAAAAGCATACGAAAGATGTGGCAATTGACACCTTGTAAGCGAAATTAAACAAGCTGTCATTTTTCACAACTTTTCATTTAGTTTCCGTTTGAATCTAAGTAAATAGGAATTTCTCAGCTTTTGAACTTTCAATTTGCAATAAGGTTTGGGTAAGTAGGTTTCGTTTCAACAATTTATTTAATACCAATAGGTAGCCTGCCATTTTAATGAACAAACGCAAAGCAAATACAAAAGGTTGAATTATTCACCGTTCGAACTTGAAATTGCATTAGTAGGACTTTGTCGGTTTACTTTTGATGTTTTGGCTGCTTGTCAGTTGTGAATGCAACATAAAGCGCAGAAAAACAATCATTCCACAATCTTAAATTATTAGTTATAAATTCTACAAGTCCTTAAAAATGTTGCTTTATTTATAAGCTAACACGTTAAATTTGATTTTTGCTTGCTGCGTTGACTATTAATTAAACAAATTAGCTAGTTTTAAAAGTTTAAGTGTGGCAGCACCGTATAAAAAGATATTTGAACTTAACAAACTTTAAGGCAGCCTTGCCACAGTGCTCAACTCTAAGTGGCAATATTTAGAATCATCTGGCAACACCTGTTGCTTTGACGTTTGGCAAACTGCATTGGATCTACTTTATTATTGCTGCGCATATCGTACTACGAACGGCACTTTTTTTTAATATTGTCGTTCATTCGTATAGCGAAAAAGCAAGTTTAAAGGTTAGTAGGCGGATGCTGCACTTGGTAATTTAATAAGATAATGAAATTTTCGTTGTGTCTTTTTTTTGCAGTTTCGTTGCACATCGCGAGCTACTCTTTTGTTCTATTGCACTTGACTGCAACAAAAGAAAATCAAAATGTTGAAGGGACTATGTGGCATGCGCCTTAACACCGCTGGCGTGGTCATTGGCTGGCTAGGGATTGTAGGCTCATTTATAGCCACGATCTTGCTGGGCATTGGAATCGGCTATGCTGATAAATTGGCAGAAGTGTTTGCGGAGAAAATGAAAGAGCAGGGAAGCGACGTCAACCCGGCGGACATAGAACCAAGTAAGTTGTGAAATAGTTTTGCTGAAGCTAATCATTGAACTTAACGCTTGCACATACAGTTGTCGTTGCTGTGGGAAGCTTTTATTTGGCCCTAACCATTATCAATTTGTTGTCATCCGGAATGCTAGTCCTTGGCACGATTAAGGTCAGTACAAAATGTACATATATTTGATTTAAAGTCAAATGGTTTTTCCTCTCTCTTGTTTAGGAACGC
The DNA here is from genome assembly GCA_035041775.1 of Chymomyza caudatula. NCBI lineage: Eukaryota > Metazoa > Arthropoda > Insecta > Diptera > Drosophilidae > Chymomyza > Chymomyza caudatula. Next base: position 10,867,087 of record JAWNKW010000142.1, read on the forward strand.
CATCTTATGTTGTTGCCCTGGCTTATAAACTCTACTATTGGGCTGGCGATCAGCGTTTTTTATAATGTCGCTTTGATTATAGTAGTTACACAAAGCGAGCAAGCTGTTACAATGCTGCCCAGCATTTTGTTCTCTGCCATTGAGCTGAGTGAGTCATTCAGTTTTTCCCCTTTATTCTTTCTAGCAAACTTTATGAGGGTAACTTGGTTTTTTTTATCTTTCAGTGCTACAATTCTACATTTACTACGGCATATATTCTCTCTACAAACATCTCCAAGCCAACCGTGAGCAGCGTCCGCTATTAATTGCAGCCCCCGCTTCACACCCAAATACTTATCCTAACTATACCAAAATCTAAATTCCTTAAAATTTTTGCGCCCTACGAACAAGTGCTACACTTGAAGCCTTAAATTTTCTTTTGATGATGGGTCTACATATTTTCATTATTAAACAATTGTGGCTCATAAATACGTAGTTTTAGCCATATAATTTACTCGGAATCTACTAAAATCAACAGCTAACACGAACAATTCGAATTTGCCAATCTAAATTTAATTTTGTTGTATACTTATATCTAACAATATATACCAAATTATTCGAAATATACACATATATATACACTATATAAAAGCACGACTCACGTGTATTGGGTTATGCTTAGTGCTGGTTTTAGGAATTCCCGCTCAGCAGACATATTTTTAATAAAATTTACTTAACGTTCAGTTCAGCTTCAGATATGAATTATAATTGAATTCTTTGTTGCTTTTCTTTCTTGTTATTGTTATTTTTTGTGGTTTGATAGATATACAGACAAACCTGCTTAAGTTGGCCACTCACGGTTCGAGCATTTTTGGCCAACTTATGAGGGTGTAGCAGTTTTATATTGGTTTTAAGTTCTTTCTTTATTTTTTTTTTAGCTTTATACTATGGATTATGATTGTTTTAAACATAAAAATGTATTTAATCATGTATGTATTATGTCCAAGAACTCCATATAATAACAGGATAAACGTATAATATTAATATGAACAAACATATACAATTTAAAGTTTAAATTTATAGTTGCTTGCAGGAAAAGTACATTTTGTAAAGTTAGAAATTGAACTTAAATTCTAATGGAATTTAAGAGAATCTTTTAAATTTGCTTATTTATAAGCTTTTAACTTTTTTTGATTTTCAACAAAGGAATTGTTGCATCTGGAAGGATTTCATGCAATTTCTATAAGCAACGAGTTTACTGCAGACAATTTCGTTCCCTTGCAAATTTGGCCATTGATTTGGATTACTTTTATGATTTGACAATGCAGCCTTCGTACATAACATAGCTGTGGTTTAGGCTGCATGCACTTTACGCAATGCAAATTTGGTTCAATTTCTTGACAAATTTAAAAATGGCTCAAAAAGTGTCCAACTTACAAGATATAAAGGTGCAAGTTAGGCAGGTAAAAATGTTTAAGTTTTTGTACTAATATTTTTTGGTTTCGCTGAAAAGTGTCCAACTTAAGGAGGTGACCAACTTTGCAGGTTTGACTGTATGTGGATTGTGCACACGATCGTTAAGGCGATTGTGCAAGAGGTAGGAGTGGGAGGCAGGTATAATGCTTCTATGTGACTACTCGGCTAACTACCTTAATATGCGAGTGTGAATGTTAATGTGCTTGTGCAAGGAATGGTTGGTATGTCATTGGAGGGAGTGTTTACACCCTGTACACAAAGTTTAAAAGGGTAATATAGGTTTGTGCAATCTATGTAACAAGCAAAAGGAGGCGTGGCAGACCATGTGTTCCATGGGCTATAATTCTCAGGAGCAATAGACGGGTCGATATAGATATGTCCGTCTGTCTGCCTGTCCGTGCTGTAACGTGTTTCTCAGACACTACAAGAGTTAGAGAAAAAAGATTTTCCCGAAAAAGACCAAGTATGTATATTGATTCATGTCGAAGCCCACTTGGCAGACTTTCGCGGTTCCACCCACATTAAAAAAGCTATACGATTGGTCGATGTGCATACATATGTTGTATAAAAAGAGATATGGGGCTGTTCATGAATGACGTCACCAAAATTTTGAAGATAAAAATTGCATTAAAAAGGTAAGAACTAGTAAGAAAAGTATAAGCATTTATATGAATTTTGATTTGCGACCTGATCTTCTTTAGCTTTTTTTCCCGCTCAAGGTGGACCTTGATCGAAATAAGCATTTATATTTAGCTCTTTTGAATAATTCTCTATCCTATGACAATGTATTAAGGGGAAAAAAATCTGCATTACTTAAAGGCAAAAAACACGGAACACAAAAAAGTTAAAAAGCAGTTAAGTTTATGTATAAAAGCAAGATTAAGTGTGTGGTGATCTGACCATGCACTAACTGGACCGATCTGGCCACTCACGGTCAAAAGTCCGGCCACACCAAAACCAAAATATTACTCTGGCCACTCTAGCGGAGGACTTCCTACTTTTTGGCCTGCGATCGACAACAAGTCATAAAATAAATGCACTCTATCTTTTGAATATTATTACCTCATTGTGATTTAAAATACTTAAATTAATAGTGTAATTTACATTTAGAAATATTGGTGGGTATACACATAAATACGCCACCACCATAAGTTGAACTGTAAATCATGTCACCTTTGATTTTGGCCAATAATGTAGCCCTGAATCACCTATGATTTTTGCAAAGAAATAAGCCCTGCAGTACATATGATTTCAGCCCTGAAGCAGCGCATGTCAATTTGCTTACGAATGGTCTTTGAGAAGGTCGCATTTCATCAAAAAATTTGAATTTTGTAACGGTGAGGATTCCATTCTATTAAATTTCCTGTTCTTTGTCCAAACGCAAAGCAAATACAAAATGATGAATTATTCACCGTTCGAATTTGGTATTGCATTAGGAGAACTTTGTGGGCTTACTTTAAGTGTTTTGGCTGCTATGTGTGAATGCAACATAAAGCGCAGAAAAAACAAACATTTAAAAAATCCGAAATGCTAAGCAATTATTAGTTATAAATTTTACAAGTCTTTAAAAATGTTGCTTTATTTATGAGCTAACACGTTGCATTTAATTTTTTCTTGCTGGGTTAACTTTTAATTAAACATATTAGCTAGTTTTACAAGTTGAAGTGTGGCAGCACTGTTAAAAATGATATTTAAACTTAACAAACTTTAAGGCAGCCTTGCCACAGTGCTAAATAACTTTGACTTGATTATTGCTGCGCATTTGGTACTAGAACGGCACTTGTTTTTCATTGTTCGTTCGTATCGCGAAAAAGCAAGTTGAAAGGTTTGTAGGCGGCTGCTGCAATTGGTATAATAATAAGATAATGAAGTTTTTGTTGTGTCTTATTTTTGCAGGTGCATACACGATGCAAATCAAAATGTTGAAGGGATTATGTGGCATGCGCCTTAACACCGCTGGCTTAGTCGTTGGCTGGCTAGGCGTTGTAAGCTCATTTATAGCCGTGATCTTGGTGGGTATTTTTATCGGCTATGCTGATAAATTGGCGGAAGTCTTCGCGGAGAGAAGCAAAGTCGAACCGGGCCGCATAGCAGCACGTAAGTTGTGAAATAGATTTGCCGAAGTTAATCATTTAATTTAACTGTTGCACATATAGTAATCGTTGCTGTGGGAAGCTTTTTTTTGGCCCTAACTATTATCAATTTGTTGTCATCCGGAATGCTAGTCCTTGGCACGATTAAGGTCAGTACAAAATGTACATATGTATATTATTTGATTTAAAACCAATTGGGGTTTTCTCTCTCTTGTTTAGGAACGCCATCTTATGTTGTTGCCCTGGCTAATAAACTCTGGCATCAGTCTGGTGATCAGCGTTGTTTATAATCTCGCTGTGATTATAATTGATTTAATATACGGGATAGGTGTTCAAATGGTGCCCAGTATTTTGCTCTCTGCGATTATTCTGAGTGAGTTATTCATTTTTTCCCCTTTATTCTTTGTAGCAAACTTTATGACTGCAACATGGTTGTTTTTTTTATCTTTTAGTGCTACAAATCTATATCTACCACGGTATATACTCGCTCTACAAGCATCTCCAAGCTAAGCGCGAGGAGCGTCCGCTAATAATTGAAGTCACCAAGTCACACCCAAATACTTATCCTAATTATAGCAAAATCTAAAATCCTTAAACTTTTTGCATACTTGAAGCCTTAAATTTTCTTTTGATCTACACATACTAACACGAACAATTCGAATTTGCCAATCAAAATTTAATTTTGTTCTATACTTATATAGTCATGTAAATACACTAGTTTGTATTTACATAAGCACTAGCTTCTAAGCTTTATCATAATATACTTAAGCTCTTATAATAAAGCCTATTCTTAGCTTTAAGCAAACTAATAGGAATATGATAAGCTTAGTTTAGTTTGGAACGTGCGACGAAGCACTTTGAAATAAATTCAATTATAATAACTTATAAAAGTGTTTAATTGCAACACGAGTTGCAAACACCATTTTCCACGTTTAATCGACGAAGATTGGCGTACCTTTAACTATATATTACAATAGATATACCAAATCATTCGAAATATACACATACTAGTATATATAAACTGTATAAAAGCACGACTCACGTGTACTGGGTTTTTCTTAGTGCTGGTTTTAGGAATTCCCGCCCGGCAGACATACTTTTAATCAAATGTACTTAAAGTTCAGCATCAGATTGGAAGCTTGATTTGAGATTAAATTCTTTGTTGCTGTTCTTTCTTGTTATTGTTATTTGATAGATATACAGTCAAACCTGCTTAAGTTGGCCACTCACGGTTCAAGCATTTTTTGCCAACTTATGAGGATGTAGCAGTTTTATATTGGCTTTAAGTTGTTTTTTTTATTTATGCCCTGTACAAAAAGTGTAAAAGGGTATTATAGATTTGTGCAATGTATATAACAGGAGAAAGGAGGCGTGGCAGACCATATGTTCCATTGGTAAAAGTGATCAGGAGCAATAAAGTTCAAGTTTTAGACCCCTTCTCCTACAAACTGCAACAAAATTTCACTTTTTATAGAAATGTTAATAGTAAAGCTGGAGCCGAACAATGTTGACCTTTTTCCGAATCATCCTTCCCTACCCCGTAGAAGTTATTAAGTTCCTCATACTTGTTGAACATATTTCTCATTTTTATATTTTGAACAATTAAATTAAACAAAAAGAAGAATCTTTGAGTCAAAGCTATGCAGCTAAATGTTGTAGTAAAGTCCTCTGTAGCCTTGAGCCGCCAAAAACATCTTTTTAAAAAGGATCTTCTTTATTGAAAAAAGGTGAATACAGTTTTAATGATTTGGCTCACACGAGTATCCACACCAAATTGTATAATACATTTAGTGGAATTTTGAAGTAGTTTATAGGCGAAATCAGCATATTTTTGATTTTAACACGACGCACACCTCTGTCGAGTTTCGAGTTGATAGAGGCTATAAAACACTATCACGGGGGAAGGGGTAAGATATCTACTTGATACGACAAACTCCCTCAGTTTTGAGAAAACGTGCATCTTTTAGTAAAATAGTTGTTGCTCTAACTCTTGAAGTGCCGGAGAAAGCTGGACCAACACGTGTCTATATCGACTCGACTATTGCTTTTGATCATTTTTGCCCATGAAATATATGGTAATACACTTTTACACTTTGTGTACAGGGTATAAACACTGCCTCCAATGATCACGTTACCATTCACACTCGTATGTATGTATGTAGTCATCACCCCCACTTTTACCCCTGATCGTTCCAACGATCGTATGCACAGGCCACATATGTTTATGACAATATAAGACGAACAACTGATTTGCCGACGAATAACACGAGAACGAGAAAACTCGCGACGCAAGCAGCAGCGCTGCTGGCCTGTGAGAGCTGCATGTCAATTTGTTTACGAATGGGCGACCATAAGGAGAGCGCAATACAAGCAGCCTCACACGTACACTGTCTTTGTGTTGGTCGCATTTCAGCAAAAAACTTGAATTTTTAACGGTCGAGAATTCCACTCTATTAAATTTAATGCTCTTTGACAAATGCTAGGCAAATACAAAATATTGAATTGCATTAGAAGAACTTTGTGGGTTTACTTTAAGTGTTTTGGCTGATTGTCAGCTGGAACGACTTTGCCGCAGCGCTTAGTGGCGCAAATTGGCGAATCAGAAAAATGAAAACATTTAAATAAACAGTGGACAAATTCAAACAAACGAAAAATCAAACAATTTACTCTTATTATATATGCTAAAGTCGAAATTACTAAAGTTATTGGAATAACTAAAAATAACACAAAAACATCGCTAAAACGCCGGAAAAGTTGTCAGAGTTCTTAAATCGTCAAAAAACATAAAATTAGAGATTTTAGTTTTTTCACCAATCGCAAACCATTAGTAAGAATCCGAAATGCTAAGCAATTATTAGTTATAAATCCTTAAAAATGTTGCTTTATTTATGAGCAGTTTGATTTTTGCTTGCTGGGTTAACTCTCAACTTTCAAGTTGAAGTGTGGCAGCACTGTTTAAAAATGATATTTAAACTTAACAAACTTTAAGGCAGCCTTGCCACAGTGCTAAACTCTAACTTTGACTTGATTATTGCTGCGCATTTGGTACTAGAACGGCACTTGTTTTTCATTGTTCGTTCGTATCGCGAAAAAGCAAGTTGAAAGGTTTGTAGGCGGCTGCTGCAATTGGTATTATAATAAGATAATGAAGTTTTTGTTGTGTCTTATTGTTGCAGGTGCATACACGATGCACATCAAAATGTTGAAGGGATTATGTGGCATGCGCCTTAACACCGCTGGCTTAGTCGTTGGCTGGCTAGGCGTTGTAAGCTCATTTATAGCCGTGATCTTGGTGGGTATTTTTATCGGCTATGCTGATAAATTGGCGGAAGTCTTCGCGGAGAGAAGCAAAGTCGAACCGGGCCGCATAGCAGCACGTATGTTGTGAAATAGATTTGCCGAAGTTAATCATTTAATTTAACTGTTGCACATATAGTAATCGTTGCTGTGGGAAGCATTTATTTGGCCCTAACCATTATCAATTTATTGGCATCCGGAATGCTAGTCCTTGGCACGATTAAGGTCAGTACAAAATGTACATATGTATATTATTTGATTTAAAGCCAAATGGGTTTTCCTCTCTCTTGTTTAGGAACGCCATCTTATGTTGTTGCCCTGGCTTATAAACTCTGGCATCAGCCTGATGATCAGCGTTGTTTATAGTCTCGCTGTGATTGTAATTGGTTTAATATACGGGATAGCTGTTCAAAGTGTGCCCAGCATTTTGCTCTCTGCGATTGTACTAAGTGAGTCCTGTTTTTCCCCTTTATTCTTTGTAGCAAACTTTATGACTGCAACATGGTTATTTTTTTCATCTTTCAGTGTTACAAATCTATATCTACTACGGTATATACTCGCTCTACAAGCATCTCCAAGCCAAGCGTGAGGAGCGTCCGCTAATATTGGCAGCCCCTGCTACAAACCCAAATACATATCCTAGCTATACCCAAATCTAAATTTCTTAAACTTTTTGCGCCCTACGAACAAGTGCTACACTCAAAGCCTTAAATTTTCTTTTGATATTTTCATTATTATAAAGTGTAGTTTTAGCCTTATAATTAACTCTGAATCTACTAAAAGTAACAGCTAACACAAACAATTCGAATTTTCCAATCGAAATGTAATTTTGTTGTATACTTATATCTAACAATATATGTATATACCAAATTATTCGAAATATACACATATATACACTACATAAAAGCACGACTTTCGTTTATTGATATCACATTTGCTTGAGTGAACAGCTTAGATTATCGAATTTTCCACCATGTGCCTGATTGTTTCTATTAGAGGCCTGCATAGACTGTACCACTAAATTGCGTACTCAGTAAATACATAGTTGAATTTTTTGCTGACGAGTGTTTATTTTCGAGACGTTTGGAACAACCGATTGTTTATTTTATTCTGGCTTCTCATTCGTAAGCAAAATCGAGGTTGTTGATATGTTTTGCATGCGCGGCTGCTGTGGCACTCAAGAGATTTTTTTTGTTGGTACATTGCACCGTGGTCTGAAGGGTGCAGATAATAAGATTAAGCGATTTAAAGCCTTTTTTAGATTTTTGACCTTCTGTCTATCGGCGAAAAGGAAAGATCGAGCAAAATAACAAACATATATCATGATCCAAGTACCGAAGGTCGAAAGTGTTTCTCTGAGAGTGTGACGTTTCTGGTTTACTCTATGCACACACGATGTTCACAATTTATGTTAATTTGTATGGCTGCTATACATCGAAAAAATTTAACAATTGCGGGAGGTGTGGCTTTCGCCTCAAACGCTATATTATTCTATTCCATCAAAAATTGATAAAAAAAAATCAACTGTAATTAAAAAAGCAAAAAGTGATGTTAGTTTAACATTACTTCGTGATTGAATGAAGATATACGAGATTTCTAAGATTGCACAATGCAACAAATTTGACCTCAATGAAAGGCCTATGACTAAAACATACCTTATCCGGTAAATTTTGGGTCGCTGATTTCGAATCCGGAACCCATTTTGATTTTCTAGCACCGTTTTCGAATCATCGCTATTTAAAAAAATTCGAGATCTCGAAAGTTTCGAAGTCAGAAAATCTCATATATCTTGGTAACCTTACTACTACGACATTGATTTGATATTAAATTACCTTCAGTTCGAGTCGGATTCAAAATCAACAATCCAAAATTTACCAGAAAAGATATGTTGTAGACATAGCCTTTTTTTTGTTGCATAGTCTTATTTATTATTTCTGTGGCCATATGGAAGAGTAGCTTAAGTCGACATAAGGAAATGTTGAGTTATTGCGTTCTGGAGCTTTATAGATGTGAATTCAAGTCACCATTTCTTTTTTAAAACTTGTACATTTCTAATTTGACAAACTTAAAAATGGAACGACTTGTAACTTGTAATGACTTCTATAAGGCTCTAGAACGCAAAACCTCAACATATTCTTATGTCGACTTAAGCTACTCTTCCATATGACCACAGATTTAGTCACGAAATTCACATTAAAAGTTTTAAGTATGCTTCTCACTAAAATTAATATTTTCGGCTATAGTATATATTATAATGATAAGAAGGAACACATAGTTTTGATGCGATTGCAACCAACAAGAAAATACCATGTGGGAAAGGTTAGGAAGAATTGCTCAGCTGCAGGAGTTATTATGCTGTGCTACCAGTACTCCATGATGCAGCTCAATTGCTTATCGTTGATCGATTAAAGAGGACGTATCAATCGGTCTCATTTTGATCACACCTGCGCTCTACTTTGATTACTCTTTTCTGCTTGGGTTTTTTTTTTTTCGGTGATTAGTCTAAGTAAAGTTTTATAGTGTAGATAGGTACTTGGAGTTACCTCATTGGCGATGTCGAAGGATATTTCAGCCCAAGCCGGTCCAAATTGATAGCCGATGGCATTATCTCAATAGTTTTTAAGCCATAAAAATTTGGAAAAAATTATATACACTTCAACTAATATCCAAACAGTATCCGAAGTTACATTGTTAATGTAGCGCGAGATTTCTCCATGAATGTATGCCTGCGCACAATGGAATTAAGGATGTGTTTTAAGACCTTTTAAAAACCCTCGAATTCAGAGCTTCAGATTCTGATTTTTGGATTGTTGAAAAATCAGGCTGATGTGTAACCTGCAATATCGACTAGCAGAGTCTTCTTATGAAGATACTTCGAAGGGAGCCGACGAAAGGGCAGACCATGCCTCCACCTTTGATATCACCGATTGGAGAAGGCGCTTGGAAAACAGAGACGCCTGTAGGAGAGATTTGCATAAGGCTGTAACCCGGTAATGGGGGGGTTATGGCCAGTGAAGAAAGTAGAAGTGATCAGGAAGCTTCAATCTGTATTCACAGATTTTAGGCCCCACCTCTACTCTATGCAAGAAAACGGACTATCCAGAGACCCAGAGACTGGTCTTTGGGAGATAGCGCGCTATTAACAGCGGTAACTGCATGCATGGCTTGGTTCATTATAAAATTTACACGAAAGATTCTTGACTACATATATTTTACAAATTTTAAATAGTTTTAAAATATAATATAACTTTCAATTGTGAATAAAAGAAATTGTTAAAACGTAAAAATTAAAAACAATTTAGATTGGCGCCATTATGGGGTCATTTTTAATGCTTGCTTTTGAAATATATTACATAGTTGGTCATATTTGGACATTCGCTATGACCGAGTGTTATATCAAGAGCCAAGAAACGGGGCGGACACACACGAGGCATTCACATTCGTTGTAACTAAATCATAGAATAACGGCTTGTAGTCTCAGTGTTTACTGTTATTTTCCAAGGCCCACCCACATGTAGCTGGGATCTATAAACTGTGAGCTTCTGTAGCCATCAGGATTTCTAGAGACCAGTGAGCGAATTTTCTGTGATGGTCTGTAGCTTCGTATGGCCTGCAGCAGCTTGGATGTCTTCAAGTTACCCTGCTCGCTCAATTCATCATGTTTGTTCTGCGCCGCATGCAGTGGATGCGGATGCACACCCTCCAGCAGTTGAGACTCTGCCTCGCCAAGCTGCTGAGATTGCTCGGCGAATAGCACATTCGCCTTTAGATCATTGAAAAAGTCACCTAGATTGGTCATGACTCCTGAAAGACATTCAGAAGGCAACTTAGCAAGCCGATATATTATGCTCAGTCATGGAAGCTAACTTACCAGCACTAATTGTAGGCAGGAATTCTTGATGCTCCTGGCCCAACACTGGCTCGCGTTTTAATGTACGCGACGTTTGTTGCTCATATGGCCACACAATGGCATAAGGATAGCGTGGCTCTCCTGCTGGCTGATCCAGGGGCGCAGGCGGTGGCCATTGTATTGGCGTACGCTTGTTGCTTTTCCATAGCTTGGTCGAGGCCAAGCTCTGGTCTTTGTGCTCTTGATGTTGCCAAGTTGCCGGAGATTGCAGATCTACCCACATTTGCTGCACTTGCAATTTCTTAAGGTATTTATCGTAACGTTGATGCAAGAGACGCCACCGTCGCTTCAGGTAAGGCGGAAGTTCAAGATTGCTTTCGGCATTGGGGAAATGGCCTGCCATTGTCATATCGAAAAGCTCGCGCGCATCAGTTTGTTGTTGTTGCTTGCCTTTTTGTTGTGTTGCCATTTCCCGATTTGAAAATTTTGGCCAAGAGTTTCCGGTTTGGCTGCTTAGCTCAAATGACGTCGTTGGCCATGCTGCATAAATCAAGGGCATGCGTCGTGAGTGGTCTGTCGAGCACAAATATAAGTAAATATGTACTAAATAGGAGTTTTTGGGGAACAATAGTTAATTGCATGGTACTGCCCACGCACTTGTTGTTTACCGTCCAGTAGCGAAACCCTTGCACTCAAAAGGAAGTCTAATTTCCGTTATCGTTATACGGATTTTAATTGCTGATAAAGGAGTGCAATTAATTGAAAGTCCGTGAGCAATTTAGCTAATGTAAAATATATGTATGTATGTAACTGCTTCTTGGTTGAGCTTTAACCCTGGGAGTAGATAGCTTTTAATTATGATTACTATTCGACTTTATATCTAATAAAACACCTATTGTTTCATATCTGTTAAATGTACCCTTTCCGGTTAGTTTTGGGTCGCTGAATCCGAATCGCTCAAACTATTTTCAATCTTCAATCGCGTTTACTTTTATCCCTTTTGCTTAGCTTTCCTTTCCCTTCGGGGCAATGAATTAAGAACTTTTTGAAAACATTTTCTTATGTACTTTAATTATTTTATGACTCTTCTTAATTTTATTCATGGCAAACAATTCAAGCCATATATAGGCTAGTGTTAAAATATTAAATTTTTAAGGAATGATATGAGAGGATTAAGCCATCAAAGCCAATTGATAACGGGCGAGCTGAGTTTCTATTGACAAAATCTTAACATAGTTTGATTAATAGGCTCAAAAGAGTCTTCACACTTCGAATTACTTCATCTGCGAACTGAGCCGAAACGAGGTATAACTATTTTATCTTTGTAGCTCTCGAAAATTATCAAAGAAGAAGTTAAAAGACCTTTTAAGTTAAATTTATCTATATTAATATTATAAATTTGAAAGCAACTCTGTCTGTCTGTATGTCTGTTTGTTCCATTTTCAAGCCTAAGCTGCTAAACCAATTGTTTTGATAGATAGATAGATTGTAGAGATAGATAAGAACTTGGAATAAAAAATAGGCTCTTTTTTGTGGCAATATCTTAACCTAAAATCTTAAGAGGAAAAGAAAGTTCAAAAGGATCAGAAAGACAACGAGGAATAGGATGAAGAAGGGAAAAAGAACGAAAAAGAAAAAGAGAAAGAGGAAGGGTTAGAGAGGAGCACGGGTGTTGGCGAGCGAAGCGAGCAGAAGGCGGAGTCCCCTAAGCTCCTAAGTCCATAATTTTTCCAACGCTCATTCCGTTGGTTAGCCCTTCCTTATGAAACCGAGAGCTTTGCAAGGTTTTAAAGTTTAAGCTTTGTATACAATTTCACCGGTATATCATCTCTCTTGCCCACAAGCAAGAATGCAATTCACCTTTGTGTAAATTAGTATTGGTAAATGTGGCTTTAAGCACCTATCAAGTTTTGACCTTTTGTAGATACAATCTATTGGGATTGACACACTCATTTTTGTGATAAAGATTGTCACGCATACACAGAGCAAATACCTAAGCAACTTTAGCACCTGGCCAACAAAGTTTATCAAGGTTATACGACTTGTGCCAACGCTAGGGTGCAGGATATCTTATGGTAGTGGTTTTCACTATAGCTATCCTTTTGATTCCTTACTTCTTCCAAAATCACAAAGAGCAATTTATAATTTTGTACATACCACACCAATCTTTTCGACCGATTTTCACTTATGCCATCCATTCAAGGTTGAGATGTCATATGTGTTTTCGTAACTTATACAACTTATGCTATAACTATGTCCAATAGGCTAACTAAAATAAGAAAGTTTAGACTAATTCAATATAAAGTGCGCGATGTGCTGTGCATTACGAACTACAAGAGTATTACAGGAGAAGATATAGATCTCTCAGGGATGTTGAGGAATTGAGCTGGCATAGTGGTATCACACATCTGTCTTAAGCTTATCATTATTATCCAATATTACGCCTATTGTTTGTCTCCGAATGCCCTCAGCTTCAAATGTATCTAGTAATAGCGCATAGATTGAGCGCGGTCAAGGCCGTACAGTGTGGGGCGCAGTAAGTAAAGAATAAAATTAATGTAAGAAATGTATGAAAATTAAATGAATAAAGATTTCAGCCAACGTCTCTTAAACCGTCGTAATGCAAGTAAAAGGACGTGTTTTATTTTGAAGGCAGGCTCAATATAAGACACCACACCACAACACTTGATACTACTCTTCGTTATGTAGTTACCATAAAAACTATGGGTTAACTACTACCTACTTAGCCAGAAATATAACTAGAATTTGGATAAAAAATTAACATGTTTCTTACCAAGCTAAAAAGAGACTTAATAGATTGGGCACCCAAAGCTTGCCGGTCCTAGTTTTTCAATATCCTTCGGAATATCAAAGATCAAAAATCTATTAAAACTTATTTCAATCAAGTCCGTCATTATTAACTTCCGAAAACTAAATGCGAAGCAAATCCTGAAAGTCCTTGGAAACAAAGTTTCAACCTACTATGGTAAGAAGGTATGAGAATAGTAGGATCCCAGTTGAGTCGACGAAGCGCAAAAAGAAGGAATTGCCTTTGGACAGATTCAATGCGTGCTTGGTGTGCAATATATTGGGGGTTACACACACCAAAGTTACAATTGAAGAGATATGGAGATTAAACATAATTTAGAGTCAAAAAGGACACCTAATGCGTTCTAGGGGAACATCATCAATAAAATAGGCAGTCTCCTGGTGGCCAACTCTACAAAAAGATTAGGGATTAAGAATTAAGCGAATTAAGCGGCCTAGGTGAAAACCAAGAATACCGTTTTCGGGAAAACATGTTTTTGTAAAACTATCCGTATCTCTTTCAAATGATTTTCATGCTAAAAGCAATCCAACGATTCGCCAGAAATATCTTTAAGAGCCTTATAACATCTGACCTATTGGTCAACGATGATGGTCGCTTGTCATAAAGATTTTTTATGAAAGATCTGCAGTAAAACCTTTAACCAGTTAATCTATCATTGTGCCGACGGATTTTTCAAAGATTCCATTGAGCAATAAAGACTTCTTACACCTCTGCGGTTGCTCAAGGTGAAAGGTGCTTTTTTTTTGGCAAATATCTCATTTCCGAGCTTTAAATGATTTTAAAAGTTATTACAAAACTTATCCTGGACGAATTTTTTTTAGACGATTAATCTTTTCTCACAATTTGCTTCTTTTTAATTGCAAGAGTTTTCTTTTCACATATCTTTTATTTTTTTTTTTATTTCATGTCATAACTGAAATCGGGAAATACTTTATAACAACCTGATGAAAAAAACAGCAGCAATAGCAGCAATATTTTTCGCCTTTGGCACAAATGTAACATAATTGTGCTTGTTGTTGTTGTTGCTGTATAAAGCTACTAGCTGCAGCTTCAACTGTACTTTATTAAAGGTTTGTACATTTTAATTTTTTTAAATTGAGCTCACAAAGTTATTAAACACATGTTTTTTTTCTTTTGATATTGTAACTCAACAACTGCAAGTGGATTTTGCAAACATTTACAATGAAACTTCACCTTAGAGCTACGCGGCGCAACTGACGAAGAACGCCGCAACTACAAGCGTTTATATAGGCCCAAACTATGCCCGAGTTTGGCCCCCACCCACCCAAAAGCGCTGGTCAGGCAGAGCACCTGTTGCCTTCTCCTTTGCACAAAGGTAGCGGGCGAAAGCCGCAGGTGCTGTGGAAGTGCACCATAAAGCGACAGTGACACCCGCAACACGACGCAGCGGTTTCACTGTAATCGACATTGGGACCATGAACCATTACGATGCCCAGGGACATGCGCAGCTTTAGGGGGACGAGAACAGGACGACGCGCACGTCATGTTAGACTTTGGATTCGGGTTAACACAAGAAATTTGCTTTTTTTATAATATGCATAAGCCAATTGACAATAGGAGTCCTGTATCGAGTGTATGATGCGTGCAATTTCGACTGACGAGTCCTTGTTAAGAGTTAATAAGGCTCAGGTGTCAGGGTTTCTAATGTATGTACAAAAAAAAAGCGGCTAAGTGCGGCTAGATGAGGGCAATTATGCTGTTAAACTGCAGAATGCCGCATGTGTAGATTGAAATGGCTTTGTGACGTCAGACGCTTTGACAAAGTTAAAAGTGGAAATTTGTGTATATAATTGGGTCAGCGGCTGTGGCTTAAAGGCGCTTTGTGTTGGTCTCTCTGATAGCCGCCGCCTTTGCGTCAAGACTCTGGACAATTTTGCTTCTTCTGGCGAATGGCAGCCAAGTTGACCTGCTGCTGCTGCTGCTTCTTTGCCTTTATGACAGGGGCACTCGGCTGCATAATTAGATTTGTGCAGCAGTGGCAACAGTTGCAGCAGACCTTTGTGGAGGGCCCCAGCCACACCCACAAGGCGCAGCAGCAGAACGCTGGTTGGGTCTAAATGTGCCGCTTATTAACGCAGGTAAAACTTTTTATTTTAAAAGCATTTAAAAGTTGTCAAATAGTTTGCTAATTTGCTGGCTTGTTGTTATAAAGCTTTTCACAGAATTTTATTATAACTAATAAAGAGCACTGCATTTAAAATTACGGCAAAATTGTGAAAATAGCATCTAAAAACTTATTGCAATTATTTATTGCATTCTGACCTTTAATTAATAATATGATGGGGCAGTAATTTAAACTTGGCATACTATTACTGTGCATGTGTGGTGCGAAAATCATTAAGATCGGATAGAAATTTTAATAGATATAGATAACAATATGCCAATTTTAGACCACTCCTCCTTCACTTTTAATTAAGGTTAACATTTATGTTAACCAAATGTGGCAAGTAGACTCATGTTAGACTTATAAACCAAACAATGTTGATCTTTTTCATTCCCTCTACCCCTGTAGTACACTTACCGCTATTACACCCATACCCTTTAATGCATCGATACAAAAAATTGCACAGAAATTTGATTTTCATGGAAAAAATGGGTAGAGGGTATCCCACTGTCGGGCACCGTCCCGAGTGATTACATGTTACATGTCTACAAGAGTATTTTGTTGTTGCCTAGTGCAATGTAGCCCCCGTGTGGTGAGCGGGTTAGAGAATACCACCACAGCTGGTCAAAGCTTGCCGTATGAGGCAACCCCGGGCTTTAAAAGGGTTGTGCGTAGGATATGGGATCCTGTTGGATGACCTGCGTGCGGAGTTGCTTAAGACGGGCGGCAATGAGTTGGTAGTGCATCCACAAGCTCTTTTGCAGAAAGATGGCAATCAAGAAGTGTAACCACACGGTATGCGCTAACTACCGTGGTATCAGTCTACTTTCTATCGCATATAAAGCCCTATCGATCATACTGTTTGAAGGACTGAAGCCATTTGCGTACGAACTGATTGGATCTTATCAGTGGGGTTTTAGGCCTGGTAGGTCCACCATCAACCATATGTTCAAATCGCGCCAAATCCTGGAAAGGGTCGACAAATAGCAAATCGACTCCCACCTTTCTCTTTGTCGATTATAAAGCAGCATTTGAGAGCCCGTTGAGGGATCACGTATATGACGCATCGCCTGAGTACGGTATCCCTACAAAATTAGTGCGACTATGCAGAATGAGACGCTGCTTCGTCAAGGTAGGAAATAGTTTCTCAAAGCCTTTGATACCGAGCGAGCCCTCGAACAAGGCGATTTGCTCTCCTGTAACATCTTCCAGTTAATCAGTTGATTGCATACGCAGAATATATCGATATTATTGGTCGTAGTAAACGAGCAATTACTGGAGCCTTTGCGTCTATTGAAAGAAATTCTGCCAGGGTGGGTCTGGTTATAAATAAGAGCAAAACAAAGTACAGTGGAGTCGCGATAGAATGAACACTCGGTTATGTGAACACTCGTAAGAGTGAACAAATAATTTTTTTCATTGACTACTCTTAAGAGTCTAAAACCCTAGTTTTTAACCAAAAACAAACCAAACTTTCAGCATTCTTTAAAAAACTTTAAACGTTATGCATTATCTTTTTCATTTATTGAATTTTATGTTATGGTTTTTGATCACAATGAATTTTGTGTACTAAATTAGTTAACTTATGCGATGAAATATGACCCATGAAGGCTGCTTTAAGTTGAAATTATAAATAAATTGTTTTTTTTTGTTTTTTAAATAAATAAAAGGATATCCGGACTAGATTTGTGCATAATGTTATTTAAACACTTCATAAAATGTTCGAATCGATAGAGTGAACAAACTTGGTATTGTGAACACCCTCGGTTTTAATTAGTTCACTGTATCGCGATTGCACTGTATATATTTTTTTTTTTCGAGCAGAGACACGCAGCGGTTGAGCTCTCAGATTGATGGTGCTATGCTTTTGATGTTGTCAAGGATTTCGTCAACCTTGGCACCACCGTCACAATAAAGGACGATGTCAGAGTCAGTCAGAGTATCACTCTTGCTACTATATTTTGCTTTGGTCTCAATAGGCAAATGAGTAGTAGAGACCACTTCCGCTAGACGAAAATAAGGCTCTATACGATGCTCATCCTTCCCGTTTTGTTTTAAAGTGCTGAAACATGAGTGAGTCTGATGAAAATGCTCTTGTAGTGTTTGAGCGGAAATTAATCCGTAAGATCTTTGGCCCTTTAGCAACAATCCCATTTGGGACGTAGATCAAAGAGCATTCGATTTTGTGAAAGCGTTAATGATAAAGCGCTCGTTTCAAGAAAAATATATAAAAAAAATATACAAATGTATATAGTACATTTATCTGAGCATGTAGTTGGTTGCCATTTTAGATTCACAACTAGCTTTGAAAATTCGCTTCATACTTCATACGGTAACAGCCCATTTGTCTAACAACATAACAAAAACAAACAAATGTTAATATATAAGGAATACATTCAACGATTGGTTCACGCAATCAATCCCCAACAATACATAATAAATAAGGTTCCTTGCCTTATGCAACCAAAAGCACTATAACCCAAAAGTAGTCATAAGAATCGGACACTCCAGTCTTACGCACGAACAGTGAAGACAATAAGCCCACGCGCTCTCAATGCGGAAGGGACGTCGCATTAAAAGTCCTGCTTGATGACAGCATTAAACTGGAAGGTGTCATGGCCAACCTCTTGGGCTATGAGTCTCATCTAGCCTTATGTAAAGCTCAACGAATGGAATTACTGATTCCAAGTTATATGCGAATTCTTGCAAGTCTTGCTAAAACAAACATTCGAATCTGGCAACCAAACATTTACGAGTTACCGTTTACTTTAGTCACAATTTTGTTGCCCAGTGTAATTGTTAAAAAATTTAAACTCAGTTTCATTAAAATGTTTATTTTTAACAGAAAACAACTATGTTAAAGCCAACTGTTAACAGAACACAACACTGTTAACACTAAACTTTACAGAATTCATTCATACCTAGTTCGGATTTTAACGGCCGTCAGATGTTAGCGTTTCAATTCCAAGCCGTTCCGAGCTTTGGCAAGCCCGCAACGAGCTTTTGTTCAGTAGAGCGCAGTGCGTGCTCAACGCTTGAACTCATTCGCTTTTGAGCAATCGAGTAGTGAAGTTGTTGGCTGCGCAAAACTTTTAATTGCAGTTAAATTTTTATATTAAAGTATAAAATATGCAAAGGACTCGCGTACGCGTGGTGTAGTGAGTAGCATTAAAATACAATTTAAACAAAGTGCCGTTAACAAAAAAAACCCGAAGGTGTAGTGCCAGCCAACTGTAA
The DNA here is from genome assembly GCA_035041775.1 of Chymomyza caudatula. NCBI lineage: Eukaryota > Metazoa > Arthropoda > Insecta > Diptera > Drosophilidae > Chymomyza > Chymomyza caudatula. Next base: position 10,885,974 of record JAWNKW010000142.1, read on the forward strand.
AAGGTGCGGTTTGTACAAATTATGAAAAAAGGAGTTCTACTGCACACGCACACACACACACACACATACAAACTAGCGTTGCACGTACATGTCGCGTGCCAATACACAAACAGCTTCAGTGACTCTGTGTGCTTTGACACTCCGGGCGCTCCGGGTTTGGTTTCGGGTTCCGGTTCAGGTGGTAATATGCTAAAGCTTCTTGGCTACAACTCCAACCCTTGGCACAAAAATGCGCAAACGCGTGTGGAGCACCACTCATATTTAAGTGTGGGTTGCGGGATTCTTGGGGGTCGCACAACAAAAACACAAAACGGCTGTTTTCCAATTTCCCGCTCAAAATGAACAGTTTAGAGTGTGCGCGGGTTGACGACCTAAAACGAAAATAAAAACGCCGGCATCGCACGGCACAGTCAGCCGTACGTAACCACACGCTCACTTACTCGCGCTTTCGTTGGATTGTTATGTATTTATAGGCAGCGTTTTTTTGTTGCCTAGGCAAGTTTTGGTCAGTTTTGGGGTGTTTGGTGTATTGACCGCCCAAATTGACACATTTGCTGCCCATCAATTAGTGTATACCCTGCGTATGTGTAATATTTTATGCCCAGTATTTACAGTCGCACCTTAAATATTAAGGCTTATACGCGTATTCTGTTATAGGGTATAAACTGTACAATTGTATTTTTCATTTGGGCAATGGTTGTCACAGTTAGAAGAAGGCGTGGTAGATCATATAATTTTTTTTGACAAACAGGTCTCTCTCTCTGTCTCTAGATTTTTCTAACTTATGTTAATAAATCATGACTTATAACGTTTTAAATGGAAGCTTAGCACGATTATTGCTTTGTGTCATGATACGATGTGCAGCTGGCAAAAAAAAATATTTGGCAATTTTGTCTAATGCATCATGGCCATTAAGCCCTTATGACTGCTACAAGGTAGTGATGCAAAAAAAAGTCCTACTCTGCTTTTTTTGGCTATGATTTATGTTGTTTGTTTCCTAGTACGTGTATAATTTGTTTGACAGAAAAATAAGAATAAAACTAGCTCTTTTCATAATATGATACATTGCTTATAACCAGGAACAACCTTTTTAGCATTTTCTGCTCGTTTTCGTAAGAATTTTAAATAATTCTAGATATGTATTTGATTTTGTACCTAGTAGAAATTTCATCCTGAACGTGATAATTGATGGTTAAGGATGTGAGATAATTATAAAATCGAATAGTTATAGAATACTTGTGGCCTATGGGACTTGCAATCTATACTGTATATATACGCCGCTGTCACTGAGTTTTGCTTGTCTTCTCTAGCAATGGTTAAACTCTTGAATAAATGAAAAATCGTTGGATCACACCGTAATCGAAACTAAAATTCCAATTGAATAACAATTCGCTGATTACGAGTAATTGAATTTGAAACTATTTGTAAACCAATTCGTCTTTGAATATTTTAAAGACAACCTTTGATAAACCCACTATCATATACGCACTTGCATTGGTTTTCCCTTTCACAAATTGCGGTTTTCACTTCCGAAAAAATTGTGTTGAAATTTGTCAATTGGCATTGCGGTGTCGATTTCGGGTATAACTGCATCTATTCGATATAGAAACACAAAGATCGATGTGTTTAAGCACTCAAAAATTTAAAAATTTATTTACTCGAAAAATTAGGAGACTAATGTTTTAAAAAGAATAGTACCAATAAACTTTCTCCAGCTTTACTTATGGGTTTCCACAACTTTCTAACTCACTAGTTTTCAAAATTTTCTTAAACCAAGTCTAGCTATTTTTTCGTTCGCTGCAGATATGGTGGAAGCCAGATCTAATCCATTGAAAACTCTCATAAAAGAAGAGAACAAAACTTGTTTAAATTTGCAGCAATGAATTTAATACATATACTCATTTGCAGTGATAACCCTAGTTGCTAACGAGGTAGCCAGTTTGTACCACAAATATTCTTCAGGGTTTTAATTAGCATTTCATGGTTTCGGTTTCTGCTAATGTGCGTGACTTTTCAGCTCTGATCCGTTTAGTGGCGTTAATAGTTTCTGCGATGGTGGAGATGTGAGTTATTATCAAATTCCATATAGTTTCTGGGTAATCGCTGTTTTTCTAATGGAAATTTATTTTACGTTACACATACAAACCGAAGAATTGGTAAAGTTGAGGTGGAACCAATTTAAAAAGACAATCGGTGTTTTTCCAGTTTTGATTTTAAATGACTTCATAAGCGTCGAATTCATGATGAAATTTCATCTTGACATTTATCTAGCGTTTTCATTTACACATGTAAGGGCTTTTTGACCTAATTAGACAATGTTCACGAATGCGTTAGCTGCTTTGTCCATTTTTAAGAATCATGTATAAAGAAAATTTTTCTAATAAGCATACTTTTGTAGCTGGTAAATCTATCTCCAAGATCAATAAAGTAGAAGTATGGATCTTCACACGAAAGTAATCCTCTATACTTTAAAGCTAAGCATCGAGCAATGCCGACTATAATCACGACTGCTTCCCACAGTTCTTACCCGATTTGCACAAGTTTTGAAATGTCGTTTAAAAATGATCATAATATTGTGCATGAAATATACTATTGCAGGGGATTCAACGTGTCATATCCAAAGATAAAATAAAGTATTTTGAAGCCCTTTTGAGTATATATACCGATTTTTATGGCACACACACACACCTTGTACACGGTTTTCAACCGATTTTCTTGCAAGTTAACTAAAGAGCTATAATAATAAGAGTAACATCTGTGTTGCGTTGTAAGATTGCCGTACTCGTTTCTTTCTAGATGTTTATAACAAATTTTGGAACCAGCTTACTTACCATTTGGGTACAGAGTATCAAAAAATAAACGTTCTTCTTGCCTGTCAGCCTTTTCTATTGAGCGTTGTGGGAGTTGTTTGCTTAGCCCACATTAATTGCTTACAATGTTTGCCATATTTGCGTCTGATTGCTCTTGACATGGCACGAATTGCTGCTTGATTGTATACTCCATAGCGAACGCCTTTGCATATTGTTTGATATGTTAAGTATTTATAAGAAAAAGTTCAAACATCTTTGGACTCGGCTGTGCAACGTCTTGGACCATTCATCGAATTTAGCTGGAATTTGCACTGACTTGGCGCTTGATTTCCGTCAATTTGTTTAGCAAATTGCATGCCAAACAAAAACCGGTTCGCCTTGATTATAAGACAATGGTCTAAGATATTACTAAACAGCAACCAATGCCTGCAATTACTATTATAACTAGCTTAATCATCAATGAAGCGTGCAACTAACTTTTGCTGCATTGTAATTGAAGCTCATTGACTAACTGACTGACTGACTGAGTAACTGACTTAATGGCAAACTGTTGTTATTGTTATAGTCACATGTTGAGTTGCCAACCAAAAAGCGCGTCTAGCTTTGTTTTGTGATAATACCACAAATTTAACTTCAAGTTCTATAACCGGTTCAATGTTTGCACATATTGTCGCTAGACATAAAATATTACTGAATGGCGGCAACTGTGGCGCCCCCCCTCATGACGCACTCTCATTGCCGCCCTTACCATCACCCTTACTCCACTGACCGCTTTTGGTTACGTGTGGCGCATACGTTTCTAGCTCGTTTACCTGGTAATTTGAATTTCACACATACACTCTGTGACTTTCGGGTCTGGCTTTGGCTGGCGTTGGCGACAATGGCAAGATGCTTCCTCTTGTTGTTGTTTCTGTTCCCGAACCATTCGACATGAACTTATATTTTTAGCTTTTTTACGATGAGTCTAAAATGCTGTCGATATTTTCTAGTCACGTCGCTGATATGAGTTATAGGGCTATTTAAATGAGAGCTTTTTTATACTGATGCATAAAATGGCCTTTTTGTTTTATACATTCTTGTGGTAGCTCCAAGGTTGGGATGTTTGATAAGGATTTGTCGCTGCCAATTTTACTTTCATTTTAAACAAAGGTCTGATCGGCATTTTTCGATTGGCTATAACAGAACGTTACCGGGTTACCTCCGGATGTTGGGCATACTTATAAGCATTGCTACAACGCGCACACCTTTTTCACTCATGGTAAGCACCCTATGCACGGTCCTTTCAAGGAAGGCTGTCTGGTAGTCGTTGTTAACGCATAAAGCTCGAAATATTCTACGTAGTACTTTTCTCTCAAGCACTCCAAAAGCGCCTGCATAGCGCAAACTTACCACCACTGCTTGATTTGCATGCTGACATCGTTGTTCGCTGTAACTTATTCGGGACAATATGGAACGTATAGTTTTCAAACGCAATCTGAGAGGTATACATACTTCTCAAAGTATGCTCACTCTGCTCGCTTCAGGTCATAATAATTGTAACAAATTAAAAGAGCGAGAGAGGGAGAGAGAGAAAAGAAATTCACTACGTAACAACTTTCTTCATCGGCGTTCGCACTGATCTGAAAAACAGGGACATTATTTTATTAGCAAAGTAAGCATACCTTATAAAATGTAGCTTGACGGAGCGACGCGTTCCTCTACTTTTTCCACCGCTTTCTTTCAGGGGGACCTATTTGAATCTATTGGCCAAACTTGGGGTAAAAACGACTCCTATGCCGCGAAAAACTTCAGCTGGCACTAGCATATGTGCTCGCTAGATGGCGCCAGACTATTCAAAATAACCATGCAACTGTAAGAGTTGACGTTGTTCGTTTCTCTTATTTGCTTTTCATACAGTCGTGCAAAGAGCCTGAAAGCAATAGAGTGGAATCCTGGACCGTTCAAAAATACAAAACTTTTGTTGAAAAGCGATCACTTTCGGTACAGCGTACGTGAGAAGCTGCTTGTGTTGCTGTCTCTGTCAGGCCGACTCACTCGTAGGCATAATGTATGTGCAAGTCGACTAAATGTCACGGCCAAGGATTCCCCTCTATTAAATTTCATGCTCTTTGACAGTCGAGTTTCACTTTTTACGATAATTTGTATGGCAGCAATGTTCCGATTTGGATCAAGTTTGGAACAAATGAGTAGACTATAAACTGTGCTTTCGATAACCAGTAACTGGGATGTTAAGCTTTAGTTTCCCACAGTTTTTTACAGTGTGTTTTAGAGTCGTGCTATCCCGTTCGTAGCCGCCCTACGTGGTTTTTGTTACTTTCATACTTTTTTACTGCTTTTCTGGCTGCATTCTGACCAATTACATAAACAAAACAACCCTTGAGGGTTGCATGAAATAATAACTTCCTGTTGTTCCTTTCACATACCAGTTTGTTCTAGCTTTTTCATAATGGTCACCAAATTTCCCAGACCCCAAAACCTACACCTGGTTGACAGTTCAGAAACCAGTTCAAATATTTCCGACTGCTGTTCATGTTGATTAAAGATTGCAAAACTGCCATAGTTGCAGTTTAGATTATTTTAGTTTAGTTGTTTGTGTTACTGAGACGCGACAACCGCAAGCAAAACGGTAAAAAAAAAGTTGGCCCTGGTGTACTGCTACAATTACACTGGTTGGCGGCGGCTGCTGCTGTTGCTCATACGCCATGTAGGCCGTCGGTTTAGCTGACCCCACCCAAAAAAGGCAGCGAAATCATGGGAATTGTGTGCAAATTAGGCGATCCCCCATGAGTAGGGCACAATAACCACAATGGTTACTTGAACTGGTTCTAGTTTTTGTTACGTTTCTTTTTTTTTTTTTTTGTTATTTTACCCGTGTTTTATGTGTCAAGTCCGTTTTACAACAATTCCGGCGGCAGTAATATGCAAACACTTGTCGAGTACGTATGTGTGTCTGTCAGTGCGTTGGGCTTCTCTCACCGTGCTCTCAAAGCACGGTGGAGGTTGTGCCTTACTATATGCTGATGGTCATTGCTCCCGGCACAATTGCGCCCTCAAGCATGGCGCAACGTTTTAGTGGGTCTCTTCTTCTTCTACTGTTGCTGACGTTATTAAAAGTGTTTGCAACTTGTCAGTTAGTCACTCTGTCACTTGGCTGCTCAAAACTGAAGCCTAAAATTGTCGCTAACGTGTATGTTAATGTGTTGCTGTTGTTGCTACTGTAATTGTTGCGTTTGTTGCAAAGTGAAATTTTGTGGTGTTGCCTATTGTTGTTGTTGCTATTGTTATTAATCGTGACGTTGATTTCACACATGACCGTTACGCCGTTACTTGACAGCTCTGCCAAACACCACGTTTTATTGACCCCAGAACTTTCGAAGCGTGATATGACAAGCCTACCAATATCAGCGCATAAACAAGCTCTTTAAATATTTATATTTAAATTTTAATCACTCCCGTCAAGTGCAAAAAAAAACAACAAAAGTATTTTTTCGCACTGCATGCATTTTTACCTTTTTAAAAATACTTTTCTTTCTGAACTCCACTCGTTGGGTTTCTATAAACAGTAAGAAAATGCTTGCCTTAGCTTATAATAAGAACGAATTAGCGAATAGCACAAATATGTTATAGTTTGCTTATTTAGAGAGATAATAATGATGTGTAACATTGAAATAAACCTGGGTTAAAATAATCTAGGATGAAAGGCCAGGAAAGCCAATAGCATAACAAAAGGCGCAGTGACCCTGATTCAGGTCATTTTGAGCAAAGTTTGGGGACTAGGGGACTCGTCTCATCGGCGGCATAATCTCTCTCGAACTCTGAAAATTCAATGTCGAAGAATTCCAATTATTATCTATGAAGCAAATTATCTGATTCGTAAAAGCACTGAAAACTTAAATGTATTCATGAACATGAGACTTAACCACAATTGACATTCTCGACTTTCCCAATTTTCCGGAAAAATTTTCTCAATTTTGCACTTTGACAATACTAAGATACTGAGGGTCATTTCCGAAGTAATTTGCTGCGTAGAATCCGAATCCGAAGTCAGAATTGGCCTATCACATCAGGATTTTGAGATATTTGCGGTTTTTTTTCCTACTTTTGAGGTTATGTACAAAAAATTGTGGCCTGTCTCTCCAGATATAATTTAGTATCATTCTTACCCTTTAATTTAAGAGTTCAAGACATCATCATCAGCAAATGAATCATTCCATGAAAAATCTAAGAAAAACTTTGAACCAAGAGAAGTGACTCTTAAAACGTAATATCTTCAGTTGAACAAAAAATATAACTTGTATGCCATCACGAAAATCTGTTATCAAGATCGATTGGTGTTACGCTCGGATGGTGTCAGGCTTGTGTGTGTTGTATTAGCAGAGTCGTAAAGTTTTGGAGAATTGAATGTTTCACTTCTATTTTGCAGCTTATAGCATTTCCTTGTTATTTGAATTTATCGTGAAATTATATTTGTGTATTAATTGAAGATATTAGCAAGTTAAATGTGCAGAAAATATGCGAACTGTGTGCAACTTTTGTCGCGTCTACTGATAGAAACGCATGCTAAAACTATTAACTAAGTAATATAAGGAACACATTTGCAATGTAAAATTGAACTTTAAACAAAAACACGTTATAATGACTACATTCTTTTAGAATTTGAAATAGTTTATCTCATAGCTTCACAACTGGTACACAAAAAGATGTGAACAGGCAACAGTACAGTCAGCTCGAATATGTTGTACCCTCGGTAAAACTCGAAAGCACATTTTATGCATATATGTACATATGGGAAAATATTATTAAATCTAAAATATTTTATACTCACTACTCTCTAGGTTGATAGCTGTCTAAACAGTGTAGAACTGGTGCGGGTAACTGGTGGAGGTGTTAAAAAGAAATTTTAATTCTAAGTCCACATTAGTCTACATACCGATTTTGTTCGAGAATCGAATGGTTTTTGTCGAGTTTCAAGATTGTAACTGTAAATATGGCCCTTAACGCGTTGCAACGGCGAGTTCTACGATCTGTGTGAAGTCACGGGCTTATTCAAGTTCGCTGAAGTAACATTCAGCGTCTTTGGTGGTCTTTAATGTGGCTGTAGAAAAAAGATAACGAATGGATATGCCGTGCCTTCATTGGAAAGCCCAGGTAGAGGGTCTACTTATCTAACCGTTTCAAGGAAAATAAATAACTGTAATTTTGGGCGCAAACATTAAATGATAGAAGTATACTAGAGCATAAGACGTACTTTTTCTTCTTGACTTCTTAGTTCTTTAAAAGTTGGCGGGGGTCGTCAATTTTCGGTGATTTCCGATCATACATCTCCCAATGAGAGAGAGGGACTACGCATACCCCCGTTAAATCCCAGGGGAGACTTTGTTTGATTGGTTATGATTCAAACAGCGAACTAGGATACATCACGTGGATATTGTGGATCAACTTGGTTAAGGTAGAGATGCATGGAGAGCATAGTAAATTCCATTGCCTCTGTCGTGCTGATCGTTTTGTGTGTACTTCGTGGGGTCTCAAACGTTGCCTACTAGATATTACACACAACATTTGTGTTGCACTAACTTAAAAAGGGTCCACATTACGGTCTTCAACTTCTTGTTAGGAGAATGGGATAAGCCAAATAACTGCTCACTTAATGCAATGCGCCCAGGAAGTACACCCACTTGGTTACAAAGTGTAGTGCAATTAGTCAAACCACCAAATCGTTAAGCAAATGCTCGAATTGCATGTACATAATAGTGTGGCTTCAGCTTAAAAGCATGTAGTACGGAGTACAGTTGTAGCCCGGTTCTAACCACATCAAAGTTGACATATGGCGCAGCAGTGAAGTGAAGTCACCCTTAGAGAGTTTTTCGAACAATAGTCAAGCTAGAAGCAGGCAAAGCACGCAGGAACTACGCCTTTGCTGGCGCCGTCAAAGCGTTAAGCACTTAACCTACTTTTGCAGCTGTTTCAGATGCTTTTCACTTTGACGAGTCAAAAATCAGCCAGGATGATATCATTTTGTCAGAGCAGGCGCAGGAGAGGACCCCAACCGTTGTTTGACCCAAATATTGTTTGTTGTGCGGGCGGCTATTAAAGGAGCCCCACATATTGATTTTTACGCGCTGACTCTATGACTCTATAAGCACATACAGACTCACATACTCTCTCGCTTCATTTCTCCATTACAGCTGCAACTCTGAGGAAGGAAAATAAATACTGCCAAAGAAAAGACTGACACATTTTAGGGAGCATACAAAGGCTTAACAACAATTCAACACTACAAAAAGGACCAAAAATTCTATACCTACAACATTTTGAGAACATGCTTTAAAGCGATACATTTGTGGCGCCTCTTTTTCGGAGCGGACCGCATCAAGAAAGCTGCAAGCATTGCGATAAGCCGCAACCAACAAAAAAAAACATAATTTAAAATGTTTTTGCCAGTAAAATCCAGTCTGTAAGTAAATAAACAAACTTTGAGTTTGGAAAGAGACATACACACAAGTGGCAGCTAGAAACTTGAGTTGTGTCAAGTTGCGGCCATCATCGAAGTCGCTTAAGTCATATTTCAAACCACACAACCCCTAGAAATATGAAGAAGAAACATCCCTAACTTGCTGGCAGACAGCACGCAATCATAAAAATCAATGACATTCGAGCCGAAAGTATTTGAAACTTTGTGTGTATTTCTTTGCAACAGCTCTACGGAGGCCAGCGGCAATAATGAGGACGTTACCACCACTAGCAATAATTCCACACAAACGCCCAGCGATTTGAGCCCACCTGGACCCAATGAGGAGGTTCTGCCACAAGCGCATCATCAAAATCCCGGACACTGCATCGCCTCCTTTGCAGCCATCAATCAAATGCGTAGCAATTCACAGGTACGCATGTTTTAATAACTTCGCCTTAGACGAGGTGTGTCCCAAAAGTAGTCGACCTCCGTGCTGGTATTAGTGTTTTTTGTCACTTCTTGGAAATTCTCCCCAATCGAATGGACCACATGCTGTCATGTGTAGAGCTGCGCTCTATCTGATCTTATTCTTTTTTTAATGAAATTGATCGCAGACTATTGTTTGGTTCCTCCCAAGTCGCGCCTTTTAAAAGTAAAATTCTTTGTTGGGAATCCACCTTTATCGGATATTTTGGTAATTTTAAAAATCGGTTAACGTTTGAAAAAATTGCTTATTTTAACTACGTTTTCAGTTAACAGTAAAGACTTACAACCGATTCGGTGTCGACTCTGGTTACTGTTCTTAAATATCGCTTACGATTTCGGTTGTTTGCGGATTTGCTTGAAAGTTGTAACCGGTTAAGATTTCTTAACGGTTAAGGGTAGTGTGGAAGCTGTGAAAGCTCCAAAGCATACAAAAATTTTGGATTTTCAAATATGGAAGGGTGTTATGAAACACGTCTATAAATATATTTATTAATATTTATTTAACTTAAAAAGAATGGTATTATTTATACGATTGACAGTTCTTTCTTTGAGTCCGTTAGTTTTTCATGCATAACGAATAACATCCAAAAATGACTTCTTCTTTTTAACTGGCAATAAGAACCCTGTCTCTGTTTTCTACGCGCCTTCTCCACCTTCTCGGTGATGCCAAAGGTAGCTAGTATGCTCCTTTCAACGACCGTCGCATTGAAGACCATTTTCGCAGGAGCCTCTTTATCCATACGCACAACATGACCTAGCCAGCGGAGCCGCTGGATCTTAATTTGCCTGACTATGTCAAAGTCGTTGTAGAGGTCGTCGTACCATTGTATGCAGTAGTCGGTGCCAACGCCAAAAATCGAACAATCTAAAAATTACTAGTTATTTTATTACTTACTCTCTACCCTACTAAATATGGTAATAATACTGTCCATCTCGTTGAACAAACTATTCGAATTATTACAAACTTTTCAACATATCTAAAACATTATACCATTTTTAGGATCACTACATAAATAACAACCGTATTTGACCAATATTTATTTTTAATTTGCCTAACATAATCGTACATAGGACATGCATCCACTCAACAAAAACAAAGTTAATTGGCCCGACAGACAGAGTATATTTCCACTGAATACGAATAACTGGTATATCGTGTGAGATAACCTTTAAAAAGATAAAAAATATCCGAATATGGCATTGTTTTTTCGGACGTGGCTCTAATGAAATGTTTCTTTTATGAACCACCACATCTACCATTTTCACGTTGTTCCATACGACTTCGAACGCCAAAAATATTGTTGCATATTAATTATATATAGTAAGTCCTCTGTTGATAACGGCGGAATCACCGTGGTTAGCATCGCAGGATCCATCGACAATGGACATCGATGTAAGTCGATGCATCGGACTAAAAACATCGATGCATCGATAGATTTCGATGTTTGCTATTTGAAAATTTTACTTGTTATTATATAAGGAATCTTTGTTGTATAATACAAAATATGTGAAACTAGAGCTACGTGAACAAGTAGATCTACGCCCAAATTGTGTAAACACAAAAGTTTTGATAAGCGTTCCGGCAGGGAACGCTGAGAGTTCGCCAGCTTCTGAGAATAACCTTTAAGATGCCACTCTCAACTCTGTCAATTGCTACATTATTTGTGAAACTGAGAATAAGACTTCCTTTGGCATAATCTTGAAATGATTTGACTTTAGGTAATATATGGTCGGCAAGGTTGGCGTAAGAGATGGTGAAATGTTCGATTGTTTTAAAAACATTTTGCCGAAGCATCGGGTATACGAGAACGTCGTAAAATTACAGGACAACCATCGATGTATTTTTTACCCCACTAGTTGCTGGCACGTTCTTACGCGGAGTTATGAACTAGTACTTATGAATACTTTTGGTACACACCTCGCATTGCCTTCCCAAAAGCCATTACAAATCTCTGTAAATTTCCATAATTGCCCTAGGCGTGAAAGCAGTTTGTAAATTCGTCTTAATTAAGCAAACATATCGTAAGCATTACCAGCACTTGAAGTCTTGGGCCTTCCTGGGTCAATGTCAGGCCAGCCTTTAACTTGCGTGATTGACATTCGGCACTTGCCACAACTCGACTCGCCTTTAGTGGAATCGCATGGCATAATTTCTTTTTTTGGGAAAAACTGCTAAATTAATTGCCCGCCCTAACTGGCCAGAGGCCGGCCACCCGCACACACATGTGGCTGGGGGCCAGTTAATGTCGAAAATTGTCATTTAGTGCTGCTCACATGTTGATAAAGAGTGGGAGTCCGGGTCCGGTTCGATGGGCACGTTGAGCGGGGCTAAGCCGTAGTTAGACCATGACGTGTGCGACAATTTTGCTAGGCATGATTTGTGGTTGTTCTGGTTATGTTGTTCTTGCAGCAAGTGATTAAAAATTGTCATTGTCAGCCAATGACTTTTTATGGACTTTTCATAGGCGTCAAAATGCGTTGGTGCAAATTTAATTAAGTATTGATAAAAGAACGCCGAATAGCTTAATGAATAAATTAGAAATTACAAATTAATTCAATCGAAATTGACCGCAGATACAGTTTCTATAGTCAAGACGTTACTATAGCAGTGGTCGGCAGTGGTAGCAAAGACGTTGGCAGAATTTAAGCCGATGTTTTAAAAGCGGGAACGTTTAAAAAAAAAGCACATTAAAAACTTCAATGTATTAGTGTAGTGAGCGAGATAAACCTATTTCAATGCTGCTTTGAGTCTCTTCAAAACAGTGAGTAATTCCTTCGGCTAGCACTTCAGCTATTTCTGTGTAAGCACACGATGAGATTTCGAATGCTATCTCCTCTCTGTTACGCCCAGCATACACACAGTATCCAGACGCCCAAGCAAGGTACATTTCTGATAATCGAAATATTTTGATTTTACCCTGCAAGTTGGGCAACCGATAGCTGCATGTATATCAGTTATTAGCGCTCTGCCCGCTCTCTGGCTAGCACGTGGATGCATACGAACATTTTCTCAGTTGCCATTGATAATTTCTCTGCTGCCGATGCCGATCCCTGGACTATAGTCATCCTTATATCGCTGGACGGGAAATGAGACTTGAATCGTAATACTCCGAACAAACGAAAAAGGCAACTCCTATGTCTTTACCAGGCAATGATAGGGTCCATCCTTCTATATGGAAATCTTGGTGTCGTGGCAAGCTGTACTCCCAAAACAACTTAGTTAACCACAATGAGCTGCTGAACTGCGGCTTACTAAAGCACTTGGTGCTACCTGAAGTGCTGCTCTGGCTACTATTTTCAACAATGGTTACCTTACTATAAACACTACGCTTGAGGGACTTCAATTGCTGTACAACTCTCAACACCAATAAAAATATACACAGTTATTTATACCGTACCAAATCTCAACACTGAACATCAGGCTTTTTCAAAGAAGCAAGTCAAGATTATGCTCTCAATAAAAGTTAAAAGATTCATTTGGCTATGACCAAATGCTACATGCACAAGCTTATTAAAACTTTTTTCTACTTCTAGGCCACAATCTTTATTAGGTGGGCCTTATGTTCACAGATGACTTTTATACTTTCGAATCGAAAGATTGCAGTCTTTATGTGATTCACTTTGGTGTAGAAACTTACACCGGTATGCAATTGATGGAAATTGTGGTCATTGATAATCCAGGCCTTATAGAACCACTAAGTTGCATGGTCTCAGTCTGTTGGTTTCTATAGACACTCGAGTGCCATATCAGTCTTCGCATTGTGGCCTGTTGTTAATCAAGTGACCCCTTACCAGTCTTACATCTATCTATAAAGCTACAGAAACAGTAAGGCCTCGTAGTATCGCCACGTACACAAATTGGGGCGACATGGAAGTGAAGCCAAGGCATATAATTTGTAAGGATTCAATGAGTTGGTGCAGGAAGCTTGAATCGCGCAACATTAAATCACGTACTTCATCCTTAATCGGATTTGAAAACTGACACTTGATGGTGAGAGCATACGTCTGGTCTGCTTGAGTGCCGCTTCATGTGTCAATGACATGTGTTTTTTACAGATTGTATATGCAGTTTATTGATATATGTATATAATTTGATTTCAGCTCTGCGATGTGCGCCTGGAAGTGGGCGGTGAAACCATCAATGCTCACAAAGTGGTGCTGGCCTCTGTGTCACCTTATTTCTATGCCATGTTCAACGGTAAGTGGATTGAGTGCTGGGCCAGTCAAGCGTAACCGCATCATTTGCCTTCCTCTCATCCTCCACGTAGATGATATGCTGGAGCGTACACAGGGCTTGGTGCGTCTGCACGACGTGGATTATACGGCGCTGCGACAGCTCATAGATTATACGTACACGGGCGAAATAACCATTACGGAGCAAAATGTACAGGTGCTGCTGCCCGCATCTGGTCTGTTGCAGATGCATTCTGTGCGTGATGCCTGTTGCAAGTTTCTGCTGCGTCAGCTGCATCCCTCCAATTGTTTGGGCATACGCAGCTTTGCGGGTAGGTTAATCTGCAGCCAAGTCTTTAGGGCTTTATAGGGTTTCTCGCTTTGATATGACAAAACTGATTCAACAATATTCTTCCGTCAGATGCGCACTCATGCAAGGAGCTACACACACGATCCCACAAGTATGCCTTGCAAAACTTTCAACAAGTCGTTGGCACCGAGGAATTTTTGCTATTGCCCTTCGATGAGGTCAAGGATTTGATTTCCAATAGCCAGCTTAACATAAGCTCCGAAGAGATGGTATTTGTTGCCGTGCTCAACTGGGTGAAACATAATCTTAGCGCGCGTCAGATACATATTGCCGAGCTCATGTCGCATGTGCGTCTGCCGCTGGTCAGCCGTAAATTTTTAATGACCCACGTGGACACGGAGACGCTGATACGCGATGACTCGCAGTGCAAAGAGCTACTGCTTGAGGCCATGAAATACCATTTGCTGCCGGAACAGCGCAGCCTAATGAGCAGCCAGCGTACACAGGAGCGTCGTCCAGAGGGCATGAAGCCGTACATATTTGCTGTGGGTGGCGGCAGCTTGTTTGCCATACACAATGAGTGTGAGGTATATAATATGCGCACGAATGCCTGGACACCAGTTGCGCCCATGCTATGGAGACGCTCGCGCTCGGGTGTTACGGCGCTGCATAAGCAGCTGTATGTGGTGGGCGGCTACGATGGCGTCAGCGATTTGTCTACAGCGGAGTTTTACAATCCATTGACCAACAAGTGGACCAACATTACCCCCATGGGCACGAAACGTTCTTGTCTGGGTATATGCTCTTATGATGGCTTGATTTATGTGTGCGGCGGTTATGATGGCGCGTCATGCCTGAGCAGTATGGAGCGTTACGATCCATTGACGAGCATTTGGAGCTCTTGTCCAGCTATGAGCACGCGGCGTCGCTATTGCCGACTGGCAGTGCTGGAGAACTGCATTTACTCGCTGGGCGGTTTCGATTCAACTAACTATCAATCCAGTGTAGAGCGCTTTGACCCACGCGTAGGCCGCTGGTCTCCAGTACCAAGCATGACGGCCAGACGCAGCAGCTGCGGCGTTGCCTCTACAGACGGGCATTTGTATTGCATTGGCGGAAATGACGGCACCATGTGCATGTCCAGTGGCGAGCGTTTTAATCTGCGACGCAACAGCTGGGAGCCCATAGCGGCTATGCACTCACGCAGGTGGGTTTAACAAAGAGAATTTTAACTTAAATTAAGACTGGCCTTTTTTTAGATCCACACACGAAGTCGTCGAGGTGGACGGTGCCCTATTTGCATTGGGCGGAAATGATGGCTCCTCTTCGTTGAATTCCGTAGAACGCTATGATACTCGGCTGAACAAGTGGAACGTGGTCAATGCCATGGTGGCGCGGCGCAGCTCCGTTGGTGCAGCTGTGCTGGAATGTTTTCAGCTTGAGCGCGGACTGGTACAGACGACAAATTTATGACCTCTAGCAACGATCAGCGAGTCCTTCGCTGCTGCTTCAGCAAACGACAGCACAGCGAGCGGCAGTAATGCCAACGCCAGCAGCAGTAGCACCGTCAGCGTCAGCGCTGCCCTAGCTAACAGCAGCAGCTTGGTGGTGCCTGGACGAGCTGAGGCGGCGGCCTTTACTGCCAACATAGCTCTGAGCTCTTCTGCACCCTCGGCAACCTCGACTTTGCGTCGCCACAGACGCGATGTGGTTGGGCTGGTCGAGAGCAGACGCTCCAACAGCAATGCCAGCAGCAGCGGCAGCGACACCGGAGGCAGCAAGCCTCCAGCCACTGCCTGATGCATGTGGCGCAATTTTTGAAATTAAGAGCTAAGCTATAAAAGCTATTAACCCACACGCGTATTTAAGGAATTTGATTGTTCGTACCATTTGATGAATATACTAGTTACAGATTCAAATATATAAGCACCTGCACCCTAACTAAAGACAGGCGTTCGGTCTGGGGCGCTCGATTGCTCAAGAATTAACTATAACAAAGACACCTACACATACACATAGACACATTCAAAAACATATTTCTAGTCAAGATCTCACGAGCTGCTTGCAAACCGCAAAGCGTCTAGACCTGCGCCGGTAATAAGCAAACCCTACTCTGCCTGCAATTTACATAAACCTCTATATATACATACATATACTATATACACACTTATGTACTATTCTTATGTATTTTATACATACAATTATAATAAGTAAATGTTTCGTATTTGAAAACTGCCATCGTAAAAAGTTGTTCGTTGTTTTTTTGGTTAAGCATTCGGTTGTTTTCAGGGCTAACTTAATTCTAAAAAGGCTTCAAATCGTATTCATTGACTTAGACCATGCGATCCGCAGTCTTGCGTGCCACATCGCCGACGTTTTGCTCTGCTTCTTTCACCATGCTGTGCGGATTAAGCCAATTTTTGGGTAAGCCCGTACCAACTGAAATAATGTTTAAAGTATTAGCAAGTAATAACACAAAAGTTAAAGAGATGTTGTGCTGCTGATGTTGTTGTTGTTGTTAATGTTGCTGCTGCCGACGTTGTTGTTTTTTCACGAATTTGTATATAGTTTGCTGCAACTTACAAACTAATATAAAGTACGCAATTTGTTTGATATATGTATGGATGTATTTGACAGTACTCATTACGCATTTATTATCAGTTTCACGTGATTTGCATGTAGGATAAAAAGGCTAAATGCGGTGCTGTTGCTACTGCATCGTTTATCTTGCCACGTACTGTAAGCGCGACTCGCGTGCTGCGCGTTTGCAAATTCAAAAATTATATGATATGAAACTATTTTGAAATGGCAGAACACACATTCAACACACGGCAAGGCGTACAATTCGTGAAAAAATGACGACGCGTGCCGATTAAAAATATAGGTAAAACTAAACGTTATGTACTTAGGCACTAAGTGTACATAATAAGCACTTTCTATAACAAGTTAATTACAAAAAAATATGTTTTTGACGCGCGCGTTTTTTAATCCAATTCGCCAGCTACAGCTTTACGCGTTAGGGAGGAAAAAAGAGAACGATGTTTGACAGCAAAATAGATTAATTAAAACGCGTTATAAGTGCTACGATTACATGTTTCAGTGTGTATTGGTTTAGGCCAATGCTTCAACCCAAAAACAAATGGTTTAAACTTAAGAATTAACTCTTTTTGTTTGTTTGTTACTCAAACGGCGTATAACATTACGAAAGAATCTATTTACTTTTGTAAACTTTCTCTGTCATGTCATCGAAAGCAGAGTCCTGAATGTTCAACATTAGGCTATCAGCCGAGAGGTAGACCTTATTTTGTGAGGTGGCAATCTGTGTAAGAAAAGGTTTTTAATTAATAGCAGTTTCACATTTGCTACGTTAAGGTAAGTCAAACATACCGTGCGAGCGATGCTCTGTGCGGCACGCAGCTTGCGCAATTTCAAATAGGCTGGATTCTTTTTGACAGCCAAACCTAAGTAAACATATCAGTTAAGGCAAAAACCATATGCAATGGCTCAACTAGTGGCTACAGACGGGACAGCCCGAAAGTAATATACCCTGTACCATTAACAATTCACAATTCATTAATATTCCAAACATGTTGGAAATAATAAAATAAAAAAATTGTTTGAAATTTGTACATTGAAACTATTTAACCGATCTTGGTTTGGACTGTAGCTATAAATAGTAGCAGATGATAATAAAGCGGGACTTGATCCCCGTTTCAAACTTTTTTTTGTTTTCGAGAAACAGGCAACCGGACACACGGACCGACAGACATGGCTAAAACTTTTGTCGTGCTAACTATTTTGGTATATTGGTATAAACCATGTACTTTTAGACTTTGGGTACAGGATATAAAAAGTTAAAGCTTGTAAATATTGTGCTTGTTTTAAAAAGGATATCATTTTGGCAGCTTCGGCTTCACCCTCAGCCTGCACAATTTTTTGTTGTTTCTCCTGTTTTGCACGCTCCACAAAGAAGACAGCGCGTTGTGCTTCCTGTTGTGCAACTTGTTTGGCTTCAATGGCAGCAGTGTATTCCTTGCCAAAGCTCAGCTCTGTCAGCGACACATCATCCAGTATGATGTTAAAATCACGTGCGCGCTCCACAAGCTCCCTGCGAATCAGCAGTGAAACCTGCCGGACATTAAAATGAATTACTAATATGCCAATGTAATAGCTTATGCCAGCACTTACCTGCTGGCGCTGAGTAATAAGCTGCGAAGCATTAAACTTGGCAATCACACTCTTCAGCACTTCATTGCAAATGGAGGGCAAAACCTTCTCATCATAGTCGACACCCAATTGCTTATGCAGATTCGGTAGGCGAATTGAGTCTGGGCGTGAGAGCACACGCAACGAAATGTTGACCATTTGCAAGTCTTTTGAACCGGTGGGTGATGAAATTTTACGTGGACGCGAGCGAATGTCATAGATAATGGGATATTGGAACCACGGAATGCGGAAATGTAAGCCCTCGGTCATAATATCGTTCTGTATACCTCCAATGCGATTAAACATGATGGCACGGTGACCACCATCAACTGAAAGAAAAAAAAGAAGTCATGTTATGTAACTCCAGCTGAAATAGAGTACGTGCTGCTGCAACCCAAGAGTTATTACAGCCTATGGCATTTTAAAATCGCGTTTAGTCAAAAGCGTTAAAGTTGCAAGTAACATAATATACTCATATTGTGCAAGTGATTCATAAGTTATGAAATCCAAATATGCCGCACGCACATACACAGCCATATAGTTTGAGGTTAAGTGCACTTGCCGCTGCAGCATAGCATGTTTTTGCTTAGTTCTTATAATTTTCATAATATTAAGTTGCAACAAATGATATTTGGAAGCTTACCGGTATACAAAGACTGGCTGACACCATAAGCCGCAGCACCTACGGCTGTAAGAATCTTCAGTCCGATTCCCAGTCCAGGCGGACCACCTTTGCCCAGCTTGCCCGCAAGATCATTTAATTTGCTCTGCGCCATATTTTGTGTGCACTAAATCAAAATATATTCAATTAGGTATAAAACCGAAAACTAACAAATTTCTTACAGGTTTTTGTTTAATAAATTTAAAGTAGATAAAAATTTTACTGAAACACGCACGTTATTTACTTCAGTTCTGTGCCTAGTGTGACCCCACAAATACAATTGACATAATTGTCATGGAAATATACTAATAAAACAATGTGAACGTACTGTAAGAATAATCGCCTAAGTGATAAAATAGCTGGAAAGTTATCGAAGGCACTTGGGATAATATCGATGTTTTTTGTTTGAAAATCTATCGACTTTTTCCCTTGGTTCAAAGTGGATTATTTATTTAATTAAATATCCTCAAATTTATGCCTACAAGATATTTATTTTTACAAATTTAAGAACAATTTGAAATTGGAGAGTTAAATAAATATTTGTTCTTATAAACTTTACTTTTTAACGCGTTGTCGTTACGAACAGGCAAGCTATACAAAATGGGATTAATAATAGGGAACATTTAAAAACAGCAGAGTTCCCTTGGAACTTTTTCAAGCTGTTTAATTGCTATTATAAACAGAGCTAGAACACGCACATGTATATAGCATGTTAAAAATATTGCTAAAACCCAGCGCAAAGTTTTAAGTTTTATTGAAAATACAAAAAGCATTTTATCCATAGTATCAAAACCACTTTTGGCTGCGTTGTAGTCACCGATTTATGTTATTATTTTATTTTGACGAACAGTACCAATGTCTATCCAAATTATACATCTTCTTTTTCCTGTCTCAATAGAAAAATTACGAATAGAATGTCGTTTTTATATTCAGTCCAATATTTTGCGTCCAAGGAGTAAGAGCCAACTTTTGTTGTCTGCGGTGAGGTGTCAAATATTTTAGTGAAACTTTTTAAATATTAAGGTTTTCATCGCTATTAGACCTCCAATTCTGCGACTACTCATCACCTATAAATCAGAAAAGGAAAAATGTTAAAACATAAACTCGCTATAAAATTTTATCTTACAAGCGGATCTGATTTTAAAGCCGATATTAACTTATGGTATGGTCAAAAAAAGATCACTAACTGAAGTTCGTGGGACAGAACTGGTTGGTCAGTCTAAATAATTGACATCACAAAATTTATGAAAAAAAAATTTATTAGAACCACTACGACTACTTTTGCCTTCGTAAATTATTTTTAAAGATCGTTTGTAAAGTGTATATCCTTGCTAGCACCTTCGCCCATTTCCTTATGACTTGCAAAGTGTTTGCGCCGCTCACTAGCCAAACGGAACGATTGAGGACACATTTCACATTTGTAAACATTATCGCCCACATGGATACGTCTATGCCTGACTAAATAGTAGCTCTGAGAGAACGTACGCCCGCATTGCTCACATTTAAAGGGCTTTTCGCCGGTGTGCGTTCGCATGTGAGTACGCAATTGAGACGATTCGACAAAGCTAAAAGTATAGTTTTATGTAGGTATGACTTCATGTTAACATTTATATGTTTATAGAACTTACCGTTTATCGCAGTAATCACATTTGTGGGGCCTTTCGCATTTTTCGGAGTGGTACTTCATGTGATTCTTCATACTAAACTGGCTGGCAAAGGTCTTTGGACAAAGTTCACAAGTGATTCTGCGCTCGCCATGCACCTGCAATTGATGCGCTGCCATTTTGCTACGGCCGGGAAAACGCAGCGGGCAGTTCGGGCACTCGTAAAACAGTTCTCCAGAATGTCGCATTAAATGAGGTTTCATACTCCGAGAGTGGCGAAAGGGCTTACCACACTCGGGGCACAGTGTAAACTTTACGTCGCTATGTGTGCGTATGTGTTCCCGCAAAGTTGATTGCTGTTGAAAGGCTGCAATTCCAAATCCTTAATTGGATAGATGCGTACATTTTTAAAAAGTTGTACTTACAATTTTTGCACAACTGACACTCAAACTTGCCCTCAGGGTGATCACTGGAGGGAATTACTATAGTATTTGCGTTGTGACATCGCTGGTGAGCGCTAAGCGCTCTTTTATTTCGGTAAGACCTCGCACATAGTTCACATTTATATTTTGACTGACTAGAGTCCACCTTGGGTTGCTGATCATTAGGCAATTCGATTTCATCCATCTCCTCCATAGACTCAGACGCAGCCTCATTCACTACCTGTATGTTGTCATCATGATAGCTCTGTTCGAACTCGCTTACTTCGTCTACCTCCTCAGTTTTAATGATATTAACCACTTTTGGTATGGTATCTATCGCCGTATCCTGGCTTATTATTTCATAATCCATTAAATCCGGTTTATACTCAATCTCTTCATTTAAATCACTCAAATCATTTGACGTTATCACCGTTGGCTCATCAAAAACCAACTTTAAATCCTTTTCATTATTATGCATCGCGCGTATTTGTTGGTCCGAATTAAGACACATTTCATGGAATTTGCGAAACTGCAGCAACTGAGAAAGGCAGCACGCACATATTTGCTGAGGCAGTCCATCTTCTGGTTCGATTTCTATTGACGGCGTGAGACGTATCAACCATTGGGCTATGGTTTTGATGTCTTGTTCATCATTAATTTTGGCATAACCGTGTATGAAAGTCAGTTGCAACTGTGCGTCCCTATTTTCACAGCTTAGGCAAGCTCGGCACATTTTGGCAAATTTCGAAGGCAGAGGTGGCGCTGACCTGTCCTTGGTATCGTCCATTGTTTATGTTTATGTTTGTTTCTAAGTTAAACAGTGTTCTCCTTTGAAGCAAATTCAATTCTTGCACGTCCGCGCGTGAATACGTAGTACGTGAATTTATCAACGCCAATGTGCGACGTAAACTTGACATATGTATGCCTGTTTTCCCTTGGATTTTTATCAATAAGTTGTTTATATTCTTTAATTAAAAGCTGGTAATTTCGTGTAAAAATTAGAGATGCGTATTCTTTGATAAGCTCGCGTTGGAAGAGTCGATAAATGTCAGAAATCCAAAAGAGCCCAATGGGAAATTTGGTGTTGCAAAAACAGCTCAATAGCCTTGGAACTTATTACGCTGTTCGAAGATTATTTTCTTACAATATAGAAACTATCATACAACACCCAAATTAGTGTGTGATATGCTGCATAGCTGATTTCCAAGTGTTAATCGGTAACACATACCGTGCTAATATAAAAAGTCCGTAGAGTATGAAAGACCATGAAAAAGAATGGCGGTTAAAAGTCAAAAGATAGTCAAACAAAACTTCTACATTTTCCTTCCGGTTTTATTTTTAACAATAGCGTATTTTGTCAGGCGTTAAATTGAATGAAACATGATTTAAAAACACCGATATCGGCATTATCACAAGAGCTGACCAGTAGAGCTACCCCAGGCCTTAAAAGGATTGTGCGTAGGGTTTGGGACCCACCACGTAAAACCACAATTCCAATGAAAGAATGTATCTCCATGCCAGAGATGACACTGCCTGTCGTTGGCTGCGTCCATTGTTTATTTATGCGCCTTTGTTAATGTGTGTTCTCCTTTGAGGCGAAATCAATTCCTAATTAATCGGCAACACATTGCCTACTATTGACCATTAAAATGAATGGCGGGTATATTCAAAAGTTAGTCTCGTATCACAAACATATAATTTGTGCTTGTATTTTCACTTAAACGGTTATAACTTCTACTTTTCTATACGATTTTATTTTTAACAATAGGGTATATATCAATATACATAGTGGGAAAATTTTACAAAATATGTTGGTAACCTGACAATGTAAAAAAAATAACACGAATCTATAATTAATAATTTTAAATCACCGATATCGGCCAGAATCACAGGAGCTGAGGGTGATAAAAACAAAATTGAGGGTAGGTAGTCAAAACATAATAATCAAATAGAGTTCGTAGGACAGTACTAGTGTCAGTCAGTGTAATTACTGGAAATACCATAATTTGTGACAAATAAATAACAATTTCTTACTGCTACTTCAATTTCCGTCTGCTTTAATTATTATGTAGGATCATTTGTAATGGGCATATCGTTGCTCACACCTTGATCCATTTCTTTATGACTGGCAAAGTGTTTGCGCCGCTCACTGGCCAATCGGAACGATTGAGGACACATTTCACATTTGTAAACATTATCGCCCACATGGATACGTGTATGCTTGACTAAATCGTAGCTCTGGGAGAAAGCACGCCCACAGTGCTCACATTTAAAGGGCTTTTCGCCGGTGTGCACACGCATGTGATAACGCAATTTACCCAAGCAGACAAAGCTAAAAGTAAAGTTTTTGGTATTACTATATGTAAGATTTACAATAAGTTTATAGTACCCACCGTCTATCGCAGGTATCGCATTTGTACGGTCTTTCGCCGGAGTGATACTTCATGTGGCTCTTCATACGATATTGACTGACAAAGGTCTTTGGACAAAGTTCACAAGTGATTCTGCGCTCGCCATGCACCTGCAATTGATGCGCTGCCATTTTACTAGGGCAGGGAAAACGTAGCGGACAGTTTGGACACTCGTAAAACAGTTCTCCAGAATGTCGCATTAAATGAGGTTTCATATTCCTAGGGTTGCTAAAGGGCTTGCCGCACTCAGGGCACAGCGTAAACTTTACGTCGCTATGTGTGCGTATGTGCTCCCGCAAAGTTGATTGCTGTTGAAAGGCTGTAGTCACAGTATCGTTAATTGGGTATATGTCAATAGATTTGACAGTTGTACTTACTATTTTTGCACAACTGACACTCAAATTTTCCCTCAGGCTGTTCACTTGCAGGAACTAATATTTTATTTACGTTGTGAAATCGCTGATGAGTGCTTAGCGCTCTCGTATTGCGGAAAGTCCTCTCACATAATTCACATTTATACTTTGACTGACTAGAGTTATGAATAGGTTGCTGATCATCAGGCAATCTTCCATCCAACTGTTCTCTAGTTTCAGACTCTGCCTCATTCACTACCTTTACACTGTCATTGTGGTAGCTCTGTTCAAACTCACTTATTTCGAATACCTCCTCAGTCTTAATGCTATTAACCACTTCTGTCGTTGTATTCTGGTTTATTATTTCATAATCCATTAAATCCGGTTTATACTCAATCTCTTCATTAAATTCACTCAAATCATTTGCCATTATCATCGTTGGCTCATCCAAAATCAAATTCAAATTCATTTCATTACTTTGCATCGCACGTATTTGTTGGTCCGCATTAAGACACATTTCATGGAATTTGCGAAACTGCAGCAATTGGGAAAGGCAGCATGTACATATTTGCTGAGGCAGTCCATCTTCTGGTTCGATTTCTATTGACGGCGTGAGACGTATCAACCATTGGGCTATGGTTTGGATCTCTTGTTCATCATTAACTTTGGCATAACCATGTATGGAATGTAGTTGCAGTAGTGCGTCCGTATTGACACAGCTGAGGCAAGCTCGGCACATTTTGTCAAATTTCCATGCCAGAGATGGCGCTGACCTGACGTTGGTATCGTCCATTGTTTATGTTTGTTTCTAAGTTAAACAGTGTTCTTCATTGAAACAAAATCAATGTAAAGTCTTCTGTGCTCAGTACGGAAAATTATCAATGAAAATGTTTGACGTAAACTTGACATCTGTATGCATGTTTTCTCTTGGACTTTATGTTTGTTTATGTTCTTAAGTTAAAATAATATGTTAATTTTGTGTAGAAATTAGAGATGTGTATTCTTTGATAGACTCTTGATGGAAGAAGCGATAAATGTTAGGCCACACGTACCCAATGGGAAATTTGGGGCTACACGACCATCTCGACACCCTTGGCAGTTATGCTGTTCAATTGCTAGTATGAAAAGATATCAGGTTAGTAGACAATTTCTTTGATTGTTGGTCTTTTGAATGCTTCTAGAGCACTTATATGTCTGGTATAGTATTATGCCGGGCTTAGGATGGGGCACACAGTGTCAAACTTTGCTGTCACATGGACTAATCCCTGTGTTAGAAGCCAACCCGTTGGCACAGTTACTAAGTGCACACGAACGAATGCAATTTCAGTGTGAACACAAGTAATCGTTTGGTGTCACACGCTCCGTTTTCGGCAAAAACAGCACATGCGCCAGTTGCAGCATTACTTTCATCCAGCACAAAAAAGAAAAGATTTCAAAGTCTTACTCGACATGTGTTGTCGAATTGTGTATTCGGCCTAAGAGTGGAATCTTGGTCGTTAAATTGAACTGAAATGCGTCCATTTCCAAGACGTTTTATGCTCTTCCTCTCACTCACTTTTAGCTACGAATGAGTCGGTCTAAGACAGAGCAGGATCACACTTACACTTTCTTGGGAATGGTCACATTTCAGCAAACATTTCGAAATTTTTAACGGTCCAGGAGTCCCCCCCCCCCCCCCCCTCGATTACTTTCATGCTCATTAGAAATGCCATTGAAAAGAATGGCGGTTAGTCTTGTCTCACAAAAAATATAAATTTTACTTCTGTTAAACGAAGTTAAATCTTCTACTTCTGTGTATATTAATGAAGAAACGGAAGAAAATTTGCGAAAATATTTTGGTACTTGATAATGTAAAAATAATAGTTTTCAAATCTTGTTGGCAAAAAAAAATCTATGTAGAAAACTCGGGGAGTATTCATTGTTTTAAAACACCGATAGCGACCAGAAAGACGACGTTGAGGGTGCAGAAACAATGGTGGATAGGTAGTCAAAACACAATCAGAACTAGTGTCGGTCATTGTAATTAATGGAAATACCATAATTTGTGACAAATTAAAATAAAAATTCTTAATGATACTACATTTCGCCCGCTTAAATTATTTTGGATTATCATTTGTAATGAGCATGTCAATGTCTTTACTAGCACCTTCCTCAGCTTCCTTATGACTGGCAAAGTGTTTGCGCCGTTCCCTTGCCAAACGAAACCATTTAGGACACATTTCACATTTGTAAACATTATCGCCCACATGTATACGCACATGCTTTATTAAGTCGTAGCTCTGGGAAAACGCACGCTCACAGTACTCACATTTATAAGGCTTTTCGCCGGTGTGCGTACGCATGTGACAACGCAATTGATCCAAAAAGACAAAGCTACAAGTATAGTTATTTGAAATGACTATATGTAAGCATAATAAGTTTATAGTACACACACCGTCTATCGCAGATATCGCATTTGTGTGGCCTTTCGCCAGAGTGGTATTTCATATGCCTCTTCAGAAGATACTGACTGACAAAGGCCTTTGGACAATGCTGGCAGGTGATTTTGCGCTCGCCATGCACCTGCAATTGATGCGCTGCCATTTTGCTAGGGCAGGGAAAACGTAGCGGACAGTTTGGACACTCGAAAAACAGGTCTCCAGTATGTCGCATTAAATGATGTTTCATATTACCAATGCTGCTAAAAGACTTGCCGCACTCAGGGCACAGCGGAAGATTTACGTCGCTATGTGTGCGTATGTGTTCCCGCAAAGTTGATTGCTGTTGAAAGGCTGTAATTAGCGAATAGTTAGTTGGTTATATGTGTACAGATTTACAATTTTACTTACTTTTATTGCAAAACTGACACTCATACTTGCCTACAGGCTGGTTACTAGCGGCAATTGCTATTTTACTCTTACTGGCGTCGTGAAATCGCTTGTGAGTACTTAGCGCTCTCAAATTGCGGAAAGTTCTAGCACATAATTCACATTTATGCTTTGACTGACTTGATTCCGGATTAGGTTGCTGATCATCAGGCAATTCACTTTCATCCAGCTCTTCTGTAGTCTCAGACGCAGCCTCATTCACTACGTTTACATTATCATTATGATAGCTCTGTTCGAAGTCGCTTATTTCGTTTACTTCCTCATTCTTAATGATATTAACCACTTCAGTTAATGGATCTGTCGTTGCATCCTGACTTATTATTTCATAATCCATCAAATCCGGCTTATACTCAATTTCTTCACTAAATTCACTCAAATCATTTGGAGTTATTACCGTTGGCTCATCCAAATCCAAATCCAAATTTAAATTCTTTTCATTATTTTGCATCGCACGTATTTTTTGGTCCGATTTAAGACACATTTCATTGAATTTGCGCAATTCCAGCAATTGGGAAAGGCACCACGTACATATATTCTGAGGTAGTCCATCTTCTGGTTTGATTTCTATAGGCATCAGACGAATCAACCATTGGGCGATGGTTTGAATATCTTGTTGATCATCAACTTTGGCATAACCGTGTATTGAATGTAGTTGAAGAGGAAAGCTTAGGCAAGCTCTGCACATTTTGGAAAATTTCCATGCCAGAGATGGAGCTTGACCGTTGGTTTTGTCCATTGTTTATGTTTATTTCTAAGTTATACAGTGTTCTCCATTAAAGCATATTTAATTCGTAGTCTTTTGTGCTCAGTACGGAAAATTATGAAATCTGTGACGTAAACTTGACCTATGTATACATGTTTTCTCTTGGACTTTATCAATACGTTTGTTTATGTTATAAGTTAAAATAATATGTTGATTTTGTGTAGATATTAAAGATGTGTATTCTTCGATAGACTCGTGTTGGAAAAGTCGATAAGTGTTAGACAACGAGTACCCAATGGGAAATTTGGAGCCAAGCGAACATCTAAACACCCTTGCAAGTTCATTACGCTTAGATTTCGTAGACACTGAATGCTTCTAGAGCACTTGTATGTTTTGTATAGTGTTACCAAAGAGCATGAAATATAATAGAGTGGAATCCTTGGCCGTTACATTGAATCGACTTTTTGAAATGCGACCATTCCCAAGAAGGTGCATTCATGTGGGTTTGTTTTGCTCTTTCTCTTACTTACTTTTGCATGAGGCGGTCTAAGACAGAGCGCAACTCAAGCAGACTTAATCAAGATTCCAGGATTCCCCTCTATTACTTTCATGCTCTGTGGAAAACCATTGAAAAGAATGGCGGGCAAATTCAGGTCTCTTGTATCACAAAAAAATGAATTTTGCTTGAATTTTCCGTTAAAGGGTTAAAACTTCTACTTTTGTTTTGTATTAAATATTTTGGTACCTGATAATGTAATAAAATGAACAATCATATTTAGTTGTCAAATCTATGTAGAAAATTTATGAAGCATTCATGCTCTTAAAACACCGATATCGACCAAAATCACAGGAGCTAAGGGTCATTAAAAAAAATTGTGGTAGGTAGTCAAAACACAATCATTCACTAGTAGTTCGGGGGACAAATTATTCTATAATTTGTAACAAATTAAAATAAATTTCTTAGTGATACTAGTACAAATACTTTCGCCTGCTTAAATTATTTTAAATTATCATTTGTAATGGGCATGCCTATGCCTTTCTAGCACCTTTCCCCCCTTCCTTATGACTGGCAAAGTGTTTGCGTCGCTCACTTGCCAAACGAAACCATTTAGGACACATTTCACATTTGTAAACATTATCGCCCACATGGATGCGTACATGTTTGAGTAAATCGCATGGCTGGGAAAACGCACGCTCACAGTGCTCACATTTATAAGGCTTTTCGCCGGTATGCGAACGCATGTGACAACGCAATTGATCCAAAAAGACAAAGCTACAAGTAAAGTTATTTGGAATGACTAGATGTAAAGCATAATAAGTTTATAGTACACACCGTCTATTGCAGATATCGCATTTGTGTGGCTTTTCGCCAGAGTGGTATTTCATGTGCCTCTTTAGAAGATACTGACTGACAAACGCCTTTGGACAAAGTTCGCAGGTGATTTTGCGCTCGCCATGCACCTGCAATTGATGCGCTGCCATTTTGCTAGGACAGGGAAACCGTAGCGGACAGTTTGGACACTCGAAAAACAGGTCTCCAGTATGTCGCATTAAATGATATTTCATATTACCAATGCTTCTAAAGGGCTTGCCGCACTCGGGGCACAGCGTCAACTTTCCGTCGCTATGTGTGCGTATGTGCTCCCGCAAAGTTGATTGCAGTTCAAATGCTGTAATTCGAGAATAGTTAGTTGGTTATATGTGTAAAGTTTTACAATTTTACTTACTTTTTTTGCATAGCTGACACTCATACTTGCCTTCAGGCTGATTACTAGCGGGAATTTCTAACTTACTCTTACTAGCGTCGTGAAATCGCTTGTGAGTACTTAGTGCTCTCATGTTGCGGAAAGTCCTCGCGCACAATTCACATTTATACCCTGATGGACTAGAGTCCACCTTAGACTTCTGATCATCGGGCGATTTGCTCTCATGCACCTCTTCTGTAGAGTCAGATTCAGCCTCATTCACTACCTTTATGTTGTCATCAAGACAGCTTGAATCGAACTCGCTTAATTCGTTTACCTCCTCAGTCTTAATGATATTAGCCACTTCTGTTAATGGCTCTGTCGTTGTATCCTGACTTATTATTTCATAATCCATTAAATCCGGTTTATACTCAATCTCTTCATTTAATTCATTAAAATCATTTGGTGTTATCACCGTTGGCTCATTCAAAACCAAATTTAAATTCTTTTCATTATTTTGCATCGCACGTATTTTTTGGTCCGATTTAAGACACATTTCATTGAATTTGCGCAATTCCAGCAATTGGGAAAGGCACCACGTACATATATGCTGAGGTAGTCCATCTTCTGGTTTGATTTCTATTGGCATCAGACGAATCAACCATTGGGCGATGGTTTGAATATCTTGTTGATCATCAACTTTGGCATAACCGTGTATTGAATGTAGTTGCAGTGGAAAGCTTAGGCAAGCCCTACACATTTTGGCAAATTTCCATTCCAACGATGGAGCTTGGACGTTTGTTTTGTCCATTCTTTATGTTAGCGTATCAGTTAAACAGTGTTCTCCATTGAAGCACTCGTAGTCTTCTGGGCTCAGTAAGGGAATAAGTATGCACGTTTTCTATTGGACTTTATCAATATGTTTGTTTATGTTCTTAAGTTAGAATATGTTAATTTTGTGT
Source organism: Chymomyza caudatula (assembly GCA_035041775.1). Lineage (NCBI taxonomy): Eukaryota > Metazoa > Arthropoda > Insecta > Diptera > Drosophilidae > Chymomyza > Chymomyza caudatula. The sequence continues at coordinate 10,916,078 of JAWNKW010000142.1, forward strand.
AGATATTGGAGATGTGTATTCTTTGATAGAATCTTATTAGAAAAATCGATAAATGTTAGACCACAGGTACCCAATGGGAAATTTGGAGCTATTTATTTGGAGTTCATTACGCTCTTCAATTGCTAGTATGAAAAATGTGAATGAATCTATCACTTTCATTCCACTTTCTGGGTATTTATATCGATCTATCGATTTTTTGCCAAGAACCAAAACTATCAAGTGTGTGTGGGTGTGATGCTGCACAGCTGATTTCGTAGCTTAAATCTGCAATACCAAAGAGTATTGATTCTAATTCGAATTCTAATTGGAAATTGTTTTGGGCAGAAACTCTCATGTTTTGGGACCTATGGAACCGAATGAATTAAATGACATGTTTTTTACTTCTGTATTTCTAAAGTTTTCAAAAATTCATTACGTTTAATTTGTTTATCTTTCAAATGACTAACATTTCTTTTCTGATTCTGATTTGGAAGTTAATGTGTGTTGAATTTTAAAATATGCACTGACACTATATACATTGCGCATACACTCGATTTCACTTAAATAGCATCCTTTTTTGTTTTGAGATTACCAGCCCATATTTTCTAAACTAATAACTGACTAAAATAAATGCTGTTTAATAAAAAATTTAGTTATTAAAACACAGAAACAGGCTTTCCATCTGCTTTAGTTTTCAAATAAAAATTATGTCTTGACAAATATGAAAACTATAAAACTTCTTGTTTCACTTGAATATCACATTTGACTTTGACTGGTTTAAATTAAAAAAGTATAGTTTAAATTTTTCTTCCCAAAATTGCGTTAATTAATTCTTTATCGTAAAGTGATGGAATACCCTTGCTAGCCAAAAATGTCTTGAGACAAAAACAACATATAATTAATAGTTTATACTGCCCCTGTTGTAAATATCGATGTATTTTATTACCTATTGAGTTGGGATTGCACGTTACACATTTTTTTAAAATATATATTTTATAACAGATTTATGTGCATAAAATCTAGATTTGTATAAAAATGCTTACAAACTAATGGGCTACAATCAATACAAGCTCATCAGATGTCTGCAATATTTCGGCCGAAATTCGTATCGCGTAGATAGTGGACTGCCGGGCCATTAATAAGTGACATGACAATTGGTTTGAGACCCAAAATTGAAGCCAATTTGTATTTAAGCGTTATGGAACGTGTAAGCTCCACCACCTGTGTTAGAGATTCTAAGTGTTTGCCATTTGAGACGCTGTTTTGCATATATATTAAATAACTGAAAAATATAATGAATATCAGATATTATGGTGTTATTGATTGTGTAAATGCACATACCCTTTTACAAGTTGTTCTATAACATCATCGCTGATGCGCTGATAAATCTGAAAATCCTTGAGATAGCTAGGTTTTTGAAGCAATACAAAGTGCGAAAGCAGAGCCTCGCTCCAATTAATATCGTAGCCATAGGCGCGACTTAATATCAAGGTTTGTGGAACACTGAAAAAGTTTCTTGCAGAAAATTATTTTCGTTTTTAAGAAAATAGTTTTACCTTAGCACGGCGTTGACCAACTCACGAAACTCCTCTCTCGTTTGCACGGCCAAAACGCTAACGCATAGCTGTGGCGCATTTGTGGCACGTTTGTCCAACGCCTTTGTGCACAAATCGATTTGCATGGCCATGAGCTCAGCCCTGTACACACTCTGCTGGGCCAGCAGCAACTTATTATCCAGCAAATAGTTTTCAGTTGCATGGGTGTAGTTTTGCAAAGCCTGTTGCAACAATGTTTGCACTTCCGTTGAACACTTTAATTTAGCCAGCTGCACTTTTCCCGTATCTGGCGATTGAGCCGTACTTTGTTCTGACCAGGGACGCAATTTGGCCAATACATCTCGTGCATCTTGTTCCCACATCTCAGCTAGCTCTCTGTACATTAGAAAATGCAAGGCGGATAGTCGAAGCAACTCTTTGCTATTCTTTGGTTGATATTCTCGTAAATAAGACACGATGGCTTGACGTAATCCATACTTCTGATCTTCATCGAACTGACCAAGCAGCGATTCAAATTGTTCGTTTTCTATTAAGGAGTCAAAACAATAAAACATTTCTCTATAACGCGCTACTCCTATTAACATCCGTACTATAAGTGACCAGGACTTGGCTTTAGTCAACCTTCTGTTCATCAGCTTAGCACGATGGAGAACGCTGGCTATGCCCTCCATCGAGCACTCATGCACAAAACAGTGATGTGCCTTGATTAACAACTCCACAGCTATTTGATTATGCTTTTTGTTTGATAAGACCTGAGTGCTGTTGCCTAAGCTATTGCCAGTATTGGGCATGGCAGGTGCGGGCAAACCATAGCGAGTAATGATCTCTGAGAGACGCAGAAAAGCTTCGCTTTCCTCGTATGGCTTTTTGTCCTGAAAGCGCCTATAGGACTTTAACGCATCACAGTACTGCAGCAGGCAATTGCCCAGCATAGTTGTATTGGGCGTAAGATCGAGAAATAGATGAAAGTCACGATCAATATTGTAGCCCCAGAGGTCAGCATTTTTGTGAGCATTGCGTGGTTGTTGATTTACGTGAAATATATAAAAACGTGGACGTACAATACAAGTGGTCAACTCCAAAGCAACTGTTTCGGCAATCTGCAACAGAAATTATAAGTATTGCATATTATTTTAGATACACTAAGCACTTGCCTCCTCTGGCGTCAGACGGGTTGATATATGTATATCGCTGACAACAGTCAGACGCTGAAGGCACTCCTCCTCGGCGGCACTTTTGAGTAGCACGCTCACATCCTTCGTACGCAAGACATCCAAATACTCCTTATCCAGATACATGGCCGCTCTATAGACCAATACAATGCGTTTTCCCAGCTCTACGCCATGTTGTAACTTTGAGCCAATGCCCAGTAGAGTATCTAGCGTTTGTTGTTTCTCCTTCGATGGTATTTCCTCAAACTCTAAAGTGGAACAGCTGTCCGACAGGTCACTGCACTTGGCTTGCGGGCTTTGGTTTAAGGTGATTCTATTAAATTTGGCATAAACGCCCTTCTCAATTTCGGTTAGAAGCTGCCGCTCTTTGCTTGACAAATTAAAGACTGTGGTAACACCCTCGGCAAGCGCCATGGAAAACACAATAAAACGCAAATCCTTTGGGCGAAATTCAAATAGCTCCTGCAAGCGCAAAGCCTCAACAATGTCGCCTTTGTCTAGCAGCGTATTGAGCAAAGCCTCTAAGCGTTCCTCCATTTGAGGTGTCAATTTAGTTTTTGTAGCAATGCTTAGATCATCAATGCCCGCAAGTTCCTTAAGTTCCAAGAAAGATTTATACAGCACACAGCGCTCTTGCATCATAATCTGTTCAAAATACTCCGAGTGATAGACATTAAGCGTTGACTGGATCTCCTCATTCTCTGGCAACTGCAGGAAGCATATCACCATGTCGTATTCAATCTGATCACGATCAAAGGACTCATTGGGAAACAAATGATGCTGCTTAATCACGCTCAGCGCGCTTTGCAAGAGCTCATATTTGCGTTGATTGCTCGTGCTCTCCTGACTAGCGGCATGCAAAAAGAAATTGACCAGTATGGCAGGCGGTAAATCATGCTCAAAGATTTCCTTTTCATAGTTCTCATAAGGGTGCAGCAGTCCCGCCTCATATTCAGCGACCCATTTCAAAGAAACTATATCGGAGACTGGCAGCTGTAGCAAAGTGGCTAGCTGCACTGCTTCGCCATAAGCCTTAGCCTCGGCTAGGGCGTCAACGAGCCGCTTGTACTCTAGACTGTCGCGGCGCACCAGCAGCTCAAAATTAACGTTTAGCTGACGCATCCAAGTTGCAGCCAGGGCGAAAGTTTTATGCAGCAAGCAAAAGTCAAGCAGATCGCAAATGTCGCCTACATCCGAGCGGCATATGCAGTTCAAGAACTTTTGTTGCTGCAAGAAGCTATCAAAGTTGCTCTCCAATTGGGTAACCAGCAGACCAATACAGCGTTGCATGAATTGCTTGCGTGAAAGTGGTGCGCACAATGGCAAATTCACATCATCCATGCTCCAGCAAATGAAGAATTGGCGTAGCTCCACAATTGTGGAATCGCTAAAGTTCTGTTGCTGAGCCGTGAGCTGTAGAAAGCGACAAAGATGCAGGAATTTGCTGTCCTAGAATAGGAAATGGTTAATTAAGCTTAAAATTTGTAGTTACATATCCCCAATTCTTACCTTTTGAAATACCATAAAACTGTGCAGCAAGGCATTTACATGCCCAGCCGATACGGCGCCACGTACAATGTGCCAAACATATTCCGCATCCTCATTTGGGTTGGCCAATTCACGCAACAGATCCTGCCACTGGCCAGTGGCAACAGTCAACCAAACTATCCAACACCAGTCCACGTTCTGGCTGCTGACTGTGGCTGCAAGTAAAGCCAGCACTGGCATTTTTTGCTTGACGCAGTGCCTCAGCAAATTGAAGCTGGTGCACTGCTGAACACTGTTTTGCATTACTTCCAAAAAATGGGCAGGGTCTGTGATGCGCTCATCGGGCAAATTATTGCTGCTGCAAAGTATAACAGCAAATAAATCTCGCTGATTGGCTTGTGCCAGCAAACTGCAAGTGGATTGTGTTATGCCACCTGGCACCTGCGACAAATTGGCATCCTGACTGGAGCAGTGGGATGAGTTTGTTATGGTCTCCTGGGAAGAGTTGGTATGTGTGTCAGCACGACGCGGTTGACGGTTTAAGGCACGCTTATGCTGCCGCTCATGGCTGGGATCATAGCTGAGCGCACGCAGAAGATGCACACCCAAAGTGCCAGACTTAAAGTGTTTCAAGTGCTTCTGTAGTTCACTTAGTGGTAGATCAAAGTATTGCAGCAACACCAGCAAGTGCCACCAATCGTTTTGCGAAGCATAATGCTGTATCAGCGCAGCCGGCCAAGTGCCTTGTGTATTGCTGGAGGCTAAGCGCATTAGCGCCTGATACTGCTCCAATGGAAACTCCTCTGGAAGTGCCTTTATTTGCTGCACTAGCGCCTGATCCCAGTGTTGAATTAGCTCGTTATAGGTGCAAGTCTCTGATTTTTTTGGCAACAGACGCTGCAGCAGTAGAAAGCTGCGCAGATGTTGCGTGTCAAAGCCAAGCATTTCACAGCAAGCTACACAGTGCGCTACCATTTCTTCATCCCCGGCATGCTGAAGTGCCAGCTCGGTGATCGTCTCGCAGGCATGCAACAATTGTGTACGTGTTATTTGACCGTAAAGCTGTAGCTGCTCCGTAAGCAAATAGTAGACTGCATAGGCGCTGCGATGTTGTTTCAGATAGTGTGTATAGTTTAGCTGGCACTTACGCGCATAACGCTGGCACAGACGCGGATTCGAGAAACTGGCAATTTCCCCATGGGTGGTGGCAGCCAAGGCAATCAGGTTGATGTTTTTAAATTTGAGGAAAAGGTCGTGTGGCGTGGGCAGATTTGGTTTGTTGCTAGGACCATTATCGAAACGCGCCATAAGCGATTTTAAGTAAGGCACACGACTAAGATTGCTGGAATAGAGAAAGCCTTTGAGTGCGGCAATGCTTGGCTCATGGCAGAGAAAGTCAAAGAAGGTTACTAAGGGATCCTCCTCAAGCGTTTCGTTTTCTGTGTGTGTACGTTCCAGGTAGTTCTTAACGCTTAAGGCTAACTGTAAGTAGATGGATTGTAGTTGGTTCTTGCAATGCTAATGTGCTCTTACCGCTTCGAAACCCTCACGTTCAGTTAATTTATGTGTCTTCAGGTCTATTGCAAGTTCGAGCAGCGGCTTATTGGGAAACTCATTGCCATCCAATAGTTGCTCCAACGCTTCTACTGGCACACAACGCATCAGCAGCAATGTATAGTGACCACGCTCCAATAAATAACGCGCAAGGGGCAGTTTACTTATAAGATCTTTTTGCTGCGTCAGACACTGCATTGTACAAAGACGACGCAATATGATGGTCAAGTCATTCTTTTCGTTCGAGAAAAAGTGGCCAGCCAGCGCAAATTGATTGCGCAGCGTTTCACTGGGATTAGTTAGTCTTTCCAGCGCGTACTCATACATAGCTTGATCAATGTTCCAAGCAGCAAAGGCCACCTCCAAAGCAGGGCACTCCACCTGCTGCTCTTGTGCTACATTGCATAGGCACCAACGCTGCAGTTTATCCACATCTTGAGTATCAACAAGATGCTGCCAAACTGTTGCTTTGTCCAGCTCTGCCAGTAGCCCTTCATTGTTATTGCTGAAATAGAGATCGACTAGTAAACGTTGCAGCGTTTCTTTGGAGCACGTCATTAAGGCCTCAATGTGTATGCGAGGTAGCTCCGTCTTGTATTTCTCTAACAAATCGCTGCATACGCGTAGCTGCTGCACCAATGTCCAAAAGTACTCGAGCACGGGCTCTTCCTGCTCAAATAGCTGCGGATCCTTGCAGCGTAAATGATCTATTACACAATCTTTTAGCTCAGCATTATCGCAGTCACAGGCATACTGGTAAAAGAAGCTCTTGACATCGCGTTCCACATTGCGCACTACGTTTTCTGCTTTGCAAACTAAACGCTCCGACAGCAAACGCTGCACATAAGCTTGCACAACATCATGAAAGTACAGACGATATTCATGTATTGGAATTTTACGTTTTCGTGCCCAGTATTCGATGCACAGCTCGATGTGCTCACCCTTTGTGGCCACCTCTTTTATAATGGTCACTTCACTGATGCCCGACCAGGATTTGAAGATTTTATCACGCGCTTTTGCTGTATACATGTCTTTTTCGCTTTATGGTATGAGGCAGTGCTTAAACTGTTTAGGGCGTATGCTCTGTTACATTTTTAGTATTAGAATAAGAAAAAAACAATTGTTCTTTGTTTAGAAGCGCAACAGTTTATTACCATTGATAAACGAAACTCTTCTTCTGCTTAGGCTGCCATTCAGCTGCATGCCTTGTTATTGCAGCCAGTTGGCAGCTCTTTTATTGAAGCAGCTGTTTAAAATATGGTGTTTTTGGCGCGCCATTGGAATGTGGCGCCATATGCGGCACGCTGCTGCTTTTAAGTATCAGCTTTCCGTGTTTGTTGCACAAACTCATAAAGTCGTTGTATGGTAATTGTATACCAATTCATGTCCTTGTATCAATGCCACACATACGCAAAAGGGAGCTGAAACTTAAGTATTGCAGGAAGCGACAGCTACCACACAGGTAGATGAACACATTAACATTGTACAATGCCAAAGTTCAGCCACATGTAAGGCTTGAATTGCGCCTAAGCTTGGTCTTAAGTTGGTTTTTAGCTAGAACTCGTCCATTTTTACTTAGCGCTAATGTATCATTAGATTCGCAACTTGTTGGCGGCTTACAACATCCGCTTACAACTTTGGTGGTCAGTCTGTTAGAGGTTCCCCAAAAAGTGCCAAATAAATCAACTTACAACATGTGTAAACATTAAATAAGCTTTTCTTGGAATATAGCAATTTAAAAGAAAACTTATGACACTTTCTAGAGCCTATTAATAATTTTCACACGCCAGTTTACATATCTACCAAAACAGTGGAGTAGATACGATTTTGTCTTCTGGGCAGATACGCCATCAAGGAAGTTATATGGACGTAATCATTTAATCTACAAGACCATTTTATACTTTGTGTACAGGGTATAACAATGGCATTTCGCCCGTCAAATTGAAAATAAATCAGTTCATTTCGATAGACAGCAACAGTTTTGATAAAGTTATCAGCTTTCGATAGTTTCGACGAATCTATCAGCTGTTTTGTCCATTTCGAATGTAAGCCATTTCATGGGTGCAAATCCTTCTAACGTCTTTTGGTAATTCCTAAATCTCTCGGCAAGAAACTTGAAGTAGTAAACTAACCATGGTCATAACAGAGGGTTGAACCCACAAGTCCCTTCCATCGACGCCACTGTCTAGCGAATACCAAGCGCGTTTGTGGCATATGAATTCTACTTGGTACATACTTTACATAGGCCTGGGTCAAAACGCCAACCAAGACCCTGCACTATAAAGCTTGCGTAAGTTGATATTTCTGTTTTTTTCCCAACTTTTAATAAGCAGTGGCATAATTATTCTTTATCGTTTATGAGGAAAGAAGCCGCCGCATCACACACACACACACATATCAAGCCTAAAATTGTGGCTCTTCTTGTGGTTTCTTTTGTTGTTGTAGTTGTTGTTACCGTTTTGGTCACTTTACAAATAGTCGCAAAGCTTTATTATGAGCCGCTCTGCTCGGCTCGGCTCTGCTCTGTGTGCAGTTGGTTAGGAGCGGGTGAGTTGTGGCATGTAGTTTAGCAACCAAACCGGTTGCCACTCCACATGTCTGCTACCCAGTGATTTATAGTTACGCACAAGCGCGCAAATCCAATTAGATGAACTAGCTAACTGACTGACTGAGTGCCTCAATGGCCGAGCAACCGAGTGGCTGGTCAAATGCCTGAGTATTCCAGCTGCAGCTACTATTGGCCATGTCGCCAAAATCGCTCAGTAGACAACGACAATTCACATGCTCCACTCCGATTTATAGCATATTTCCAGGGCATACGATATTTATTTGGCCTTTCCAGCATTGCCAAGTGCCACTGTCCATCTCTGTCCATGTATCATTTGGTGTTTACATCATCGCGGAACTGTGCGCGCGCGCTCTCGACGAGATGTCGCCGTTTATCTATCCAAATAATTTTGTAAGTTCATCGGCAGTATGTGAGTGTGTGTCTTGGTGTAGGGTCATGAGGGGGATTCATACGCGTGCGGGAGGCTTGTTTGTTGCATTTTATAAATATCAAAAGTGCATTTGTATAACCTGTGTGCATCTGAGTGTGTGTGTGCATCTTTATCTAAAAATGAAATGTGTGTCATAATACCTTTGGCATGCAGCAAGTGGGCTACTTGTCGATGACAGCGGGTGGCACAGAGGGATTACGCTTTTTATTAAATTGGGCATATGTTGCATGCAAAATGCTTCTCGAATATACACTGTAAAATGCTCCGAAAAAGGGTGTTTAACAAGTTGATGACATTTCAATCTTTTAGACATAAAACGTTTTCCACCTTATATGCAAAGCGTTTGATTCTGTAAGTCATGGCTTATTATTGCTGAAATTGGACACTTTATTGAGTTAGCAGGAGTTATGCAAATCTAACTCATTAAAAAATGTATACAAATTTATGTACAAAGAATAAAAATTTTTTGAATAGCGTTCACAGTCATTGAACAAAAGATTCATTTGATGAATTTGAAAATGTGATTTAAGCGCATATCGATTAGATATTTCTTAGATCTTTATGTCCCCAAGAAGCTATTTCAATCTCGAAATAGGCGTCACCTATTTTGAACAAGACAAGACAACAGTCTTTACTCTTTGCACTATGAGGCTTCAAATGGCAACGCTTAAAGCTTTTAGGGACGGAGTTTTATCTTCAAAACTGAAACCTTATAGCCCTTTTTGAAATTTTAAGTAGAACAATGTGGAACAGTCGAGGCGGTTTCGGACAGTAGGACACCCTGTGATACCATGTAAACTCCCGCATATCAATTGGAAACTTAAGTACCTTTGTCGACATCTCTTTTTACAAATGCCATTTGATTGTATACAATCTAAGAATATTTTCGTAATGTCACTTTTTTTAGTTCGAAACATAGGTCGAGAATTTCAAAATATCTGAGAAACTTTTAAATCAATACGTTGGGGGTACGGATGTAATCAAGGTAAATCTATAATACGCTTGACATAACGTGTTAACATATAAAAAAAGTTCAAAAACCCAGAGTCTAGTGATTTCTGATGCTTCCACGTATAAGGACCGTTCGATTATTGTTTATTTTCTTAGTTCTTTTTAGTAGAGTATTCAATTAGCTAATGATAAGGAGTCTTGTTGTTAGGTCAATAGGGTCCTGATTGATAAGCTACTCAATGAAATGCGAGATTTTGTCAAAATGTCTTTGAAAACGTTGGAATCTATCAAGAAGTAATTTTACCAACAACTTTTTCAAGAGATTACAAATTACTTCACTACGAATTTTAAGATTTTGAATCTCTCGATATACTGTACTATAAAGAGCTAACTGATTTCTTAGGCAAGAGATAGCCAACGTCAAAGTGTGCGAAGAAGGCATCAATAACAGAGCTCCGACTAAAGTTGAATAGGACACATTGCAAGTTCATAGTATAACCTAAAATTTTGCTATTGTTGCTCTGGTGTATTTGAACAAAACTGAAATTCGGAATATTTTGCCCATACAAGTTATATTAATACATAATAAAAATGATAACCGAAGTTTGAGCTGGATTTGAACCTCGTTTTAAACTTCATTGCATGGGTTTTTCTTTTGCGGTTTTAACCTGGTAATGATACATCACTAACGTTTATAGCCCGAAGCCTAACCGAAACCAGAGCACTTTTTGCAAAAGTAAAGCCAAAAGTAATAAAGTATGAATTATCATATTTTTTAATGGGCATCCGTTTTTTGCTATTTGTGATAATATATTTTACATACATATAAAAGACCTTGATACTTAACTATTAAAAACAGTAAAGGTATGTTAAAAATTTGCCGTAACAAAAAACCTGAGACGCCACGGAACGTCCGGCACATGGTAGAATAAGCGAAGGTATGATCACTCTTCTTCTTATAGGCACCACAAATTTTGTGAGCGAGGCAGCGTGAGAGAAATGTGTTGCTGCTTTGCTGCAATTATATTACGCATGCAAAAATATTTAAACCAAGAAGAAAACGAACACACATACATATACATTTTTATGTAATAACGAAACACTCACCACAACTGTCAATAGTATACTAAGCTATGTGGTGCCCGAAAAGAGGCAACTACTCTGAGTGATCATTCCTTCTCTTATTCTATCGTGGTCCGGCAGATGTGAAACAATCATTTGTGAGTTCTCTCCAACTTGGTACAGTAACTGTTGGTTACTGTAATGCCATCTAGTGCTCAAATGCTAGAGTAAGACCAACAACAAAAACTTGGGCCAGGAGACTGACGTTGTACCTGAAAGAAAAGAAGGTTGAGATCACCGTGCCAGGTCGAACCGCGAACGTGCCAGTCATCCAGTTCCTTGGATGCCGTATCTACAGGTAGGAGTTATCACTTGTTGATCGAAATAACTAGTCACTTTTAAGCGACAGCTTACTTTGGATGGCTGACGCACTTAAGAGCATAAAAAGTTTCTTGGGAGAAAAGAATATTGAGAGTAAGTTCTAATGATATTTCATGCTCCTAGCTCGTATGGTCTTCGAGAAGCAGGCGGCCCTAATACACGAACAGACTAAGTCGAATTTTGCACAGCCATTGCTGCAAACTACACACGAGAATGTCCAATCAGGAGTCCATTGCGTCGACTGCTATTTTTTTTAGCCATAGTAGGTGATTGGATTGATTGGTAGTTTCGCCTGCACTGACATCAGGGTGCGAAAAGATTTGAGGGAAGGCGAGGGAAAGTGCCACCGCTGCAATACTGTGTTTTTCAAGAGAATGTAGAGTTCCCTGAAGAAAATTGTGAAATGCCCCTTTCACAAGGAGTTGGAGGAAGGCGAGTGGGTGCACTCTACAACCAACGAAAAGCCTCCCTTTAACTATACCTTTTATGCTATAAAATACAGCAAGACTGTCCCCAACGAGACTTCTTCTTAACTGGCCATAACAACCCGCTACCTGGTTACGGCCTGATGCATTTCTTTCTTTGGGATTGGGGTTTTACATGGTGGGTCCCAAACCCTACGTACAACCCTTTTAAGGCCTGGGGTGGCTCTACTGGTCACGAAAGAATTCAGTGTCATTCTAAGTCGCCTCATATGATAAGTTTTGACCTGCTGTTGTGGTATTCTTCACGGATCACTCTACAAGCATGCACTTTTTTGTAGAGTATCTCATAGTTATTCATAGTTGTCTTCGCTTTTTGGGTTGCCTTGAGGGCCATATGCTTTTGGCTTGCAATTTGGAGCATCAGCTGATGACGTCGTCTTCATTATCGTTATGCATTTGCTCATAAAACACATAAAAGACATCAAAAAATTAAGCGTAAAAGCAGACATTGTGGCTTGTTCGTTACAAGTTGGCTAATTGAAATGCAAAGCGCATGATGCGCCCACTCCTAGCCCAGTGCAATCGTGAGCTTCACCTGGTTATGAGTACAAACAACATATAGTATATACATATATCTACATATATACCGGGCTGTAAATGATTTCGCAATGAGTCAAGATTTGTGCAAAATGGCCGGCCTATGAAATCCCTAAAGTATTTGTTGTTTCCCACGTTCCAATGGCGCTGCAACGACTACGTAGACAGTCAGACAGCCAGCCAGCTAGTGGGCTGGGTGTGTGCCGCACTTGAATGCGTAAAGAGTTGGCCGGCCGCTGCTGTTGTAACCTTGCCAGGGCCAATGGATCCGGGCCAGTTTTCAAAGCAAATTGGCCGCTCATCAATGGGTTGCTAGCTTGCATCTAACTATTATTTGGGGCTTTTCCTATGGAAAATCAGGCAAATTGTCTGCACGGTGGTTCGGTAGGTCGGTTGGTGCGCTCGTCGGTCAGCTACATATTTGGTAATAGCCGCCGCAATAGACAATAGATGCGAGAGTCGCGTAAACCAAAAAAAAATAAAAAATTGATTGATAGTCGCGGCACATTCCATGCTTCTTCTAGTCACTTTTTTGGAGCTGGGCATAAACTTGTTTTCTTCGCTTTTGCGCAAAAAACACAACAAATGTGAGCCAATGAGCCCCCACAGTAAAAAAAAAACAAAATATATGCTATATATACAACCAAATACAAAACAACACCAAAAAAGTGATGATTAATTGGAGAAGACATGTTTGAGGCGCGAACGCGTGGAGCAGTGACCACTGTGCTGGTGGACCTATATTACCATTTAACCGCAACAGGGGCAGCTCTGATGTCAGCCCAGATACGATATGTACATGTTACAATATATACTATATAGCACTAAAAAGAAGCTTTATCGGCTGTACATTTCTGGATGCCGCAAGCAAGAAGCTGACTTCTGAACTTTACGCACGATGCGGAAAACATTTAACAATATTTGTGCTTCGATTTCTATAGATCATTTAAAATCGGTTAACGAACCAACCAGGTGCGTCTGGTCAAGGCAATCCAGGCAGCTGTCGAGGGTGCTAAGTTTAAAGGGGCGACGGAATTTGGGAAAAATCTGTTGGGTTCAACTCTACTATGGGACTCGTTTCGTTTTTTGCGAGTTCATTGGTATGGCAGTCGTTTGACGATAAACGTTAGCTTTTGATAGTTCCTGAATCGAAACTAAAACCTATAACCGACAAGCGTCAACAAATTTGACTTCAATTCCGCAGGTTTAGAATCCGGCATCATTACAGAAAAGAATATTCAATGTACTTTAAATTTGTTTGCTCATAGTTCAAAAACCCAGTAAAGGCTTACTCTTTTATGGTGTGAAATCATGTTGAGTCTTGTCTTACGTTGACTAACCACTACCGATGTTCTGCGACAACTAAAACGGACGATCTACAGATCCATACGGTTATCCCACTTATCTTTCTATCATAGATCTAGCACCGACCGCGAACTTCGAACCGCAACTGAATAGCTTGAATTTTTCTTAAGATAACAACCAGCACCAGTCTTATTCTTTGTTTTGGAACCGTCTGTATAGCAGACATCGCTTTCTTTAGTATGTTTCCTGGATCGCTCATCAAACAACTCAGCTAATGTTGTCCCTTAAGAACTCATCGCTTTGAGAATTGGGTTGACACTGCCCATAACCGTGGCAAGCGAGGAGTCAAAATTCAAGCCAATAAAGAACTACTTAAGATCAACTAAGTCCTAAGAACTTTTATGCAAATTAGTGACACTTGCTAGACAAGAATGTAGTTTTAAAGAATTTTACTTTTCACACAAAGATTGGAAGTCTGGATCGTAAATCAACACTCTATAGATGTTGATTTGGCTTTGTTTGACAGTGGGCAAGCAAAATATATAAAACTTCTGAAATATTTATAGGATATTTCTTTATCATAGCAATTTGCATGAGGTCAAAAAAGTTAGAACGTTTCGCTTATAGCGGTTAACAGCGCAGCATAGAGAACCGTTAAGTCTATAGTGTCTTCGCTGATTAAGCGCTCGATTGGCTTACATTCTTTTTTCTCTATAGACAAAAGTATTTTTATTGCTACATAAATTTGGCAAAATAAATTAACTGATTAGCATGTCGGCGCGCGAAAGACAGCTATAATAAAAGAGTAGAAGGTTCGAATTTGCATTTAACGGTTAAATGAAATAAGGGCTTAAATTTTTGGCTTATTAATTAACAGTACCTTGACAGGGTCAAGTTCGCCAACTGCCAACAGTTGCTGTTGTTGTTAGCTTTCAGTTGGCAACGTTGGTGGTCGCTCTCTCTCTCCACGGCGAGAGATTTGCTCTGAAAATCAAAAGTGCCACTAATACACACAAAACATAAATCAAGTGCACACTGCAGCAGCAGCAGCCAAAGCGCTCTTCTTTCGGCTATCAAAAAAATATGACAGTTCAACATTGAAACAGCGAAGTTTGAATACACTTGAATGTATCGATTTCAGTAGAACGAACCATTTATTTTGTATAATGTGTTGAAACAATTGAAAACAGTGTTGTATAGAAAATTCGTTTTATTTATTATTACATAAGATGGAAAATATTTACAAAGCAGTATATACTCGTTCTGGCTTTTTAGCTATTGTATTAAGGACATCCTGGTGACTTCTGCTCTATTCCTATGAAAGTTTAGTACAGTACGGCTGCATTGAGAAAGCGCGACTCTGTTGCCGTGTTATAACTCAGTAGCTATAATGTACAAATCACTTTTTAATCTTTTGACTTAAGCGTTGTTCTAGGCTAAAACACAAATCCCACATTTTAGGATGTATGCATACTCATTTTGAGAAGGAGTCAAATGATCATGAACTATTTAAAGATGGTATAACTTACGTTGAGATAATTCGAAAATTTAGTCACTCTAAGTATAGACTTTCGGTAATACGCTTGAGGTGCTTCTTCGTAATTGTCGCAATTCGTTGGTCGACCTACTTGTCGGGGCATCGACACAATTATACCAAGCTCTACTTAACTTGGCAAAACAAAAATATCGTCAAAATGATTTTTGGCTTATCTTTTCTTTTTGTATTTAAATGGAATCATTTTATAAAAATTCATTAAGATTTTCGTAAGGTTAAAAATTTACGTTATGGGTACTAAGGCTATGAGAATTGAAGTCTTTTTTTTTTTCATTTCCTTGATATTATGTATGAATACAAGATATCGCATCTAGTCGGAGCATATGGCAGAAATTGAAGAAAGTAGTGTATATTGCATAGCATCAGATTTTCTTGTTTTCTCGTGTAAAACCTCCATTGCTAGGCAAGTGTATTCTACAGTCCTACAGAATTCCAGAACACGAATGTTCCAGGGTTAACTGTTAGAATATATCTTTTTGAAATTTCGGCAACTTTTTAAGAATTACGAAAACTGTCGTTTTAGTTGTTACCATACAGTTCCTTTAAGTCATAAAGATAAAAAACGTAGGCTTACTTTTTTACAAGCTTTTTATGCTCCACTCATGAGTCGGTCTACGTCGCAGACACTTTGTTTGAGCTCTTAAGATACCCTTGGCAAGGGTATTGGAAAAAAAAGCTGACGCTGACCGGCGGCCGCATGAATCAGTCACCTCAGCGTCAACGTCGGCGTTGACGCCAACGGCCTTGCTTATCAACAATGCACGAGATGCGGTGACTGCGACTGCGACAGCGACAGCGACTTCTCCGATTGCTGTTGCGTTCTTGGTCTTACTTTCTTTGTTTTGCCACATGAATTTTGGCTAAGTGCACGCGTTATGGCTGCCACAGTCGACGTTCAAAACGCCGCCGCTGCGGCCGCAACAGGTTCTTTTGGCTATATGCTACGTATAAGCGTGACAGGGACACATACATGCATGCGTAACAGGTTCTGCCTGATTAAGAGGTGTTTGTGTGTGTGTTCCTTCTATATGTAACCAAAAGAGAGAGAATGTTGCACGCTGTCGACAGCTGAGATAAGTGACTTTCAATGATGGCTAAAAGAAAGACCTGTTTGAGGTGACTCTTTGACTGTTTGTATGTTTGTTTGCTCTGTGATAAGGCTGCAAACTCTCCGCCGACTGCAAAGATCGATCACATTAGGCACGTTTTTACCGCCTGGAAATTTATACAAATATACAATAAAATGTACATATTGCTTGCACTAAATTTCCTAACACAGGTAAATCCAAACTGAGCTTTGCTTGTGTATGTGTGTGTGACTACAAGACGTTGGCAACGCGTTCGCTCTTGCGCTCTGTCCGGTTTTCTTGCTTTAACATTGTACGTTCACAGCTCTGTTAAGTATCATATCAGCAATCAGGTCCGCTTTTAGACAAAAGGCGCCCTTTTATAAGACATCGCAATCGAGATGTAACCTACCAAAGTAAGATTGTTTTGCCACTATTGATATTTTGAACTGCTTAAATGAGCAAGGTGCGTTTTTTTAAGCAAGACATTTAAAACTAAATTTAACAGTATAATTAAACAGAAGCGCACTTTAAGCGCAAAATAGGCTTATAATAGAACCAGTGCGTTTAGTTTGAATGCTAGCTCAAAAGTTAAATTACTTATGCTTTAAATATAGGATTTAAGGCTATGTCACATTTGTGATATTACGGCTTTCAAATCGTAGCGCTCAAATGCACTATCTTTTCGCATATCACTGCTTTAAAGATTTTCTAATAACATTTCCAAAAGTTCGATATGACAAAAATGTACGCTCCACACTTGGGCGCTCCTTGCGGTGTCCCGAAACCGGTCGTGTGCGCAAATGACTTACAATATGCGCTGCAAGCTTGTGCTGTTAACTAACAGCGCTGCGGCCATGGGTGCGAGCAGCAACGCGCTAACATGCTGTTAAATGTAAGAGAGGGCCTGCTTTAAATTTTGTGCATTTTAAGCGCTGTGTACACACTGTTTTAACAGCAGCAGCTAACAGCTACAGAAGTCATTCATTCATTCAATCATTACAATTTACGGTGCGCGCGAGTTCATACGCTCATATGTGACGGAGCGCGCAATAGATCGTTGGTTTACTTAGACGGTAAAACGGCAAATTGTATAAAAAATAAAAATAAATATATAATATTGTAACAGAAAAATATAAAGCAAAGCGAAACGCTGCGCGTGCGTAATGTAAAGTTTTGAAACTAGCAAAACTAATGTACGTTTTTTTGTGTGAGAAAATCGAAAGAGTTATAATTACAATAACAATTTTGCAGCAAAGTTGGCTAAAAAACTGAAGAAAACGCGAAATAAAATGGTTCGCAAACTTTGAGTCTTAGCTCGCACGTCTCTCAATTAAACGTAATTCCGCAGTCGTTGCGCTTACGGCTGCACATGTGTGCTTGTGTGTGTGTGTATCTGTGTGTTATGATAATTTGGAAAATAATTAAGCAAAATTAATTGAACGCTTTTTGTAAACTAAACGAATGCAAATGCAAATGCAAGTTGCCTAACCCAACATTGTTGCATTTGATGTTGCATACAGATGTTGTTGTTTGTTTTGGTTTCGAACGTTTTTAATAATTGAAGGCTTCGACTTTGGCAGCGGTTTTAACTGTTATGTTTGCTTTTGGCTCAGATACGACGAGCAGAGAGCATGTAATGTTCAAAACTAAAGATTACATGACGCGCTTGTATGTGTGTATCTGTGTGTGAAGTGAACCGACCATCACGCGTCGTGCTAAACAAACAAAAGTGTTAAAAGCAACAACAACAACAAAAACAACAGCTATTTCAAGCATGAAACGGCACATTAAGTAAAACAAAAGCGCTTAAAATGTGCCTTAAAAAATTACAAAATTCTGCAAATATTTAAAAGCAAAGTAAAGCTCGCTGAGCACTAAAAAAACTAAAGAAAAAACCCCAGCCTTCGGAGCAATTTCTTCCGCTTAGAAGCACAAAAAATCTATCTATCTACATTTTTGCTGCCGCTGCTGCTGCCGCCGCTGCTGCTGCTGCTTATGCCTGCGTCTAGCGGGTGGCAAGAAGCTTCTTCAGCTGCAACTGCAGCAAACTTGGCCAACAAGTTTTGCCACAACATTTTCCTTTTGGCCGCATGCGCGCAGACCAGTTTTTGGCGCTGCCTGTGTTTTTCTTTCGTTTGCCATTTTCCGCGCTGGAAAAACCTCAAGTAGACGCAGCAATACGAGCAACAACTCCAGATACTATTTGCCAGTTGATCTGCCACACGAGCAGATTCATGCTTATGCTCACCAGTTACATCTATCAAATTGCAACAAAGGCGCAGCTAGTACGTGTTTGGGATTATTTTAATTGGCTACAGCATATTAACGGTGAGTTTTTTGTTACTTTTTTGCAATAACTTGCATAAGTTTATAAGCATATATATAGGGGAAGCACAGCGGCAGATTTAAGCGCTAGAACAACAGCAAGTATGAAGAAATTTCAGAAATTCAGCTAAGCTGCAAGATAACAAAGTACAGAGATAGCCGAGGCAGAGTTCATTCTCTAAGCTAAGAGATACATGAAAAACGATGGTTACAATACTATCAAAACTTTGTAGCTATTTGGGTTTTCAAACCTTATGGTACAGTTATATAATATAAGACTTTGATAGTAAAATATGAATCCGGATATGAATAACACGTAAAAGAGATATATAACCACCATCGAGCTTTTTACAGTAATGTATAATGTGTCTTAAGTCGACATAGGGAAATGTTGAGTTATTCGCTCTAGGTGCCCGTCACCGTTCCTTTTTTAAGTTTGTGAGAGAAGAAATGTACAAGTTTGAAAAACGAAATGGTAACTTGAATTCACATCGATAAAGCTCCAGAAAGCTATAACTTAACATTTACTTATGTCGACTTAAGCTAATCTTCCATATGACCACAGATATCATTTATAAAAACCACGATTCAAATACTTCAGTTAATTAAAAGAAAATTATGTAGCACTCTAGACTGTAAAGTAGTATTTAAAAAAAGGAAAGTAAGCTACATTCGAAAAAAATATTTGCATATTTATTATATCTGTCACATGGGATGAAATCTAAATTCTATTCAAAAAGTTCTTTCTTACAACAGTCAGCACATTCTATAGTCGCACCCTCACCTGAAAGTACATCAATCGCTATAACTTACGAAAGTCCGTCAGAATTATAAATTTTAATTGGGTTTTTTACCAGTTTTAAATAAACTAATGAATTTGATGAGCTGAAGAAAATGAACACTAGATGAAATTTACTCTATGTTTATAAATTTGTGGGTAAAGTGGCTCAGGTATGTGCCAGTTTTATTTGAATTTTCTTAAAAAATCCGTCGATCTGATGCTTACTTGTTTGGTATTCCAAGTTCTTAAACATAGTTCTTGCACATTGAAGAAGGACCTCTCTTTAGGACCTCTTATTCGAAAAAGAAACTCTTTCTGAACTTTTCTCAAGAATCTTAATTAGTGTACTCATTGGACTGCTTAGAATTCTTTAATGCAATGTCTTTCTAGCATGTAGACTTTGTCTTGAGTATAAGTAGCATTTTGGAAGATTAAACATAATTCAGTTACTTAAATGGAACTCAACCAAAAACTGTATTTCTTACAAAGCAATTATCTGCACAAAGAATTTTACAATAAAGTGACTGAATTGCAAAGAAGCTGTTAAACCGATCGAAACTGTAAATGGTATGGTAAACAAACATAAGAAGACGTTTCAAACTCCCGAAAACTTTATCTATACTTCTAATTCTTTGAAGAACTTGTCAAGAATATATTCACCTAAGTAAGAAATTAACCAATCTTTCTACTTGTTTTTGTACCACATGAAAGATACTTTTGTATCTGAAGATTTGTCGATTTGCAATCAATTTGAGTTTTTTCATTTTCATATTTTTCATAAAGATTTGCAAGGTTTCAAATTGGGAGAATTGCTTATGTATGAAGTGCTTGCAAGGTATTTCTGATGGGATTGGTTTTGTCTATTGTTATGACATTTTGACAAATTCGAATCAATGTTTTAGTTTAAAATCGCTTTGGAAGCGCTTTGCTCACTTTATTATTATATTAAGTTTTGTTTTATGTGAGGTAAAAATGCTCGAATCGATGAAAAACACAACAGTGTCAAACTATCTATGAAAGATTTCGTGGTGTTCGTAAAGGTATTTAAGATGACGCACGCTGAAGTGTCGTGTTCGTGTGTTTTGAAGAGCTTATGCAACAGAACTCACCGTGTTCGACGGATTTTGCAATGCAATTCTTGTACTCGCGATGATATTCGTTTATTCAGCATCAGTATTTGTGGCATGAACCGATAATATCGGTTTTGATTCGATTCATTGATATTTGTTTCGGTTGGTGGGTTATACCGTTTCCTCTACAAAACCAGTGCCAAAGAGAACTACAAAACAGTTCGAGAAACAGTTTGTGTGGTATTCTGTTTCACTTACGTACACAGTAATCGCAGAAACTTAAGGAATTCTCTGTTACATGCAATTAAAATTTTGAAAATATCTTCACTTCTTCGAAAGTTATGGATGTTGCCGATGAGAAGCCAGATGGCGGAATGTAAATATATCGGTTTCAATTTGGTTATCTTGGACAAAATTATAACGTTTATCGGTTTTTCTAAAAAAATGTATTTCGGTTAAATTCAATCGTTTGTTTTGGTTAACGTTTACGGTTACGATAATGGTTTGAATCTCTTTATGAGACGACCGTCATCAGAGGGCCCTCTGGTTGTGGGAAGCCCCGAACGACATCAGTCCCTGCTCTTATTAGCTAAATCTGTTAAATATAAGTCTGCTATAAGTGACGTTTTTGCGCAGATTCTACTCATAAAGCTTTCCAAATAGTACACATTCGTTCTTTTTTTTTTGCGTATATCAACAGCTTATCAACTCTGAGTGTGTCACACACAGACACTAGAAGCAATACTGACAAAAGAATCCCAAAGTAAACTTGTTTTCTCAACTTGGCATAGGGGAGTTCAATAATCTCACTCGCCGGCATTCAGACAAAAACATTGACGTTAAAATACAAATTTTGTAAGATTGATTTTAATTATAAGCTATGCTACTAGCTATAAGCGGGTGAGTTCCCACACACATAGATACACACACTCACACACACACGCACATACAACTCGTACATTGACTTGTTGGCAACGACGCACGTCTATTTCTCAGTCTACATTTAATTAAAAGCCATATCTCTGGCTTGTTGAGCGACCTTGCCATATTTGGTGGCCGGTTGTCTCAAGTTAGCTCAAGTCAATTGGCAGCTAAAGTGGAGCAAAGTGGAGCATTGGCAGCTGAAAGATGGAAACAACTAGTTATAGAAAGTTTTATCGTTATCTTATCGTTGGAACATTGGAACGTTTGTACGTTTGTCTCTGTTTGTCCGTCCGTTAATCTTATCTGTCACACAACTAAGTAGTACAAACAACAACAAAAGCAGCCTACTCGTTGTAAATTCTTAACTCTTTAGCTGCGACAAATTCGCACAAAAAGTATCTAAGTATCTAAGCCGAAATTTCCAGTTCTTAAAAAAGAATACATTTAAACAAATGCGCAATTATTGTTATTGTTATTCGTGTTTTTTTTTTTTAATTATTTTTTTTTCTTCTTACATGACAGCTATCTAAACAGTTGGCACAAACTTCCAAAGAAATGCAACTTCATTCTGTTTAAACTTTTTGTTCCTCGACTATTTATTTGCACTGTCAAAGCGCTGGAATGCGCTAGGCAAATAGATACATTTGTATTTCGTGCGGTTGTTGAATAATTTTGCGGTAAATTTGCTACAAATTATACTTGGTAAGACATAAACTATGCCAGTTAAGCTCCATACATGGTCATACAAGTGGCATAGAGAGCACAAGGTAAATTGTCAGATACAAATACAAGAGCATAACGATAATGGCGATAAAGACGACCTTGCGTCAGGCAACGACCTTCACATCCTGTGCGCTGCGGAAGTACTATAGCGCTGTATAGAGTTAGGTACCCGAACGCACTGTATTGACACAGCTAAAAACCCAAAACCCAAAAACCAAAAACCAAATGAGATGAGTTTCAAATTTTCAACAACTGCGAAACTACAACAAAAACTGAGCGCGGCTTAGCCAAAGGTAAAAGCAATGATATATGGCAGGCAGCAAGTTGCAGATACATATCTACATATATGTATATGTATATACTCTAACTACCTATTGTATGTAGCTGGTGGCAAGTGTGTGTTTGGCGAGGGTGTTGCTACCAAGAAGCGCGCTTGGGAATCTTTTTGCTACAAGCCAAGCGCAGCCGCAGCAGCAGCGGCAAAAACAGCGGCAACAACAACCCGAGCAGCACTAAAGAAGACGTTGAACTTGCAACAAATGCTGCAGTTTTGATACATGTTTTTTGTTGTTTGCTCAGCTAACTGCAACTTTGAAGGTAGTCTGCCCTTTTGGGCCATTGCCGCTATTGTTATACTATTTGGTATACCTCTGCCATAGGTTATATTGAACTGGAAAACATTTGGGTTTTATATGACGCACACGTACTAATAGTATATGCTTAATCAGCATGACGAGCATTAGAGGATGTTGCATATCCATGAGAGCCTGGAATCTAAATGCTGGGAAATACATTCCTATAACTTTCAGACGCTCTGAAACTGTATGAATAGAAGTTATCACTTTGGGTTTAGCCAAAACTGGGATACGGATCACCGGGATTTTGAAGGCAATGATGGTGTTGTCAGACAAGTTATTACTGCTTAAATCCTTCTCCTGAGAATGGCGGGATAAGCATCTTTATGACTACCTGTAAGCTCCAAGCTAGTGAATTTATCAAATCCGAAGCCAATCTGTAAAAAGAAGAGATGCTTATTGGCTGGTCTGCGTCCAAGTAGTTGGACTTCATGCAAAGACTTTTGCAGCAGCTGCATGGACCAATATGTATAGACACTTCTTAACTTTTTAGCGCCAAACTGATTTCACAACCATGTGCCTTCTCTATTGGACAACAAGTATATGATCCTAGGGTATCACAAAGGGCTGTCTTTTGGCATAATGCCCAGTTTGCACGGGTTAACTCACTTAAATGAGTTCGTTGCTTGAAGTGTAGGCAGACTGTCCCCAAAGGGAACAGTCCTGGACTATAACCTAACTTTGCGTATGGAAGCGTCACATAAAGTGTGACTCATTACTTCTAAAACATTCTGCTGATTAAATACAAACAGATCGAGCCATTTGTATTTGGTATTCGGCAGGTTTTACTTTTGAGCGAATCGTACGTTTGACTTTGTATCGTACTTGTTTAAAGCTCTACATCCTGTAGAGTCTGCATCCTGCTGTGCGTCTAAAAGTATTACTCTTGATTGAATTGTTTAAAGGTGACTACATTACTACCTATTATCTCACCATTAGCAATGACAGTCTAAAAACAGATATAAATTATTTGAGAGATAGCTTAATCAAACTTGAGCTACATAAATGCTATAATTGTTCAAGTGGCGCTGTTAAATTTGATTGAAATTGAACAACAATATTATCAAGAAGCAAAGTAGCGTTATAAAAAAAGCCTACAATTGTTTTGGCCAAACTTCTGCAATCCATTTGAGCATTTGGTAGCTTAGATAATTGCTACGAATTGCTTTTTTACGATAATACGAGTCATAAACTTTGAAATGTTGAAGCGGTGTAGTAGAGTTTTCTCAATTTTATATATTTCGTTGAGAAACATTTCTCTTACCGCAAACCCGCTAACCAAAGTTCCTAGTGAAGCTAGAGTAGGACACTTTTGATGGTATAAACTAGTATACAAAAATTACGTATAGTAGGATCTCACGTCATCTGTTCCATTACTCAATTTTTCGCAAATTTGGAATTGAATGGAATTTACTTAATGGGGAGCTCGTAATTTTAACTCCCAACCGTTTAAAACAATATAAACTCGATATGTATAATGATTTGATTGGTTGCAAAATATGCTTTTAAGGCAGCGGCATTGGCAGCTTTTCTCTGCGGACACACAAATGCTATTGCAACGGCTTAAATTCTGCCAACGTCTCTGCTGCTCTAAGTCTATGTGAACGCTTAATACGTTACATGAAATCACGAATATTATAGTTCCCAGTTATATTTCCTCTGGGGGCTTGAAGACTATCGAATCCTTGAAAATGTCTAAAATATTCCAAATGGTATACATATTAATGTAGAGCAGAAATTTTGACTCGAATTCACTGTAAAAAATGCAAAAATATCAAAAACAAGAAAATCGATATCTTAAGTATAACAAATGCTATAAGTACAGATTTTCTAATATAGAGAAGGAAGATTGTGATTAAGGAAGCTAAAAGGAAACGTTCTTGGCTTACAAAAGTTCCACATCCGTTCGTTTTAGGTTATTGTAAAGCTACGGTCAGACAGACCGATAATTGGTATGGAAAATTGTGAATTGGTCAAAAACATAATACACAAAAGTAATACAAAAAAAGTTCGACCCAATTTTTGCAGCTCGCAATATATTTTACGTCGTGGTCAGAAGATCGGCAGGCAAACTATTTTCTCACATGTCGGGAACATCTAAATTTTGAAAAATAAAATGAATCCGAGTGACAAAGTCGACAAATGTCTGCAGTGTGCTGCTCATACATACCAATTTTCAACCGCCGATAATTGGCATACCGACACAACGGGCTTGTTTCGACCTGCAAATTATTGGGCGGTCAGACATGTTTGCATGGCAAGTATTTTTCAGTTTGAACGTAGCTTTTAAGTACGTTTTCAAGAGACTTTTTTCCTCAGTGTTGGAATTTGTTATATTGAAAAATATACTAGATATTGACTTAATACGCAACAATGTGTTCACATATAAACATTTTTTTAATAGCTTCGCATACATATATGTAAAACCAGAAATATCAATAATGAGTCACTCATTGACCGTGGAATGATATGAAATGGAACCCTGTAAACGCATTAAAACTGTACAAATATGTGGCTGATGCAAATTTGACGATAAGTTTAAATCGTTTATGGTTTAGCTCTACTTTTTCAACATAATACAAATCGACTGTCTATGGTTTGTGAGCTAGAATTGCACCAAATCTCCTCTTGCTGCAAACAGAGACAAAGCAGCAACTGGAGCCGGTTTTCCAACTAGTATAGCGAACTGTGACTGAATTTTGATGGATCAATTGTGCTTTTTGAATATGTGGACTTTGGTTATTATGAACCATAATGATATAATTAGAATAAGTTTTAGTTTAAGAGCGCAGATTCGAACTTTAAGTGAAATTACAAAGTCCGGCTGCCTTGAATTATGCACAGAGTTTTCATAGAAACCTTGGTTAGTCTGTTAGAGTATCTTAACTCTGGCGCTACTCAAGAACTATGCTGCTTATTGTACTTAGTTCGTGTTTTTTTTGCGGAAATCCAACAAACGAATTACATTTAATTGTAAATTTATGCGTCTTGTTGTGTGAATGTCTCAGCCAAAAGTGAACAGCTCTGAGCCATGCGATCTGCCACTCCATATATGAAGTGTATCTTTACCTATGTGTGTCTGTGTGTGTGTGGTGTGTGAGAATTGACAAAATTATAATAACGAGCCGCAGCAGCACAGCGTTTTAACCTTGCCAAATGGCAACACCTAGACAGACGGACAAACATACTGGCCGCAGTTCGCGCAGGTAATCATAATATCTACAAAAAGTTTTGCAGGTAACATTTTCATTCATTGCGATTTCTTGCTAGAATTTCAGTCAGAAATTTATAACAACTTCAGCTGAATTTCACAAGCAAAAGGTTTTTGCGCTATTTTTGTTGTATCTCTATTTTCCATCAACTTTTTGCTGACACTTTAACAGCCAAGGAGTTGAGCACCTCGAGCTGCCAACTCCTACACATAGAGTTAGTTAGATAGATCATAAACTGATAAGATTTTGCTGTTACCTGTTTACCTGTGTGACCTCGACGCCTCAAAGTGCGCCAGCGCAGATGTAGAGAACTATAGAGAGCTAGAGCTAGAGAGAGAGAGAGAGCACTAAGTAAGTAACTAACTATATACTAAGTATACTAAGTAGAATGGCATGCGTGGCATAGTTGGCAACTGAGCAATGCAATTTATCTGTTTATGGCATAAACATAAACTTGTTTTGAGGCTGTGCCCATTTTGTTATGCTCTATACTCTATAGTGCAGAGTATTACAAGTCACAGCAGCAGTTGGCCAAGCTTAGGAGCTCGTTAAGCGTGCAATGTATCAATTTCTTTATGTCACCAACTTAATATCTAAGATCTTGCTGCAAGTTTGCTCCACATGTTGGCGCAGCAATATCTTATATATTTAGTTGCCTTCTGAACATAAAGAAATTGAATTAGTTTAGTTCGTGCTGGACCCATTATGAGAAGCTACCAGATCCAAGCTCAACAGCATGATTTTCCACCCAGTTTTATGAGTGCAAGCAGGTTTTTGCAGGCAAAAGCTATATATTTTTTAACATATAGACATATCTCAAAACAGCAAAGTACTCTTTGCTGCTTCAAACGTTAATTTCAAATTGGTGTATTTTAGTAAGGTTTAGGAGACTCACCTGGTCTTTGCCTGAAAAGCTATATATTTCCTAAGATATGTGCAAGTCTCAGAGCAAAAATTCATCATTAAGCTTTACTTTTTGATGGAAGAGGATACTTTGCTGAAAAATCATGGCTTACGGGAATTGGTCCCATTGGTTTTCTAACATTCGTAGTAGCCGTTCATCGGAAAATAACGCTGAACGTTCCGGTTGTCCAATAAAAGTCCTTTAAATTTCACATATACGTGTGAATTTCCATTTATCGATAACTCGATATAAAATCAAAAAACATCTCATATAACTTTGAGTATGATCGAGTATAACGAATTCATTAAATATATATATATATAATTACTTACTTTCGTAGTTGTCGTTCGGCCTGTCAGAAAACTCACATTGAAAGAACATCGTTTAAAGGTTCGTCAGATAGCTGAGGCTGTAGACATCTCAACTCGTTTATATGAAAAAGATCATTATAATACTCGAAATTAAGCTGTGCATTTCCGTCCACACAGGCACAAGGATGGATGCATCGATTACTTTTCACACACTGGCCCGAACTTCTATAGGGGACTCGCAATAACAATAAAGGGTTACTGTACCAATGAAATACCTCAAAGACATAATAGAAGGCCGCGTATAATTTTCATGCCGGACCCGTATTTTATTTTTACAGGCCTGCTTTCGCATACACTATGTCCTAAAGAAAGATCTATCAGAACTAAAAAAATTTACCAAGAGCTAAAAAAAGTATCTCGACCTAAGAAGCCAAACGGCAACTAAGGCTTATTTGGCGTTGGCTTCGTAGTGCTGAGCTGAGATCATGATATGTGCTCGCTAGAAAAAAAAGGCTCTCGAAAAACTACGAAAAGGATATCGAAAAGTTGATAGACAGATTGTGTATTGAGCTAGATTGTGAATGTATTGAGCACAACTACTGACATTTACACAAAACTAATGATTTTAAAGAGTATTAGAAGTTCGGCGCCCGCTAAGTAAATCTTACTATATTTGTGTGGTGACTGTGTGTTGCTTTTCTTTGGTCATTTCAACGGCGCCACTTTACACGTTTTCCGCATTTTTGCCTATAAAACTGTCATTTTGCATTTTGACGGCAAAAAAAAAACTAAAATAAAAATAAAAACAAAAATCAACAAAGTAAAATAATAATAAAATAAAATCAAATATAAAAATGTCGAGCAAAAGTCGAACAAAATTCTGCCCAGGGCAGCAAAAGTGTCTAATTTCGCTTTTGGCGCAATGAAAGAGTACCAAATAGATAAAAGTCATACACACACTCTCCTGAACATACATGTAACATACAAAGTCATAACAATAACAAGTCATATGTACATTGTTTGATTGTCAAGCCCAAAAGTCAACTAATCGTTTCATTAAAGTTTCAAGAAAATTAAAGGTTGGGGCGAAAAAACTAACTCAAATCAAAAAACAAAAACAGCAAATTGCTTGAGGCGCCACAGCGTCATCGTCACTGCCAACATCTGTCAGCTTTATAGCTCGAAACACTTTTGCTAAGCTGCGTTTGTCTTCCGCTGCTGCCGCTGACGCTGCTGCCGCTGCTGCTGCTGTCAAGCTGAGCAGAAGCTAACGCCAACTTCAAATCACAACTGCGGCTTGAGCTTACATAGTCTCCACACAGCCCCTGGCCATAATTAACAAAACGTTTTTTGGCCAACATTAGTAGCAAAGCTTTCACACAAGCCCCACAGCGGCAACAGCAGCGACGCTAACTGCGACTGCGACAGAGGCAGCGACAGCGGCAGCGACGCTAGACCCCTAGGCCGGAAAGTGCATGGTGTGAGCACAAAAGTAAAAACTTCAATAACAGCACAGGACCAAAGATTCATAAGATGTCATTGCACTTTGTCCAAATGGCGACGTCTGCTGCTGCTTCTTCTTTCGTTACTGCTCCTTCTAAGTATATATTGTAGCTATAAGTTTGCGATGCTGTTGCAGAGGGTATGTTGACTTTGTTATGAAGTTTGTCTTAGAGCAGGATATCTCTTTAATAGAGCACGAGATTTCTATAATACGGAAGTATTTCGTTTTCAGATTTGTAGAGCTTTAGTTAGAATTTCGAATATATCTTAAATAACACAGTCTTTTATTTGAAATAGACTAAAATGTTTTGGATTTTAGCACTGCAGCTACGGCAGAGATCACAGAATGCTTAAAAGCCAAGAAATACTTCAATATACCTTGCTTACCTTACCTTACTCCGCACTCAGCTTATTTGAAAATCGGCTCTCTCAAAATGTTAATCATTTCAGCTATAAGAATTTTGGTAAAAACACAGACATCAAAAGAGATCACAGGCAGGCGCAGTCGAAGAAGAAGCTTAGTATAATAATCACAAGGTCGTCTGCCGACTCTCGCTCTTTTCTTGTGAACTCCTCAAGCAGCCCTTATGACAATATAATCGTGTGAACACAAAGTAGCAAGAACTGTGAATGAGGGTTGGGTGTGTATCAGAGAGATGTACGCCTCTTATTCTCTATGCGTCAGACTCCGCTACGCTGACTACGCTTACCTTTTAATTGTTATGCTACGAACAAAAGTCTTCAGGGGTCTGATTAACTAATTTTTCAAGAGTCCAGAGCCAATAATTGTATGCAGACGTTTCACTGCGTCTGCCAGGCTAAGATCCCTGTGGATTCATTAATGTCCAGTAATAAGTTGCTGCAGCTCTCCGGATTTCTGTGCCGTACCTACAAACAGAATACAGAACTAACTGGTTGAATAAACTATAAGCTTTTGACCGCCAGATTTTTCAAGAAATATCAAAGAAAACTTAAGGCAAAATCGTTTAAATTCCTATTAAGTTTTAAAGTAAAATTCTTAATCGTACAAAAATTGTCTTGGAGAGGAAATATTGCTTTGTTTTTCGCATGAGGTAAACTTAAGTTAATTAGCACTTTCATAACAGCTGATTACGAAAACGAGAAACAAAAAAACGCAACTTATCCAAGTTGAAACGTATATTCGGAAAAACCGAAGTTTTATTTTCGAATGGTATGGGCAAAACGTTGCGTTATTGCGAAGTTATCGGTACCACACTGAATATTTACTTTGCGTATTTATATAGCTCCACCCCCTTCTCGCTCCGCTCTCGAGGTATTCCTCTTATCGTTTCCCTTCCCTTTCTTCTTCTTCATTATCTTCTTTCTCATCTTCCTCGCAATGTTTCTCATTCTGATGCCAAGAGCTAAAAGATGAAACAAACCGTTTTACGTTTCACTCCGCTTTCTTCTCGCTGTGCTAACAAACTCCTTGCCCCCCTGTAGGTAGATCATATTTCCCTTTCCATTCCCTTTCATCTTCCTCTTCGCGTATCCCTTCTGGTTCCCCTTCTTTTTCATATTAGTCGGTATTTTTTGCACAGTTTTGGGAATAAATGGTGTGGGTGTAACCGCGAAATTTCGTCAGGGTGGAACGGGGTGAGATATCGATATGAGTCGACAAATCTGCACTTCTTATGGAAATTCCTTAGAAATTAATAAAAGTTGCACTCATATTTCTTCTCATATGGATGGCGAAAATGGGTACAAGAATATTTCCTTTGCCTATTTATACAATAGATTTCTGATTGTGACTATAAAGAACTCGTCAACAGTTCTACAGTCATTTGCACTGCTCTGACCTGAACTAAGACACTGATTTTGGCAACACATGTTCGGATCTATGCAGTTCAGAAAAAGAACCTATAAAAGTGTGAGTGTGTTTTTGCAGCTCTATGGTTGCAACTACCTGATTTAGAAACATTCATTTCCGATTTTGATACCGACTGCACTGTTTAGACGATAAGGTCAGAAAATATGAACAGTAATCGTTGACAAATTATATGGAAGTAATTGTTGGAACCAAATTCGACAGTTAAATTACTACACTGCCATAGACCAGCTTCCCAGAGTATACAAAACATTGGCTTGCCAAAGTAAGTTTTCCTTTAGTGGTTCTTTATATGTTTTTGCGCAGGCGCGAAGCCAACCAAACTAACTATCCGGTAGATTTATCTGCCTTGCAGCGTACTTTGCCCCCTTCCAAACAGGCTTCGCTGGGTTTTGTCAACTTGGCTTGCTAAGAATCCAGAATCCAGTTTCTGCCCATGCCGTTTCAGCTGCAGTTCCAGTTCTTGGGCTATACATAGTTGGCTGCAACTGCAACGGCTGCAGCTAAGCAGCAGGAATAATGGCCGAATGCTCTATGCGGAACTTTTGGCCAAAAAACAGAAAATAAAACCCAAGTGAAGCTACTGCAAGCTGCAAATGCATGGCAGTTAGCGTGTAATTATGCATAAACACTTGGGATTTAGTGGCGGACAAGTGCCAATATGGTGGGCTTTAATGGCCCATGATTTGCATAAGCCAAATGTCCAGAAACCTTAGTTGACGCTTGACGCCGGCTTAGAAGCGCGCTTATAATGGAAAAAACAAATAAAATATAAAAGGTTTAAAATGTGACATTTGCGGCAGTTGGCTAATAAGCTGTGACGTCGACGTCGGCAGCGGCAGCAGCAGCGGCAGCAGCAGTGACATACGCGTTGGCCACTATTGCTGCAGACAAATTGCAACGACAACGAAATAAAATTGTATAAAATATTTGCATAAAAGCTATGACAGCAATGGCCAATGGAGAGAGACGGAACTCTGGTTGCAGCCCAATGATATGTGAACGACGCGTGGGACTGAGCAGCGTCGTTCCCCGCTCCCCGTCACGCCACCACCACAGGCCACAGGCCACGGCAACTGGGCAGCCAAATCAAAGCGCAATACATGCAGCAAAGATACTCTACAGACCGACAGTGGGTTACCCTGCATTCATTTATCCAAAAAGAAGTAAATAGCTGCACCAAGTTTTGTATCGATAGGTTGATAAAGGTAAAGGAATCAAAATCAAATCAAAGTCTCTACTCCCTTTAGAACTCCGGCCGTAGGGTGCAAAAGTGCCCGTTGTCTCCCACTTTTAAAAACATTTGCTCTTGGATGTTTCAGACTTTTGGACATTCGATAGAATTCGTGGCCAATTTTAGAGTAAGCTGAATAAGAGTATCTATTACGAATAATAGTTTTGCTTAAGAGCTAAATCGAAATCCGAACTGGCATTGGGAATAGCCATGAATGTTGCCGATGGAAGCATTGGAAGTTTGTTTGAGTGTTTTTTTTTAAAAAGTGTAAACTTTGCTTGAAATTATGTTCATCTTTCAGATCTGCAGCTTCGAATTTTCTTGCAAAGTTTGGTACTCATCTTCAAGGTTAAATGGGGGCTTGGACTAGGTCTTTGAGTCGACTTCTGAAACAAGATTTTGGTTTAGTTAAACTATATTTTCGAAATATTATATTTTATTCTAGTTTTTATAAACTTTCGATTTCTTTTAAAATCATCGTTTCTTTACGAGCTTTGACCTTCTTAGAATATACTTCACTTATATATCGTAAACGTTTAGCGAAACCATTACATATTTTTTCCTGTTAAATGAAGATGCAAACTTGAGTTTTTTATAATTAGAATTACTACAAAGTAATTAAGTCAACTAAGCGTTTAAACTAGGAATGACAAGTTAATTAGCTGAAACTTGGCATTTCATGAGACATTTCAGTAGCCGCAAGCAATCGCATGAGAGATCTCAGTGCGGGAAGCGCTTAACCGCATGCAACCAATTATTGGTAACTAATGGCATTCCTACATCAAAAGGCTTTTCACTCTGCGCGCTTTGGCTCAAGAACGCTTAATTGTTGACTACATAACAGAAGACGCTTGTTGTAGACTACATAACAGAAGACTAAATGTAAGAATCTTAGAAAATCCAAGAAGTCGTTTAATTTTTTTGATTCCGAGCGTATCTCTAAGAAGGTGGAATTTTGTCATTATTTGATTTAAGACTTTTTCATCTGAATTCATAATGTGCTCCTTCTTCATCATCTATTTCGTGGGCCACTTCATCATCGTCTTCAATGTTATATCGTTGTTAATGTCATCATCTTAAACGTCATCATCTTGAATTTGAACGCGTCAGTTATTTGACTCTAATATATGAACATATCTCCAAAAAGTTTCTTTTTTTCATCGTTTGCTGCTCTATTGATGCTGGCTACTTTATCATCTTCTTTAACGTTATAAAAGATTAAACGTCTTCACATTCAACGTCATAATCCTCAATATAATCACCAGCGTTTATACAAAGTCTATCGTACCAAACTTTATTTATAGATTATAGTTATAGATTTGAATCTTTTCATCCGATATTTATGATGTATAGTGTCTAACAGAGAAAAGTTTTGGCCTGCTAGCTTTGAAAGTGTGGGTGTGAACCGGTGTTTCAGAAATCTGATAAATCACAACTATTTGGAAAAGCTATTAGGGTTTTCGAGATAGATGTTCATCCGGATGCATCTAAGTGTTCACACTTAGGTTCTTCCACGCCTTCTTCTTCCTGTTACATACAAGGCACCTATCTATAATACGCTTGCCCCAATGGCTGCAGGGTATAGAGATTGTATACAAAAACTTGTTTATTGGCTTAGACGACAGCAGCAGCATTAGAGGCAGCAGCAGCAGCAACAGCAGCAGCAGAAGCGCAAACAGTCGTCAGTCAGTGGCTCGGTTGGGTCAATGTTATGTAAACCTGGTTCACTTTTTCCACAAAATATTGTTAACAATTTGTTACAAGTCGTGCGGGCAGCAGCGGCAAGGGCGCGCGGTCAGACAGACCGACAGTCGGACATATTACACAAATAAATATAAGAGATATATGCATTGTATATATGTATATATAAAGAAAAACCTAAATAACTAAACAAATATTTACAACAACAAGAAATCGATCGACCGCCACTCATTTTCAATTTTTCTTCTGCTCTTTTCTTTTCAGCTGCCCTTTGTTGTTGGTGTTGTTGTTGTTATGGCATTCCTGAGATGCGCGTTGGCCGATAAGAAAAAAAAGTGGTAACAACAAGCAATTGGCAAAGCGAACCCGTTAATAATTTGAACGGCGGCATAAATTACAACAACAACAACAACAAAGCCAGCGACTGCAACGATTGCATTAAATGACCGGCCAAGCGAGCGACCCATGCGGCGTATGCGCAACTTGGCCAAGCAGCGACGCCGGCAGCGGCAGCGGCGCCAGCAGCGGCAGCAGAAATGCTCAGATTGTAAGCGAATATTGTTGTAGCAAGGCAGTAGAGCAGCGCGGCGCGAAATTAAAATAAGTTTAAACAAAATTAAAGCAAGATATTTAGCGTTTTTTTTAACATGATTTTTAACAACTGTTTGTTGACAAAAAAGTGAAACGTCTGTACGCAGCGCGTTGCATAATCTTGATGATAAAAATCACTTGCAATTAGTTAAAAAAAAAAAAAAACCTAAAAGAGTTTTTAATGATCAAGTGACAAAAAAGAAGAGTGAGACGCAAAAGTTTTACAACAATTAATTTAAGCCAGGGCTGCAAGCCAAGTTTAAACCGAATATCCGCGTTGTCAGCCACACACAGCTCACCCAGCAAAAAAGTGTTGCTGAAATCCCTGACAACATCAAAAGTATTGACTGAGACCTTCTCCTGTTGCAAAAAACATATACTTAGTTTTGCTGTCATTGTCAAACAGTTCTCTCAGATACTCTTTCAATACCCGCATAGGCTCGCGTAGTACGAACAATAATGTGAATATCATCCATCTGCGTAGACAAGCAACTGAACACTTTAGCCTTTCGCTACTTACTCTACAACACATAGTTAAAGAGGTCGCAGGAGAGAGCATTGCCTTGTGTCAAAACTCGTATGATACGAAGTCTTGTTTGTCGTCAGTTGGGACAGTCTCGCAGTCTTTATACTAAAAAGACTGGATTTCCCCTATATGAGTTAGAAGTTCGTAGCCATACACAATATTTCGCTGGGAGGCTTAAGAAAGCCATCGATTGCATTTGCCAGCTTGCTCTTTGCACAAGAAGACTGAGGAAGAACAAATCCAGTCCGCGGGGCCCAACCTAGTAATGGATAGTGGACCAATCCCATCGATCCATTCGACTCTCAACTCCCCAGCTTCGTTTTTGCCATTCCAAGTTACCTGGACATGATAAGCCCTCAGCTTATCCTATCCTATGCCTGTCCCCGCTGTAACCACAGCCTCCACACCAACATGCCACTTTTTGCGTGAGTTCTGAACCCCAAATACAGTTGAATTTACTCGCTTCTTCGAACTGCTACAACCCCTGTAGGCAACTAACCCGAATCTTTCACATTCCGGCATTTTCTAGAGATTTCTAAATCTTAAAATAAATTTCAATTCTATTGAAGAAACCCTTCGATGAAAATCATTTATGATGGATTTACAACGTATTTCTTGCGCAGCGATAAACTGTGGAAGGGATTTCTGGCACTAAGCTGGCGTTCTCAACTCCCTTTCCAAATTCGATTTGTCGGCTTAATAACGCAGTTTATCGAAACAGTTACCCTTTGAACTCAGATCATTGGGTTCAGCGAATCTTGCTTCGAACCGAAAATTCTGTAAAGGGAAGCAGATTTTTGAACCGGAACCCACGCAACTCATAGGTTCGAACCATTTCCAAGCTTTGCAGCCCTGATTCAAGCAGCTTTCATTCTTTAGCTGCAGCTAAGCCCCAAAAAAAAAACTAAAAGCAGGCAAAGAGCTGAGACTTGCGTGTTAAGTGTTAAAAAATGAAATGAATGCAAGGTGTTAAAACAGTTATATCATATTATATATTAATAATAATAAAAATAATAGTTATAACAAAGTGGCAGCAGCAATAAAATCAAAACTGCCAAAAGGCAGCCCCAAATACAGAGCGTGTATGTGAGAAGAAAAAGAGAGAGAAAAACAAAACAAAAGCAGTAATAACAACAATTAAATAAAATGCGAAATCATAAAGAAAGCGGAAATCGTCAGCAATTCGTTCGTATGCAAGGGCCGTCCCCAGAGACGACCATATCCAGCACAACAACAACAACCATATCGAAGGGCACGACGGGAACGGGCACGGGCACTGGCACGGGCACGGGCACAGCAGTGACGATGTCGGCTACAACTGTGGCACTTGAAGCCAAAGCGCATGCAGTGACAGTGGCCGCGACAAACGCCTCGTCGCACCAGCTGAAGTCCAGTGCAGTGGACAACAACAACAGCAATGGCAGTGTTAGTAGCTCTGGAAATGGTACTGTGCCTGATAAACCAAAACTCATGCCAATGCCAACACTCAAATCCTCCACGATTTCCGCTGCCAAGGATAACAACGGCAACCACAACAGCAGCAGCAACACCAATAGCAACTCCACAACAACAGCAACCACAACAGGCACAACCACACTCGCCTACTTGCCGCCACGCCGGCATCAATTCACGCCCATGTCCGAAGCAAGCAATGCGAGCTTCAGTTCCGCATCGGTCGCCGGTTCCATACAGGTAAGCCCAAAAAAATAATAAAAGAAAGACACATATAATATAGACAGTCGGGGCGATAATCGACAGCGGTATACCCTACACCAGTTTT
Source organism: Chymomyza caudatula (assembly GCA_035041775.1). NCBI lineage: Eukaryota > Metazoa > Arthropoda > Insecta > Diptera > Drosophilidae > Chymomyza > Chymomyza caudatula. The sequence goes on from JAWNKW010000142.1 coordinate 10,952,241, forward strand.
GAATTGAATGGTTGTGTGTGTGTGTAATCAAATGGCGTTGTCTGATTCGACAATATATCAACATTGTTTTGTTTATTAGGCGCACATGAGTTTAAATACCAAACGGCGGTTTGTAGAAGAATTGCCTATATCTTATCATATGCACAGTAAGAGGATGAATAACTGTCATACGTTTCGGACTGATATTTTCTTTGGTACCTCCAACTCCAAGACGAGTTGTTCCTAACGACAGCCGAACTTTTCCATATCGACTCGACTTTTCACGCTAATCCACTTCGCGGTAGCAACATTTGCTCCGACACGCCTCCTTGCCCCTGTTACATACAATTTAATGGTACCCTTGACACTAGCTTTATAGGGTATTAAAATACTACAACAAAAACCAAAATACTTTGGCAAGATTTAAACTTAGTTGAACCGGTTTATAGCCGGGGCGCTGACGCTGACTTCTCAGCTCTCAGTCTCAGTCTCAGTCGCTCTGTCTTAAACCTTTATTTTCTTTAAACTTTTTTGTGGTTATTTGGCCCGCTGCGTCTGTTTTTATTATTCTTGTTAATAAATCCTCAAACGCGCAGAATTCCAATCAACTTGGAGACGCTGACTCACCTCAGCAAATATCACAACAACTACAACTACAACAACAACAGCAACTATAAAAAACCAAGTTAAGTCCAAAACAAACATACTTAAATGTTGGCCTGGCCAAGAGCGACTCTTACATGAAAAGTGATATTGGCATGCAAAAATGCGACCCCAAAACGTATACTATATAAGTACTTTATTTGGAGCCCACGCAAAAGCGCCCGAAGCGCATTTAAGTGACTCTTACGGCTACAGCTGTGTGGCATTGGGGGATTGTCGCTGTCAGCGCTGCAGGTTCAGGTTCTCCTAATTGAATTATGAGTTGACCTCCATTTGCATTTGTCAAGTTGGTTTTCGTTTTCGCCGATACTTTGCCAATACAACACTGTGTCACTCAGTCGATAAACGGTACTTTTGCAAATTTGGGTGAGGTTCAAAGTGGACGAACGTACGGACTGACGACACACGCAATATCAATGATGTGCAACAGGGTGCGCACTCAATTTGTAACATATGTTGTGATGCTGCAGTGCAAGGTGGGATTATGTTTTGTTTTACCGCAAATACAGGGCTTCCGCCACCTGTGTGCTTCGTTCACTCAACGACAATGATTTGATTTCTCATGTCCATACATACAGCTCTTTTGGCAGCTGCGATTTTCTTATTAACTAATGATGAAAAGAGAGCAAAAACAGTTTTTATTATGGCTTAAATCTTTTATACTTCGCTTACCATAAAAAATAACTTTACTATTATGCGGATCTCCGACATGAAGAGCAAGCTGAAAACTTGTTTTCAGTTTAAGCCTGACAGATTTTTAAACCAGATAAGTTATAAAAACGATAGTTAATTATCATGCGAGACATTGGTTTAACAGAGATCTAATTAGCTATATTGTTAGAATCACATTTGCAAATTTCGACAGAGTTTAATCTAAATAACTGCATGAGTGATTGTATCTCAGTTACTATAGAAACTGTTACTAATACTTCTACTGCTAGCAACAGTTTTTCTTTTACTAGTAAAAGTACTACTTCTACAACTACTGCTGTTACTTGTGTTACTACTGCTTTTACTGATACAACTACTTCCACTATTACAATTACTTTACTTTACTGCCCTCTCACTGCTACTACTAATTTTTCTTTCGTTACTACTTTTTATACTGATACTTCTACTGCTCCGACTGCTTCTACCAGCGCTACTATTTCTACGCCTTCTTCTTCTTCTACGGCTACTATTAATTCTGCTACTTCTAAGGCTACTATGTACAACTTCTACTACTACTGCTATTGCTACTTCTACTCCTACTTCTACTACTACTATTAGTGTTACTGCTACTACTTGTAGACGGATAGTTTTACTACTCCGAATACTTCTACTAACACTACTTATATCAATACTGATACTTCTACAACTACTCATATTGTTTCTTCTCTTTCCACTCATATTAATACTTCTGCCTCTAACTCCACTGTTACAACTAATACTACTGCCCCTTACTCTACTGTTAGTACTACTGCACATATCTCTACTGTTACTACTACTACTACTTATTCTTCTACTGCAACTTCTATTGCTTCTTACACTGATAATACTAATTCTGCTGTCTCTACACTTACTACTTCAAATACTACTTCTACAGCTACTATTTCTTTTTAAGCTACTACTTCATTACTAACTACTGCTTCCTTAGCTACTACTGCTTCTTAAACTACTACTACTTCTATTACAACTACTGCTACCATAACTATTTCAACTACTACTTTTATCCATGACTCCTGGTCGAGTATATCCTTGAATCTGCTAATTTAACTTAGTTTTGTGCTCTGGCGCGTCACATCGTAGTCTAAGCTATAGACTACAGTTTGGAGTGAACGTCTTCACGTCATCGACAGTGTTCCAGGTTTGCGGTTGTCTTGTGGTTTTCAAAGCTAAGCTTTGACTGTCTTACTGTGCGTCGAATTCATACCAATTTTCGCTCTTTTTGAACCAAGTCTAGTACGTAAGACAATTACTCACGGAATTGCTTATTCGTTGTGGGCAGAAAATTACTACAATTCGATGTAGAGAACGCTTCAGAAATAACGATGCCGAGCTGCATTTAAAGGTTTCACCCCGACAGTACAGCACTTAGTGAATATTTGGATTAAAGAATCGTATCCTGTCTAGGGGATTCCAGTGGATTCGACCGCTTAGCATTTTGAATTGTAATAAAGGTTGACGAACAACGGTAAACATTCACTTCGAGTGGATGTTGTGCCGCTCAGGCCGAATTTTCTCTTCGAACTAGTTTCTAAAATGAATTGGTTACCTTTATCTCGAACCAAAAACTTTGTTCAGAGATATCTGCAAATCAGATTCCAAGCATTCCAAGCATACAGCACAGCTTATAACCTGCCTCTTGTTTGTATAAGCGATATCAACTGCTGGGGTAAGCCGCACTCTCTGGAGCTATGCATTATGAGTCAGCAAGCAAATGACGTCAGCGTAGCATCTAATCTAATATGAACTTTCGTCGGGTGCACGGCAGAAGATGAATCCGAAGGCTTAATTTACTGTTTGTACGAAACAAAAGCTCATTCTCACTTTTATATGTTCTATTTCTGAACAAGGCGAGTTTAGAACCACCAAATTTCGGCTGGAAGATTCGTCTTTCATTTCCTTTTGGCGTGGACGATCGCGTTTCTCAAACTTGCTTTTGCACTTTAAGTTATTTTCTTCTTGGTCAAGAGCGTAAAAAAAAGAATTTGAACATTATGCACATGTTTAGGCCAGAGTTCATTGTGCGTAGACATGGAGTTGTGTTTACATGACAACTGTACACACCACTCACCAAATCCTCATCTTACAATCATTTTTAAGCACTAAAATAGTAATATTCCACGAAAACCATGTACTATTAACAATAGATTTAAAAAGCGAAGCTTTTTGGGTTTAGAGCATAAAAACATGACCAACTATCGAGTTTGCTTTATATTTGTTTTTCTTACATTAGCAAGTAAAAAATGCCAGACGTGATTTGTTTTTTTTTAAAATGTTTTTTCGAATGTTACTCATTGGTTTTTATTACTAAACAGTTTTTTCTATTTAAAATAGTTAGTTTCAGAAAATCAATTAAGCTTCGAAATGCTTTGTCATAAAGTTTTGGAATTTGTGTCGCAAAAATCGTGGCATTTATCAAAAACTGCTCTAGGATTCCAAGATTCAGAAATTACTGGGCCTTTTTCAATAGCCAAATAATGATCGATCTGTCTTTTTAATGATTGACATGTGGAAGCGTCTGTTAAAGCTATTAAGTGTAAAACGAGCATTGAGCAATTAACTGTCCAGATACACACCCTAAAAAAAAATTCGAAATATTTGTTATAAACGTTTTAAAACACTAAGAAAACGTAACCACAAGGTTTTCCAATTTTATTTTAACAATTAAATTGCCGGTTCTTAACTATGCTAAAAGAGTATTAACTAAATTGGTTTGACTGATAAAAATTTTACGACAGTTTTATTATTATTATTGCTAATGTAACTACAAAGATCACTTTAAATGTTGGTAATTGCCACAGTTTGCAAAAGTATTAATTTCAGGTAGTTAAAAGAAAGCACTATAGAAAAAATGGGTTAGATTCGCAGTTTTAATTAAAGATAGCCACATAACTTATCTAATAACTGATAAGTTTTACTTACGATTGCTACACAGAGAGAAAAAATTGCGCTCAAATCGTGTCCATACGTATGTAACAGTGTAAGAAACTTAAAAAAATTTCTGAGTTAACTCCAATCAAGTTATTTGTTTACTTTTTTTTTAACATTTTGTAGCTGAACTTTTTTCAGACTTTCTTAACTTTAAAACGACTGAACATGTTCTTTTCTTCTCTCTCACTGCTAACAAGGCACACAAAAACAAATGTCTTCTCGCTCTACTGTGAACGCTGCTAACACAGCATAAGCAAGCGTAACACCATCCGAGCGTTGTAGCTGACTTTCGTAACGGCATACGAGCCAGACTCACTCTAACACTAACTTTTTTAACACTACCATGAAATGAATTTAAAATATAAGAATCATTTCTTAACATATTTGAGACGTCACGTTACTCTTACTCTCCTTTCTTTTGCATCTGCAGCTTTAAGTGCACTTGTAATTGTATAATGAGTTCCTTTTCGCTTTATTTAACTTATTTTGTGGCTATTTCTTGTTCCTTAAAGTGTCATTCATAAGGTTAGATCACTCTTTTTGTAGTTTCCGCGAGAGAGCGTTTATGCATATGCGGTAACAGAAAAGAGGCAGCTACTCTGAGAGAGCGTACCTTATAATTATTCTTCTCATTTCAAGTGAGATTAGTTCGAAAACTGACGTCATTTTTCTCGCTGTGTAGAGTCACAACTATATTATCTAAACAAAAACCGTGCTATATAATTACTACGTCAGCTGGTCAGAGTTTGTGAAATGTTGCTACATTTTAGCTAGCATTGGTAAGAATTTTATATATGCTTTTGCCACACCTTTTATACGAAAGCTCCGTTGTCTATCTCTTATTCCCACATTACCAATAAAATGTTCTACAATGCCCGTCACCCATTAACCTTTGCGGCAAGGCGAACCACGATCATCACTAAAACCATAAAAAATATGTGTGTGCAGCGGCCGTAAGCCGCATTGAATGCCACTGAAAATGGATTGCTTTGCGTCTAAATGCAAAATAATTTACCAAATTAACGGTACCATTATCAACAGCGACGATCCGATCAATCAAAGTGAATCCGATCAATTAAATGTTGCCTCTAAGCGGCACGAAAGCAGCAACAACAACAACAACAACAACAACAACAGCAACAAAAAGAGGTTATGAACAAACAAAATAGCAGCAAAAACGGCGCGCTGAACATTGAAAAGTATGCGGTGAATGTCGGGAATGTCAGCGAGAGATCGTACACAAAATGCTAGCAGGCTTTGGGGGATCGCTGTGAGAAGTGGAGCAGCGCTGCTCTGTTCTGACCTTATCAGCGCCTTGACATGGACTTGGCTAACAATATGCATGTCTTCATGTTGGCTCTTTATGCATATATCTAATTAACTATTGAACTCTCTCTTGCCGACGAGTGAATCTCATTCTCTGCGCAAATTTATAACGTGCTATCTTTTGGCATGGCCTAAAGCTATGCTTTGGCTTAGAAAACGCCATGAAAGAGAGTTGGCCATCTGCTCTTCAGGTTATTGAACTGGGTTGGGAAGGGGGCCCCCAGTTGGTGTTGGCAATGGTGGGGCGAGACCCAACATTGAGTCTATTTGTTACGTTTCATACCGTTCAAAATCCATGCCCGCTGCTGCTGCTGCTGACTGGTCAAACGTTAATTACTGGACGGGAATAGAGTGTTGGATGGCTGCTGTGGGCACGCTTTAGTTCCAGTTATTAGGCATCACCAGTTCTATTGATACAGCTAGAGAGCTTCGCGGTGGTGGTCTGTGGCAAGCAGCGTGCTTGGCTTTTTTTTGTTCTTCTGGCGAATTTATATGTACAGGGCCGGATTAAAGAGGCGCTGAACTGGCATATTATACCTATTGAAACCATATTCCTTGAAATAGCTTTTACAGCTATTTGAGATATACCATGAATCAGTTAAAACGCTTGTAATCTATCGGATCACAAATATGGACAACAGTGACTACCAGTTGCTTGTGACACGTTGCCACTTTTCAAATACTAAATCCGACACTGTGTCTCTCTATATATGACTGCGATCGATGCAATTTGCCTATGCAGTAAATAGCTTAGAACAAGTTTGGCGCCGCGATTTGCGCCGATTAGTCACATTCCACTTGCCAGGGCATTCAAACGTGGGCGTGGCAGCTGCGTTATGCAGCCTTGTATCCTGAAAAAAAAAATAAAAAATTGCGTTACATCAGCTCAAGCCAGCAAGCGAGGCTTTGGCTATTTATAGCTACTTTTGCATCTGACAGATACAACATGCAAAAAGCGTCACCGCAGCGCCCAGGCACGCAACACACCCAGACTTTTTAGAGGGGCGCAATTAATGGCCCAGACCAACGTCTAGTACAGCACTGAGAAAAAATCGTAACGGCTTAAACACTGGCTGCACCTTGACGAAGGTCACGCTGTTTTTTTTTTTTGTTTTTTTAGATGCATGCGCAGATTTCATAAGAAAAATATATTTGGTTTTTATGTGAAAAGTATTTTCTTTACTTTTTTTTTGTTGAATCAGCCAAGCACTTGATGTGTTGCCTCAAATTGAAACTTATGTAAAGATGCGGTCAAGTGTTGTGTGTGTGTGTGTGTGTGTGCGTGTGTGTGCAGCTCAAGTGGACACACTTCAGTGGTCAGTTCGGAGTCAGAGTTAGCTACAGTCAGGCTAACAGCCATTTCGTGCTTGCCAAGTTAACACTTCATATGAACTGGGTTTTTGTGCAGCATTTCCAGCTAATCGCATCATTTCCGTGCGCTTTCGTTTCATTGCGGAAATGAGCGCATATTTCTCCTTAAGCTGTTGCCTGATCTTTAAAAGAGTTGTGCAATTAGGGCGGCTGTTCTTTCGATTTGCTGTGTGTGCGAGCGTTTTTTTCCATTTCGTTTCTTGTGCCAACTCTTTTTATTTTGTTTCAAGCTCATTACGCTCTTCTTGCCAATCCAATAGTTTTCTAATTCCACGCGTCCCGTCGAACTCGTTTCTCACAGACCCACACACACACACACGCACGCAAGGCGCAGCCGCCAATTAATTAATGCTCTTGGCATGCGGCAGCTACACACACACACGCACACTCGCACACACACATATGTACACTTCTTTTGAGCCGCTCTTTGGCAACAATGCCAATGCCAGCGTAGCGCTAAATTCTAGCCAGATTCTTGCTAAATTGTTTCGCCGTCTTTGAACTCGCACCGGCAAAGACAACCACAGTGCACCATGGTCGAGATGTTCGATCTAGCTTAAGAAAATTATAGTACTTAGAAAAAGGACTGAATTCTGGATGGTGTATTCTTGGGGTTAGGGTTGAAGCCACACCCAATGTCTGAATTCTGATAGCGGATCGAATGCTCTATCGATAGATTTAACAGTGCACTCTATTTATTTAACAAAAAATTGTATGCGTTGTTTTTACTGCAGTGCTCAAAAAGTAGCAATTTAGATGTAAATCATCTATAAGCGCAGCTTGGAGCTAAATCCAACTCGTATGTCGTGACGGGGTCAGATTAATGAACTTTGTGAATAGATGGCGCTACATTATGCCAGCTCATGATGCAACTATAAGCCGGATTCCATATTCTTCAATAATTTGTATGACAGGCATAAAGTGAACCGATTTTGGTCAAACAAAAGTGTAGACTAGTAAAAAACCAAACTGTCATAGGGCGCTGTTCATAAATGACGTCATCTAGGGGAGGCGGAGAGTGGTTCGTCAAATTGTGAGTTTTTGTGACCATCGGGAATGTTTTCGAAAACATGACTTCACAATCAAAATGTTGATACAATCTGAAAAATATTTAATATAAATTATATATAAATAAATTTTATTTAAAAATCTTCAAAATTTTGGTGACGTCATTTATGAAAAGCCCTTAAATAGTTTTCCTTCTTCTTCTTCTTGACTGGCCATAGCAACCCGTTACCGGTTTACGGCCTGATGTATTTCTTTCATTGGAATTGGGGTTTTACATGGTGGGTTCCAAATCCTACACAAAACCCTTTTAAGGCGTAGGGTGGCTCTGCTGGTCTCAAAAGAATCCAATGTCATTAGAAGTCGCCTCATACGACAAGCTGTGACCTTCTGTGGTGGTATTCTCTAACCCGCTCACCACACGGGACAATGTAGTTTTTCTTACTTTGTAAAAATGCATTAAATAATTATTATAATCTTCAAATTGAATGTTTGACTTATGCTGGTGTTCCGTGACGGCAAATATTTTTTAGAACACCACTTATAACACATGCTACGTAATAACAACAAAAAACAGAACGCTATGGGGTATAAGTTATTCAAAAGAATAAAAAATCGTCGTAAACAGAAATTGGAGAATTTAACTTTTCTCACGCTAGATTGCGCATTTCGACCACTGTGCGGTGTAGCTTTGTTTTAGTTGTTCTTTTTAGCCAAGACTGAGATCCGCCATGTTTTGCTCTAGCTAGCTGATAGTTTGCATAGCTCAGTCAACTGCGCACCACTTGAAATTATTGCAAAATAATTGCAGTGTAGTAATTTCTTCGTTGTAAGTTGGTCCCGGGCCCAATGCAGCGACAGGTGCATCATTGGGCCAGTTACACTCTGGCAGGCGTAGAGTTCATTAAATGAAATTAAATTAAATGCAGTAAAGAGTGCATAAAGCAAAAAGCGCAGCAACAACATAAAACAAAAAAAACACAAAACAAAGTAATGTAGTGAAAAATTTCACCTTTGCCAGTTGGTAACATGGCTTCCTCTCCGTCCGTTTTGCCCGTTTGGAACGCCTCCAACAGTTGTGCTCCATTGTTTGCCGCTTGGCAACTGTTTATTATGCTCTTGTTTCAGGCGTCTTGACTTTGATATAGAGCTTGCCACCAGTTGGCTCCACATCTGTTTCTATTATTCCGGAATGAATGCATCGCACTTTTTGTACCTTTACTGTGGAGCTTTTATTGGAAATATATTTTCGATCTCTAAACGTAATGTGACGAAGCTGATACTAAATAATGAGAATCCATAAGATATAAGGGTATAGCTTAGGTTTGGATTAAGACAAAATTTTCAAGGTATCTATGATTTGGCAAAATATACGAATAAAATTTATATTTGGCACTTCTTATGAAAATTCCCTTCACAATGATATAAGTTTCACCCATATTTGTTTCCATATAGTTAGTGAGAATGGGGTCCAAAAATTTTTCCTTAGCCTATTTATATAATACAATAATATATATTTTTGTACAGTACATTTTTTTTTATGCAGTCGGCATGTTTTATCCAATCGTTTTGCGAGCCAAGCAGAATATCCATCTAGTCTGTGACTTTGAATGGTCACCCAAGGTCTAGGCTGCGCTCTTTCCGTTCAGCAGAGAATCTTGGACAGACCAAAAAAATACATTTTCTGTGTTAAAGCACACATATCCCGCCGGTAGTTATGTGAAATAAAAGTCACTCCAACTCTCTTACGGCCTGATGTCCAGAATCAGTCTTCCTGCAAGGAGTAGAGCTGCATCCTCGGAGACCGTGTGGTAAGCGTATAGCATTCCAAGGGCGGTATGCTTCCTTGTAGCCGAGATATATCTGAATTCGATAGATTGACTTTTTACAAACACTTTAAATCGGTAGGGAAATGATGAAAGACTATCTTATTTTCTTGGCAATGTATATTTTGGCAATCGTTGGCTAAAATTGTAGCATTTTTTTTTGAGTATAGTCAAAATGCTTGTACAGTTAGATCAGATGAGTTTTGTGGTGGGTGCCATGGCTCATCAAAGAACCCTAATATTCAGGCAGCCGTGCCCATTGGGACGAGCTAAGAGAGTGAAAGGACAGTTGAAATTTTGAGAGTTCTGAAACAAGCACTTAAGGTAATTACTTATAAACACACTCACACACAAACACAGTTTCAATAGAAATAAGTTCCCAATTGCGATTCCGAATGCGATCACAGTCACTTCGAGCTGTCGGGAACTTGAATCTTACATAGTAGCCGTCACAAAGTTTGCTATAGTTGTAAGGGTATAGAAATTTCGGCCTACCGAAATGTGGATTTCTTTTCGTTTCTCTTCTTTTTTCCTTAACGACTTGCACATTGTATGCAATTTGGCCATAAACATTGTTTTATGAGCTTGCCATGCCGTTAGCTACCAACTGTTGCCTCTCTCTATCACCCTCGCTCGCCCCCGCTCAGCCTCTCCTCTACTGTTTTTATTAAACAACAAATTTATTTCTGACTTGTTAATTAATTAACAGCAGCAACACCAACAAGCCAAGATTTCATTTTGTTACCATTTGATTGCTGCCGGCTAGTTAGTTGTAGTCGTAGTTCTGAACCCCCACAACCGAAATTTCACTTTTTTTTTTTCGTCTTACACACTTCTGAAGCCAAGAGCAAAGTGGCAACGAAAATGGCTAAAAAAAACGAAGACATTTGAGGTCAAAAATGCTTGTGCTCAATACGGCGCTTTTGGTACAAAAAAAAGAAGAAAAGATGAATTCAACAGACTGAGGCTCTTGGAGTTGACCACAAAACAAAAACTTCTTCTTCTGCTGCTCTCGTGGAGCAATAGTGCTTCACTCAAAACTGACTTCGATCTGTGTCTGTGTGTGTGTGTCTTGTCAGTGTCTGGTCTTGGAAATTCCTAACCTGAGCAAGGCTTCAGCTACATATAGAAGCTACAGTTTCGCCTTTAGCTTCAGCATCAGCTTTGGCTTTGGCTTTGGCTTTGGCTCTTCGATAACCGCAAGTGAACTGTGTGCATGTTGCCCGTAATTTAATGCCAGGCAATGGCATGTGAAACCTAGAAGCCGGCCCTGGTACCTACTACTAAACGGCCGGCAATTCTGACTCTGACTCTGACTCTGCGCACGCAAATTCCAACAAGACAGCTGCAACATATACATATGTGCAACATACGCTGTATACATACATATATAGCATATGTATTGGCATATAGAAATACCTTTTGGCTGCAAACCCTTTTTTGGAGCCCATTAAGCGGCGCATAAAATTTGCAACTTTCGGTTGAAAACACTTTAAGCCGCTTGCTCCAGTTGTGGCCGGAACACGGCACTGAACCAATGACCATGATATGCCATTTTTGGTAAGTGAGTGTGCCATGTGCTCCAACTTGCCTGTTGTTGTGGTTGTCTGTCAGCTCCATTGATTTTGTGTGTTGTCATCGCTTGATGAGCAGCAGCTGCCAATGGGACATTTCGCAAAAAAAAAAAATACAGTAATGACAATAAAAACAACAACCACGACGACGGTGACGGTGTCGGCGACAACCACATTTGTAGCATAATTAAACAAAAGTGAAAAGTCGCATATACTTTCTAATTATACTTGGCCAAAAGAAAAAAGACAGCAAAAAGCAAGATCATACTAAGATCTTTCTGGTACTGTTCTTGGCCACTGAAGCGCACATAATTAAAGGCCGCATGTGCTATCCAAGGCCTATAATTATGCCAAAATTTTCAAATTGCATGTGAAAGTGAGCAGTATATATGTTCGTTCAGTGTAAGGAAGAGAGCGAGAAGAACCAGTCAGTCCGCCAGCCATCCATCCGTCCAGCCATCCGTCCAGCCTGCTACCAACCATTCATCCAGCCGTACAACAAATGTGGCAAATAATTAATGAAGTTTGTTGCTGCCCACACAGCGTTCCATCAAGAACCAACAACTACTACTGGACTGAGCTTATATTTAACTTTTAACTTAACACTCATGTAGCAAGTAGCTTGCAGAGTTTAGAATATGGGGTGACCAAGTATTTCACAGATACAAATGATATCTAGTAGACGAAGTGAGAGATTCGCTTGACTATGTCAATGTCGTCTTAGTGCTTATAGAGTAAGCCATTCCATCGAATGCGATAGGACCAAAGATCTTACGAAGTACTTTCCGCTCAAACACTTCAAGGTCGTTTTCATCAGACTGCTTCATCACCCATAAAGCAAAACGGGAAGAATGAGCGTCTTATAGAGTGTTAATTTGGTCTGGCGAGAAGAAAGTAACATCTATTTGCAAAACCCATCACTACGCGTTAATTGAATATAACGATAACATGTGACGATAACATGTAACTTTCAAATGAGACGGTTGGTGTGACTATAAAGTGTTTAACAAATACTTCTCAAAGTTCACTGGTATGCTCGTTTTTACGATCGTTTTAAGAAACAGCCCTTAAAATATGATATATATAAAGAACTTATTGTTTCCATAAAATGTATGCAAAATCGATTAAAATAAATTACCAAATACGGCTGGAAATTTGCATATAACCGATAACATTCGTACCCAAATCGATGATCGATGCAATTATTGCAAATAAGCGTTTTTCACAAAAGTGACTATTTTTGTATTAAAATTGCAAACAAATTGTCCAGAAACTAACTCATTCTTTACCATAAAAGCAAGTATTTCGTGAAAGCGGTATTCCATATAAGCGATATACACTGTAGAACCTGGCCACGGTTGGTCACCCTAAACTAGACTTGACTCTCGAGATGCTCTGTAAAAAACCAAAAAAAAGTCTTATTTGTTGTTTTTTTTTTTGTTTTTTGTTACTGTTGCGGTCGAGTGCGCATGCGCATGACCTTCAGACGGGTAAGCAGGCAGCGCATAGCAGTGCACACAGTCAGCTCAGCAGTCAGTCTTAAGAGCCAGCCAAAAGTGCGAACCCCGCATCACGCCCCCCCTGCAGCTACCCCCCTTTGAAGCGGGTTCCACGGGGATGCGGCTAGCTGAACTGTGCAAACTTGTTGGACTTGTCAGTTGATGTATGCATTGGAGGTGCTGCATAGATCGTAAAGAGTACCGAGATGTGAGAATGTGAGAGTGTCTGCGTGTGTGTGTGAATGGCATGCGTAGTTGGAGCCTTTTGCTTAGTTTGTTTTAACATTGCTATTTATTTGTTCTTTGGCTTGCTATGCGTTGTCTTACTTTATGCACCGCCACCGCCGCCGTTGACTGCTCCTTTGTGGTGCTGGTTGTCCATATCCATGCCCATGCTCTGCTCCGTGTCTGGGTGTAGTTGATTGCCAGAGAGCGGCAGCAACATGTTCGGACTGAAACGCTTGCGTCGTTCTTATTGCTGCACGCCTGAAACTTATCACTGGCCATAAATCTTATGGTCGGCCTGCATGTTCAACGTGGCTGCATGTTCTGGCAAACTGCATACCAGCATACCAGACCGGACTAGACCAAGCTTTGGCTAGGCCAGGCCAAAGCCGGGGCCCAGACCAGTTGCCATGCCATGACCATTACCAGTTCTTTTAACTGCCTTGTTTTTGTATAGAGACAATGTTGTAGTTGTACGGCGTCCTCTGTCCAAACCACAACAATGTGCAATTTTCCAAGTTATTAATTCGCTGCACAATTCGAGGTCAAGGATAAAGCACAATTGTGTGTGTGAGTGAGTACTTGCTCTATCCTTATATTGAAATCGCCTGCACACACACGCTATCTAACTGACAGCGCACAGACGACGCCTGTCAGGGATTTGGCATGCAATATATAGCTCAACCTTATCTCAAAAATGTGCGGGGCCAGCAGCTGCAGCTTCAGCTTCAGATACTCATCCAAATACACACAGCTGACATAATCGATGGCCATTTAATTGCATTCAACACTTATTTACCACCACAAAAGCCAACCCATGTGCCACACTAATGAGCTGTTAAAAGCCTGCCTCCGTCTTGATTGCTCTGCCTTTTGCGCAATACTTGCCCCAAATCCTTTACAATCACCACTTCAAAATCTTCAAAAATTATTACTAATGAACGCGCATGCCAACGCGCAGAGATTCACTTTCATTTCCAGAAGAAAAAAAAGGGCTCCAGCTCATTGACAGCTGGCGAAAGGCTTGAAGTTCACTGGCAATGCGTTTTTAATTTAATTGACCAAGTGGCAAAGTGTCAGAGTGGCAGAGTGCCTAACCTCCAGATCCACGCTCGGCGTGTTCTCATACACGTTGCAATTTCCATTATGTGCCGCGAACAGCTGCAAGCTTTAGCCTTGAATCTGGCGAAATGCTCGACTCAATTTGTTGTATGCTAAGTTTTCTTTTTGCCTCATTAGACTTGCCGCCGCATAACAAAAGTTCCCAATTCCAGATGATATTGCTGCTGCCGCCGACCAAGTATGAAGCATGCATATGCGTGCCACCACAAATGCACTGTCCGCCGGCTATTGTTTATTGGCCAACTTGGCTAAGCTGACTGACTGTCCGACTGTTCGTCTGTCCGGCTGACTGACTGACTGGCAGTTGGCTGGTCTACCGTTTTGTGACTGTGTCCAATTTAGGCAAAGATTGACAGCGATATGCGTTTAATTTGACGATAAATGTGCAATATTGCACGCAAACATTGTAAAGGCTCTTTAGGAGCGGGTGCTGCAGCAGTACAGTCTTGGATATCAGTTTTTGGTGAACAGGATTTGCACAGACGCATGCAAATCTCAGCTACAATGCAGTCATTCACTTTTGGAGTACACTTTATGGGAGCTATGATCAGCTTGTCAGAAGGTTTGTTAATGTTGACAACGGTTTCGAATCTATTTTGGAAAAGGTTATACAGATTTCTTATCAGAATTGGATGATAGAGAGCGAAATTAATATTGTGAGAAACCACTTTATTGGAAATGTGCATTGTTCAATAATTTTTATCATATAAAGAAGTTTCTGGCAAATCGACGGATTGCTTTTGGCCTAAGATTCAGTGAAAGAAGAGATGTGGGACACTGTTGGGATCTCTGTTGGTTAGCAATTTCTTTCAATATATGAATCTAGCGACCTGAATTTCAATCCATATTGAAGAAGCAGCAGGGAGACCGAACAGCAGTCAAAGGAAATCAACTTAGAATGTTTTGGTGTTTGAAACATCTTCAGCTGCGCTTTGGGGGTAAAACCGGCCTGATTCGAGTGGCCTGATTTGGGTGGCCTGATTTGGTTGGACTGATTCGTGTGGCCTGATTCGGGCTCTGCTAAATATAAAAAACTGTCGAATATCACTTAAAGAATAAAAATTTACAAGAGAGACAGATCTTATAAATAGAATTGTAGAGATCGTGAAGCGGGCTTATAATCTAAAGAGTTCAAAAGCTTCATAGTTCCGAAGGGTCTCAAAATATCGAGTGCGACTCGGAATATTAAAATTAGTTCGTCTTTCTTTGAGAGTCGGCAGATCAATTAACATCAGACGGCTTTCATATGAAGGAAGATTACAACCGTGCGGCTAATTTATGCTTCTAAGCGCAAATATAAGAAACTGTTGATTCGATTGCAGACAGCAGAACCTTATTCCAAGATGGGGCGAACAAGAGATATGAATAGCCTTTAAGTCACATAAGGATCCAAGAAATCTTTTGACCAACTCTTTATGAATCCATGAAGAGATTTCGCTTTATTGACCCTTACGTTGATGTGCTCGTTGAATGTAAGCTTAACATCTAGCAGAGTTTCCAGGTCTTTGAAGAAAACCATCCTTGCATTTATCGGAGGTTAGGGTTAAGATGATCAACTGGACAAAGACTAAGATCGCACTGAAGATTGCTCCACCCGCTGACGTCTGATATACAAGAATACAGCTTAACATCGTCCGCATACAGAAGGATTTTCGATTTTTTCAAAGTTTTCTTCTATTGTTTCTATTAGAGTAGAATCATGTCAAGGGATATAGCTATTTTAGATATTGTTTTCGGAGTTGTGTTACAAATTCGAGCGTAAAGTGCATCAAATCTTCGTTGCTTCGTTGTTCACTGTTGAATCTCTTTTGTTATGTTTGTCGGAGTGCATTTCATTTTAACTGTTTGCTGGGCCAGCACTTAAAAACTCAAGTAAGTATTTTGCAAGTCAATTCTAATTCGTTGGCCAGAGGCAAAGCTAACTAGTCGGAAAACGACAGACTAACTGACGGACTCTCGCTGAGTCTAGCTGAGATTTGGTTTGTAGCCTGTTGGATTTGGATTCGTGCTCTTGCCAATTGCCAAATTCAAATCTCGGCACGATCGGCGGACTCTGCGGCAGCGGCAGCTCTAGTATGAGGCGCGTGATTTGGCGATTCCGGCAATACTGACACGTTTGCTCGCATTTTGATTGCAATTTCTTTTCTTTTCTGTTGGTTTCATTTCATTTGGATTTGTTTTCTTTCTTTACTTTTTCTGCGTTTTGGCCATGCGCTTTGCTTTTCGCGCATCGAAGTCAAATTCGTGTTGGCCATTAAAATTGCAATGACAATGGAAAACGCAAATCAAAAGTTAAGAGCAAAAGCAGCCAAAACGCCAAAACACCAAAAAAAAAAAAAAGAAAAGATTTCCTCACGAAATCTAACGAATTTGCCATGTCAATTGAAGCTTCGTTTTGGGCTGCTGCTGCTGCTGCCGCTGTCAATTTTGAATAACCCTTTATTGTGTTTTCCAAAGTGTGGAAAATGGGTTGCCATATTTTTGAAGAAGTTAGAAAACTCTCTTAACTGCTTAGTCATTTTCCATTTTCGATTGCTGCCAAAGGCTATGCACAACTTGTTTGTGTGTGTGTTTGTTGGTGTTACTGTCAACGTTAATGTGGCTGCTGCAAATTTTCCAGCTTGACGCTTTGACACGAAAATCTTAAACAATTTTTAGCTTTCAACAGCTTTGATTTTCCTTAACATTTTTTTTCTTGCCAATTTACGGCCAGCTCACGACAGCTGGGGCGTTTTGGATTAAGTTCCATGCTTCTAGCTTACTTACCTATACACCGTACGGACCGTACGTAGTACTTCCATTTGGCCGCACTTTTGCCTTTGCCACATTCCCATGGAGCACATTCCACAAGCGCCGCAGATCTAACAACAAAAAAAAACGTTGCCAAATCTCAACAGTTGACATGCGTCTGTGTGTGTGTGTTTATTTGTGTACGTGTGAGTGCAGCCATCATAATAAAGCAAAAGTCAAGTTGCAAGCGCGTGGGCGACTACCTTATCACTTTTCATGATACTCTCACAGAGTGCACATTTCTAATATTATCAAGCAGGAAGCAACTTTGGAGTTACATAGCACAAATTCCGCAAAGGATCTCTTCTCAAGTTGTCTATAATGTTTGAACTTTTCATAAAAGATTGCAAGACAGCTTAAGATATGATATGATCGTGACGGCATTCGCACAAAATTTCAAATCTGAAAAGTTTTGCCTGCCAACCGTTCAGCTAATCGAAAGTTATTCTGCATTCATTTGCAATTTCGGTTGAGGGAAACCAAACACATTATGTACTCTTGTAGCTGGATAATATTTTGAAACTAAGCAGCACGATGAATGCAAATGTTAATAGAACACTAAAGGTTTTACAGACCAGGGAATTAGGTACGTGGAATTAAGGAAGGTTATTAATAACACAACAATAAAATTGTTGGGAAGGATTTATAGAAGGTATGTTTTTCGACTTATAGCTGAGTTCATTCACCTCTTTTTATACCAGAACATTTACCTTTTCTTTTGACAATTCGGTAGACAAATGTGAAGATGGCTTAATTAAACCGAAACTAAATATAACAATCCCAAAGAGGGAATTTGATTCCTTTAATTCCCTCGGTACAGCTATAAAGTTTGAGGAAAATTGTAACAGTAATCTTTCAGCTAGTGGATTATTTAGTTTCATTATCTCGTTTAGCTATTATACTTAGGTATCAAAATCTCTATTGCGAGGGTTCTTGAGAACTTTTGGCTCGGAGGCATGTGTTGTTTTTATTTCCCAAAATACGCGAACTATTCGATATACTATAATTTATAAGACTTAAGATCCTGTTAGTGTATAAAATCTTTGGTGCCAACAACGTCACGTTTGCTTCTGGTTATTTATTTATTTGAGATTAATATTTTTTTTATAACTTTTTGGAGTGGGCAATGCAATGCAAACAAACGAAGACAAAATGCAGGCTGACAGACATACCGAAAGACAGACGGACGGACAAACGGACTGAGCAACGGACAAAAAATTTAGACGGACACATTTTGCGTGAGTGAACGAATGAATGAGTGACTAGTTGACTGGCTGACTGGCTGAGTGAGTGAATGACTCAAGCTGACGTCGTACGGCATGTACACTTAGATAATGGCCATAACTACTTATAGTATATAACTTATGCAGAAGTAATAATATTCATACGCTACTCTTCCTCTTTGTTGAACTGACTAATGCAAAAAAAGAGTGTGCTATGTTTTTTATTTTTTTGCCCGAAATGGGAATGACCGGTGACAGAGCGTTTACTGTGAAATTTGAGACGCTTTAAAGTGAATGTGTGTGAATGAGTGTGTGTGCGTGTGTGTGACTCTATCTAGTATCCAAGTGTCGTTAATGCTTTGAGCAAATGACACTCAGCGATCGAACTTTAAGGTCTTGGGCATCATGGCAAATGATTTATTTAACACCGCGCAACAGGCGCAAAAGAGAAGAATTTCCCTGCTGGACCATTAAGATCAGTATGTTTGGGTGCTGGGGGGAATCCAACAGCGTAGCCCCAAGCTGCGTCCATATTGGAGTTTGACCTACTGCACCAGTTTTAAGGCCCTGCCATTGATTTATGGTGCGCAACATACGCAGGCAGAGCAGCTTCAATTCACTTGAATTGTAGCTCATCCGGCACAGTTTCACATGGAGAGCCAGCTGTGGCCAATAATTATAGGGTTGCCCATGTTCCAGCTTAGACAATCTGTTACTATAACCGCACTGGGGGCTGCGGCGCTGGACAGGAGTGAGCTGCGCGCCTAAAAGTAAAGGGCCCAAATGCGCCGTGGGACAGTTGCTGATTTAAATTCGTGTTAGAGAGACACAATAATTACGGCAATTGTCCAAAATACTTACGAAAAAAAAGCAACAGCCAACAAAATAAATAGACGTAAAGCAAGAAAACGAAAACTGACGTGGCTCACAGCGCACGACAAAAAAAAGCAAAAAAACACAGCAACAGACGTCCAAATGAAGGAACGATTTCAAGATCTTGGCTTGGGAACCAAAAGGCATAAATGCCAGAACGTTCAGTGAAACCATTAAAATGATATACTAGCTGCTGCTGCCGCTGCTGCCAACGATGCGCCCCCGGGGCAACTGCCATATGAGACGACGACGACGACGAGGAGGGTCTGCTCCAAGTCCGCTCCAGTCTGACCAGCTCTCTGCGCAGGCCTAGTTTTGACCCAGAAATGTTACTAACTGCGCTTTGTCAACATTTGTCAGACAGCGCCAAGCCATGCATCTGTCTAACTGTCATATGATTATAACCATTATGTATTACCATTATTATTATTGGTATTATTGTTGGTTTTATTTCTTATTAAAACACACACCACACACACACACACACACGCGCATTTTTGTGGCGCCAAAGTCAAAAAGGCAATCAGCAGCTGCTGCCCACATTGGCTCGATCTCTCGACTTTGGATTCGGCGTCGGATTCGACTTTGGCGACACGTTCAGCTACCAAATATCTGGCTGACAATGGCAACTGCAACAAGTCAGTCAAGTGACTTAGAGGCTTGGTCGTTACGTTTTGACGTTTTTCTTATACTATACACTTCATGGTCTAGCATTTGGTGAACAGTTTTATAGGTTTCTCAAGAGGTTTGGAACGCTGTGGGCGATATACTACTTACGATTGATATAGCAATGAGTGTCTGTTGCTATGTTCTCTGCGTTCTTTTGTTATGCAAACAAATTTACCGAATATGCCGTAGAAATCTAACTTCGGCTCTTCCGTTTCTTAAGAATCATGCATTTCTTATATGCTATGCTATAATCAAGTGCTTTATAAACCCGTATATTCAAGAGAGAGATTTCTAACACTTTCACTTTATTCTTTCACAAAAATTTGGGTGTAGTGCTATAATATGGGTTTATTAATAACTTCCTTATGTAAGGCTCGATTCACAGGTCTATCGAGTCTATGTAGACGCTTGACAAACCAGCAGCTCTAAATACATATTAGCTATAACGATTCATAGATTCGGCTCGAGTGCAAATCCGAATCAAATGCGTTTTAGTTTGTTTAAAATTACAGATCCACAAATCGAGATGATTGGTAATACAGGTCTACAAATATCGGGGTATTGTCAGTTGTTGGAAAGCTAAGAAAATTCCTTTGGTTGCAGGTTCGGTTCGATCTGTACAAATAAAGAGTTTAGTTTAAATATTAAGATATATGACAAGCAGGTTACAATTCCACTGCTTGCTTATGAGTTCTCCGTTATCGTAATTTTTCAAAGAACTTGTGTGTTATCCTGTTTTTTGAGCCATTTGGCAAAGTCTTTAATATAGGGGTGTTCGCCTCAGCACATTGGGTAAATGAAAGAAAGGCATTAGAGTCAAGAAAAAAGACGAATGTAACTTGTAGCATAAAACTGTATCAGGTATATACTAAACTTCAGTAGCCCATATATTTTCAGTTTTTATTTTATCTCAACATAATTTAGTGGTTTATATTTACGAACTTGAACACTCTCTAACTAGTACTACTTAACTCTTTCGTCAAGTACAGTAAAATTGGCATAAAACGATCTAACTAAAAACCCACCAAACCGTTTCGCCATCAGTGGTGACGTCATTTATGAACAGCCCCATGTTTTTCCTATCATACATACATGAACTGTCAGTTAAAGCATTTCAAAATCGCACAAACACTTTTACAGTTAAAAAATTGGCACACTTCCTCTTTGCATTTTTCTCTTTCGCTCTCTTTGCCTTGATCTTCACCTTCATCTTCGTCTTCCTTTCAGTTTTCCTCTACCGGTTTACATGCCTTTTCGTTCTTCTGTTCACTTTTATTTTCGTCTTCATCATCGTCTACCTCTTCGTCTTCCTTTTCGCCTTCTCCTATCTCTTCCGGCTTGTCTTTGCATTTTTCTTCGCGCTCGTCTTTCGCCTTGTCTTCGCCTTAATCTTCGTCTTGCCTTTTCTGTCCGTTTCCCTCTACATTTTGAATTGCTTATTGTCCTTAATTTTCACCTTTCTTTTCGCCTTAGTCTTCCGTTTACCTTTACCTCTTAACTTCCTCTTCTCATTCCTTGCATATGCTTAATCCACAAAGCTTCGATTCCTCTTTCTATCCGTTTAGCTCCTCCTTTCCGTTTACCTCTACCTTTTATCTTCCTCTTCACATTTCTAGAATTTGCTTAATCCTCAAAGTTCAATAGTTTTCTATCCGTCCTCTCCTAGCTTTTACGGTTCGTCTTCCTTCGCTCGTTTAGGTCTTTCTCTTCGTCTTCTAGAAACTAAAAAAGCAAACTGACATGTAGATTTTGGGGCCTCAGCAAACATTCATTTTTCGAGATATTGTTTGCAATAATGTATTTCTTCTTCTTTTTATAAATAATGTTGTTTGGTTGCATCGTTAAGTTTAGGGTTTATCTTCTACTATATAAGCGGAAAAAGAAACTCATCTATGTGTCAATGATAATCTCATCGAGTTAGCTAAAGTTTTGACAGCAACGCCTGATTTTGGATCAACTCATTCAGCTAGTTGAGTGCAAGTTAAGCTTCAGATTCTAACTGATAGACGCTTAATTAACAGGGAATCTTAAGAGTTCATAGAATTTAGTACAACTTAAGACTTAACTTAACTGGAAAATAACAACTTTAATCTTAAAAATACATATTTCCGCCTTACTTATGCTCATTATCTATTAATTTGTCATATTTAATGTCATGTTTTTTCAATTCGATTGAAGCTTAATCGCTCTTAAGCTTTTTTTCAGCTTTTGAATGCTCTTAGCATTGTTTTTGATGTACTGTTACTTTATTAAAGAGCATATAAACTTCGTTGCAACGCAACTAAATGTTTCTTTTTTCGTCTTTCCATGTCTGTGGGGCAAAAGTGCTGAAAAAAATGAAATAAAAAAATAACGCATACGACGCATGGTTTTATTTTTATAATATTATTTTTATTTATATTTGATTTTTGTAAAGCAAACTGCAGTTACTTAATACGGCTTATTATTGACGCTCTGTTTGGCGGCCTAAATGCATTTGAGTGTGTGTGTGTGTGTGTGTGTGTGTGTGTGTGTGTTATGCATTTTGAATTGTCAGAGATTTTCGAGCGTTGCCACATTGCGCAAAGGCAATAATTTGTGTTACCAATTCCTTTCGGCCATTGAACGGTTTGCTCTGGAAGATTTATGAATTGTATGGATTTTATGGATATCGACTTATCGGTCAATCGCTGGACGCTGCAGTTGGCTTTAACGATCGCTGCTGCCTTTCTCACTAATTTTCACTTAATTATCTAATGAGCGTACAACTTAATCTTTGGTTATAATTCGTGCTGCAACAATAACAAACAACAGCAACAACAACATCAACATCAGCCAGAAGAAAAAGGAAAAATGATGAAGGCTGGTTTTGTTGATTTTTGTTGGCAGCACAATGAACGTAATTATTATGCGATCATTTGCAAATGGCCAGCAGAAATATCTTTTACATTTGGTTTTTTGGCTTTGTTTTGACCAAAAAGATACCCACATAACTAATGATTAAATTGTTAAACAATTTTTGTGTTTTTGTTTTTATTTTAAAATGGTTATTTTTTGTTTTTGTTTTGGTTATTTGCTGCCAACTTGAACGATTGCAGTGAAATCGGCAAACTGACGCGAGAGATTGAACTTTTGTGCGCCCAGTGCAAATGTTGGCCATAGTTGCCATTTTTATTACGTTACGTATACGTACCGTTGTCCAACTATTATATAATTATACACAATGCGGCTTAGCAATTTACAGCGATTATGTGCTTAACTCTACGGAGAAGCTTTAGTTTGTTTAAAGTTGCTTACAAACACACTTATATACTATCCATTTTGCCATAAGCCATTTAAATATGCGGCAAGCAGCTATTAATTGCCATGCGATGGCGATGGCGCCTATCTCACCACATCCATCTGAGGCAGCATAAATTTCGCATCAGCACACGGAAGCCAGATGCCATCACATTTGGCCAACACAATTGCCACAATTGACGGCGACGTTGTGCCACATTTTATATGATGAACAACAACGACGACATTTTTCATGCCTGCTGTGTGTTTGTGTGTGTGTGAGCGGCATTTTTGCCACATTTTTCTTATAGCCCAAGCAATTGCCGCTACCTAGATACTAAAGTCGTGCGTCCAACAACAACAACAAACTAAACTAACTTGCCACAATTCATTTACAGGATGACATGCCTGATCAATGCGGCCTGACGCAAGCCGGTCTCGAGGAGTACAATATACGTGCCTCGTCCTATTATGATCAAACGTTCCATCATCAAAAGCAAGCATCGTATGCACAGTCCGAAGGCTATCACAGTTATGTCTCCAGCTCAGACTCAACCTCGGCGACGCCATTCTTGGACAAGTAAGTAAACCAAATAGCTTTGGCTGCAGTTGCAACCAGTTAGAGATGTAAGCGTGAAAAGATTAATTAAGTTTGAAGGTTCCAATGGCAATTGGAATATCTTGGTATTCATACATTATAGAGCTCAGATCGTAATAGTATCTTGCAGTACTCTGCACAGTTTCGTTTATAAGATCTCTTTTGGCAAACAAATAAAATGGCAAATAGTACAAATATCTGCTGAACATATGTTCACAGAAATGTAGCCATTTTCGAGCACTGTATAATGATATATCAGCTTTGAACAGCGGACTACAAATACAAAAGTTATAAAAAAATATGAGATGCAAGTGAGAAATGATATATGAGATACTCTTAACATAAGCTTTCAAAAAGTAGTTGGTTTTAGCAAACTTTTTGAACCACTTTAAAGGGCATATTACCTTCGACTTGGCTGTTGATGCTGAAATTTCCAGTAGATCTGCAATGCCTTCTTCAACACTTAAAACCTGCTTAAGATATGTCAGCGGGTCAAAATCAAAGGCGTTTCCCACGATTATATTCAGGAGTAGGCACTTGAAAATGTATTTTTTTCCGTGATGATAGATAGCTAATCGATTAAACTACATAAATTAATCTGAAATTCCACAAGAACGCAGAAATATGGACTCAAACCGCGAAACAAAGATCCGCCGAAAGATTTATGAAGTACTATTGGTTCTGTTCGCTAAAAATAAGCAGCGTACATTGTTTATGAAAAGTTTTTCAGAACAAAGCGGAAGCGTTTTCCGACGTATTTTCTTCACCTAATATTTTCTTAGGCGGAACAAAAATTGAAAAACATTGACCATTGACTTTCACAAATAACAAGAAACTGTCAAATTTTTCATTCATTCATTTTAAGTTTTTTGTACAGAATTTGAGTATATTTGGAAGGGAAAGTTCTGAGATTTGACTATTATGTATCATGTTTAGTACGTTTATTGAAGCAGCCCGATCTTATGATGCATGGTACCAATCTAGAGTCAGAGGTCATAGGATCTCTGGAGAGGTTAGATCAACCTTATTTTTACCTAGGCTTGACACGTGCTTCCTAAACCCTCTGCTGTTCTTTAGGTACCAGCACGCAATGCAACACCTTGCCGAAACACTACTCGCATTTGAGCAGAAGTATAGTCTCCGAAGTGCCGAACCCGAGACAAAACTTTTTCTGAAATGAAAAAACTTTTCGGACTTTTTGGGAACTCGTGATACTAGATAGCTTCTGGTAAAGCTTTCAAACCCAAGGAAGTGCCTGTTTCCTGTTAGGAGTGGCTAACCCCATAAAGTCTATCTATTGACTTACAAGACAAATCAGATTGATGATTTATCTTATTACTTGAAATGGCTGGCCGGCCATTCACTGTTTTTCTTTCAAATAATAAGAAAGATTTTCAAGTTGGGTTGAATGAATATGAGCCAGATGATGCCTACGAAGACCCTTAACGAGTATAAAGTATTATTCTCAATCTAGTTGATGAGAAGAATAAGCTTGTGCAGTCATCTATTTAAAGACGTATATCTTGAATTGTTGGTATATTCTTCAGAGAATGTTCAAGTTTCTTTTATGTTCATGGCTGATGCTAACTTTCCTTCAAGCGAGCAGGAAACGGGGTAAAAAGAAGCATAGACATGGATTAAAAGTGTATAGCTACATATATAGAATAATGAAAATATAGGTATAGAGCAGTGTTCGGCAGCATGTATGCATTTGTAAACGTCTCTGGAGCCACTGCCAAACCCTGGTGTACATTATATTTATAGATTGATAGAATAAAGATTAATATATAGAGATATATAAGGATTCATAAATAGATAAGTAATTACATAAATAGATAGATATATTGATATTTCGAAAGATATTTCAGTACTTAAATTCGTAGGAAGATAGAATAAAATGATAGAATTTGGCTTTTCTTTTAGAAAATTCTGCTTTGAGTTTGTTCTTGTATTTCTGCTTAATGACATATATAAATACAAAGATAAACAGATGAATTGAAAGATGTATCGCAACATAGATACATTCATAACTATGAGTTATTATTAAAGCACGAAAATAATGATAATGAATTTATTAAGTGTCGTTCAACTTATTTTTGAAAGATAGCATTAAAGCACGGAAATGATTGTTTGTTGATTATAATACGCTTAGTATCTTTCGACTTATTTTTAGCTTTTCCAACTTTCTAGTGAACAGAAAAGTAATTTGATAGTAGATATACAAATATATAGATGAAAACATAGATATATGTATACAGAAAGATATGTATAATAGGTTGATAAGGAGAGAGAATAAAATTACACAAAAGATTTGTCCTTGGTTCACCTTTAAATAGTTAGCTAAATATAGAGATAGAAAGATATCGAGATAGATAGATTCGTGAATAGTACGAGATAGAGTTAGTTACTTAACTGGCCAAACAACCCGTTAGTGAGTTACGGTACAGCACTCCTCGAGGCGCCTCTGCTTTGCTTTCCAATCCGTGATACCGAAGTTAGCTAGTGTGCTCTCTACCTGTTCCTTCCAACAAAGACAAGGTCTGCTCCTTCGTCACATCCCCTCAACCTTTATCGCAGCAGCTTCTTCATCCATACGAACAAGAGCTAGCCAGCGTTTCAAATGCGCTAAAGCGTAAAGGACCAAAAATCTTACGAAGTACTTTCCGCTCAAAAACACGCCTAGACCATAGAGACGATTCTATTACTCAATGCCTACTGATACCAAAGTAACATCTATTGGCAAGAGTGATACTCCGCTTGATCTCTATGCTAACATCATTCTTCATTGGAGTGGTGGTATACGACATCCTTGACATCAAAAGTGTGTTTTCAGTGCCTCTCTACTCGAAGAGGTAGATTCTCTTTCAATTGCCGGATTGGCGCTGGTAACTGCTCCATTTGTATGAGCAATGATATCGATATCATACGCGTAAGCCAGCAACTAGCCACTCATATAGTTCGATATTGCCCCATTCCGATGTACTACGGCCATACGCAATTCATTTTCTATTACAAAGTAGAAAAGGTTGCCTTGCCTGAAGCCTCGATCGGTATCAAAAGGTTCGGATTGGTTCATTCGCCCCAACTTTGTAGGGATACCGAACTCAGAAAGAAGGCTATTGAGATAGAAAGATGAAGAGGTAGCTATATAGATATGTGCATCGTTTCCACTCTCTTTGTATTTATAAAGACATTGAGTTACATAGATGTTAAGATAGTAAATAGACGGATAGATATGCAGCAATATGGAAGCATCTATGAGTTGACGCCAACTTCAAAGTATCTTTCTTCAGACACTTCTGCTTTATCACGCTACCATCTCTAGCCACAATTTTTCACCCAATTGAAGCTCTAGATAGTGATGCGCTTTTGCAGTGGGCCAGTCAGTCGATTGGCTGCTCCGGCATTAAATGTTGTTTATGGAGCAGCCGCAACAACAACAACAGCAACACTGCGACTCAATTTTGTTATCTTGTTTTGTCTGGCAACAATAACAACAACAATAACACGAAAACACGTTTGTGGCCAGTGCATTGTTGTTGGTGTTGTTGTTGTTGTTGGTGTTGTTGTAGTTGTTTGTGGTGTTTGTATCAAATGCCACAGCGCGACAATTAAAAAATTGTATTTGCCACTTTAATTTAGAAAAAAAAGTTATTAAAAATTCTTAGTAAAGCAAACAACGCGCAAATAGACAATAACAAAAAATGGAAAAAATGCTTCCAAAAAAAATAATAATAAATATAAAAACCAAACTAGCTTAACTTTCAAGGTCTTTGAAAAAAACTCAAGTCGCGTTTTTTTTCGCTTTGCCCATATGAACTTGCACCGCGCACCGCACCGAACCAGCGAACCAACGAACCACTGAAGAGAGTTAGCCGTCAGGGCGACCAACTCTATCGAAATACAATTTGAAGGCTAAACAGTACCAAAACACACAGAAATACAAGTAATTACGGCTGCCGGGCAATGTATGTGGTGCGCTGGTGTCCAATGATGGCTGTGAAGTCTGTGACTTCTGGCCGGGTTCATGTGCGCGCTCGGAACATTGAGGAAACAATATACATGTACATGCTGCTACAAGCTTATGTGAAAAAACCAGAAATTTCTTAAGCCGCCATGAGTTGCCAATTTTTAGCAATTGAAGCTCTCTTGACTAACAAACAAGCTGTCTAACTTTTGCCTACTCCATTGCAGATTACGTCAGGAGAGTGATTTGCTGTCGCGCCAATCACATCACTGGTCCGAGAACGATCTCTCATCGGTCTGCAGCAATTCGGTGGCACCCTCGCCAATACCACTGCTGGGCAGTCTGAATGGACGCGGCGATGCCAACGTTATAGCACCACTGCCACCGCATACCAATAGCAATCATAACAGCTCCGAGAGCACCTCATCGACGGAAACACTCAAATGGCTGGGCTCCATGAGTGATGTGTCCGAAGCCAGTCATGCTACGGGCTATAGTGCAATTGCCGAATCGGGTAAGTTATGCTCATTAGCGAATGCGTTAAAGGGTAGAGCGCAGTTACAGTGATCCCTTGATTCAAGGGCAAGTGTTGTCAACTTTTTTTTTCCTACACTTAATGAAATATAGCAAAAAAAAAAAACGCTAAGTTTTGCATGCTTGTACAGAAATAGCAGATAGAGTTGAAATAGACATGTTTATTTCCCAAGCAAAAGAAGAGGTAGATCAAAAATCTACTAAACTAGAAGAAATAGAGCTAACATAAGCTTATATTTGGAATCAACACTATTGCATTTTAATGGGTGCTTGTGTTAACTATAGTGACTTCATTTGGCTAGAAAAATCATATTTTTATAAGAATGTCTATATGAAAGTGACTTTTTCACAGAAAAGATAAAGCAATGCGCTTGATCTGGATTGATTGAGTTAGTCCAACAATAAGCTGCGAAATACGAGACTTTTTTGCAAAACTACATAAAACTTACTTTACTTCCTTGACAAAGATTATTTTCTTAAAAAACATAATTATTTTGGAATTGCTCAGCAAAAGTGCCAATATATCCGATAGTTGAACAGAAAGAAATAAACTCAGTTTGAAACCGGACAATCGAATTCTAAAAAAAAACATAATTTCGATAAAATCTCCCGAACTAGATCAGATAAAGCAAAAGTAAACAGAACAATTAATCTTTTCAAGTGTTTACTGTAACTGCGCGGCTTCATCTCCGAAACTAGAGAAGATGAAGCAAAAACTCACTTGAAGTAGCTTTATCTCCGTAGCCAGAAGAGGGAAAAGTTGTTTCTGCAGCAATCCGTTTCCTTGAAGTGTTTACTGTAACGGCCAAGCCGGCTTTATCTTGGCAACTAGAACGCCAAATTTATACAAAACAGTTATTCCTATTCAAATCCGTGCTGTTCTTGTGTCTACTGTAACTGTACCAAGCCGGCCACATGAGCTGGCCGACCTTCGAGTATTGCCCATTGTTAGCATTGTTTGCTCTCGGCACACTTTTACCAGCGCGCTGTCCTGGACAACAGCTGCACAGCTGCAGCAAAGCTAGTATTAGAATGTCTCTCTGGTACACACCTTAACTTCCTGTCCATGCTCTGCTCTGTCGTTTACAGTTTCCTCCTCGCAGCTGATTGTGCACAGTTCGCGCGTGCTGACGCCCAAGCGACACCATAGCGAAAGCGTTCTCTACCTTCACGATAATGAGACGCCTGTTCCAGCCATAGCAACAGCAGCAGCACCTGCCTCGCCCACTGCGTCCGCCAAGCATGCGCCACAAAGCTCAGAGGACGGCAGTAGCAGCAACAGCAGCAGCACTGGTCAGCCTTTCGGTATACGCGCACAGCATCGCCACAGTCCCAGCTATCCGCCCGTGCACACCACCATGGCAATGCATCACTTTCAGCAGTCACAGCAGGCGCAACCACTTGGCCAGAAATTAAGCCTGCTCAAACGCATGGATGCCACGCAAAGTTCCTTACCAGACATACAGCAGTCGCGAACAGACAATAGCTCCAGCTTGGGTCAATCGCAGTCCACGGGCAATCTGCAACAGCAGCCGGTGCCGCTGCAGCAGCACAAGTCCAGTATCTCAGTGACCATATCCAATAGCGAAGCAGTGGTAACCATAGCGCCACAGCCGCCGCCCAGCAGGCCGCAGCTAAGCAAGACCGACTCGTTTAGCTGCAGTGCACCTAATGTGGCCTGCAATATAGAAGTGCTGCAGTCGAATGGCGCCAATGACAGCTATCGCAGCAATCATCGTCTGTTTCCAGTCAGCACCTATACAGAGCCCGTGCACAGCAACACCTCGCAATATGTGCTGCATCCGAAGCCGCAGTTCAGCGCCGGACTGCACAAGTCCAACAAGCTGCCGCAAACAAAGTAAGTATTGGCTGCAGCTACACCTTAACCTAAACTAACTAATCCCTGACTCTACACAGATTACCTGTGATAACGCCAGCGGGCGCCGCCGTGCAACCCACCTGGCATTCTGTAGCGGAGCGCATCAATGACTTTGAGCGCAGCACTGAGCTGCCTGCGCAGGCTATGCAGCAGACCCAAAAGTACAGCTATCTCGAGCCCACTAAGACACATCGTCTGTCCAATCCCGCTCTGAAGGCGCTACAAAAGAACGCCGTACAGTCCTACTTCGAGCGACAACAACAGCAGCAGAAGGAATCGATGCTAACCGCCGCCGAGCAGCAGCTGCTGCGTCCACACTCCTATCAATCGCTACATGCAGCCAGAGACAGTCTGGAGCAGCCACAGTCACTGCGTAAATCGCTGCCCAATAATCTGGAGCCCATGCTGGGAATACCCACAAACACGGCGAACCTAAAGCCTGCGCTGCATGCCAAGCCGCCCTCACCGGCGCCACCGCCACCACCACCGCGCTCACGCTCTTTGCTGCCCAATCTGCTGCGTCGCTCCTCCTCCGCGTCGGACTATGCCGAGTTTCGTGATCAGTATCAGCGCGCCACACAAGACAAGCTGCAGCAGCAGTCCATTAAGAACATAAGCAGCGCCGAGAAGCTGTCTTTCAATGACTGCGGCATGCCACCACCGCCACCGCCGCCACGTGGACGTGTGGCTGCGCCCGCACGACGCACTTCCTCAGCCTCAGAGTATGCGCCAATGCGCGAAAAGCTGCTGCTGCAACAAGCCGCTGCACTAGCGCATCAGCAGCTACATCCACAGCAACATGCGCAGCTGCCGAGAAGCGGCTACTATCAGGCGCCGCTGGTGCCAGCTGTGGGCAACAACTGGGCACCGGAACGACCACCCAAGAATCCCAATTTGCGCGTGCCATCGCCAGATTTGCCACCACCGCCTAGCAGCACTGAGCTGGATACAAGCTATACGTTTGACGAACCGCTGCCGCCACCACCGCCGCCGGAAGTGTTGCAACCCAAACCGCCAGCATCGCCCAACAGGCGCAATAGCTTTGCTGGAGCCTCGACGCGTCGCTCCAGCTACAATCGCACGCCATCTAATCCAAGCGAGCCCAAAGTGCCACCGCTGGTGCCCAAAAAGCCAACTACTTTGGCGCAGGTAAGTGAACGTATAAAGTTTTGCTGGAACACTGTCAGTTTTTTCGGCGCCAAAGAGGAAATTCTTAATATGCTCAAGAGATAATATAGACAAAGTTGTTCGAGAATCTCTTATAGTTTATTGAGCAAAGGATTAAATCGTTTGCACAGAAGATTAGAAAGAAAGTAGGCCTTTATAGGCGATCGTGCAGAAGTCAATCTTTCGTGTTTGATTTGAATTCCGTTTAATTTTTTCGAACAAATGTCGCTCTTCTGGTGAGTTTCGATCTTTTACGAACGTTTCGTTGCATGACGAATGCAAACAACTTTCATATTTCATCGCTTTCATGAGCGATGTTAGTTCGCCATGAAAATTCGTCAAATATCTGCGAATGTCATAACATCCGCTTAGTGGAATCAGAACATAGGACTAATGAGAGTATAAGCTATGAATATAACAAATCGGAAGCATAACAATTTCGAACGAGAAAGAAGCGCTACCAAACTGCTAGAAATCTGGTTTGCAAAGATCTTCACATCTGATTTCTAAATAAACTTCTAATGCGGACTCCCTAACTCTCCCTCCCTCACTCTTTTACAGTCCTCCCGCAATTTGGCGCAGCCGCAAAGCAATACCAACAGCAAAATAAGCCACAAGCTGCTCTTAAATGGCGCCAATGCCATCACAAAAACTCCATCCAATAGTCGCAAACGCCCACACAATCCGCCGCCCATAATGGAGCATGCAACACTGGAGCGCAACAGCGCTGCTGGCGTCAACGCAGCGCCACCGCCGCTGCTACCGCGAGCGCGTCCTAACAATATTGACAATGTCATCGCCAATAATCTGGAGAGCAATCAGCAGAAGAGGTGAGTGTTAGGCTTGTATTACTCAAATTACCTATTTGCGATTTTGTGCATATTAATCATACGCCCTGGTATCAGCTATTAATCAAGCTGGCGGCGCACCTAAGCAGTTATGTTCTTGACCTTAGAAGCTCGCTCCGCATCAAATCCAATTAACTTCAAATGCGTGGTACAGTAGCAGGCAGCAGGCAGCAGGTAGGGGCCAGGCCCGTACCCGCCTAATGTTAATCTATAGTCAAAAAACTACAATTTCATCCAAAACGTTTAAATTGCTTAGCCGGAGAACGTGCTTGTCAATCAGCTGTCGTCTCACCTAAGCTCAGCTGGCTAATTGGATTATGAAATGATTATGAAAAAAACCCGTGTGGTATATGATGCACGGAGTAGGGTATCGTTGTAGTAGCCTGATTAGCCATAGGCGGACGGTGGTGATAAACTTTCGCTTTTAATTTTTGTTGACCCAATCACAGGCACAGTTACACCAACGGCATAACACCGAAAACCAATAACAAAAACTCAATTGCAATCGCCAAAGCAATTGCGGCGGAGCGAGCGTAACGAATGGCGCACCTGAGCTAAATGTGTCACCAAGGCAGCAATTTATGTGGCGTGGGCAGGCAGGCAGCCAGCCAGCTTTGGGGGCATTGCATAAGCTGGCCAGCAGCTATATGGGAGTCCAGCTTGTAGTGTATAGGCCTGGTTCTTTGTTCTGAAGTTAGCAATGGTAAAAGCAAGTCGAATTGAAATCGTATCGAAATCGAAATTGAAAGCACAATGGAGCCATTCTTGTGGCGCAGACATTGATAGATGAACGCCGGTGGTTCATTAGCGCTTTATGTCGCCTGCATACTTTTTGCATGCACTGTTGTGGCGCTGCTCTGTTGTGCTTGGGTGCGGACCTGGCCAAAAACAAGTGAGCGTTAGATAACTTGTGCGCGAGCGGCTTGAAATGGAGCAACGTGTGCCGTGTGTTGTTGTGTTGTGATGCCTTGTTGTTGCTTGCTGCTTGCTGCTTGCTGCTTGGTGGCATGTTCAATAATTTCTATAGCTTGTCATTTTTGTGGATTTTACACGAGCCAAAACAAAAAAAAAAACATAGTGCAGCAAACAAAGCCACAAACTCTGACGACCGAGTATGACACTGGCGCAGACCTTTGCAGCACGATTTGTTGCAGCATCCTGTCGCCTTATGGCTGTGACTTTGGCTAGTTAATAGCTAACTTGGCTAACGGGTTAACAACGGCATACGGCACACGGCACACGGCTAAAGGCACACGAGACAAATATTGACACAATTTGTGGCAAGTTTCGCCAACTTGTAAATGGGCTTGTCCCTGTCAACGGGTTCAAATACCGAAAGCATTACAGTTACAGTTACAGTTACCGTTCACCATATAACAAAAAGGAACGTGGCTAATTTGCATTTTGAAAGCTCTTTTTCCTTAAGTTGCATTTTGCTCGAAACGTGCAGAAAGTGGAGCAAAGTTCAAAGTGTGCGCATTTCCCTGGGCTGCTTACTAAGCTGATCAAATTCCGCTGCCGCATAAATCAAAGTCATTTGCAGACACATTTAGAGTTCAATTAAGTACGATCAAACTGGATCGAAAATGTTGGCATTAATTGCAAACACCTACGGCCATGGGCGGTGGGCGGTGCCCCAAAGTCGATAGACGGCAAGTGGCCACTTTAAGGTGTGTCATTGAGCGCGTTCCATATGTTCTGATAGGTGTTTCAGTGGCTGCTGTTGTGTCGACATTTCGGCAAGACAAACGCTAATTATCACGTCGCACAGCCGGCAAAAAGAGCGCGCGCGCGTGTCCATAGCCCAGCAGACCCAGCAGACATAGCAGACATTTGAATTAATTTTCAAACAATTTGGCAATAGACAAAAGCGCCTAAACTTGCTAACGTATTATTTTCAAATTAAGTGCCAACAAGATTGCAACAATTCCGTTTGTTAGCTGGCGCACAATTAACGCGCACACAAAGCAGGCCAATTTTTGCCTTGAATTGGCTTCAAATAAAACTAACTAAAAAAGAGTTAAACACAGAAAACGCCACGCGGCGTATGCGCGATATGCGCGCTGGCTAACAAATAAATCACTCATACGCCATGTTGTGAGACGACTAGCCCCTCACGAGATCAAAATCGAAATCAACTCACATTCTCTTCAAGTCGCAGCGACAATTCAATTTGCGACAATTGCGATGCGGCCAACATGATTAGCCGGCAAACGCCAACAACAATGACGTCGCCGCCAATTGTTGCAAAGTTGCAATGTTGCGGCGGCGGCGGCGACTTTTTGGTCGTGCAACATTTTAACAAAGTGTTTGCCATAATTTTTGCAGCTATCGTTGGCGTAATGATCGATTGAACTTTTGGCGCTGAGAATGTTGCAAAATACTTATAACTAAATTGAATAACACAAAAGGTGATTTCGTTTAATGCATTTAAAAAGCCAAATGCAATTTATGGTCAAAGTAATTCTCATAAAAATGCTATTGACGGTTTTGGCTTCGCTGTCTTTTTGTTTGAAGTTAAAGCTGCGTTTTAAACGCTTATGCTAATTGTTGTACATTTCATTTGTGCCACTTGCAACAATTTGTGGCAGTTTTGTGCAGCCTAAAAAAATGCAATTTTCAATCAAATAAATGCAGCATACTTTTGGGCTCAAATTTATTGCAGCCAGCGGCAGAAAGTCAATTTAAGAGAGCGCTGAAAGAGCTGCAGCTTTTAACAGCTGATGTTTGATTAATGCTCTTTGAATAGAGTAATGAAAAGAGAAGGCCATGATGCAAAGTTAATATCACAAATCACATTTGCTCTTAGTTTTACTTATAAAATACTTATTTTTGGTCATTCAAACATTGTCTAAGTACTCTTTCGCTTCACAATTTAAGAGACCGATAAAATCGATGAGAAATCAATGCTGATCCGCTTATCTTATGTCAAATATACCGAAACATTTAAGAGCTATATTAAGAGAGCAAGTGTTATAAAGCTGCTTTAAGAGAATGCGTGTGATAGTGCGTCATAAAAACGCTCTTACGATTCATAGCTTCATCTTTGGTCTCAGTCATAGTCAATATACTAACAATAGTAGTAATTACTCATTTCACATTTCAATTAATTTAGTCAACTTTATTTACTTAATTACTCGCCTCGTTCAAGTATTTTTTGTTGCATTAAATTGTCCTTCAATCTTTGATTAAAATGCGTCGCATTTCAATGCGTCAACTAGGAAAAGATTCAAATGGATTTTAAAGTGATCGCACTTTGCTCGGAAAACTGATACAAAATGCTTCTAGCACTAAATATACTCCATAACTTTGAAGCTTAGAAATTAAGTTAAAATGATTCACTTACGTGTTGGTCTTACTTCTTCTTCTTAATTGGCCATAACAACCCGTTACCGGGTTACGGCCTGATGTATTTCTTTCATTGGAACTACGGTTTTACATGGTGTGTCCCAAACCCTACGCACAACCCTTTTAAGACCTTTACTAGTCTCCAAAGAATCTAGTGTCATTATAAGTCGCCAAGCGTGGACAAGCTTTGACCTGCTGAGGTGGTATTCTCTAACCCGCTCGCCAAATGGGCTTTACTAAACCAAATTCTACTGTCATTTATATTACAGTAAATCAATAAGCCTGTTTTTAAGATCAATTCCCATTTGTCACATTAACTGTACTGTTCACACTAAAAGGTCAGCAAATTGAATGCGTGTTTTTCTTACCACATTTTTAAAAAAAATTGTATTTTCAAAATTTTCGGTTAATTTCACTTTCATCTTTAACCCTAGATGGTTTTTCTTCGTCAAATCGACGACGAGAAATTGTCAGTGTTTTTTTCGAGAAGTTCCGCTGCTTATATTTTTCATACGTATTAGTTTTTAAAAATCGACGAAGTGGAACCTTAGTGTAATTAAAATAGGAACAACCATCTAAGGTTAAGAACCTTCCAACGTATTTTCTCCAAATTGTACTGAGAAAATTGTTTATAGTTATTCATTATACAAAAGGAGAGTGTAGAATAAATATCAAATATTTTACTATTCTTTAAATGACCAATTAATGTTTATTTGAAAAAAAAAGAGAGCAGAAGAACGCTATACTGATAAGTATATGAAGCTTGCGTGCATTCTTGCATTCTTCCATCAATTTCAACAAATTCAAAAAAATATTCTATTACTGTTTTTGATTTTGCAATAGAGATGTCACTCTTTCGAAACAACCCTACCCCATCGATCAAAAAACGTTGTAAACATCCCCTTTGCCAATTTCGACCTACTTGCCTTTTTCTTTTAACAAGTTTTACTACCTAAAGTTTACCAAATTCCCTTTAAATTATCGAATTCGTAAAGCTGCTTTGGTTGTAGTTTAAGCAAATAAAGAGGCATTTCTTTTCAAAAGTTATATACAAATCAAGCTAGTTCTAAATACATAATACAATCGCCTTAAAATTATGTATTAATTAATGACTGTGTTTACAACAATTCGAATTGAATTCACAAAAGGGTTTCGAACTCAAGCCGTGATTTCGCGTTGAATTGGGTATGGGAATAAGCAACAGAAAAAAAAACATTCTAAATTCGCCAATACGAACATCATTTTGAAAAAGACCGTTTTCAAAACTCATGTTGATTGAAAATTGATTTCGTACTGTCAGAAAAGACAAAAGACAGACTTGTTCATGTGATTCCAAACGTAATCTCTACTATAATAGAACAATTCAAAAGTCGGAATCTTTGCATTAAAATTTCTTTCTCTTCTTTTTGATCCGTCAAAACCAAATAAGTGCATTGTTTAACACAAAAATTAAGTGAATTTGGGGCCGCTCTTTAGAAAACCTTTAAAGCAAAAAAACCGGAAGCCTTAGCTTAAAAAACCTTAACTTAAACGTGTTTACACGTACATCGCAATGTAAGTACGATGTAAGCTTTGACGCAGCGCAGTCGGCTTATATTGCTACAAGTTACGCTCTCTTTGCCGCTCTCTCTCTCTCTCTCT
This sequence comes from Chymomyza caudatula, assembly GCA_035041775.1. NCBI lineage: Eukaryota > Metazoa > Arthropoda > Insecta > Diptera > Drosophilidae > Chymomyza > Chymomyza caudatula. Next base: position 10,989,262 of record JAWNKW010000142.1, read on the forward strand.
TAAATTTCATTGCTTGTTGCCAGCTGCTCTCTTGAAGTTGCTGGCTTGCTGCTGGCTAGCGCCGGCACTCTGTACTCATGCGTTCGTTGTGGCCACAACTTCAAACGAGTGGAAACCGCTGACGCGTGCAGACGTAGTATGCGCAGTTTTGTAGCGTTGACAATCGACAACAACGTCGCGTGTGCACAACAACAATAAAAAAAATTAATAATAATAAGTTGGCAGCTGAAATCGAACAAATTCACGACTCGAAAATATTTGCAAATTTCTGACAAGCGTTTACAAGCTGCTCTTTTGGCCCGTGTAAGAAAAGAAATAATGTTAAACTTTCGCCTCTTTGGCAAGTGCAAAGTGCCTTAAACCAAAACAAAAAAAAGAGTATACAAATATCTATTGAAAAGCAAGTGTCAATGCTTGCAACAAGGAAGTTTGCAAGTTCAAATTTTATGCAGCATGACAAAACCTGCAACTGAATACAATTCAAGCAAATAACAACAAACACAAGCGAACAACATAAAATACATCAAAAAAGTCCAAGAAGAAGCAGCACGTTCGCCTACAAATTTTTTTTCTTAATATTATTTCGTTTGTGTCGTGTCTCTGCGGAGTGGCTCCCAAATTGGATTTCACAATATTGGATACCGTCCATCAGCTGAAAATGGTATTCGGCGGGAAGTTTCGCATTAGAAGGTAAAGCAAATTCCAGCAAATAATAAATTTTCCTGCTATATGACCAGGTTATATGATATATTAGCTGCAAGCAATAAATATGCAAAACTAGTATGTGTTGCTGATAAACTAACATTGATTAATTGCGGGCTTGTTAGTCATGACTAGGAAACATTTGAAAATGGCTCGAATCAGTTTGGAATCAATTGAAGTAGTACTTTATGTGGTTTATGTGACAAAGGTGACAACAAATGGTCAGCGCCATTTATGGTACTAGACAGGGACGGATTGAGGCATGAGCATCTATTCAAACATCAAGCTCGAGGGCTAAGTCCAACGACAATGAATTGCTCTTGACTCTCTGAAATCCTTTCGAGATACACAAAGTATTTATTGCCAGATTTAAACTCACAAATGTCGACCAAATTCGACAACATAAAAGAGTTGAAAGGGAATCTGTAGTAATGTGTTTGTTTGTCGCCTTATCAAGAGAAAACCATTTGCATTCTACGTTTGTCAAAACGAACGAAATATTTTGCGAAAGATAATTTTCAATTTTGTAGTACAATGAAAGATGACAGACTTGATCATTCTATTAATCAAAGTTTCGAGAACTTAATGCAACTTTTTAGCAAGCATCATAAAACCAGTGTTGTATAGTTATATGTAATTGGCAAAGCAATGAAAATCTTGGGCCCTCAGATACATAATCCGTTCCTGGTACCAGCTTAGAACTTGTAATAGCCAGTCCCAGGCTCAGATCTTGACGACAGATCTTAAATGCAAACACATCAGAGTGCGAATTTTTGCAATGGTGTCTCTCTCTGTGTGTGTGTGTGTGTGTGTGTGTATCTGTGAGTCGTTTGTAATTGCAATGATGCCGCCAATAAACGAAGTTGTTGCTTTTGTTGTTGTTGTAGGCTGCTTGCATTGACAGTTGGAGCCACTTGTACTAGTTTGTGGCTATCGCCGCTGCCGCGGCCGCTGCTGGAGCTGCTGCTGCTGACGTTGACGACGACGCGGCGGCGGCTAACTTCAGTGCAACCATATTTAGCATGCTCAATGCCTTCGTCTCGCTAATGACGACAGTTGTTGGCCCAGCTAACAGCTTGGCTAAACACAGATACAGATACAGACACACATAGACATCAGTATAACAAACTGTTGATAAGTTGGCGAGTTGCGACTGCGCAACTAATTCACAGCTGTTGCCGTTTGACCGGCTTGATCTTGCACTCTGCATTGTATCTACTGCTGTTGCTGCTGCTGCGGCTGCGGCTGCTCCTGCTGTTGCATGCCACTTGTCAGTTTAATGTATGTGCAACGTGCTGCAACAACGTAGGTGGCAGGTGCAAAATTCGCGCATATTTCCTGCTGTCGCCGTCGCAGTCGCATTCAAATTTCCATTGACTGGCAAATTGAGTTGGGTTTAGTAGGCTTATCACGCTTCTCTGAACGTAAATCATAATTCATTATACACATGTCTTGGCATGTTATTAATCTCTCCATATATAAACAAACGAGAACTGATATGAAGATTTTGCTATCTGGTAATTATTATAAGCATAGCTATAGAGCAAAGCAATTTAGATTTCTTTATGCAAATGCATATAAGCACATGTGTTGTGTTAGAAGTTTGATTTAATTGTTTTTCACTTTTTTGCATTTAGTCTGGCGATGCGGTTGAAATCGAGCTGATTTTTTCAAAAAATATATATATGTATAAGTGGCTATTTTGCATAACCAAAAACGCTTGATTCATTGGTGTGCTAGAAATCACTTCCAACTCAACAGTAATCCGTCAGTTTGCAAGATATTTCTTTCAACTGAACTTCAAAATCAAGCGTAGTAAGAGATTTTCGTGACGGCATACGAGTCGCTCTTACCCTCAAGATGTGCCAATAGATGTTTGACATCTAAACAGTAATTTACTGACTACTCTAATTGTAACTCGATATATAAATTCATATTTTTAAAAGCTATGCTTCCCGGTTTGAAAACTATGCGGGTGCTTGGGTTCAGGTGTGCAACAATTTTCAAAAATAAATTATATTTTCTTGTTTCATTACTTTTTGCTTCATTTAACATCTAATTTGTCTGCAAAATTTTGAATATGTCTCAAAAATATCTGCGTGGTTATGTATGTTTCAACTTGTTTGGCTTAAAACTGGGCTGTAACTCTGTTTATAGCTTTTCAATATATTACCAACTGATAGTTTTAATTTTATTAGAGCTAATCTTCAAAAAAATGGGACCGGTTTTGGAACTTTAACTTTTACCACTATTTTAATGTTTCTTTTAAGACAACATTATATTTAGTCTGTTTATTTTAAGACTAAAATTGAAGATCTTCCTCTTGACTGATGTAGAGCGGTTCTCACGCACGCGAAAGGCAGTTAGTTTACCTCCTTGCGGAGTTTTTTCAAGAGGTTTATCGGCGTAGAACACGTATAGTTCGTCATTCCATCGAAGACAGTAGTGCAGATACTTATCAACGGAAATGTCATCCACTTCTGCAAATCTGAGCGTTCAAATTTACTTGTTTTTATTATAACTCTATAAGAAAATTCTCGTGAACCATTATTTAGTATACCTACCTTATAAATCCACTACCAAACAGTTTATTGCCATGGCCATAATTCTCTATTCTGACGCAATTTATCAGCTGACGTTTGACTGTATGTGTAAATTCGGTTAATTGGCTTATCAATTCTAGACCAATACTTATGCTTATAGAAACATATATGTATGTTCCAAGCAGCACAAAGTAAGTCTTTGTTTGAGGGTTCCTTGCCAATCCCTCACTTTGAAACTTCATTAAGAACCGGCCAAAACCGGTTAGCCAAACAACCCGTTAATGTAACCCTTGACAACGAACGTTACCAACTTGTCACGCAACTGTGCACACTGTCCGTCCCCGGAGTCCATACAGCTCTACCCTTAAGCCAAGAACCAAGTTGGTTTGGCAATTCAGGCCAGGCCAACACATTGCATATCAATTTGGCTACGTAAACAAAAACTCGAAAAAAACAAAAAAAAAAAAGTTAACAAATCGTAAATGTTTATGGAAACTTTGCACGAATTGCGACACAAGAATTTGCTTGCCATGTAAATTGAAAATTTTTGTATATATAAACCAAAAAAAAAAAAAAACTAAATTTATAATCAATAAACATATCAAAGTGTGAGAACGAGTGGGAAAGCGAGCGGGAGGGAGTGATAGTAACATTCTGCAGAATAAGAATTGTATCTTTGAGGTTTGTTTGTAGGGAATTACTTTAACCTTCGGCCAAGAAACGGAAACAAACGTAAACTGCTCTGAATTGATTTGTTGACCAAATGTTGCAGCTTTGTTGTAGTTGTTGTTGTTTTTTGCCACTAAACAAATCAAACAATAAAGTTTATTGTGCCAAGCACTTTTCATTGCCAATAAATTCGACATGGAAATTGTAATAATGCAAACAAACCCACAAATATCGATCCCATCAAATCTTTGTTTGTATTATTTATTTTCGTACCATTACAGTTCAAGACTTGTCAATTAACACGGCTTTTTGTTTTTATAGTTTTTTATGATTTTAGCCTATTTTATTGAAAAAATGTAACATATTGTGGGATTTGATGGCTTGCGAAAAACAACACTTGAGCAAATATAAAAAATCGAGAATAATAAAACAAAAAAATTGAATGGATACAGCCATTAACAACAATAATAATAATAATAATAATAATAGCAACAACAACAAAAACGCGAATACAAAAGTAATTTAGCCATAATTGCAGCCTTAATCAAAATGTATACCAAAAAAAAAAAATAAAAAATTGTCAAATTTCTTTGAATTCAAAAATGACAAATTGTCAATTGAAGCTCTTAATTTAAATTTATTAATTGTATGAAATAAATTAAATGTCATTTAAACATTTTAAATGCATGCTATGTTGCTAACAGCTAGCTAACAGACAAATGTTAACTAACAGTGGCATTGAAATTTACTAATTGATACGTTTTAAGTGCATGTTATGTTGCTAACAGCTTGTTAACAGAGAAATGTTAACCAACAGTGGAACTTAGATTTACTAATAGCAGGAATTGTTTTTTTTTTTAAGTGCATGCTTTGTGCCCAAAAGTCTGATAACAGACAAATGTTAACTAACAGTAGCCAATTCATTAACTGTAACAATAGGAACGTCTAACCAGATTTGAACCGAACCGCTCGAACCCGGATGTCCGCACTAATCTATCCATGTTTCGAAACCCCCTTTGTTCTAAATCTTCCCGAATCCCCTGAAGTTCTTATTCGTGTTCCTGCAAAGGTCAGACAGTCATTCCACTGCTGCGTTTGATACTACGGGCCCGAGAGTTATGTAAAGCAAGTGCGCTGCGCTCGGCTTCAGTCTCCAGGCCTGTCTGCACTGCTAGAATGGTATGAGAGTACTTTGGGTTTTCTTCTTCGTCAGCTTGGAGTTAAAACCCTGGACAGTGTAAGAATAATGCTCTTTAGGATCCTAATAGTTACTCTCATACTTTTTTTCAAATCTCGCTTGTTATTTTCAAACGTATTAGTGAAAACCATGCCGACATTTCGACAAATCTTAATCAAAATTGAGATAGTCTTTTAGTGAGCCTTGCTCCGAGTCAAGATTTATAGCTACGCTCATACAGCTTCTTGGCTCTCCCTTCAACCAGCCCATAGTTTTGAACCCGTATCTATTAAATATGATGCCTTACGCCAATTTGATTATCTGCCATGTTATTGACAGCATGTTAACAGCTGACTGTTAGCTAACAGTAGCTAGCGTTACTCATTAGAGTTCATTAGACTTACGTCAAAAAAAGTCCAATAACCGGTCAATGATCAAATTCTTTATAAATGTTATCAACTTGCTGACCAAGTTAGTGATTGTTGTTGTTGTATTTGTGGTTGTTGTTGATATGAGGGCTGCTGTGTTGTTGCCGCAGTTCGTTAATCAATCAATCAAAAGCAGCCAACGCCAAATGTGGGCTAGTTGGGGGCTATATAAGGTTTACTAATATATGCGTGTATTTGTTTATGATAATTAGTTTTAGAGTTGAAAACACACAAAAACACACACACACACACACACATAGTGACCCAACTAACCCTAGGTGCTGCGTGCCACATGCTGCTATACTTTCAAAACGATTCTAATGAGTTTACCCAACAATCAAATGTCCATTGTTAAAATTGTTAGATTACGTGTGTACATATAGAGTTGGTTTTTTGGAGCTCTATTTGAAGTGTTTGGATTACGTGTGGGCGTTGGAATTGTTGCGTGAGCTTAAGTGCTTTACACTTGGCATTAATATTATCAACACGTAAAGCGCAATTATCAGCTAGGTACAGTTCTAGAGAACCCCTGAACCTGGCAGCTTTAGAACCCGCAGCTCGACGACAGAGTCCCAGTAATTAAGTTTTGAGCCCACAACGCGTGATAAATGCAACAGCCACAGGTGGCCACGCCCAGTTTGATGTCACAAAGGTCTATACTACAAGTAACTTACAATTCCGGAAAGGAAAACACAAAAACAACAGCTACAACTACAATACATATTCTAAATGCACATGTATCTGTAGGTTCCTATATAATTGTAATTTGTTTTTTGTTTTCTATATTGTTTTGGGTGTTTTTGTATTTCGCCTCTGTGCCATATACAATACTTTCCCAACTTATCTGAAAGTGAACGGAACGACAACGGCGCTCGTTACTCATCAGTGCCAGAAGATAGGCTAACAAAGGGGCGGGACAAGCAACGAACCAGCAAGTGAACCAACAACAATTTGCATAAAAGCCTATGAGCACTTGGAAAGATACATATATTCTACAAAAAACCAAATGAAGCTAAATGAGTTCAAACACAACAAAAAAAAAGCTAAAAGAAGAATTGTTCAGTAGTAGAAGCAGTAAAAATGAAGACTACAACTGTTCACATTGACTAGATAGATAAAAGTTGCGGCTCTGACGGCCCTGGCCACAAAAGAAAGTTCAAGTTGGGCACACAAAGTACCGCAAAAGTTCAACAAATGTTACAATAATTATAACTACAAAAGTATCTGTATCTGTATCTGTTGCTCTTGTGTGTAGTACAGCAGATAAAGCTAAACAAAGAACAAAGCGAAGAGCCACAGTGAAAAGGGCACAACAGGTGCTGGCAGAGGATCTCTTAAGTGCGCTCTAATGCGCAGCTAGAGGTTGCCATATTGCCAAAGTAGTCTATATAGATATCGCAATCGGAACAAAGCGAGTTGTCGGCGTATTTTAAATACGTTGTAGTCTAGGTGCTCATAAATCTGTGATTGCTCAAGTGCAGTCATATTGCCAAAGAGGTTTATTGCAATATGAACTCAAAAGTTTTTACTAAGACCAGGAAAGTTTTGACCCAAAAATGTTGCTGGTGAGATTCTATGATGAGTTCTATTGCGTCAGCAGAAGGTGACTTTGGCCTTTTACTTTGTATTATGAAATTAAGAGTCTTAAGAGCACGGCCGTAAGACATTGAGATCATTCGTGAGCTAAAGACAGCCAAAAAGCGATCAGGTCAATATGATGATTAAATAACGCCAATCTCGACATCTGTGAATAATTCCCAAAACTTGCTTTCCAAGAAGGCGGAGTAATTGGTAACTTACTTCAAATGAACTTTTGAAACACAAAATCACCATCTCCATTCTTATAACCATTTAGATTAAATTTCGAATAAAACGAAGAAAGTTGACCCGTTCCAAATATCCCTTGAAACTCGCTTCTCAATAGCAGTCAGCGCCCGACTTTGACTATTTGTTGTAGTAGAAGAACAGCTTGCACCCAAAGTTCTAGTGCCTTGAAGGGAATCAACTAAATATGATAAGATACTGTGAAAGTTTTCTACAATTACGTTCAGAGATTCTGTGCGGATCAGTGTTCCGCAGTGGCGGCAGAGAAGTTGCCAATGACAATCAAAAGAATTGCCATACACAACTCCTTTGAAAAGAACTTTAAAACTGTATTGAATTCATTAGAGTAACAAAACAGTGTTGCCACATTGAGAAACACCACTAATAGCATACGCATACATAATTCCCAATGCCAGTTCCATTTCCATTCCATTCCAGTTGAAGCAAAAGGTCAACTCACTGGAACAATGGAATAGAAATGTTGCATATAACATATGTTATCAACGATTCTTAGTGCTTAACCAATAACAGTTGTTGTGCAGGTAGTGAGGGATACTGAATCTATAGATAATCCAACAAAGGACAAAAAGTGTAGAAAAACTTGAGAGACTTCCTCATACTAGATCAAATTATGCTTTCCCAAGCTCATAAAACTTTGTTGTCATATGTACAATCAGATTTATGACGTTATAGGCTTCTTTATATTCTTGCTCAAGAACTCTCTCAAGATCTTGCCAAATCAACTCAAAATATGGCCCATTTGGCCTACAGTTTTACAGCTGGCTGACTGAGCTAATGGCAATAGCTTTGCCCGTGGCTATAAGCTCATATAAGCTTAATTTTTTGGAATAGGCGACAAGGTTACGTTGTTCCAACTGAGAACTTAAATAATCGTATGAATGAGACAAACATCAGAGACAAGTTAAATTCAATTAGCTGCAAAGTTAATGTTGTGAGTTTTGCATATAAATTAGCTAAACGCTCCAGTAACCTCCGCTGTGGTACTTCCTCATTGTGGAACTCCAAAACAGCGCATGCTGTTCATGCGGCTGACTTGAGTCTCAAGCACATCTTCAGTAAGCAAAACCCAACAAATTTCATCAATGATCAAAAAGCTCAAATGCACGCGTCTCGCAAATCATAAAGAAAACAAACACAAAAAAATTGATAGTAAACAAAAAACTGAAAATTTCACAAATTAATTTTATAACACGAAAAATTTCTGGCACGATAAAAAAGCGCACGCCAAAATGTATATTGAAATTAATAATTATAAAAAAAAAATAAAAAATCGAAAAGTGCTTAAAGCTAAATATGTTGGCTGGCCTACTGTGGCGAAGAGTTGGGCAGCGGCTGTATACTTTTTGCGGCTACTGTTAAAATAATCGATGAAGCGATCGTTGGTATGGTCAGGGGTAGTGTATGAGTGTGTGTGTGTGTGTAAGTGCCACTGTAGTTGAAGTTTTTCAATTTTGTTGCTTATGCACGAAAATTACTTTGACACAAAAAGTACTATACAAAAAGATACACTTTTTGTGGGTCACGCGCGTCATGACTGCCCGAGACAGACGGGTAGAAAGAGAAAGAGCATCAGCTACGGCCAACCACCCAGCTGATAATAATCAAAACATGCCAAAAAGCAGTAAGACATAACGGGCTAAAAACCCAAATTAAAATCGGAGCACAACTTGTGGACAATGCGTAGTAGTGCGTACAATTGACTCACACTGGACTTCCCGTCTTATTTTTTTCGGTTTGCCTAATTCGCTTTTAATTTCTCTCGGCCGAATGTTATTCAATTAACATTTTTATATAAACAGCGCAACAACTTTACAATGTGTTATTTTTGTACCTTTTGTGTCTGTTTGTTGTGTGTGTTGGTTTATCGTGTCTTTGTTTTGGCCAATTTGTGTGCTAATTTGCATGGATTAGGCCCAAATGGGGCGCTCTCTAGCTGCAGATATTACCAAACTTTGTGAGCCATTGAACTTTGATTCGATTTCCGAGGGGCGTGGCGCAATTGGAGACTGTGTAGTTTTCTTTTTTTTTTTGTCTTAACCAAAGTGCTGTCAATGAACTTTTTTGCTTGATGTTTCAAGACGTGCCTGCAATTATTTTTGGGTTCTTAAACGCCAGCGGCATTTTGGCCATTTCCAAGCATGCCGTTTGCATATGTAAATATGTAAATATATAATATACCTAAATATATACATTATAAATCTGTTTAATGTTGCGCAATTCTCGAGCGGCACAAGCAGAATATTGAAATATTTCGTGTGCACTTGGCAAGGGGCTCAAGCGAATGCGCTCACTCTTTCACTCTTAGGCCTTATATGGAACGTTTGAACATAAAAGCGTAGCTTTTACCGTTACTGAGTTTAATTAGTAACACCCACAATGCTTTGGTTGTTTTATGACCGCTTTTTGATATACACTTAATGGCCATAATCATTACGAGCCAGCTACGAAAATTTAAAAGCAATTTCATTTCATTTCATTGGAACCTTTTAGAACCTAATTGATTTTGTTGTTATATTTTGACACCCAAAAAGCACTGCTATACTGGATTATATATCTCAGCAGCGTGGGAACATGACAGACGGACGACTGACAGACAGACAGACAGACAGCTCAGTCAACTCATAAACACTTTTGTGTGCTACGCGACAATTTGTGGAGTCATCAAAATGTGCGTCTAGTTGTGGCACATTATTCAAAGCGCTGCCACTGCCGCTGCCACTGCGCTGCTGCTGCGCTGCCTCTATGCTGGCTGCATAAAACTTGTGCATTATGCATATTAAATACTTTCACTTTCATTTCATAAATATCAACATGAGCTAAAGCCAGCACTCAACTAGGCAGCAGGTCACTGAGATCCCACCTTACACTCTCCTAAATCCGAAGCTCTGCTCAGCTCTAGTTATTGCCATTACTGCGCACTTACGGATACACACATCTAAATGTATCCGTATCTGTGACGGCAAGTGTTAACAATTGGCAGCTACGCATAGCAAATTGCTGAGCAAACTGGGCGTGAAAGCAAAACGCTAAACCGAAAACGAAAGCCGAGCGCCAAAAGCCCAAAGCCGAGCATAGAAACCAAGTCAAATCAAATGCAATCGCCATTTGCATAGACTTGATGCTTGTGCTTTAACGAGCTGCCCCTGTGGCTTTGTGGTGCCCCCTCTGCAGCCCTAAGGCTGAGTCTAATCAGTGTAGTTTTGGCCAATGGGCGTTAAAGCCAAATGAAAACGAAAGCTTGACTGTTTAGCAACTTAAAATGCCAGCCAAGTGCAGTGTAAATGTAGCTCATATGGGAGTACTTGTATCTATTCATTAGAATTAGCGATGAGCGCGTGAGAATAATCATTTTTACGCTACTTAATCGAAAGTGTGGCTGAAATCTCTTTCAACCGAATTCCAGCCCATGCAGTATGCCAGATATCTTTTTGTACTGATATTCAATCCAAAAGCAATTCGTCCATGTGACAGAACCTTCTTTTTGAGAATGGGAAATCTAACAAGTTAGCATATGATTGACAGATTTTTGAGAAATGAGATTTTCAAGCAATTTGTATCTCGCACCGTTCGTAGGCACGCTAATATAGCCCGCAACTTGTGTCGCTTGCAACCCTATGCGATTTGCTTCATATTAGAATGCTTTCTAGTATTCAGAGAGATTTTGTGATCGACCCAAAAGACGGACGTATAGCTTAGAAGAAGAGTATGATAAAGACATAGAGGAAGACAAGATGGAGAGAAAAACACAGTCGAAGGGGAAGCGATAGAGGAAGCCGAAAATGAAGATGAAGACGAAGACAACGACCAAAAGGTGAAGGTAGTCATTATTTGTTCTTTTTTCTGCTTTTTCAGAAGTAAGTAAGTCAGGGAAAATTACATTCTCATGCAAGTCAAGATCTATACATCTGGATAAAACGCCTTAGGTTAGTAGTTTAGAAATAATAAGGTCAAAAACTTGAAAGAATCATATATAATCCGGCAACCCATATTAGGGATGTTAGCGAATATATTCAATTTGTGTATTTTCATGTTCATGGATGCCCTCGTGTGAAAATTTTGCTAAGATCGTTTCATACTTTTAAAAACTTCGATTCATATAAAATTAATAATTTATCTAAAAAGAAGATCAGCCCGCTAAAACCATCTATTAGCGACTTTCTTTTTTTTGGAAAATTGTTGTTCTTGTGTTAAGATCGCACTGTGAAATGAGTGCTTCGCTTTCAAGCTTCAAAACTGTTTGCAATTCAGTTTCTGCGTTTCAATGAAACATAAACGGCTCGCCTTGGGAGTTTAAACGCTTCGTATGCTGCGTATACGCCGTGATGGTAGTGCATTCAGCTCCAAAAATGTTTGCAATATCAGGGTTTTCCCGCTAATAGTAAAACAATTTTCGTGAAACCCCCAAATGTTTAGCACGCGGTTATTCTCAAATCGATATCCCACCCATTGACACTGAGTAACGTACAACAAAGTTGAACAGAGTTGTACAAATGACTGACTGACTGGCTGGCTGGGCAACTCATGGTCACTTGGTCACTCAATTGTAGTGATCATCGGGCGTAGTCGTTGTCGTCTGCCTTGTGCTCAATCACATATAGTATATTTCATTATGATTAAACTTTTTTGTATAATCATAATAACGTTTTAAGTAAGTTAATTTTAATGCACTTATACTTACTTAGTTGCAAAATGGCATGCACGAAGGAGAGTCACGTTAATAACTAATAAACAGTGTATGATTGAGTCTAGACAAAGTCGCCACATCCGTTGATGTTGACTCCGCTTGTGGCAGCCACTTGATTGATTCCCACAAATGCAAATGCAAATGAAATGCAATCAGGCAGCAAAATGCCTTTTGGTTTAGCTTTAGCTTTGACTTTGACTTTGACTTGGCTTTGTTTTCCTTTTGCATACGCAAACAAATGATCTGGCATTGCCTGTGCCTGGGGCACATGGACAGACGTGACGGCGGTGTGGCGGCGGGATCATATGCCACGGTCAGCGTCAGTAACGTCATCAGCATTGGCTGCGAGTATCTGCAAGATTTTGCTTTCGTTTCGTTGCGATTTGTGTTGCCACGTAGTACGTGTTGCCAGCTCAAGGCCGCCGCTCGAGTTGGTTGCCAATTGTCATTGCACTGGGACTTGGACTTGCAGTTGGACTGACTGAATGATTGCAGCTCCTGTGTTTCTTGTGGTTGTTGTTGCTCATGTTGTTGTTGCATACTGCATACAAGAAAAGTAAAAAGCGCTAACTAAGCAAGACTTATTGGTTTTTATTGTTGTTGTTCTGATCGCATGACGAATTACCAACGACAGCGAAAACAAAGAAAAGTGCCCATCCCCAGCCGGGGACCGCGTGCCTCATCAGCATGAGCGTTTCTGCGGCTGCTTCTTCTTTGTCTTCTTCACTTGTCGGTATGGATGGCCAACAAAAGCCAAAACCACAAATATGCGCAAACTCATCCAGCATTCTTCCTTCCTTTCATTGTTTGTCCATACCGTAGGTTCTTTTGGGAAAACAACAACAATCAATCCCAGTCGGAGGAGCGCACTGCCTTGAATGGATTTTCAATTAGAATGCAGATATCTCTTGGTAGCAAGCAGCTCAATTTGCAATTTGTTGCCACCAAATGTGGACAAAAACGCAACTATGCAAATGCATGCATGTTTTGTATCTACATATAGCTCTTGGCTGCCTCTATTTTTGGGTCATCATCACTTGGTTGACATAAATCACCAAAGAGTTTTTGCTGCACACAACAAACAAACAATATTAATAAAAGCCAATCTGTCAGTTTGGCGTCTAATTTGTTGGCTAATCATGGGGCTAGACATAGTTTTCCGTAACTTGAAATGGAAGTAGAACAGCATTGGCGCCGATGGCTTGACATTTTTCGGCTGCTCCCACTCTGCGTCTGTATACTGCTCCATAATGCTCAAAACAATTTATTTTTAGTGTTTTGCTGCACAGTGATTTGTGTCTTTGGACGCACAGTGACACCCAGAATTATGTTTGGAATGCGGCAAACAACAAAAACAACAACGCAAACAAAAAGGAATTCACTAAAAAGATTTTGATAATGTCTTGGTAATTAGCAAATTTATGGTAGACACATATTCTCCATATTGGAATACACATTTTTTCCAAACAAATAAGCTAAATATCTGGATGAAGATTGTGGTTTTGTTTCGACAAAAGACCAACAGCTTCTTCTTGACTGGTCATAATAACCCGTTAGCGGGTTACCTTCGGATTTAAAGCACTCCTTCAGGCGACTGATAACATCTCTCATTCAGAGTGGAATTCTACGCTGTGGGTGCCAAACCCTAAGCATAATCCTGTTAAAGTCATGGTGAAGGTCATTGTTTTGTTTATTAGACTCACAAAGCAATGCATGTTTTTAGCCTGCAGTAGTGCTGCCGAATAGGGTATTTACAGGAAGAAACGTTCATAGTGATCACTGCAATTCAATAGAGGCTTTGCCTAACGATTTGTGACGTCACATTGTGACTATTTGTGACCATTTGAAATCATCAAAATCATGGTGATGCCAGCCCTAGGTGATTGACTCGTTGGCCCTTTTGATCTAAGAGATCTAAGTCTTCATATATAATCTCCATAGGCTGACGCTGCCTCCTTCTTCACAGGGTGCCGTTCTAACCTAAGTCTTCATATAGACAAATGCACAAATGGAACTTATGTTGTGCTATCACACTTTGCCCTTTGCACTTACAGTGTATAAAACGAAATTCTCAAAAAAGAAACCTATTCCCAATGTCTTTGCAATTAGCAATAACTCTCTCGCTAATATGTTACTCACAGAGATCAGCGCTCATAATTTCTCTTTGTTCAAATTTGTTTTTGATGAGCAGCAAAAACTTGTAGGGTTGCCACCTGCCATAGGCATTCTCGGAGCTCTGGTCCGATTCGGAATTTCTATTTGTATTTGGCTCAGTACATTTTCTTCAATGAAAAGCGTCGCCAACGTCTGTGTTGTGGCTCATTTTAATGTGATTTATTTTTAAAACGTTTTTACGCCTGAATAAAGACCGTGTATTTTCATTATATCTTTCACATTCACTTCGAATAATTATACTACGTTGTAGCCCTCCAAAAGTAGCTGCAGTAAATTGTATGACGTGTTTTGGATCAACGCGACAATGGCGCATTGCTTTCCAGGTTTTGGGTAATTGCTGCGTATTTATACGATATTATATTTATATAGAGCTCTATCCCTAGTTGGCCGAATACCATAATACATGTGTGCATGACCATAACAAATGGCAAATGTCGTGTGTGTCTAGACTTTGTCATAAGCAAAAATAAAATCAAAGAGAAAATAAAGCTTTTAGTGCGTCGAATTGCGGATACGCTTGTAGATCTCTTTTGAAGTGAAATATGTTGAAGCATTAGCCGAATTAGCGCGCTGCTTAAGAACACTATGATCAACAATATTTATTATCTCGAAAAGCTGCGCCCTTATTTCTTTATAAGATAGTACTAAGTATAAACTTCGAATAGCCATAACTTTTCGAAAAAAAAATTGTACTTGATCTCTTGAACTATTAAATTAAAGGGTAAGAGAGACAGATCACCCTGCACATAGAAGTAGGAAAAAACGCCATTTTTCGGGTACATAATCTCAAATACCTCAAAACCTGACTCCAGGTTCTAAGTCATATATTGTTCAATTAATTCACATTTGCATACACATAAATTAGAAAAGTGCGAAACAAGTTTTGATTTTAAGTCCAATTTCGGTTATCTTACATAAATAAAAAAAATCAAACGCATTTGTCACAAAATCGCTACTTTCAACCAATTGCAATTCGATCTTGACCAAACTTGGCAATATTACAATATTATTATGGTTTTTAGCTTAATGGGGTGTAAAATGATTGAAAAGTAAAACTAAAGTCAATAAATCTGTTTGCTATGAGCAATTTGCTCACAAAGTACTCTAATAATAGTAAAACCGCGAGAAAAGTAGTTTTCGCAGCTTACGATCAATGAAAAACCCTTAAAGAAAAGGTTAATCAACTGCACTCTCTGACAGATCAAGAAATGTTTTTGTAGCCGAAATGAAAATAGCTTGAACAATTTCCTGAATAGTGCTACTAATACACTGCACGAAATTTTAACTTAAGGCGTTCTTAGCACTAACTACGAAACCGTCTAAAGCTAGCGCCCTTAACCACTCGATTTGGAAATCAAAACAGAAGAAAAGAGGAGTGCCGCCGCATCTCACTTCTTCTTCTTCTTCTTAACTGGACATAACAAGCCGTTAGCGGGTTACGGCCTGATGTAAATACATTCTTTCATTGGAATTGTGGTTTTACGTGGTGGGTCGCAAACCCTAAGGCCTACTGGTGTCGAAAGAACCCAGTTTCATTGTTAGTCGCCTTATACGACAAGCTTTGACCTGCTGAGGTGGTATTCTCTAACCCGCTCACCACACGGTGGAGAAGGGCATCTCACTTAACATATTGAAATTTCGTGCAGTATACTATGTGCTGTTAATTTAAGAAAACTCCTAAATCTGGGCATTGCATGCATGCAACCAAAACGCATATACCCGCTGCAAAGACATACAAATTGCACATATGACGTCATTGAAATGCGCAGACAACCGCCAAGTAATTTGGGCCAAATTGAAAATATTTGCGACGGCTTTTCGCTGCTGCTCTGTTTTTGCTTCCTTGCCATTAACACGCCACATACACACACACACACACACACACACACACACACACACACACACACACACACACACACACACACACACACACACATGTACATCGCTTTTAATTGCAGCGCCAACTTGGGCAATGCAACAACAAGCCCCACAACAACAACAACAACCTTGAAAACGCAAGCAGCAAACGCCACCGCCCCTCTTGTTGTTGTTGTTGTTGTTGTTGCTGCCACAGCCGCATTCAAAGTCAAATCTTGATCTCGTTTTTGTAGTATTTTTTTGGTATTTAATTGCATCTCTGTGCTGGAGTATGTCGTTGTTGTTGTTTGTATTGGTATTTATTAGCTTTGTTGTTGCAGTTGTTGTTGCTGTCCATAATTTGCTCTTGGCATTGCCTTATTGCCTTGCCTGGCTGTAAGTTCACAGTTGGCTAGACAACAAACTCAAAAAGCATTTCGCATTGTTGCACGCGAGCGTTAAATAAAATCAAAATCCAAAATGAATATCAAAATTGTTTTCAATTTTTCCCAATTTTGGTTGATGACAATGGCTGGCGCTTCCTGTACCAAAGTTGTCTTCTTTTTTATACACTTTAATTGTAGAGTGTTTTGCATTTGTGAGAAGCTTTGTAGTTTATAAGACGAGAAAATTAATGAATTGCCTCCAATTCATAAAGCTATCTAAATCTCCGCATTTACAAGACACTACTCAACACGAGTTTGTATTCAAAAACTCGTACTCAGTTTTTCTCGTCAACCTCGTTTCGAGAATTTCGCGAATATCGGTATTTTTGAGAAGGTTCCACTTAAACCGCTTTATCTCTATTGCTAAATAAAGTATCAACTTCATCAATTCTTTGATCTATTTAAAGCTAATGAATGTCACTACAATCCTTTCATAGACCACTGTTCGTGTTGAACCATGAGTACTTAGCCACAGAGCTCAAATGTATGGGTTTCCCTAAGCACGTTGACTTGTTGCCAAAATATTTTTTAAAAAGACTTCTTGAATCAGTAGTCTTATTCGAAAAGAAACCTGAGGGTGACCTAAAAAAACTGAATACGAAACGATATTGAGGGAAGATAGTTGCAACATAATCATTCATCAGAGTTCTTGAATATTAAAAAAGTTTCAATTTTGTAGACTAGTGTTATTGTGCAATTTCTTAGTTTTTAAAACATCTCTCGATAGTCATATAATGATTTATTTACAAAACTGTTTTCAGAAATCTCTTGACAGCGTCGCTTTCATACTTTCTAGTCATTCGCGAAATGAAAGCTAGATGGCGCTAGCATATCAACTAGAGTTCTTCCAAGCTTAAAGTTTCGATATTTCATGACGGAAAAAGTTAAATTTTTTAAAACCCCTAGAACCCTATCCCTCATGTACCATAACACTAGAATTTTTTAGTTTATTTGTACTTTTGAATACAAAATTTCACTAGGACCCAAAGGGAAGTTATTAACGAAGTATTCTTCTTCTTAACTGGCCACAAAAACCCGTGTCTTCGTGGTGGAAGTCTTTGCATAGGAATTCCTTATACGTTCAAAGTTTAAACAGATCTTATTGTTATAATAGCCGGATTACATACAAAGCTTGCTCCAAAGCCGTACTATATTACCGTAGTGCAGAGTATACGGACTTCTTCGCCATACCAATAAATGTTAATGTGGTTTTTGGCAGCATCCAAGCAACAACAAGTGTCGAACCAAATTGTTGGCGTTGTTGTTATTGCCTGCTGTGGATTTATTATTATTAGTATTATTATTATTATTATTTTAAGTTGCTGCTGCAAGTTCGTTGTACACATAAAAATTGCTTTGACTCAGCCATCAACTATTTAGCGGCTGCATCACACACATACTAGTAGGGCCGCCTGATGGACTGACGGACTGACTGGGTGGATGACTGAGTCTGCTGCCGGTTGGCTGCGGACTGCCGCTGACTGGTTGAATGTCATGGTTGTGGCAATTTCACGCTTTGCTTGCCGCCGCTGCTCTCGGGCCACTCTCATGTAGCCGACCGTCGTCGACCAGTTGCGGCAAAAATATGTGCATGGGCATTTCTTTCAGCAAACATGAAAAATAACAATAATAATAAGTTTTGCTGCACAATGCTCATGGCGCAGGGCAAACAAACAAACAAACGGCAACAGGCAACTGCAACAACTGCAACAACTGCAACATCTGCAACAACTGCAACAACAACAACAAATACGCCCACCAAAGCAAACGCAACAGCAATGCGCATCACATGAACATCAACAGCTTGGCAACAGCGACGTCATTACTTTTGTATCTTTTATCAATAAACCGTTAATTATCCGCCATGTGTATTTTGTTTGTGCACTTTTGGCATAATGAAACAATAACAACAACAACAGCAACAACAACAACAACAACTACGGCAGCCATTGCAATGCGGCGGCAAGCAACTAACGTTACTTTGTTTGTATCTCATGGATACCAGCGCAAACAATACGCGGATATGTTTTTGGTTTGTCCGTCGCACACAAATCCCCAACAGCTAAAGCTCTATGCTAAGCTAGGAGTGGCACTCATCACCAATAGCCCCACTCGGACCGAATCGCATTGGGGCAATGTGCGCTCTGGTCTGTCCAAGGTTTTGTAAACATCAAAAAGTTCAAGCTGCGGTCTCCGGCTAGGCGTGGGTGTGGGTGTTCCGCTCCACAAACCCGAACAAACTCGTTGTTATAGATAGGCAAAACATAAGTAACAACAACGCTGGATTTAGCGCTCATTAAATTAGGCTTTATTCTTGGCGTCCGTCCGTCAGCAATGAAGCTGGAGCCGTGCCTCTTGACTCTTCAAGAATCATATTTCTTATTACTGTAGTTGTTGTTCTTCTTGTGGGCTTATTGAACTTGTGCAATGTTTGTGTGTGTTAACCTTGCCTGCAGCAGCACATTCTCTTGGATGTCTTGATGCCAGTGACATCATTAGTTGATCATGTCGGCCATTCCAGAAAACTTGTGGAAGTAGTTGTGAAAGGCTTGGTAGGAGTTACTACACAGTGTAAGCAGATACACATACTATACACAGTTTCGCTCGAATAACTAGTTGTGTGCAACTCTGTTTCAAAGTTCGGAACACTTTTTAGACATGACCTTGTGCACACAGTAGCTACATTAGCCCCTATTAAAAACTCAAGGCCCCAGATCACTTTTTTGTGTGAAAAAGTTCTACCTTTATAGATCTATCGAATAGACACAAGCTGCGGTAATACTTTTAATACAGAATAAAGTAGCTAATTCGTGTGACAGGAGGGGTAGCCCCTCAACAGAACAATGCCCCCAATCAAAACGTCGTATGAAAAAGTTCCAACTTTATTGAGCTATTGAATGCATACTCGCTGCGGGTAAGCAGTAAATGTGTGAAAATATAACCTTTGTGAGTCCCAGAAAGCGTGGCGTCACACCAAATTAAGGCACCAACTAAGGTCTTTGAAAAATATAGAGTACAGTGGGCTATAGTGGTACAAGTTTTGTTTTTGAGATATGTTTTGCAGGTTGAAACCTTCCGTGATAATAAAGCAGCTAAGCGGTATACTTCTTGGCTTGTTTCCCTCTGAGTCGGAGCCTTTTCGCTACTTCCAAGTAAAAAATATAAAAATGATTGTTCGCTGTTCGTTCTTTTGGCACAAGCTCGGAAATGATGGCCATGGACTTTATGCGAGACTTGCTCACTCTCGTGGTGAAGCTGCCGTTTTACACTCAACACTTTGTCCTTTGGACGTCATACTTGAAACCACACACATTGCTTTATGAGCACACGCGAGATCGTTACACGAGCAGCCTTCTGTTAATAGGAAAGCATCTTGAAGAGATCTTTCGCAAATCTTCGATAACTATGAGTTGCATTGTACTTTTAGCGCTATTACACTCTCTATCAGCATTCTAACACTCAGGCGTCGATCAGAGTTCAACATGTAATATACTTTCTTCACATTTTGGTCTTCCTAAAGTTGAAGTGTTCCTCCAACTATCGAAAGTATCACGAATAGAGCATGCCAGCTTCGCTTATCGCACGCCAACTCTATAGTTATAATGAGTTGCTGTACTATTTGTATTGTTCTGTACTATTTGTAGTTTTCGAGTGCGCTTATTTTCGTTTAAGTTTTTCATGCGCATGACATAGAAAACAATTGGAGTGTGTTTTGTGTCACAGTAGCTGCAGCAGCTGATGTAAGATAAACGCTGTGTCACACTGTGCACTAATTGCAGCTATGATGAATATAGCACAAAGTGGCAACGCTCAAATGTCAACTAACAAGCTATCGATACACTGACGCAGTGATCGATTAATCACACTTGTTCGACGAAAACCGTTGGCTGCTATCAAATGAATTTGACCTGAGCAAAAGAACTTTATGGTGCTGCGAGAATTTATGGCAGTGTTTGAGCTTACAAATCGCTCAGCATTTGTCCCAAAAGCAAACCGTGAGAATTTCTCAACACACTTTGGAATCTGAAGTTTAAAGCTCGTAGAACACAAAAATTTGCATAAATAATTGCAAACTGATGCAAATTCGTTAGCGATATCAATACGATTATTTGTGTTTGTAGTGCTTCGCATTAATTACGTTAAATCTGTTCAATGTATCCGCATTTGTGGCTATTGTAGCTATAACTGCTTGGCAACCTTGTTGGGTTTATTGATTTAAACTTTAAAGTGCAGTAGCTTTAGTTTATTATGTATGTATGGCTAATTTTACAACTGTTTTTTAAGGCGTGACCACTGTAATGACGCTCAAAACTGTAGACTACAGTGGGCGTTATAGGCACTAACAATGCAGCTCGTTGTTGTTTTATGCTAAAGGTCAAATTTTTAAATTTAAAACTGACTCGTTTGAGTCTCTCCGGCAATTAAGTGCCGCACATAAAACTTACCAAGTGGACAGTAATCATTCATCAATCTCTCACTTTCGTTCCGAAAAGCATATACATATATGCAATTTATTATATGTACTTGACTCCGAAACATTGTTAAGAAAAGAGCCATCAACAGTTAACAAAAAATTGTATAATTATATATTATATGTGTTTATAAAGTTCGTTATATGCATACGCTTGTCGTGTCTTGTTTGGCTTTGTCTAAAATTTGAAGTATTCTTGATGAGATCATTGGAGCACTTATTTTGTGCTTAGGAAAACTTCAAAGCCCTATGCATTCAGCTGCATTTTATTCTTTTTATACTCTGATGAAATCATTGTTTTGGAATTTTCAATTAAACAGTTGCTTAGAAGTTGTAGCACTACTGATTCAACAATTTGAATTATAAGTGAGCTTGCACACGGGTATATCGTGCTACCACATGATTATGCGATTTAGCGAAATTAACGCTTTAGATCATGATAGACTATATAGCTTTTGAATGAACAAGATAATAGCTTGATATCATATCACGATGTGGTATAGAGATTAAGCGAAGGATCGTAATAAGTGGTCAGGCTACGTTTCAATACGGTCTGTCGGATTTGCTAAATATTCGTCCTTCTGCAAGCCACATCTATTTGAGCGCCTTGGGGGTAAGAGCAGCTCTAATTGTTTTCACGCTAGACAGCGCCACATTATGCCAAGCCAGAGAGAACTTAGAGATGAACAGCTCATATCTAGTGATCACTATATAGCAGTGAAAATCTGTATGTTTATTGAGGAATTTCATTAGATTCTTTAGAAACCACAACGAATCTCATGTCCGCGTCTCAACCTCTCTTGAGGTTAGATAGCCCGTTTGGTAAGCGGGTTAGAGAATACCACCTCAGCATGCCAATACTTATCGTATAAAGCGACTTTTAATGACTCTGGATTCGTTTGAGACCAGCAGAGCCACCCCAGTCCTTAAAAGGGTTGGGCGTATGGTTTGTTACCCACCATGTGAAACCCCAATTCCAATGAAAGAAATACATCAGGCCGTAACCCGGTAACCGATTTTTATGGCCAGTTAAGAAGAAGATGGACTACTTCTTCTTTTTGAATGGATGGAATCTTTTCAGAGTAGATGACTTATGGGGGGTTCGTAATACGCATGACGGCATGCTTGTACTTCAAGGTTGGTTAGATAAGGTATGCCAATAGATTAAGGATCATAATCCCTAAACCAAAAGAGTAAACAGATTAGTGTTGTTTGTCTTGCCACCTGCTTAATCGGAGTTGACGCCATTCTTAGAAGTTATGTAGATTAAGCTAAAGATCCCACTGCGATCTGGTGTGCAAGACAAAAGTTTGATTTAAAGACGATTAGTATTGGTTCTAGGTGCATACCCAGGATAATCTTAAAGGTTGTTTTGACTGATTTAGAAAATACACCGTTGTCTGAAACCTGTTGTGTTAGCCTCTTTCAAGTATGATTGCTTCTTCTTGACTGAACATAACTGTAGCGTGCATCGCTAGCGTCGAGGCGCCCCTGCTTTGGCTGATACTTTACTTTATCTAAAGCAAGGGTCGGCAGCGCCAGCAGAGACGTCAGCAGAATTTCACTCATTGCAATGGTATTTGTGTGTCAGCAGGGAAAAGTTGTCAATGTATTGAGGACATTCTATGCATGTGTTCACAAACGGTTTCTTAGTTGCTATTGGCAACTCTCTTTGGGTAGAATTTTTGTTGCTGCAATAGTATTTGTGAGTCAGCAGAGGAAAGTTGGCAATGTGTTGCCTGCAACTTTTTGCCGACTCTTGATTGAAAGCCATTCTTCATGCTGGGGAGGAGTTTTTCTGGTAGTTTGCAAGTTTTAACACTGGACGGGAATTGGTGCAGCTAACCAAGAGTGAATGACAGTCAGAAGAGCTACCTGGTTACATCAAAAGCCAAAAGTGTGCGAAATCGATGCATATGACGTATGAGCAACGATCGCCTTATCAAACTAAGTGACTTAGTGACTTGATAACCTTCGTCAGCGTAAAATTCCCCCTCAATACCATTAAATACTTAAAGCTTTTAATGACGAAATAGTTTTTTACATGTACTTTTGCACATTCAAATGTGGCCCACATGGATATTTGCCAATGTTTGCTCAAAAGTTTGCAACGCCCCTGTACTTTATCTTATCCAAAGCGGGAAAAACGCAAAAACAAATTACACGTCCCAAAAACAATGAGAAATACTACGTATTCAGGGCAGTCTAACCATCTACAACTACAAAACTTTGGCATTCAGCGGTGTTTTTTTGTTTTTGCGCAAATACCTTTTAAAGTGACCGGGCAGAGCTGATGGACAAGCACATGCATGCGCGAACGTGTTGCGCATGCGCCGTAGGGCAATTCAAGTGGTTCGCAAGTTGGTCTCTTGGATTGTATTTCATTTGTGGTTGTTGTTGTCGTCGTCTATAGCCGCTTAGCTTTATAATTTATATGCCAAGCGTAAAAAAGAGTGAAAATGTCATTGGCAGATGTGGCGGATATTAGCAGAAACATGTCCACAACAAGCCCGGATAAGACGCTTGGTGTCTTGTAGTTAGTCAGATGCAGGCATAGTTTAGCTAGTACTAAGGGGGCTCCAAACAAAAGACCCGCTTCTGGTCAAGTCGGTAGCCGTAACGTTTCGGGGAAGACATGTTAAATAGGCGTGTTACATTTTACAACTTGGAGCTGCGCCGCCTGACTGACCGTTGTCCAAGCTAAAGACTAACACAGTTGAGGAGCCGCTGCTTGTTGCAAGATTTCTGTTCTGCCCCGTAACACGGCACTTGGCTTGTAGCTTGTTGTTGTACATAGTTGTAATTATTATGACTTGGCCGTTTAGCTCACAAGTTAATTACCGGGAAGGCTGCAAAGTGGCCTCAACAACTTTCGACACTTTCAATGACTGTTGCGCCGCTGCTGCTGCCGCTGCAGAGCATCTAGTGGGTTGGGCAATAATTCAGCCCCACGGCCTTTTATTCGTTTCTGTGTTGGCTCCAAAGTATATTCTTTGCTGCATTTCTCAATTTGTCTATTTTGGGGTTGTGCCTTAAGCGAAAAGCGCCATTAAATCGGTTTCACATTAAAAATATTGCACAAGTCCAACGCGCTGTGCCAGAATTAATGGATCATAATTATTGGTGGAGCAAAAGCCGCAACAGTGGAAACGCGCAACAGCCGCATCATCATCCAGAGCAGAAATGGCGCATTAGAAAAGAAAACTACAAACTATAAGATTGCCAAACAGACAGACTGTCAGTGAGACAGTTACACAGTCATTCCGTCAGCCAATTGCTCACTCTCTCATGCGGCTAGCCGGTTCCCGGCTGGTCAACTTTTTAGAGAGAACTTTTCTTTTTACTTTGCCGTTTTTGTTTCTGTATGTTAACATTCGTGTTTATACCCTTGCGAAGTGCATATTTGTTTGCAGCATACACAGGGCCGTAGAGAGAAAATTCATGCCCGGGGGGAAAATGTACCGAATCATTGTGTTCTGTAAGTACGACGATATTTTTTTTAGCAGTACAGCAATTTTGGGTCCCCGAGAAAATTCCGGGCCAGGGGGGAGACCCACCGTCCATAGAGTATGGACAAGTATGACGTAAATTAAACTAAAACAAATTTATGATTATAGAAGGGTGACTCCCTTAGAGTTGGTAATCGTTTTTATTTAATCCAGATTAAACCATTCTAGTTACCAATATCAATTCAACCAACGCACCCCACCTGGTTCTGCCAGCGGAGGCATCATAGGCAATGAAGATTTTTCTCGCAGGAGCTTTTTCTTACAAAAACACATCAAACTAGCCAGCGGATCCGCTGGATCTTATTTCGCTTGACTATGTCAATGTTCATAGAGGTCGTCGTGTCATCGGATGCGGCAGTTGTTGCCAACGCGTAAAGGGCCAAAGATCTGTGTAGTCAGCTACCATATTTAGTTTTAAGGTGTGATAATAAAGATTTGGATACGGTTGCAGCATGTGATCCAGCATCTATGTTCATCACTATATTTTATTGGGTGCAGATGATGCAGACCCCATAGTTTGCGCCTTGTTCTCGTACACTAGCCGAGCACCTCCACCGGTTTGCTGGGACAGCGGTTCGGCACTTTCGCTCCTTGCAGAGCGATTGACCAGCCCCGTGCCAGTGTCCACCCGGTGCAAAAAGTAAATATACGGTTTAAGCTCCATTGCTGTTTACAACCGGGTGGGACTCAAGGACCAAGAGTAGATATTTACTAACTTGCCAGTTTGAGAAGTTGGTTTGTTAAAGCCGTCAGTTACTTGCCACATTACTGCAAGGATTATTTACTTTGTAGGATTTGCTGGCATACCGAAGTGTGTCAATAGCCGAGTCAGCAGGGTTCTACTGAAACCCGTCTCAATGGCGCTAGCTGTGAATTACTCAGAATTGTGAAAACACGAAGCATTCCACAAGCCTATGAGCTCACTTAGGATGACGTACCCGAGATCCCCCGAAGGTTGTGATCTATCGATCAGTGAGCGATTTGTAATATATTTTAGAGGCAGGCAATTATTCTGATGTGACCAAATTTTCAGAATATACAAAAATCTGTTGCGATCACTGACATATTTATGTAGCAAGAAAAATTCAATGTAAGAGTTTTTACACTTCGGAGCTCTTAAATTAGCTTGTCTTATCGCATTTTTTAAAGCATTTTACTGTACACAGAGAAAGAGAAATTTATGGCATAGTTTGATGTATGTGCTGTAGTTGTTGTAGTTGCAGCTGTTGCAAGAAGCCTAAATACCAGGGCCTGAGAGTGTCAGGTATTTGAAGTGCGGCCACTTTTCTGTTGGCCATTCGCATTTTATGAGCGTTTTGTTCTTGCTAAGTGCAGGCAACAACTGCAACAACTGCAACAACAACAAGTGCAGCAAGCGACAACAACAACAACAAATGCAATTTCATGCCCGAAGAAGAAAGCTGCGTTGACGGCCATCTGTTTGTTGACTTGACGTCATTTTGCGGCAAGTGAAAATGTGTGCTTACATGCCGCCAATAACAACAATAACAACTACGACAAGGCTCAATCCGGTTTTCTTTTGAGTCTGAAAATGCTTATGTTTTGAACAACAACAACCGCAACGTTGTTGGTTTTTGTTTCTTTAATCTTGTTGTTTTTGTTGTTTTTGTGGATTCAGCCTAGCCAGATTTCCATGCGTTGTCGGCATATTTAAATAAAATACTTTTACTATCTACGAAAACTAGTCCCAAACAAGCTCAAAAAGACGACGACGTCGAAAAACTAAAAACCAAAATAAAATTATAGTGTGTTCGGCGCCGGCGCCAACGCTGCATACGCAATGCGCTACGCAGAGGCCACTGACACTGACACTGTGACGCTGACGCTGACGTTGACGCTGACGCAGATGCTGGCCGCAACATGCCACATGCCACATGCCACTAGCCGCATGCCACACCAGTTGCATACGCATGCGTCGCCGCGCTTGTATGTCCGGCCACCCAGTTAACGGGATCTGGTTTGCCATTGCAAAACACTTGGTTACAGTTAGTTGAACTCTTCACGGTGGGTGGCCGGCCAGCCGTCCGTCCGTCCGTCCTAGCGCAATATAGGTGCTCTTAGACAGGCCTTAAGTAACCGCCATTAGAGCAATATTGGCCATTGTTTTGGCAAAACGCTCGCATAACTTGTGAACTTGATTCGCTAACGGTGTATCAATAGATGTTAAACTACCAAATCAATACATTGTTACAGCTTATGCAAGGCCAAAACAATCTATCAAAAAACTGTTTATAATTTGCATCACACATAATACACTGCCCCCAACTTAATACGCCAAAACTATGCGTTAATTGTATGGGAAATGGAAATATTATTGAAAACGCCAAAAAAAAAACAGACAGTTCGACAGTCGTCGCGACAGTCCCAGCTCCCAGAGCCAATTTCTTTTCAATCTTTATATTTAGCTTTCATTTGCATTTGTCGGTTTTTTTTCGCCCTATTCGGCGCTGAAAATGAAATAAAGGTTACAAAGAAATGTTAAGCCAAAGCGCATTATTATTACACAATATCGAAAAGATAGTATAGAAATAAACAAAAATAATAAATAAAGAAATGAACATAAAAACGTAAAAGCGTCTTTAATTTGGCATAAGTCAAAATGCGTTTCCTATAACGACATTTCCATACATAGATGACGCTTTTGCAACCCAGCAAACATTTGAGGCGGACAAAAAGCTAAACGACATCTCGTAAAGCAAGCTTTGTAGCACGCAAAAACGGCAACAAAAACCGTGTGGAAACAGTGTAAAAATAAAGGCAAACTATTGCAATATGATTTTAAGAAGCTGTAATCTGAGTTATTAGGTAGACAGCCAACGGTTAAAAAGTGCTTGTTTTCTCAACTGCTTTATTGATTTACGGCATGGGAATACAGAGCGCAAAGATGAAGAGACGTTTCCCAATGCCGAAATAAACATAAGTATTTATGCAATTGTATATTTTATGTAGAAGATGTTACCTACACTTTGACATTTTCATGGCTACGCGAGTGACGCTCTTGTTTCGTAGTTTTGTTTCTTTTAAAATTTAGAAAAAATTGAGAAAAAAATTATATTATATCAAACCCGCCTTCCAAGTAATATATGTACTTACGCCACCGCTTTTTCAAATAATCGAAACAGTTGTTAAATTCCATTTTCCGCATGATTTTCAAAAGATGCGGTTTTTATCTTTCCAGCTTCTTCTTCTTAAATGCATAGCAAGAGGTCAAGCGTTTTCTAAATCAACGATTTCGCTGGTAGAGCGATATAGTTAGAATTTTTGAAGAAATTATCTCAAAAAGTCAATGTAGAGCGAGATCGCGCTTTGAAAACTTTAAACAATCTTTTTGAAAATTAAATCCCGAAAGACCCTGCAACATACCAAATGTTGTTGCAGCAGAAATGTCTTCGCTCCAATCACATTTATTGGGTTTGTTTGCTGTTATCATAAATAAGACTTTGAGAATATAAAGTGGCATTTATGAACAATCATCATTTTGGAATATGAGTTGAGTGAGTGTATACCAAATATAATACACACGATTTATCTGTTTCGATATATCCTCGCAATTTAAATATGAAATTCTTAGAGACTCCGAGAATAGTAACAAGCAAAACTTATTTTGTTAGCTCATAAGCGCCAAATATTATCTCTTTCTCTCGTCTCAAACGAAAGAAAAGAAACGAAATATTAATATCTGAAAAGGCATTTAAGTTTCAACTTGGCTTTTTTGCTTAGCAAAAACTTTAATTGGTTAGACTAATCATTATCTCTTCTAACTATTGCTTATGAGCTGTAAGCGACACGTATTTCAAGTTGGCAAATGTTGATCGTTTATAGCAGACAAAACTCAGCTGTCTGCTCTGAAGTCAAATTAAGGCTTAGCTAAAAAAATGTGCTTAAAAAGCATCAAATTTTTTTGTTGATATGCTTTGGAGCTGTTAACAACTGCTAAATAATAGACGAATTTAAAGATATATGGCTTTTTGTTTTTGTTTGTGTTGAGTGAATATGTTAAAATGTGTTCGGAAAATGTTTGCAGATGCGGAAAACGTAACAGTTTAAATTTTCCGTTTATTAAGACGCTTGTAGGTGCTTAAATATCAGCCGTAAGTTGTTCCGCCTGTAACAATATGCCACATGCTTCATATTAGAATGCATTCTTATATCGAGCGAGATTTTGTGAGAATTTTTTACTTTCTCGCTTGAAAATCCCGCTTCGTGTAACAAGCGCCTGAGTAATTGTGAAAAACTCAAGTGCAGCCTCAAAATAAGCTTCTGTATTTCGTGCATCTCTGCAGTTCCGGTCGGGCAGGAATTCCCTTTTATGGAAGAGGTGTAAATCGATAGGCACTATAGTTTCTGTGCCCATTTAACGTTGAGACGACATTTGCACGCTGTACAAAGAGACACACTGTCTTTGTTGATATGAGACATTCTAATAGACTTTAGGTGAGCTAGTGGGAGTCCTGAAAATCCCAGACCTTAAAAGAAATACCAGCTGCGCACACATTTAAAAGCTTTTAACTAACAAAGTAAAGTAATAACTAATTACAAAAGGCATTAAACTTATAAGCTAACATTAAAGAAAACGCTTAAACATTTGCTTGTTGGGTAAGCTTTTTATACAGCTTAACGGATTGCGTCGTCTGTGTGCTGTCTAGCCGGCAAGCAGCGCTCTCTGTTGGCTCTCAGGCATTCTCTGGCCGTAATATACGTACATACGTATGTATATAATATGCAAATCTAAGTCATATTGTATGTATAAATCTATTTGTGTCTGTTTGTTTATGCTAATAATACGGCCAAATGGTAAAAATTGGCAATATAAAAGAAGAAGAAGAAAAGCATATTACTCAACTGCCAAAAACTGAACGGAAGTTGTTAAGCAAAACAAAGACTTGCTCTCCGGGCGCTCTTAAGCGCGTAACGCTCTTTCTATTGCCGCAAAGAAAGTGAAGAAGCTGCTGTGTAACAGTTGGAATCGAACAAAGGCGCTTATGCAAATGCGGCGACTGGCAGACAGACGGACAGACGGACAGACTGACTGTGGATAGAGACTAACTAGGGAGCTTGAGACTGCTACAAGTGCAGAGAAGAGTAGCTGCAAATGCCGTCACATGTGTATCTATGAGTCCTAACAGCTGTCATGGCATGTGACGTAACAGTCAAAAACACAAACTCTTGCTCTTAATTTATGTAAATGCGCTGAACTGAGCAACTTTGAAGCAACTTCTTCAAGCAGCTTTCTTTTGGCTGCTGTTTTCGCGGTCTTGTTAGTTGGTTTTGTAAAACACACAAAACACAAACCCAGAGTTATGAGCAATGTGTTCAAGCGCAGTCGAAAAACAAGCGTTAGCCCAAGACCTTTTCAATGTAAGCCTTATTTTTTGTTTCTTGGCCATAAAGCAAAAATCATGTCGTGCACACACACCCGCACCACAGCTGGGGGTGGCTTTGTTTTGGTTTTTTATTTTTAAACGCTTTTTTTTTTTTGGCGGAAACGGGTTAAAAATAATAAAAATTAGTTTAGCACTTTTGAAAGTTGTGACGGCGGCGTCGGCGTTATTGAAATGCTGCTAATCCGCCAGTAGTCAGCACGTCATACGCCCTGCACACAAATTGCCCCGCACAACGACAAAAATGAGCTGGAATCGGAGCTTGTCTTGACTTGGCTTGGTTCACTGAGTGAAACATAAAACTTTTTTATAATTGCACTGTAAACATTTCACTTTCGTTTTTACGCTGCGCTTAAAGATCTGTTAAAAAGAAACACAATGAAAAAAACTACTAAAAACAAAAAAAAAAAACTGTCTCCGCCATGGCGTGCGCAGAATAACTTGAGGCACTACGTCCGTCCGTCCAGCAGTTTGCATCCGGACTTTCGCTATATATGTGGGTGCTCTCAGAGTTGGTCATAAGCATAAGTAAGTGCTGTCAACTTGGTCGTCGTTGTCATGCTGACAAAGGACTCAATTACCGTTGGATCGGAAAGTATCTTTGTATCTCAGCTTAGCCTATAAGCACGTAGCGCCAGCTTAATGCTTATTTGCATATTTAAGCGCAGCTTGATTAGATTGTTGTTGTTGTTGTTGTTGCTGTTGGTACAGTGGAGCGGGCGAGGCAATTGACGGGCAAATCGTGCCTACGCCGTCAGCATGTTGCAATGCGTCGATCTGCTGTGCCGATGACCCTTTAGCATAACGTTGACATTTGCTCATATGCATAAAACTAACATGCTGTTGGTCGACACAAAGCTGGCATGTATAGTATGTAGAGGCGCGGTTGAACTATTTCCCATGAATATAAACCAGCCTCTGATTGCTTCAGGTTCTTCCACTCCTGATCTACGCCGACTTCTTAGCCATCTGCCTCCCTCGCGTTTCCCACTTACTCTTTTATATAGATGTAGGTGTAAATGAATTGGAATCACAAGGCTTTTAAGCTACAAAGAGTCATGAGCTAATATTTGTACTAAAAATAACAAATTGGCAATTATTTGACTGAGCGCCTGCTTAAGTCGTGATATCATTAAATTCGAAGTTAGAGTTTAGTTTTTGCTGACCAAAAATTTTTGGAATTTGGAACTTTTGCACCCATAGAAAAAAAAAGTTAAAGAATATTTTGGGAAAACCGACTATCCGAATTTTCCCGCCGTTTTCATGGAAACGAAAACAACAACAAAAAAATCCAAATTAGACGATCCGCTCTCGAGTTATGCACGGTTTTCATTTGCCGCAATGTTTTATACGTATGTACATACAGTTGTGAATGTAAAGCCTCTGTTAATTACATTTGTATTCGCCAATTTTACATTATTCTGTTATGTTGTTCAAAGAGCATTATGTTAATGCACACTTTTGTGCTGTTAACATTTTTAAGCTCAAATGTACATTTTTTGATATGTTACAATTTGTCAGTTAACATTTTATGTTAAAAATTCAACCACTTACACTAAACAAACATTTTCCGCTCTTCTAACTTGCAGATCAAACTCCAAGGCATCATATCTGCCCAGGCAGAGCCTCGAAAAGCTGAACAATACGGATCCCGATCATGGTATTTACAAACTAACCCTTACATCCAATGAGGACTTGGTGGCACACGGCAAGCCGAGCTATGAGCTCTTGCCCAGCGTTGCCGGCGCTGGTAAATTGCCCAATAATCTACCCGACGTGCTGCCTCTAGGCGTAAAGCTGCAGCAGCAGGCCAAACCCTTACCCACGCAGCCGGAGTCACCTAACGAAGTGCAGCTACGTTATGGCTCCAACAATAACCTCGCAACGAACTCGCCCACGAATGTCACACCCTACACAATGATTTATCCCACACCGGGTACCGCAACCTCGCCACACCAGCGCTACTCCTCGCCCGCTCTAAGCGGTTACAAGAGCAAATCTCCGCTTGGTCAGGTGCAGCAATACACGCGATCTCAGTCGTATAACGTGAACCCACAGCAGGTGAATGTAGGTAACAGTCCCACGCAGTTCATGTCCCAGTCACATGTTGATCTTAAGCAAACCGCCTATGACCTCGAGACGACGCTGGAGGAGGTATTGCCGCTGGCGAATACGCCGACGCGTCTGTCGCCTGCGCAGTCAGACTGCAGTCTGAGCAGCAGCGGAAATGCTAGCTCGCTAGAGTGTAACTCGACCAATGCCGAGCCGCACATCTTTCGAGCCGAGCTGATAAGCACCACATTGAACACAGCTCCAAAGCCGCCCATGAATCGTCAGGAATCCTTGCGTGAGAATATTGAGAAAATTACACAGCTGCAGTCGAAGCTTATGTCAGCGCATTTAACGGAAACTGGACTACTTGGTGGCGTGGGTTATGCAGGCATTGCCAAGCAGTTGCCCAGTCCCAATCCGGCTCAAGTGGCCAGCACAGACAATAGCAAGGAACAAGCGACCAAAGTGGCAGAACTCAGCGAGCAGCCCCAAGCTGCCAACAAAGAGCAGCTCAGCAGCACACCTTTGCCGGAACAGCAATTGGACAACACAATCGAGGGTCTTAAGCTGGTGCAACGCAGTGAACTGGTGCTACGCGTAAATCCCACAACTGCAGAGATTGCCTGCCAGACGGACGAGCTGTTGGACTGTGATTTGGGTCGCTTGGCGTTGCATTCCGCGCGTGAAGAACAACAAACGCGCACAACGTTGCAGCCGCGTCAGAGACAACCCATCGAGGTGGACTACGAGAATATGGCCACGGAAGTGCTTAAGCTAGTGGCGCCCAACGACAAACTCATCGAAATACTGACACCAAAAATCTACAAGCCTACGTCAGAGTACGTTAGTAATCTGTATAATCCGGACGTGCCGCTGCGTCCAGCCAAAAGAGATGTGGGAACCTCTACGCTGATGCGCATGAAGTCGACGACAACGCTGCCGGCAGAGCAAAAGCTGGTGACGGTGGAGCTGCAGCTGATGGATCTGGATAGCGGAGTGCTAAATGGCGACACAGAGGGCACGAATTTAATCAAGCTAAAGGTGGTAAGTGATTGTATGTCGCTGACACACTTTTCATTAATGACTAACCTGCTCCATATTGCTTGACAGGATGAGCTAATCAAGCGATTGAACCAAAAAATCGATGCACTTAAGCGGGAAAAACAAACCGTTGGCGATGAGTGTAGCGTCAATGACAAGATTGGTGCAGATCTGCTAGCCAAACTGACGGAGAAGGTGCGACCCAGCGAAGCGTCCAAGTTCCGAACCTACATCGATGATGTGGGCCATATAACCAGTCTAATGCTTTCGCTATCCGAACGCCTAGCCCAAACGGAATGTAGCCTAGAGGCACGTGTGTCAAGCAGCGACCATGAGAAGGTAAGTAACCCGCCACGAGAATGTCGTATCTAGAATCTAGACGCCAACTAACCCAGTAAACCCATTACAGACCACACTCGAAACGAAACGCGATCGCCTATTCGAGCAGCTGGAAGAGGCGAGTAGACTTAAGGCCGACATCGATCGCCGGGGCAGCAGCATTGCCACTTTGTTTGGCAAACATCTCAGCGCCGACGAATGCGCCGACTACGATTACTTTATCAACATGAAGGCCAAACTCATTGCCGACACACGCGACCTGGCCGACAAGATCAAATGTAGCGAAGAGCAGCTGGGCGCGCTCCAAGAGGCGCTCGTTCAAAGCGATTGTTAGATTACGCTTGGCTACATCACGGCATGTATTTTCCGTGCTGTCAACTATAAGTTGAGAGTCGTACGTGAGAAATGTGCGTTTTGGGTTCACTTTTCAATTCAACTCGAATCGATTCAATTCGCTTCGCTTCGATTTAAAACCCAGATGCGCCAACTGTTGATGCAAGTGGAGCAGTTGGGATGTTGTAAGCACGTGCACGTCGAGCGCGTCGTCGTCGGCGTCGTAGTTAGTTTTACTTAATCGATGTGCTTAAATTCAAACACTATATAATATAATATCGTATGTATAATATGTATGTTCATTTGTGATTTTCAATTAGCTTGTAGGTTAAACTATATACTACTATATATATCAGCGCATATGTCTAAGCATTTTTTACATAATTATGAAAGCAAAGATAAACTATGCATTAATTAAATAAAAACTATTATGGAAATTAGAAATTAGTGTTTTCATTATCGAAAGAGAAGTCGAGTTGACCTTAAAGTGCGCCAGCAAAAAGGGTCCTGTATTGGCAGTTTCTGTTACTTTTTGTGTTACTGCTGATCCTGCGCTCTGCTATCTTTTAAACCTTCTTGGATCAGCGGATAAACAAATATATGGCGTAAGCATACGCGCACGCTAGATGACGTGATCCACAATTCGATGTTTCACATCTGCCGGGATGCCTGATGTTAAACAATTTGGTTCATTTATAATATTAATCAGTATTCCATACCCTCTGCTATACTCAAGATCTTTTAAATTTTACTTCTTGGAAACTTAAAAGTTCATATGAACCTTGTAAACTAGTGCTATCAATCTTGCTCGCCCACTTTTGTTGTATTTGATGAGTAATTTTAAAAAAGAACTCAAGAGGTTTCAGGAAATAATATGATTTTTCCACAATATTATTGTCGGCGGGTGTAGATAGTATCAATGAAATAACACAAAGATATTATAGGAAGGCCGGCCTACGGACCTGATGTAGACAGAAAATTTATGAGTATCATGAAGCTCGACGAACCGAAGTTTTTGAACCTCTACTGTCGAGTTCTTTCCTTCTGCTCCTTCTAGCTACAAATGTTGAATGTATATCTAATTTAAAGTGGCGATATCAATTGTAAGATTCAAATAGAAGCGCTGGATAAGTTTTGGAAAGAACAATTGATAGATCAAATAATGCGAAGGTCCCGGCAGCGGATTGGTTTTGCAGCCGTACGCTAAAAACTTTGCAAGACTAAGCGTTGGAATGCTTTCCTCTCGTTTTCCTTAAGTCTGTTTCTGATTTCATAGCTGTGCTTCCTGATGTTGCTGATGAGGATGAGAATTTGAGAGGCGGTACAAGCAATATTCTTTGTACATATACTGACAATAAGCTGTTTATTCTTGGCCGGATAAAGCGTGTGCCCCAGCGGAGCTTCAATTATATAAGCGTCAAATGGAATAGCACATTAGTGAAAAGTGGCCAGGTTAAATAAGTTGGAAGTTCTACCGAACTTAAAAGTAATTGCACCCTCCTATGCTATATCTATGCCACTGTTGTATATATTTTTGTTCTAGAAATGCTTGAAAACAGTTTAATTTTCTTTATATTAATGTGTTGATAAAATATCTACAATCCTCTATTCTACTATTAACATAAACTCGGAATTTCGATGTTAAGTTTCTTTAAAACTGATAATAGAGTTTTGTTTCAGTGTTTGTTAAAGTTGTTTTTGTTTCCTCTGTGAGCTTCGAAAGACGCCAAAATCATTAAAAAAGGATTTCAGCTAACATATGTTATTCTTTTAATAGTTTAATTATGTATTTCTGCTCTTTACTTCTTAACTAAATATTTTCAAAACAAAGCACTGCAAACAACTGTCATTTAAATGTCGCCATTTTGTGCGCGCTTTTAACATACGACTAACAGAGCTGTCGCATAAGAAAATTGAGGAGCAGCATTGCCAACATAATGAAATGGCGTAGATTGGCAGCGCCAATTGTTATCTGTTCAGCTGTAACTTTGTTGTGCCTCAACAAAATAGTATAATCAATCGAAATCAAATAAATAAAGCTGTGCATTGTAAGTGTACAAGAACTCAACCAACAACAAGAAACAACAAAACTAATAACAAACATAAACAAATACACATATAATATGAATGCTTTGTTTTTGTATTCAACTCTTCCCAACAAAACTTGAACACGTTGCACATTTCGGAATGCATTAATTATGGGATGCGGAGACTACAACTAAGAGTCCAATACAATTGCTATGTTGAGGAGCACAACTTTATATCGCTGGATACGCAATACGTTAAAATCCACCAGGAATAAGGCTACAACGCTTCATACATACAGCACTACAAAAGGTAAACAGTTGGCTCTGCCACAAATTTTAGACCATAGTTGGCGTGAAGCTCGAGTAAAATACGAGTAAGTTGTTAGTATACAACATAAAGCATTATTGAATTAACTCTTTTTGATTGTAGTACAATAGCAATAACAAACCGCAGCATGGCTAGTAAGGCTGAAAAAGAACCGCCATTTACTAACAGATTGGCGTCATCCAAGTCGCCGTATTTACTGCAACATGCTCACAATCCCGTGGATTGGTAAGTTTTTACATAACAAAGTGATTGATGTGATTAGAAAAACACGGTTAATTGTCACCAGGTATCCTTGGAGCGAGGAGGCTTTTGAAAAGGCGCGCAGCGAGAATAAGCTTATCTTTCTATCCGTGGGTTATTCAACGTGCCATTGGTGTCACGTCATGGAGCATGAATCTTTTGAAAACGTAGAAATTGCGGCTATAATGAACAAAAATTTTGTGAACATAAAAGTGGATCGCGAGGAACGTCCAGACATAGATAAGGTATACATGCAGTTTTTGCTCATGTCCAAAGGCAGCGGTGGCTGGCCCATGAGCGTTTGGCTGACACCAGAGCTGGTGCCACTTGCTGCAGGCACCTACTTTCCACCTAAGTCGCGGTAAGCTCTTCGTATATCAAATGCAACTTCAATTAATTGTTTAAACTCTTTTGCAGCTACGGCATGCCCGCATTTTCACTGGTGCTGGAGTCTATAGCCCGCAAATGGCAAACAGATCGTGCATCTTTAATGCAAGCTGGCTCCACGCTGCTCAGTGCCATGCAATCTAATCAGAATGCTACGGCTGTACCAGAAGCCGCTTTTGAGCCTGGCAGCGCTGATGCCAAGCTAGCTGAAGCCATTTCCACGCATAAGCAGCGTTTTGATCAGTCCCTGGGCGGCTTTGGCCTGCATCCAAAGTTTCCCGAGGTGCCACGGCTCAACTTTCTATTCCATGCATATTTAGTCTCTAAAGATGTGGATGTATTGGATATGGTTTTGGAAACGCTGGACTACATTGGTCGCGGTGGTATTAATGATCATGTTTTTGGTGGCTTTGCACGCTACTCCGTGGATCAAGCCTGGCATGTGCCACACTTTGAAAAAATGCTATACGATCAAGGGCAACTAATGGCGGCTTATGCCAATGCCTATAAGTTGACTCACGGCGAGCAATACCTGACCAATGCCGACAAGATCTATGAGTATTTGATAAAAGATTTGCGGCATCCTGCAGGCGGTTTCTATGCTGGTGAGGATGCCGATTCTTTGCCCAAGCATGAAGATAGCGTTAAAGTGGAGGGCGCATTTTATGCATGGACTTGGCATGAAGTCGAGGAGGCGTTTGAGTCTGCGGCAGAGCGTTTTGGTGATACCAGCCCAGCACGCGCCTTTGAGATCTATGCGTTTCACTATGATTTAAAGCCGGACGGCAATGTTGCGCCATCTAGTGATCCACAAGGCCATCTGACAGGCCAAAATATACTCATTGTGCGTGGTTCCAATGAAGATACCTGTTCCAACTTTAATCTAGAGCCTGCAAAGCTGCAAAAAGTATTAGATATTGGCAACGATGTGCTGCACATAAAGCGTGAACTACGCCCGCGTCCTCATTTGGACACTAAGATCATTTGCGCTTGGAACGGACTGGTGCTCTCGGGACTCTCAAAGCTGGCCAATTGTTGCACTGACAAGCGGGAAACGTATATTAAAACAGCCAAAACCTTGCTAGAATTTTTGCGCACGCAGATGTACGATGCAGAGCAAAAGATATTACTGCGCTCATGCTATGGATTAGGCGTGGATCAGGATGCGCTGGAGCAAAACAGGTGCATTAGCTTTGAACACTTATAAAAGTTCTGCTTATAGTGTTGTTGCTTGATTACAGCACGCGCATTGAGGGCTTCCTGGATGATTATGCCTTTTTGATCAAAGGTCTGCTGGACTATTACAAGGCTACGCTGGACAGCAGCGTTTTACAATGGGCTAAGCAGTTGCAGGACATACAAGACAAGCTCTTCTGGGATGAGCAAAATGGCGCCTATTTCTTTTCGCAAGAGGGCTCACCTAATGTTATAGTACGACTTAAGGAAGGTGTGTAACCGGCATCCTTAAATTGTAAATAGAAAGCTTTACCATTTTTTTTTCGTAGATCACGATGGCGCGGAACCTTGCGGAAATAGCGTTGCTGCACGCAATCTTACCTTGTTGGCGCATTATTTCGATGAGGAGATTTATCGTGAGCGCGTTACCAAGCTACTCAACTATTTTGCTGATGTTAGGCCTTTTGGGCATGCGCTACCCGAGATGTTGTCGGCGCTGCTGCTGCATGAGCATGGTCTAGACCTGGTAGCGGTGGTTGGTCCGGATTCAACGGATACCGCACGCTTTGTGCAAATCTGCCGCAAGTTCTATGTACCGGGCATGATTATTTTGCATGTGGATCCACAGCAGCCAGACGGTGCTTGTAATCAGCGCATGCAAACCAAGTTTAAGATGGTCAATGGCAAGACTACTGTATATATATGTCACGATCGTGTCTGCCGCATGCCCGTGACGGATCCCACACAGCTGGAAGAGAATTTGATGGCGAACTTCTTTAAGGAGCGCATCTAAGGCAATACTCGAATTATTATTAGCTACCAATAATGCTTATGACTTGACTTGTATTTTGTTTAGTTTGTTGTTTCACTTGTAAAGCGAAACCTTGGTTCCCGGAACTTTACTCTACTTTACTATATAGAACGTAGCATTAAGATTGTTGTTGTTTTATTGCAAGGGATGCAGCGGCCGCAACCTTGGCTTTGTTGTGTTATTGATAAGAAAACACACATTTGTCTCTTCACAAATACAACACATTTTGTGCATTTATTGGAATCGTTTGTTTGGGGCAGTGAAGCTTCGTGCAACAACGACAGCAACGAAATACTTAGTGGCTGTTTACATTGTGGTTGTTGCCGTTGATACAAGCCAACACACGCCCCGCACACGCCTAAAAACTAAGCTAAACTAAATGCCCGCGCTGGGGCTGGAGCTGTGTCTGCACCGAATATAGTCACCATATTCGGCATAAGACGCATCAGCCATTAGCGCAAAAGAACTAAATGTATGGAGAGAACAGTTCGGTAATCGGTAATTATAATCGTAATAATAGTAGTAGCAATAAAAATAATTTAGTTGAAATTCACATTCATCACATTGGTTTGCACTCAGCGGCGAACCATTTGCCGACTATCAGTGCCTCTCTACCCATTGCGGTGGTGCGGTACGCTAAACGCTGCTGTTCAGGTATCTGCATCGTTGAAGCTCATGGCCGCATCAAAGCTGTCGACAATGGTTTCCATGCGCTCAAAGTGTTCAAACCTGGCGAATTTGCGTTCCATGCGTGTATGAGAATGCCGGCGAGAGTGCCTTGTGCGCTTGAAAAACCGAAAGCGTGTGTCCTCCTCCTCTTCATCGTACTCTGGCGCGGAGACAGAATCTTCGTCGGTCTCGCGCAGAAACTCCTTCGGATCGCGGTGAATTTTAAAAATTTTTGTCGCCTCATGTAGCTTGGATATGGTACGCGAGGCGTTAATAATGCCGCGCTCAGCCAGCGGCTTGTGCGGACGATTCTTAACGCTAGCCATGCGATTGGTTATGGAGACAACGTTAAAAAGTTTTGACAGTTCGGAATCAATACAACGCGATTCCCGACGCAGGTTCTTGCCGTTTTTTACATAAATAAAATGGTTGATTTGATTATCCGCTACCAGGCTGGCGGTGGGTGAGCTACCATTGGCGCTACCATTATTGCCATTGGCCGTAAGCAGCGTGGGTGTGGAGGGCGGCGCTGGTGGGGGTGCAGGTACATGCGGCATTGTATAGCAACGCCGTCTTTCGTACAGGTTGGCGACATTATAACGACTAAGTTGACAAGAGTTTAACTCGAGTTCCTCGTGATCTAAGGTCGGCATGTCCATAGCCTGCAGCGGGCAGCAGCACCCATCAAAATTTTGTGTGTATGTCAGTGTGTGTGTGTGTGTGCGGATGGGTGCGTTTCCAAGTAAGGGAGTTGGGGCAGACGGAAAAAAAACACACAGCGCATTAATTAAAACATTTAAAATGCCAGCGAATGCATTTTAAATAGAATTTGCTTTACCTGTCGCAGTAAACCTTCCACTTCGGAGTATTGGCGATCTGTCAGACGATGTAGTTGATCCATTTTTGCTAAACATAACAAAAATATATCTTCCTCTTCGTCTTTAGTTTTGCCATTCACTGCAGGTGTTTTCGTTTTCGTGTGCACATCCAGTGTTGTACAACGTAAATCGAGTGTAACAGCGCAACAATTAGAAAGAGAGAGGAATTGTAAAAGCTCATTAACAGCCCTATAACATGTAGAAAGAGAAAAAAAACAAGTCTGTTTATGTAGGAATTAAGAGTGACATTGCCAAACTTACTATACTTACTAGAATTTACTACATATATTTAAAGTTAACAAAAATTTCAACTAGTATATACAACAATAAAATATGTGGTCATGGAAATAACCACGATGACCTAATAGACGACCGCGACCGAGATAGTAAAAGAAAAGTTTTAATCATGAATCATTAATACTTTGCAAAGTTCGTCGTCTTTTAAGCAGTTATTTTATTTAAAACAACAAAAAAGAAGTCCGAATCGTTCGTCTTTCATTATGTTGTATCGTTAGCTTGGCAGGTTCTTTAGA
The DNA here is from genome assembly GCA_035041775.1 of Chymomyza caudatula. Taxonomy (NCBI): domain Eukaryota; kingdom Metazoa; phylum Arthropoda; class Insecta; order Diptera; family Drosophilidae; genus Chymomyza; species Chymomyza caudatula. The sequence continues at coordinate 11,029,984 of JAWNKW010000142.1, forward strand.
AAGGCCGAAAAAAACCGCATAGCTGCCGATTGTTTTTGTTATTGTTTTTGCTACAATATAAAAAGTAATACATACAGTGAAGCAAACAAGTTTAGGCCCAGCGATATTTCCAAAGTTTGGCTGGAAATTTAAACAGTTGTTGGCATACATAGACGATAGCTATCGATAATTCGAAAATTATCGAACAATAATTAAAAACAAGATCCTGTCTTTCGGAAATTTGTTATTTTGGAAGAACTGACGACATATGCTGTAAAAGGGAAATACAAAAATAAATATATATATGAATTTAATTTTATCAACTAAACACAAAATTTAGTAGAGAACAACAACAATAAAATCCCAAACTATTTTTTTATTTTGTAAATAGTTGGCTTCCCGTCTTTAAAACTCTCTTCCATGGTAGCCACCTCTGTGTAACGTATTTCGTATTCTTAGAAGTTTTCCTTTAAATATCGGTCCAGCCTTGAGCTGCATAAAGAAGCTGCTGAATATTTTCCGAATTCGCCAAAATCTTTACAACGCCATATATTTTGAGCACTATAACCGATTTTTAGCCTAGTTGGATTTTTGTTTACGCCTAGAATCTATATCTTCGGAACGATGTCTTTACAGGTTCCCGCTAGAGGTCAGAAGCATGTTTCCCTAAATCCCTATATCTTCCAAGCCAAAAAAACTGTTCAGTTTCCACGCTCTTATTTTCAAATTTTCGATAATAAATAAAATAGTAGGCTGGTATTTTGCATTTTACAAATTTAGTTTACAACTCACAAATTTTTAGTTAAACATTTCAGTCTAAAATTCAATTTGAAAGTGTTCACATCGTGGAAAAATAATTTGAAATTAAAAAGTTTAAAAATTGTAAAAAAGTGAGAAAAAAAATTTAAAAATTGTAAATTGAATTTTTGTAATGTAAATACTTTTTTTTTTTAGTGTAAAAAGGTATTATAGATTTGGCCAATGTATGTAACAGGCAGAATGAGGCGTGGCAGATTAAAGATTCCATGGGAAAAAATGACCAGAACCAATAGTCGAGTCGATATGTCCATATCATACTTTAGTTGAATTTCCCGGAGTGTAGGTAATAAACAAAATCAATGTCAACTGTCAAAATAAAGTAATATACTTAATTTCTAGAATGTCATTTGTTTAGAAATGATTATAAAAACAGAAACGAACAACTATTTCACCCCACAGCCGGCGACTTATGCGTAACATCCTGAGAATATTCAAGCAATTCCAATACGACTTAGTACTTACCAAGCTCTGGTTTTTCATCTGTTGATGTATTCCTCGTAGATGTCTTGAAACGCGTTTTTTTTGTAATAGTTCAAAATATCCAATATAATTTTTTATAGAAGTTCACAATTTAGTTGGTAAATTTTTTATTAATTTTGTTTTGGAATATGTGTTCTCACTGATGTGAGTAATAATGTTGTATTTCAATCAATAAAAATGTTTACTTACCTTGAAAGGTCACTGTTTTGCCATTCATTCTTATATCTGCCACACATCGTTCATGCTGTTCGTTCTTATGTCTGCCACACATCATTTCTAGGCTATAATAGCTTTAATTTCTGGAAACAACCTTCACAGCACTTATTTACGTACTGCACGGCACGTATTTACATCCCATTTCAATATATAAAAGTCAAGTTAGCTTTAGTTTCTAGTATTTTTTTTTATTATTTTGGTATCTTCTTAACTGGCCATAACAACCCGTTATCGGGTTACGGCCTGATGTAAATACATTCTTTCATTGCAATTGTGGTTTTATGTGGTGGGTCCCAAACCCTACGCACAACCCTTTTGGTCTCGACCCAATGTCTTTGTTAGTCGCCTCATACCCGTATCAGCCTTTTTCTTTAAAAGTGTTCTTAAATGATTTACATAACATCGCAAATCAGTTTCTTGTTTCCATTTCATCTCTGTCCATCCTAGTTTTTCAGCGTCCTGGGCACTGATTAGTCCTGCCAGTTCCTTCCATTGACATTCTCAATAATGTTGCTTTCATTTGTAGCTCTGTTACTATACGGAGTGGTGTTAGATCCATTAGAACCTCCAATGCTGCTGTCGCACAGGATCTTTTTGCAATTGTTATACATATACATTCATTCTACTTCTCCAGGCGATTGCTCCTTATGTAAGCATCGGTTTTATTACCGAAATCACTACGATTGCGTGTTTACATAGTAGCAACAATAGTTCCTTTGTTGATTTGTATATGGCCTGAGACCTTGAAGATTGTTTTGCTAACATTTTTTTTAAACAAAAACCCTCTGGACAAGAAAAGATATGAATGTTTTTAAATAGGATAACTGGACTATTCGATTCAATTGAAAAGGATCCCATCAAAGAAGCTGCTGAAAAACTAACATCTGAAACAAGTCTACTTACGGAATAGTCAACGGCGAGAAGAACTATGACGCTTATTATCCCATTAATGTAGGCGCAATTGTTTCAGAAGTTAGATTATCAGCAGCTTCTTTGATGGGATTCTTTTCAATTGAATCGAATAGCCCAGTTATCCTATTTAAAAACATTCATATCTTTTCTTATCCGAGGGTCTTTGTTTTAAAAAAATGTTACAAAACTATCTTCAAGGTCTCAGACCATATACAAATCAACAAAGGAACTATTGTTGCTACTATTTAAACACGCGCAATCGTAGTGATTTCTGCAAAAAAAAAGTTACGTTAGAATATAAGTGTGCACGCTCGTGATTTGTTATGACATAACATTCAGTTCTATGATCCCCTCTAATACTTGCATTCAAAATGGTTGTGACCAAAATCAAGGTATCTCTTCTGCGGTTGGTGGGGTTGCAGTGCGACAACACGAACAGACGGAAATGGCTATATCGACACGTTTAGTTCTATGATCCGGACTAATACTTTTATACAAAATGGATGTGGTGGGTTGTCGCATTCTTGCCATCGTAATATCGTATCTTTAAACTGTATTAAGTTTCTGATCCAGATTGGATAAATATATATTGGTTATGCTGTTTGCCTTCTGGAATTGCTTGAATATTCTCAGGATGCTTCGCATAAGTCGCCGGCTGTGGGGTGAAATAGTTGTTCGTTTCTGTTTTTATAATCATTTCTCAACAAATAACATTCTAGAAAATAAGTATATTGCTTAATTTTGACAGTTGACATTGATTTTATTTATTACCTACACTCCGCGAAATTCAACTACAGGAAGATATGGACATATCGACTCGATTATTGGTTCTGGTAATTTTTTCCCATGGAATCTTTGATCTGCCACGCCTCATCCTGCCTGTTACATACATTGCCCAAATCTACAATACCCTTTTACACTAAAAAAAAAAAGTATTTAATTCACAAAAATTCAATTTACAATTTTTAAATTTTTTTTCTCACTTTTTTGCACTTTTTAAACTTTATTTTCAAATTATTTTTCCTCGATGTGAACACCTTCAAACTGAATTTTAGACTGAAATGTTTAACTAAAAATTTGTGAGTTGTAAACTAAATTTGTAAAATGCAAAATACCAGCCTACTATTTTATTTATTATCGAAAATTTGAAAATATGAGCGTGGAAATTGAAAATTCATGAAAACCAAACACGCACACAACGAAACAACTAGACACACCGATAGCACACACTCACAAATGAAGACACGGCTTCCACCTTCATTTCCTTCCTTCGACAGCCGTATTGAAGCGCTTTCGCACAGGAGCTTTTTTCCTCTATACGCAGAAGCTGCTGGTATCTAAACATTCCCCTTTATGTGTGCAACGACTTAGTACTTACCAAGCTCTGATTTTTCATCTCTTGATGTATTCCTCATAGATGTCTTGAAACGTGTTTTTTTTTGTTATAGTTCAAAATATCTAATATAATTTTTTATAGAAGTTCACAATTTAGTTGGTAAATTTTTTATTTATTTTGTTTTGGAATATGTGTTCTCACTGATGTGAGTAATAATGTTGTATTTCAATCACACTTTTAGGTCTACCTAAAAACGAAAAGCCAACTTGATGAAAAAAAAAAATCTGGTAAGTAAAACTTCTAAAATAGAAGATAGTAGCTGAGCGAGTCTTTTGGGAAGACCTCGAAGACGAGGGAATACAGGGTACGCTGTTGACGTTACTCTCATCGCACAGCGATGAAGATGAAGACTCTCTGTGATATAATACAAAAGGTATCAAACAACCCTTCCTCATTTTCTTCTTCTTCTTCCTCTTCTTTATCTTCCCCTTCCTTTTCCCCTTTCCTCTTTTTCTTCTTCTTCCTCTTCCTTTTCGACTTTTTCTTTCCCTTCCTGCTCCTTCTCCACCTTCCCGATCCCTTTCCGGTCAGCCTTCCCGTTCCTATTAATAGGCGTTTACCCACTCTGTGAACATTTTACAAAAGTAAGCGGAGGTTTTATGTCATGTTTTGTAGTTCTAACCGTTCGTCCTTTTGCTCGCTCTGATCGCCAACCCCCGTACCTCATTCGGGGTAGATCAAATTCTTCTTCCCGTTCCCCTTTCCGTTCTCGTCACCCGTTTTAGTAGGTGTTGCCAGACTCTATGCACAGTTTTGGGAAAAATAAAAGTAGGCTTTGAGAATTTTTGTCATTTTATGTTGTTTTACGCTTTTTTTTCGGGGAAACTGGTTAAGATATTGCCACAAAAAATAGCCTAATAGCCATAGACAAATGTAAATTTGTCAGTTCGAACTTCCCAATAGGAAAATGTTTGCAGGCATATAGATCTTATGAAAAGATAAATAAAAGTGGATACTTCCGTTCCCATTTTACCGTATTCTGGACTTAGTGTTTATGGGGGAAAAATGGTACAGGGTATTCCAATGTCAGGCATGGTGGCCGAACGTCTGCATCAAATTTTTTTGTTTTCTTTTAGCAGAGAAATATCTGCTCCAATATCTACTATTAATGTCAATTTTGAAATTGTGCTCTCGTTTAAAACGCTTATCAAAATATTGAGACTCAGATTGATATGGAAGATCCTACCGTCATGCTTGCTAATTGCTGAGCTCCTGAGGGGTCGCCTGGTTTTCCGACTGGCTCGCTTGTACAACGCGTACGTTGTGTTGTTGGTTACTGTAGTTGCCGTTGTTTTGTCTATGGGTTTGGTTACTTCTGTAGCGGTTAGTGTATTTTTTTTATTTTGTAAATGGTTGGCTTCCCGTCTTTAAAACTCTCTTCCATGGTAGCCACCTCTGTGTAACGTATTTCGTATTCTTAGAAGTTTTCCTTTAAATATCGGTCCAGCCTTGAGCTGCATAAAAAAGCTGCTAAATCTTTTCCGATTTCGCCAAAATCTTTACAACACCATATATTTTGAGCACTATAACCGATTTTTAGCCTAGTTGGATTTTTGTTTACGCCTAGAATCTATATCTTCTGAACGATGTCTTTACAGGTTCCCGCTAGAGGTCAGAAGCATGTTTCCCTAAATCCCTATATCTTCCAAGCCAAAAGTGAAATATAAAAGTCTATGGAAAACTTATTGCCTCCAGTCAAAAGTTTAAAAATTGCTGAATAATGTACTAAAACCAGCACTGCGTCATGCGCTTTCATCACAGCCAACACTGTAAGTAAATACATTTACTGAGATGTGTTGCCTGTGCCTAAACTTTTTGTTTTCACTGTATGAGCTGAGTTTGAGCCTGCCGATGTTTACTTACCTTGAACGATCATTGATTTGCTGTTCGTTCTTATGTCTGCCACACATATTTTCTAGGCTATAATAGCTTTAATTTCTGAAAACAACCTTCACAGCACTTATGTATTTACATCCCATTTCAATATATAAAAGTCAAGTTAGCTTTAGTTTCTAGTATTTTTTTTTTATTATTTTGATGTCTTCTTCTTAACTGGCCATAACAACCCGTTATCAGGTTACGGTCTGATGTAACTGTTCAGTTTCCACGCTCATATTTTCAAATTTTCGATAATAAATAAAATAGTAGGCTGGTATTTTGCATTTTACAAATTTAGTTTACAACTCACAAATTTTAGTTAAACATTTCAGTCTAAAATTCAATTTGAAAGTGTACACATCGTGGAAAAATAATTTGAAATTAAAAAGTTTAAAAATTGTAAAAAAGTGAGAAAAAAAAAATTTAAAAATTGTAAATTGAATTTTTGTGAAGTAAATACTTTTTTTTTTTAGTGTAAAAGGGTATTATAGATTTGGCCAATGTATGTAACAGGCAGGATGAGGCGTGGCAGATCAAAGATTCCATGGGAAAAAATGACCAGAACCAATAGTCGAGTCGATATGTCCATATCATACTTTAGTTGAATTTCCCGGAGTGTAGGTAATAAACAAAATCAATGTCAACTGTCAAAATTAAGTAATATACTTAATTTCTAGAATGTTATTTGTTTAGAAATGATTATAAAAACAGAAACGAACAACTATTTCACCCCACAGCCGGCGACTTATGCGAAGCATCCTGAGAATATTCAAGCAATTCCAATACGACTTAGTACTTACCAAGCTCTGGTTTTTCATCTGTTGATGTATTCCTCGTAGATGTCTTAAAACGCGTTTTTTTTTGTAATAGTTCAAAATATCCAATATAATTTTTTATAGAAGTTCACAATTTAGTTGGTAAATGTTTTATTTATTGTGTTTTGGAGTATGTGCTCACTGAACTGAGTAATAATGTTGTATTTCAATCAATAAAAATGTTTACTTACCTTGAAAGGTCACTGTTTTGCCATTCATTCTTATATCTGCCACACATCAGTTGAAGGCTATATTAGCTTTAATTTCTGGAAACAAAAATCTCATTCGCCATATAAAAGACAAGGTAGTTTTAGTTTCTGGTATAGTTTGTATTTTGGAATCAGTCTTTTCTTTAAAAGTGTTCTTAAATGAGTTACATTTATTGTTGCTTTGATCGCAAATCAGTTTCTTGTGGTCATCATTAGGCCCCTAGTTTAAAATATGCATACATGAAATGGTATGCAAGAGCCAATATGCACCTGCTTAGATACAAATGCTAAGATGCAGTTGCTTAGAGACGCAGTAGAGCATATTGACAGGGCCAGCAGTCCAATAGTGTAACAACGTTTCTGGCCAATTCTCCAAATGTTGGCACGTTGTACAAAATTGTCTACCATGTGGATATTTATTACAAAGCCACTACGTGCCTAGTGAATCTACACAAGAAACTGTTTGGACAATGGGTGGGATTAAGATAGTCGTCACACGCTCTAACGGCTATGCAGCGACGAATCTTAATCCCTATGAGTTAGATGGGTGGCGCCTAAAACTTGCCGAGCACAGAGCCGTTAAGGCCCCTACCGTGTTGTTAAGCATACCTTGCACGAACGGCGAAATCATAGCCGTCGTAGTGCAACTGTAAAATTGGATGTTTATGACAAAAGTCAAAAATTGTTTTAATTTGTTGGTTAAATTTCCCAAGGAAATTTGTTTTGCCAGGCGAACGCCAAAACGATTCCTGTTGCGCCAGATCCAAGTTCAAGGCGTCAACTTCAAGCCGTGCGCAGTCGGCTAACAGGCACAAGATACCCACAAGGAGCAGCAAGCACGAAGCTAACCAACAGACGCAAAGCTTGGAGCCAAGTCAGAAATTTGGAACGCGCAAAAGATATCGCTTAAGCGAACACTTAAGCGGTTGTTTTTTTTGCCGCCTTGGCAAAGGACCCGCACAGCAATACAAACGCTATCGCAAACAACAGCTGCCAAATGGAGCATTCCAAGCCGGCCGTAACCAGTTTAAAATACGCCAATTTAGCAGCCATGTACACGCTGCGTCTGCGCTGCGCAGGCACAAAGCTAAGGCAACGGGTTGAGGCACCTCAGGCAGACAAAGTAGACTAATGCAACACCAAGACGGCCGTAAACGTTGACTATGGCGCAGCTCTATAAAAACTACGCCATCAGCCTGAGCTCAATCATATGCAGCTCCAGGGAACTGCACACAACTGATACCCAACGCTAATATCGTTGCTAGTAAGAAGTGCGCCAATGTCAACGTTTTAGCCTGCGGCGAAATGCATACGCCTACCTTGCCCGTCCAAAGTGCCTCGCGGTGTGTGGTAAACATAGCTTACCGCAAGAGGTTCGAGTTGTTTCAAGTTGAATATCAGAAGAATTTCTCTTCTCAAAGTGACTGGCGTTCATAGCCAAATGCAGCCGCATGTGCGGCGTGAGTGGAGATAGAATGTATGTAATGGTAAGCCGCCAAATCTGCGCCGGTGAGTGCTCAAAAAGCGACCACAGCAGTAACTTGGTGAGCGCCGAGCAGCTCAGACAAAGCGGCTACCGGAAAATTTCTATGTGGAGTAGGTGAGCACTGCTCTGCTTACCGGCACACTACATATGCAAGAATGAGCGAGATGAACTAAAACTTAACTAAGAGAGCCAAAGCTCTCTCTGCTGCTTCTTCTTCTTCTGCGTCGTCGTCGTCGTGTCGTCATCGCTGTTGTTGTTCCGATTGTTCTCACTTTTGTGATGGCCAGCGCCACGGAGTTAGCTTCATGTTGTTGAATGGAAAGTAGTAAGTGTGAGGGAGGAGCATGACAAGCGGCGCGTCGGTTGGGCGCCCTGCGCCAACTATTTGTTGTTGTTTAATTTGATGCCGATGACGTCATGCTCCTCTTGATGCGTGCGTGTGTGGTGCTTTCTATTCGTCGTCGCCCTTACGCTTGCGGCACTGCTCCAACGTATGACCACGGAAATTGCAGTAGGTGCAACGTTTGGTGCCTTTGGCACCACGCAGTGGTCCTGTGGCTGCAGACATATCTTCCTGATTGTTATGCTCGATGATGCGGCCTTGTTCCAGCAGTTCGCGGAATGTCTTGACATTCTGGCGAGGTATGTGTTTGCGGTATTTGATGTTTAGCAACCCATAGAGAAAGTCCAACTCAGTCTCTTCGTCATGACGGCCCTCCGGCAGTTGGGCAAGAAGTGCGCGTTTTTGAACCACAAAGGTGTCAATGGCGACAATGTCCTCTTGCTTCTTTTCAAAGAACTCCATATAGACCTGATAGCCTGGCTTGGTAGGCGAAAAGTGTTCGCGTATAAGGCCAATAGCATCATTCCAGGTCTTGGCTTCCTTGCGTACGCCCTGCCACCAAGTCGAGGCAATGCCAGAGAATAGCAGCGAAATGCCCCTCAGTGCGTTTTCATCGGAGATGTTCTCCAGCTCCTTAAATGTTACCATGCTGGTGATGAATTCCTCGACCTTTTCATGGTCGCGTTCGCCACAAAAGCGACTGGTGCAGTTGGCAAAGCTTAACGTCGGCTTTGCAGTAGCGATTTGAGCCGTTGTGGTAGCTGCACTGCCCGCAGCACTCACTGCGGACACGCGTACAGCTTCGATGAGCTCACGCAGCTGCTCGTTGGTCATTTGTATGGTTTGTGCCATGACGGTTCGATTGAATGTGTTGTTGGATTCTAAAATAGAAGCACTATCGCGTTGTTTTTGGATACAAGTTTTGTTGTTTGTATGTGTAGTTGTGGACTAGTGTGTGACAATATTTCAGCGTACAAAGCCAAAGCGTGTTTGCGAATGTTGCCGTTGAATTGTTCCACAAGTTTTGCCGACATTTGTGACTCCGCCTAGCCGTTTTATACGATTTGTTGTGAAATACAATTTCGAAAAAGCTTCGGCGATTGAGAGACCGGCACTTGAGAGAGAACGGAGAGCCTTTTGCTTGCAATTTGCTGTTGCCGGCTCACATATGACTCATTTTCCATCCATTTGTATTTTACCATTTAAGCAGGAAAACAAAAAAAGTGCAATGGTACCGTTCAAAATTAGTTTGCCATAATTTCACTACTCATAGAACACTCTCTATAGAATTCTTAAGATTTTCGCGAATATCGGTAATTTAGAGGAAGCTACACTCAAGCGCATCCACCTTCATAGCCAATCGAGGTAGGTAGGTAAACGATCACCTACCAGAGTTATGAAAAGGTCTAAATGTGGCAGTTTTGACTGCCTTGGTACCACCAGTTTTTCTGATGCAATACGCCATGTTACACGTGTTTATATTTTCTCTGGATTTCAATAAATAGATTAAGCATTAGCCGTGCACGACAGTAGGAAAGTAGACACCATGAATAGAGGACTGACTGCATTAGGCGAAGCACCAAGCTTGAAAAAAAAAACAGTGCACTGCCCCAAAGACGTAGACGATGACGATGGAGTATGACTATGGTCAAAGAAATAAACTTAGACATGGACTTTTCGATGACCAAGAAAAAAAGGACTAACAAGAAGAAGTATTTGGAAAATTTACTTGCCGACAAACAAAAAGAAAAAACTGTAGATAAGGAAAACGCCGAGGACAACAGTACATCGTGGACTAGGCCTGACGACGACTACACATACGATTTCTTAATTAAACGAGTCTTTGAAACTATACTTGATAAAAATCCCGACATGGCTGTGGGACGTAAACCAAAGTTTGTAATGCGAACTCCCCAGGTATTTCGCCTTGGTACCAAAAAGACAGCATTTGCCAATTTTTTGGATATCGCAAAAGCGTTACGTCGACTACCAAAGCACTTACTGGACTTCTTATTGGCTGAGTTAGGTACCAGTGGCGCCATGGATGGTCAACAGCAACTTATTATTAAGGGCCGCTTTCAGTCCAAGCAGATCGAAAATGTATTGCGTCGCTATATAAAAGAGTATGTTACTTGCCACACGTGCCGCTCCCCGGAAACCATATTACATAAAGATACTCGATTGGTATTTCTGCAATGTGAGTCTTGTGGCTCTAGGTGTTCTGTAGCCAGCATTAAGTCTGGTTTCCAAGCTGTAACCGGCAAGCGTGCAGCTATACGAGCCAAAACTTTATAGGGTAACTGATAAGGATTATAGGATGTACAAACAAAAGAAATAACTGTAAAATAAGTATTTGCTTACAGTAGTTTAATTTTCATTTCAGTTAACGTTTTCTTTCGGGGTTTCACATTGTGGTTTTTTGAGAGGAAAAGACACACATTCGCCTTCGCATATAAAGTACACTAAAATTCCACTATATGTACATATTGAGCCAAAGCCACCAAATTTGGAGTGAAGACTCATTTGCTCATGTGTGAGTGTAATCATCGAAACTATATTGACCTTTTGGCAACATAATCCCCATCCCCCTTCCAACAAAATCGGCTCAAGAATAAGAAAGTTATGAACATACAAATTATTGCCTCATAATAATACATTTCCCAATTAAAGAATGCTTATATTTAGATCGGACATGCAACAAAAGGCGTAAGCGAAGATATTTAAGCTCCTATTTTTCCATTTGCTACATGTACTGTTTTTGGGAAAAAAGAGTACACGTTATCCTAGAGAAGACAGTCAGAAGACTGTCTGTATCATTTATTTGTATACCCTTGTATACTATGTGTATAGATTTGTGCAATGTATGTAACAGGCAGAAGGAGGCGTGGCGTACCATATGTTCCATCGGCAAAAAGTTGAGTGAGTTGATAGATCTACGAGACGAGTTTGTCGAATATAGTTGATATATGCCCCCAATTCCCCTCACCAGACTTTCGCGGTTTATAGCCGCAACGTTTAGTCTATCGATTTGAAACTTGGCACAGGTTTGCGCCTGTTATCAAAATCGGATAAATACAAGTTATAGTCAAAAATGTGCTATAAACTACTCCAAATTTCCACTACATGTAGATATGGATATATTTGAGTTAGAATTACAAAATTTGGTGTGGAGACTCGTGTTAGCCTAATCATAAGTTCACTTTTTTTCAATAGAATCCCCCCTTCCCCCGCAATAGATTTACCCTAATTACTGTCACACCCCTTAATGTTGATTCGAAAATTCCCACAGACGTTTATAAATGTGTTTTTGATCTATATTTCGAAATTTAAGAACATTGGCCTTAAAATACTGAAGTAATACTCGTAAAAGTAATTTTTGCCACCAAAATAACCAACTTCCCAATAGGAAAACTTCTCAATTGAAACTTCCGAATAGGAAAATGCTTACTGTCATATAGAACTTGTGAAAAGAGGCAAAATAGAAGATACTTTCGTCCCCATTTTACCGTATGCTTGATTTAGTGTTTATGGAGGAAAAAGGCTACAGGGTATTCCACTGTCGGGCACCGTCCCGACTTTTCTATATGCAGAAGACTGTGTGTATCACAGTGCTTAGTAACTAATTAATCGATTTCGCGCTGTTGTGAAATCTACACGCTGTTTTTCCGCTTTTGGCCATGAAAACAATCGTTTGAATGCGATTTTAAAGATAAATTCTATAGAACATGTATAAATATAATTTCCTAGTCATAATAGTGCCCAAATTATTAAATATTGAATTTTCTAAACTTTGGCATTTGCACCCATTTGTTGGCATTTTCAGTTCAGTGAAATCTTAGAATAGAATTGTTTTTGGTTGTATTGAATTATTTCAATTAGCTACTTTGAAAAGTAGTCAAAACCATTTGTTTTCATTTTTAAAGTAAAAAAATATGTCTAAAATACTGATTAAATCACATGCACATCAAAATGTGCGATATTAACATTGTTGTTTTCCTTATCTCGTACATTTTTCTTAGAAGTAGTTTTTATTTTTATCAGAAATATTTTAATTTATATATATGTATTTGACTTTACAGTCAAACCTGCTTAAGTTGGCCACCAATTCTTGAACCGTGAGTGACGATCTTAAGCAGGTTTCAATGTATACACATTGACTTTACATACATACATTTCTACAAACCAATTAAACTTGACAACGGAGAGAAATATTTGTGAGAAATAAATGAAATTATGAGCAACAAACTAAGAAGCCGGCTTTTCGAATTCGAAAGCTTTTTTTATTTGTTGTTTGTTATTTTTATCATTTCACAATGAGCAAAAAGCTGATGCGGCAAAAGTTGTTGCCATCCGCTCAGTTGACAGTTGAAAAAACACATCGGCGAGTGCTTGTGCGTTTCATAACTCCGATGGTTTGTTTGCTTTTTCAACAGTTAAGATGACTCAGTTGTCGGACGAACAGTTTCGCATACTCATAGAAGCCATACGAGCCTTGGCGCCGCCACTAGCAGAGGAAACGAAATCCAAGGGAAGTTTTAGTAATTGCAAAGTGCGGTTTAGCGGTCAACGAGATCATGATGCAGTCGAAGAGTTTATCACAGCTATAGAAACATACAAGGAAGTGGAAGATATCAGTGATAAAGATGCGCTAAGGGGAATCTCATTGCTGTTTGATGGCATCGCTGTCACCTGGTGGAAAGGCGTGCGGCGGGATGTAAAAACCTGGCAAGATGCATTGTCGCTCTTAAGCGAACATTTTTCACCCACAAAACCTTCCTATCAAATCTACATGGAGATTTTTGAGACCAAACAGGAACAAGGTGAGGTCATAGATGCGTTTATATGCAAAAAACGCGCGCTGCTGGCAAAGCTGCCAGAGGATCGACATGATGAAGAAACGGAACTGGATTTCGTATATGGCTTACTCACATCCAAATACAGAGAGCACATACCACGGCATGAGATAAAAACTTTTCGTGAGCTGCTAGAGCGCGGACGCACTGTGGAGCGCACGAAACACTGAGCAAAAAACTGTTGTGATTGTTTTAGTTTTAAGTGTCGAAATTAAGTTGCAAGTTATAACTTATATATAAAATAAATAAGCATTAATAAGGAAAAAGTTCAAATTCGTTTGCTACACCAACACAACTTCTGATATTTTATTCTGCTTTGTTTTAATAAAATAGCAAGTAATAACAATAGAAATTAAATAAAATATAAAATAAAAATCTATAAATTCATTCAGTTTTATATTTAAACCAGCAGCAACTAACAAAAAATTGATGCTGACAGTCGGGACTGTCCCCGACAGTGGGATACCCTATACTCATTTTTTTCAGGAAAATCAAATTTCTGTGTTAATTTTTGTATAGGTGGGCATAATAACGGTAACTGTACTACGGGGTTAGTGGGGATGATTCGGAAAAAGGTCAACATTGTTTGGTTTATAAGCCTAACATGAGAGTACGTACCCAATGTTAGCCTGTTGCAGTATATAGGAGAAGGGATTTAAAAATGGCATATTATTACCTATATTTTTTAAGGTTTCTATCCGATCTTAATAATTTGCACATGTATAGTAATTAAATGCGACTTATACTGACACTGGATTCTTTCTTCCAGTAGAGCCACCCCAGGCCTTAAAGGGTTGTGCGTATAGTTTGGGACCCACCATGTTGCATTGTCGTTGAAATGGTCGCCTTTCAGCAAGTCGACTCAATGTAACGGCCAAGGATTGCACTGAATTAAATTTCATGCTCTTTGACGTTCAGGCGTCACCTTTGGGGTGAGATTCACGGCCAAGCGATAAACAGTATTCTACTCATCGCGTGACATTTTGAAACTATCGATGTATCGATTTCGCGCATTTTACTCGAATGCGATATCATATGCGAGCGTTTGGTCGGCTGGGTTTTAAAATTATCGATACATTAGAGCAAAGCCATACACCAAAACATTAATCTTTATTTTATTTTCGCACGTGCGGGCTGCTGCTGTTTTATAAGGTATACAATAAATGTGCATTATTATTAATACAAAGTATTATTAAAGTGCATAACTTTAAATAAATGTAACTTTTAGTGCTCTTGTTTTTTCAACTAAAATTAAGCTGTTGTGCGCCGTGGCCCAACCTTAAATAACATTGAAATTAGTGCTGACCCGCACTTAATTGTTATGAAGTGCAAACGAAAGCGAATAACTAAAAGTTTTAAATATATATATATAGTACAATCGTGTGCATATATATTTTCACGCAATCATTGTGAAAGTGATAATGGTATATACTATATAAGAGTATTACTAAATCTAGAAATTCTTTACTTGTGAACTTTCAATTGTTGCTGCATTTGTGCGTATGCATGTACATATGTATCCACATAAGAAATACCTATGTACAATCGTATTGGCTCCACTAATCAAAAGATTATATTTTTATTGCGCGTGTCACTATCAGCTTCTGTGCTGTGGATCAAGTCAAGAATAATGATTGTATTATGTTATATACATTGCTAGTTTTTAAGAGGCGTTACTTGCATTTGATAAAGCATGTGACTTAAAGCTAAAAACCTTGTTCCCTTAGCTACCAATGAGTTTCTGCCCCCTGCCATAAATTTGTAAAGATTAACCGCACATTTCTTAGTTTATTTATAGTACGTGCTTATATACTAGGTTAATGCTTAGTTCGAAACTCTAAGGCAGCAGCATGTTCTTGTAAAGACACCTGTTTGGTTTTCTCTATACCGCCCACATCGATGGCAATTGAACCATTTCTTTTGAAGCTGAACCCATATAACTCTGACGATTCTCAATCGAAGTGTAATTTCTGAAGCAAACTTGACGCTAAACGGTTAAGATTGGTCGCAGCAATTCAAAGGTAATATTGATTATAATACTAGCTGCCCTCGTTTGCTTCGTTGCGCTTGCAAAAAACAACTTCTTGGTCGTCTAAAGAAAGAATTTGTACGAATGACCGAACAGTCAAAATTTGTTTATCGCATGACGGAGCTGACGGCTTATTTAAGCCTCCAAAAAACCGTACTACTCTTATTACCAATGGTTTCAGTGGTATGGGAGTTACCTCTTTTATGTAGTAAATTGGCATTAAGAAGCCGCACATACACAATCTAAGCTGGACATTATGAAAAAATGTGATGTGTGGTCCGTGCGACCCCCCATTTTGCCAATAGCTTCTTATCAGTAAGAGACATTGATTACATATGTCTCCGACACAAATTTCACTACTCTACTGCAAATGTTTGCAAAAATACAAGGAACGAAACCTTGTTTATATGTTAGAAGAACCATGCACACATTCTAAAAAAAACACACACAAATTACATGACTTTTTATATACATTAAATATATCTTTTGTTACATCTTTTGTGCCTTTACAAAAGATATCCGAAGAAGAAAAAAGATGTCGGTACTTGTATAATGTATTTTATCTGCCTGTTTGATTACGCTCAAAAATAGAGATAACAAAACTTAGAATCGTGGCAGAATACCTTTCGCGCTAGTATTAAATGATCGACAGATCGGTCATATGGCTAAGAAAACCTTATAAGAAGGGAAATCCTTAAGGCTCTTACGAAAACAGAGAAAGAGTGCTTCGGCGACCCAAAGAAAACTAATTTTGATGTATTAAAACGAAGATCGGTTAAATCTTTTGCAGAAATTGGTGTTTAAGTAAAACCGCAAAAGCTTAAATGCACCGAAAACTCTTGATGGATTTGTTTCAATGGTTTTGCGAACAATACGTCTAGTGGCTGGTAGTAGATGAAGACTACTTATTAGTTAGCATAGCCTACTAGATCCAATGTTGTTCAAGAACTAAGATGACAAATTCGTATAAAGTTTTGTGGCACATGCCCAATTCATAAGCATACATATCGAGATACCTTATAAAACAGTTTCAGTGTTTTATCATTTGAAAATACACAGTTTCCAACTGAATTTGCTGTTGCCTGCCATGTCTTACGCCGGCTATAATCAGCTGCACAACAGCGGAATGGAGCAAGACCAACAACAACTGGTTGCTAATACATACGATGTACTACAACGTTCCGGCAATAGCATACAGCGCTCTAACCAAATCGCTTCTGAAACCGAGCAATTAGGAACCGAGGTTTGTGTTCTCACATTATAAAATACTAATTGTGAATTTAAGCGTTTGTCAAACTTTTTAGGTACTCTCTGAATTGGGCGAACAACGTGAATCCTTGCTGCGCACAACAAGGCGCCTGGAAGATGCGGATCAGGAGCTAAGCAAGTCCCGAGTGATTATACGCAAATTGAGTCGTGAAGTTTTGTATAACAAGATAATATTAACACTCATTATAATACTCGAAGTGGGCATACTAGTTGGCCTTTTGATACTTAAACTTGTTAAATTTTAATTGAAAAGTTCGCGATACATTGAAATTTGGCCTTAGCCATAATGAATCGTTAAGGGAAGAGTATGTTAATCCAATACCATTATATTTTTATATAATGCCACATAGTCTTATGACTTGTACTACTCAATATTTTTTATAGTTTTAAGAATAATAATGTATTAATCCATATAAATATATAGTATATTAAGTTTATGTACCAAATATGAATAAAATATAAATATTTATCAAAAATATGTGCCACCCTATGAAATTTAATTGTCTCAAAACCAGTATTTAGAAATGTCACTTGCAGCACTTAAAATAATTGGAAATTACTTAAATGTTAAAAAAATTCTATCTATTTTTCAGTTCTGCTCCACTGGTGGCTATATAAAATGGGTAAGAGGTTTTAAACTTATTTATAATTCTAGCTGTTCCATAGAAACATCCGAGCGTACTGAGCGTGAGACAAGTAAGGTGGCTGCCTTGCGCCTAATTATGACGCACTGAAGTTCTCCTCGTCATTGCAACTAAAGAGCAAACTAAGCATTAATTCAACAAAAAAGATAACAAATAATCTTGGCTCCATTGATAAGATGATTTTCATGGAGACGGTGGCTCAGACAGTGAATTCCACCGAATTCCCAAGAGAGCACTAAAGATTTTGGAAAAGCAGCTGCTGATTTAGATTGAATCAGCGCCAATGGGCCCTGAGGAAGTTATATGAGAGATATTGTTAAAACAGGCCTGTGCACCCATATCTTAAAGGTTCGTCGTCAGACCGAGGCGGCCCATTGCACATTTCTAGAACTATTACGCTCAACTTTCATTCGTTGACCGAGAATTATTTATACGACCCTTCAAACTGTGAAAGGATCGCCAAATTAAAGGCTTACATCAGACGTCAAAACAACTTTGCTAACGGTAATTTCCATTTTTCAAAATAGGTGATGGGAAAAGTGAAAATTTACCGTTTATTGGGAAACAAGTGTCGGTAAAGCTGAATCCATCATGGGAATCGCATGGAAAGGAAAACAATGGCAAAGGTAATTTATAGTCTTCTTAAGTGTATAACGATCTTTCACTAATTGCAAGAATTTCTCGTTATAGATTCCCTGGGCTATAAGGCTCTGGCTTCTTTAAAACCACCGAAGGACAAATTTAAGATTGTGTTTTTCATATTCATTCTTCATGGATTGGGAACCTTGATGCCTTGGAATATGTTTATAACAGCAAAAAGCGTAAGTTATTTTACAAGCTACCGCGACTTGTTGGCGTGATTGCGTAGTGCAGTCGTCAGATTCTATGTAGTCCTGGCTACTTGGTGATTCTTTTTGGGACAACAAAAACACTCACTGGATATTGTAGGCTGAAACGACACTGGGGATCAACAGCTTCAATACGTATAGGTTTTGTGAACTTGAGGTGAAATCCTCGCTATACGTATTAGTTTAATATCATTCGCAGGCAAGAAGAAAAATGTCCTATTTCGGCGACTGCGAGGCAAGATGCATGAGGATGTCCATGGGATTAACTAGAGTTTTTGTTGTCAGTGTCTTGGGTGGTGTAGGCCTTATACCAGAACGGCGTTAAGCATTCGCATCTTCAAGATTCAATGCGTAATTCGTATTGCTGCATCTTCCGCGTAGCGTTCCATCTCCAGGGTAGCGTGGGGCACGTTTTTGGCCTTTTGCATCTTTTCATCTTTAATGTGTCTCCATGTCAGTTTGATGTCCAGTAACACTGAGATGTATTTACCGTGCATTTTCGATATAAGTGGTATATCAATACCTTGGTAAAGAGAATGAGCTCCGTTTTGCTATTAAAGTGAACAAATTCTCTAAGTAACGCTGGAAATCCTCCACTGGAGTCGCTTAACTAAACACTTTGTGAAGGAACCCAACCAAAGCCCTCCAAAAAACTTATTTTTCTGCTTTCAAGTATCCTTGCACGCAACTAACTCCTCCATAGGGTATGGCACAAGGGGCAAGATTGTGTGCTAGGGATGGTTCAATTTTCTTCGATGAGCCTTCTCACCAACTACAAATCTTATCTAACAAGTTTTTATTATTTATATTTTTTAGTACTTTGTGGATTTTAAATTGGACACAAATTCTACAGAATCTTCGAACTCGGCTTATGCAACCAATTTCTTGCAATATGTAGGATTTGCATCCCAAATACCAAATTTGCTTTTTAACTGGATTAATATATTTGTTAACTTTGGGTAAGTCAAGCTCTTACTTATTTCTGCAAACTTGAATCTACGATTTCCAATTCTATTAAATTGAAACCTTACTTTTTTCAGTGGCGATTTGACAAAGCGCATTGTTTACAGCATTTTGTTGGAAATTATTATATTTATAATAACTATCGTATTAGCGATGTTGGACTCATCGGCATGGCCCGGCGTATTTTTCTGGATAACTATGATCAGTGTAGTTATACTTAACAGTAAGTGACTATAAATTGTTGTTGTTTTTCAAATATTTAAAGATTTTCTTCTTTCTTTTAGTGGCAAATGGAATCTATCAAAATACCATTTATGGCATGGTTGCTGCATTACCAGTCAAATACACAGGAGCAGTGGTTTTGGGCTCCAATATTAGTGGATTGTTTGCTTCAGTGATATCAATTGCCAGCACATATCTGTTCGATTCAAAAAGAACTTCGGCAATATATTACTTTGTAACTGCCATGTTGATATTGTTGTTATGTTTTGACACATATTTTGCGTTACCCCTAAATGTGAGTATACCCACTAGTCATTGAACATTGAACGCCACTGGCGTCTCCTCTTTAGTTTCATTACTTCATAATATAGATATATCATTTAGTATAAAGCAAAAGTACACGCAAATTTTGCGGCGAGCAATCCCAGACTATTCGGGTCTTTACCGGGCTGCCTCTATGCATTTGATTTCTCTACTAACGAATGTCATTCGAGTCAACCCGACAAGCTAGAGTTCTCGCTCGGTAATAATCCGAATTGTCTGGGATTCTGACGTAAATGATATAACTCGATGAACATTCTTTTGTAATGTTGATTCTTCTTGCAGAAATTCTTTAGGCATTACGATATGCTAAGTCGTAAAGATGACAATAAAAAAGATACAAAGACGCAAACGAGAATTCCTTATTGGCAAATATTTAAAAAAGCATCGCCTCAGCTTTTTAATATATTCTTAACGTTCTTTGTAACACTGTCGGTATTTCCGGCTGTACACTCAGGTATGAGTAACTATTTGAGACACTGTATACGAATTACAACATTGTTATCTTACAGATATTAAGCAGACTGATCAGGACTTTATTATATCGTCCTCATATTTTACAACCATAACTTGTTTCCTCACATTTAATCTCTTCGCAATGCTCGGCAGCTTGACCACCTCGTGGATACAATGGGTAAGATTGCACTGAAACAACTATTATCTGTAAAATGATATATTTACCTTTCTGAAAACTTGCAGCCCAGTTCAAAATACTTGGTTGTGCCCGTAGTGCTGCGTCTGGCATTCGTGCCTTTGTTTTTACTATGCAATTACTTGCCAAAAGATATTGTGAGAACGTTGCCGGTTCTGGTAACCAATGAATGGATTTATTGGATTATTGCAATTACAATGTCGTATACCTCGGGTTATTTGAGGTAATTATAAACAACTTGCAGTTGTTGGCTTATCAAACACGAACTGACTTCAATTCTCTATGACATATTGCAGTTCCTTGGGCATGATGTACGCGCCGCAGACTGTTAATGCCAAATATCAGATAACCGCCGGAATGTTTGCCGCAGCTATGCTTATAACTGGCATCTTCTCCGGAGTTATGTTTTCGTTTTTATGTCCACTATTTATACAAATTTAACATTATACTTTGACCATTTTTAATCATTCAAACGCTAACAAACAATCAAAGCACAAAACTCAGTTATTGTTAGTGGAGGCTGGGAAGATTTTATTTGTACTATTTTGGAAAAAATCTGAAAAGAACCTTTTCTCTAACATTTTTAATAAAAAAACACAAAAAATTAACTTTACCTTCTTTATTTCGTATTTTTACAAAAAGTGCATGAACTTCTATGTATTATTAGAATTAGTTTTATTTGCTGTTAGATTAAGTCAAACTCTTTGGTATAAAGCAATAATTTAGGGTCTTTGTGGAGATATAGAAGTATGGCTGATGTTTAGAAAGTATCTAACAATGCAACGAAAAGTGATTTGGCGAATATCTGAGCAAATCAGAGCAAGAGATTTCGCTGTTTGGATCTTTTTTCATGTTCAAGGATCTGTCGAAGACTGTCCACTATTTCACTTATCGCCATACTCGAAATGTCTGAAGATTTCTAAACAAATTACTAAGTCGGCTTTGTACGTTACAAAGATCATCTAATTTGGTCAAAATGCAACAAAAGAATATTTGTGATTAATCTGGACTATCACATTGATCGTAAAATGCGCGATCAAAATCGTTCTCGGAAATTATAAGGTTAAGGCGTGCTGCGGACCTCGGTACAAAAGAGAAGTTGTAAAAAACTGGCAGCTTTAGTCGAAAATATAAAAGTAATGTCTTAGGACCTACAGAAATGCTGTTTTGTTGCAACTTTTGAATATAACACCCAAATTTTATAAATGATACTCATTCGCAAAACGAATAGTCGATTTAACATTGTAGTTTACCGGTATAATTACTCTTATATACATTTTCAATGCGTACTGTTCATATTTTCACCAAGTCAGAATCGGATTGGGAAAAGATATTGTTGTAGAGGGATTGACGACTGCTGAATCGCCTTCTTGGGTGATATACATCTCCCGAATCTGGGGGAAATTGGAAAAAACTAGACTTCTATACGCTCTAGCTCACATAGTAACCCGGATAATAAATCTACATAGGCCGAATATGTAAATTTTATGTATCTGACAAAACCAGAACTCGAGACCTCGTATGTATCATTTAACGAGCCGAAACTTGTTGTTTGATCATCACCGATATTCGGCCGAATACTGTCTACTATTTCAGTTACTATACGCTGTACTCATTAATTGAATAGTGACTTATTGATTGAATTAGCGGGTTTTGACTTTTAATTATTCGTCCACTATTCGGCGTTTGCAAATAGTATGTTATTATGCTTCAATATTCGGTACATGCTAGTAATATTCGGCCGAATACTGGCTACTATTCGGTGTTTGCTTATGTTTTCTCATGTTTCAGTTTATGCTTTTTATGTTCGATATTCGGTCTAGAAAGTACTCCTATATCGCATATTATAAGCAATACTCATTTATTCAACAGACAATTTTTTATTATATTAGGTTTCTTCTAATAATAAGTTTTACGCGGGGTTCTTTTATATTCTTCTACTACTTTTCTTTTCTTACTATGAAAGACAATTTTTGTTCATATACATATACATATGTTCATATATATAATGCCAAATACTTTACAATGGAAAATGCTGTATTTTAATTCGAAAATATAGTCTTTTGTGTAGTACAGCCGCATGGTATTCGGCTATTAATACTGTACGGAATTCGCCTATTTTTCGAGCAGTTGGCTTTCCTCGGTAGATGACCGAATACCAAATATTTTATAATGGAAATATACATATTACAAATTATACGAAAGTTGTCGAATATTCGTTGCATCGTTACTTGAATACAAATAAAAAATGTGGAAACTTCTTATTTATAGAGACTATTTTAGCAAGCTCTAGCAGTTACACTTGTACAAACAGCTTGTTTTTCGAAATCTTTTATTGAAGTCTCTTGTCTAGTTTTTGTAGATGCTGAAAAGTTCTCATTGTGGGGTTTTTGGAATAAATAACTGATTCATATATTTAAAGAAGACTCGGCTGATTTCCGAGTTAATACACTTGCTTTGCTAGGAGAACAACATTTGTTATACATGATTTATTTTCTTAAAATAAACTTCAATTGGAAGTAAAGGCACATTTGTAGTACTCGTAAAAGCCGCTTGTTTTTTATTTCTCATAACTGTAGTATGTGGTTTCTTTTGTCTCGATCGGCCCAAACGTTTGGCATTATTACTAGTTATAGTCATTATAGCAGATTCTACAGTGCCCAACGAATTATTGTGTACCTCTGCGACTTTAGTAGGCTTATTGCGATAGGTCTTGGGCTTCGGAGTTTCCGTCATACTTGGTTTGGTGGTTTTGGTAGCTTCGCTTCTATACACTTTGGTTGTTTCAATGGGTCTTAAGGTAGTATTTCTTGTTGTTGTAGTAGTTAGGTTCTTGGAACTTGTATCTGTCAGATTGCGTAGAGTTTTGACTTTTACTGTGCCATTTAGGGGTCTGCGTCTAAGATACATGCGATTGGTCTTATTACGTCTGTGCCTTACAATTGTGGACTCGTCTATGCTGGGCACGGGTTTATCCAAAACTCTTTTGGTTGCAGCTGTGGAACGCATTCTAGTGTAATTCGTGCGCGTCGCGGCTGAAGTGGATATCGTATCGTTTTCATTGAAGTTGCCAAAATGTTTCTTAGTTTGTAGACCGCGATACAACTTTCTTTTGTATTTCTCCATGGGTTTTATATGTATTGGTTTTTTGATCTGTAATTTGGTTGGACTTATAGTATTGGATTCCTCGTTTATAGAGCTAATGGTGGTCTTTATTTTATGCCGCATGCAATATCTGCAAGTTTTGTTAAACAACTTTTGCAAGTCGAGTTTTTCTTGTGCGTAAACATTCGGTGTAGCTTCGGTGTTGAAAAAACTTTTGAATGTGCTCAAAGTAGTGGAAATTGTTGGAATATGGGCTAATAATGTTGTCATGGTTGTAGTTTCTTCTTCTTTAACCGAAGCTGGCGTAGTTGTTATAATGTTGTTGGGATACAATCTGGGCAATGGAGTGGTTTCCACATATGTTGACTTAGTCAGCGGCAGATTACTTGTGGACAACACTGTCTCAAAAGTTTTGGCAATTGCATTGCTTTCCACAAAGTTATCGAGTATGGTAAATGGTTCCTTAGTTGTACTGAAAACCTTGTGTTCGTTGTGTTCGTAAATAAGAGCATCATTATAGTCCTTGGTTGTATTGTCGTATACGTTTTGGGCACCATAAGTGAAGGGAACTATAGCATCCTCCAGTGTGAAATAGGTGTGACTTGTGTATTGTGTATACGGAACGCTGGTTGTAGTAGGCGGCTTTATACGAATATTAGAGAATCTTGGTATCTGGTCCACCATATGGTCTTTATACGTAAATGGAAATTTATATGAAAATGTAGGTTCAGCACAAGCTACTTTAGCAATTAGCTGATTTTTGCACAAAGTGTTGTTTTCCATCAAGTCGTTTTCATAATTTACTTTTGCATCTCTGCTATTCGGCAATTCTACTTGAGAATCTCTGCTATTTTGGTAATTAGCTTGTGTACTAACTCTACTTTCCTGTAAATTCATTTGTATCTCCTTACTATTTGGTAAATTTACTTGCGTAACTCTATTATTTGGTAAAGTTAATCGCACATCTCTATTATTTTGTAGACTTAGTCGCGTATCTCTAGTATTTTGTAAATTCAGACGTGCATCTCTGGTATTTTGAAAATATGCATTGCTAGCCAACGTACTTTGCGTTGAAGATGGTACTGCAAATTTCGGGGCTAAATTATACTTTAAACTAGCAGCGGGCACAGTAGGAACATCGTTCAGATTCCTGAAATAAGGCCTGCAAATAAATAAGTTATTTCATTAACAGTATAAAGGTAAACAAAGAAAGACTCATATCGGTTAATCCCCACAGTGAGTTCTTCAAAGTACCTCTATAAATAATGGTAAAGTTTGTTGGGAAGGAAAAAATTTAAAACTTGTATGTATTTCTTTGCGTACAAATATATATAATAATATAATCATAAGATATGAAGATTTGAAGGTTTGAAGGCATGAAGTTATGAAGATACGAAGAAATGAAGTTATGAAGATGTGATGATATGAAGAAATAAAGATATCAAGATATCTAGATATCAAGATATGATGATATGAAGATGTCAGGATATCAAGATGTGAAGATATAAAAGTTGGGAGATATGACTGACAATGTGACAAAATGAACATATAAAAACATAAAGTTATGAAGATATCGATGTGTCAAAATAACAAGACTTAAAGATATGAAGATATGATGCTATGTATCTATGAAAATATGAAGCTTTTGAGTTATGCATCTATGAAGATATGACAATATGATGATATGATATCAATATATGATCATATGAAGATGTCAAGATTTGAAGATATGAAGATATGACGCTGTGACAATATGAAGATATAAAGACATGAATTTATTAAGCTATGAAGATGTCAATATGCCACGATATGAAGGTATCGAGATTTAGAAATATGAAGATATAAAAATATGAAGCTATGAATCTATACAGCTAAGATGATATGAAGCTTTGAAGATATGAAAATATGAACATATGGATAAGAAGTTGGATAAGTGGAGGAAAATGAGGAGATGTAATTTCCTACCTCTGTAGAGCTTTAGGTTTTTACTAGACTTTAATAATTCCGAAATAGTCAGGAGGTTTCTAGCCCACCCTTAAATAAGACCCAAAATTATTCTGGTCTTTGGAAAGGTTCCATTAAATATGAAACAGACATTTGTTCTGCAAATCAATCACTTATTATTATGTTTTTATAAAAACACTCATATTAACTTTCATATTGGTGAAGTTTGTTGAATGTTTAGATGTGAACGTCCGAAATTGATATCCGATTTAGACGCGATGTTACCTAGAACATATAACTAGTACATCAAATAGGTATATTGACATCTCTGGCTCGAATCAAAAATTCTGCAGATTTTGAGAATTTCCAGTATTTAAGAGAAGATTCCACTCAATCCACTGTATCTCTAACAGTAAGTTATTATTCAACAAATCTTTCATAGATAATTTTTCGATTATACGTATAAGTTATTGTCCACAACTCTTAAAAGACATGAGAGTCTTGGGCAGATTTTCCGGCGATTTATACAATACCGGCCAAAAAAGTTCTCGCAAACCTTTCTAATAATTTGTATGCAATGAAATACAAAATATAAAAAAATTACCTTGGAGTGGCTCCGTATATTATGAAATTTTCATACGGAACTCGTTTGTAACGCGGCTGAACGTGTGCGTTTCCCAAAGAAGGTTTCCGGCGAAAACCTCCAACATACATGGGAGCTCTGGCTTTATACCAATACATTTTCCTCAACAAATGCTGTTGTTGGGCTTTCATTTGCTGGTAATACAAAAGTGCACTTGGATCTAACGAAAACATCTGGAAACAAGTGTTTTTCATTTAATATTTTATAGTTAGTTCATTTTTTGTAAGCTAAACTTTGAGAAGAATCCTATAAAATCATTATAACAGGGGTCGGCAGCGGCAGCAGACATGCGAAGAATTTAAGTACTGTACTCAGTTGCCATGGGAAACTTCTCTGCTATCGATGCCGAGCCCTGCATTATACCTACGTTTTCTTGACGTCCGATATAGTTTGAGGAGACATTTTTATTCACAATCAGGCTTGTAAGACCTGCAAGAAAATAACATTATTTATAACGAATTGCCAAGGATTTGGGTCAGTTAAGTTTATAATGAACTTGAAACCGCTTTCCAGGCTAAACAGCGTTCTATAGAAAACAACGACGACGCGAAATGCTTGACATCGAATATTTATCCCTATAACAATAAATAATTACTCGGAATGTTTAATGTTTTAGTGTTAAACACTATTTATAACCAATATAAATCACTTAACACGCGCACATAAAAAATATTTGCAGTCCAGGGTTAAAAGTTCGGAAGTTCAACTTATATTACAAATAACTCTTAGTTTGATTGATTTGAATCTTTTGAATTAGCAGTAACTTTTTATTCTTTAAAATGCGATTAAATTTACAGCAATTCATTGCAATTTACCAATTGCTACGAATAAGAAATCCAATGTGTATAAACTTTTCCCGAACATCTTGTGATCTCGTTTTCAGTTGAATAAAAACTAAGTGAAAAAGTTTTCAGTTCGCAGCGTTACTCCAAGATGAAAATTAAGAAAGTAGCCAGAAGCACTTTCGGCAATAGAAGTCTTTGAATGCGCTACTAATTGTATAGTAAATAAATTGAAAAACATTTTATTTTTATATCTTAGTTAGGCATAAAAGAATTGTTAGCATCGTAGAACGTTGTTGGTACAGTTGTGCTTGATTTCGAATGTTAAGAATTTGACTAACTGTTTGGCGTAGTGCATATTTGAAATCACGCAAACCAAAGCTTTCCATTTCATTAAACGAATTCATTTAATATAAATAAGCTAAAAGCGTTGAACACTTAGAATGTGGACGAATGAATACTCTGCAGTCCAGGTAAATCGTAACAATTGCTATTGGGTTTCGGTTAGCTTACGAGCAATAAATCTAGTACAAGTAATAAGGTATGGTTTTTTTTTGATGGTTGTCTCCACGTATGTTTTTTTTTAGCCTTAATAAATAACTATTAGAGTGCTACGAGGCTGATCTGCCTTTCATTCTCGCACTCTTTCAGATTCTTAAACAAAAAGAACACAAAGGGTAAAGTAAGCATGCTTTCCTTGTGGAAAATCAAGAAAAAAAGTAAGTTAGGGAACTAAATGCACAGATCTGAATACTACGTCAGTCGTATCCACAGGAAGAGGAATAGAAAACGTAGACTTCATCCGGAGAAGCGGCAAGTAGCAGGTTACAAGCATTAATTACAAAGGAAAGAGAATCCGGATCAAGAATCGCTGGTATATGAAGAACGCTACAACTTTGAGAAGAATCTTATTAAATCATTACTCATAGAGTTAGTAGACTCGTATTTACAGCAAGAAGGAAAGAGAATCCGGAACAGGAATCGCTGGTGTATGAAGAACTCTACAACTTTGAGAATAATCTTATTAAACCATTACTCATAGAGTTAGTAAAGAAGTATTTACAGCAAGAAGAATATAAAACGTAGACTTCATCCGGAGAAGAGGCAAATTACACAGGTTACACGCATCAATTAAAAAGGAAAGATAATACGGAAAGGGAATCCCTAGTGTATAAAGAAAGTAGCAAAACAGTTTCCTCTCTAACTCCAATAATTAATTCTTCTTTTTTGCAGTGCATAATAGTGTATGATATCTGGGGCTGACGCTTGAAAAGCGCTTAAATCTTTAGGGGCACACGACGTTCCGCTTGAAATAAAGTTAGTCTCTCTAGAACTAAATGCAAGCCAATTGTTCTCACAACTTGTTCGTATTTGCAGAAAAAGTCCTCTGTAGAATGGTATGTGCTTGATTTTACCTTGCACCGATACCTGGAGATCAGGCTTGATCCATTGGCGACTTCAAATCCAAATTAGTAGCTAAAGTAACGCTGTTCCGGCAGCTCTGCAGTTAGGTGACGCTATTGTTTTAATAATGATGCCGTTTCCTTGTCTGGAAATCTGATCGTATACTGTTTGATTGACTTTTCAGCTTTGATGATATTTTACAATTTAGCGACCAAGCCTAGTGGTAATGATGGTTCTTGTTGTTGTCTGGGTCTATGACGCTTTCCTTTGGTTATGTTAACTTCGATTTATCAAGGGATATAGAGATTTTCTCTATAATAAAGACAAGCCTGCCTGTTGCCACCTTCGAATCCGTTCAAACAATCCTTTCGATCAGTCGGTTCACAATCCGGAACCAAAAAAGAAAGTTTCGATTTCTGTTCAAATCATGTTATCTATGTATTTGCGATTTTGTGCAAAATTTTCACTTTGAGCCCAAACCAAAAAGATACTTCATTATAAAAGATTACAAAGAAACCAATTTCTAACGAGCTACTTCTATTGTAGAGTATCCATATGGATAATTGCTGATCTTCGGAGCATAACAAACCACGCTTCGCTGGGCATTGAAAGCTAACATGCCACAAGATACATTTTCGTGTAAAATACAAGGTTTTTAATTCATAATGGGTTAAGTGCAAGGTACTTATTTTGTATTGAAGCGCAAAATTAATTTATAAAAACCGTAAATTATGCGTTCACAATTCAACAAATTTTTGGAATTGTAAAGTGTTTGAACTTTTTTTGTGGCATATCTTAAGAGATACGTAAAATGTTTGTTAGTGGTTTACTTTTTTGGTGTTTTATATTTTATTAACAGTAACTTTTGTGTAACTGCAAGAACAAGTTTTGTGTAAAAAAATGTAAGACCTTTAGAACGAATGGCGTTGGACTCCTAAAGTGTACAGCTTTAGATCAGGGATCGGCAGCGGCAGCAGAAACGTTGGCATAACTTAATTTGCTGCAATAGTATGTGTGTGTATGCGGTAAATTGGCAAACTCTATGCTGCCGATCCCAGTTTTAGATGCTTCAATTGCTTATATTACTTGCGGCCGCTTCCGTCTGAGAGATTTTCATGCTTTGACTTTGAAACTTGCCACAGAAACATTAAAGGGTGAGGAAACTTTAGCAATTTCAGATTCGAACCTTTATGGTACTTGGATTCAAGTCTAAGGCACGGTTCGATTGGACTTCTCAACCGACGATTTGTTAGCTGGTAACAGGGTGCCATTCAGGAAACTAATTGTAAAATCCCTCTTAAATGGTATCTTATAGCAGTAATTCAGAGTTTCAGTAGTTTTTTCTTTACTATCGTATTTTAAATAAAATTTCGAAACAAAGTTGTGCCCAAAAACCGTCAACTATCTAACTGTGCTAAAAGTTTCGTTCTAAATATTCATTCATTCATTCTAAAATGACAATTACGTGTTACGTGCTAATTGTGTCTATCGATTAAACTTAATTGCTGGTAACTATGAAGCAACGTGGACGTGTTTTATTAATTTTGAACAAGTTGTTCGGAGGCAAAAAGTAATTATAAAATTTTAAACGAGTTTAAAAATTAGTTAAAATCTAAATTTATTCATTGGTTATGCTAATTATTTGTAGATTATTTTGGATATGTGTAATAAGTCTGTCGGGTTGGAATATGACCAATATTTTCATACTCACGCTGACCAGATTTCATACAGATTCGACAAGTATTGGAGTTACCACCTCATATGTACATTGGACTAATACATTTCCAGGAGTTAGCATTTGCTTGGGCAAAAACCGAATATCCAGAGATTTCTCACAAGTGGTCATCAAACGAGCTGCTCAAAACGAAACTCTGCCTTATACGTATATCAGAACCATATACGATTATCTGTTTGTAAATCCCAATAACTTTTATATCAAAGCGGAATATTGCAAAGATCTGAATTCAACTTGTGGTGTTAACATTTTGGAAATGCGAAAAGAGGTACGCGATATATGTACATATGTTTATAAGCTTACTTTATAGAGCATTTGATTTAAACAGTTACTTGCAAGAAGTTGCAAGGAGTTTATGAATGAAGTTTATTTTTCCGACACCCTGGTTGAGGACTGTGAAACTATCTTCAAATTTCACGAGCTGGAAATGGGATACTGCTTTTTGGCTAACAACTTGATAGACTAGTAAGTAATATTCTTAAAGATTTGCACGATTATAATGAATACCCACACAAGTTTATAAGTTAAACGCTTATTCCAGCTTCAAACAAATTGTATTCTCTTTTGATGCCTCTCTTATAACTACTATTTCCACATTGGTTTACAGCGAAGAAGCTGAAAACCTTCCTCTAAAATATTGGCCTGGAGACAAGAAACCCAGCTTAAAGCTATTTCTCAAAAGTGGACTTATTTATAGATACGAAGTGAGTAATTCGCAATTACGTTTGCTGACATTCAGCCCTTTTATGGAAGTCGTCTTCGTTTTTATTGAAAATTATGTAAATAATACATTGAATCGAATTCGGATTTCCTGCCGAAATGGGATCTCTTAACACAAGGCAATCATTTTCGACCAATATCGGTAATAAACAGACCTTCAGAGTATACCTTACAGATGACAACGTAGACGATTCCCATAATAGGGGTAATTATTAAATTCAGACAGTTCCTATGAGAGGGATGTAAATCGTATACATACGTCCTCCCGGATTCCTCAAGACCTGAAGCATAAACTTTTGACAGTAAAATAAAATAACTGCTTGATATAATAAATATACCAATATATATAACAAATATTTTTCTGAATTCGAAACATTTTCTTAAAACAAAAATAGCAACGTAATCTTCGGTTATTAAACTTTTACGGAACAGTCAGCGAATATTGAATTTCGTGTCAAATGATAACAAACAAAGGTACATTATATAATTATATTATGTTTCCTTGGCAATTGAATTACTTTCATTTGATGTCAACAAACCTAAAAAGAGGCAAAGACTTTGGAAATTTTAAATTTTTTCAATATTTTTTAATAACATACAGAAGAGCGTTAGAAATCTCTAGACGGTTTTGTCCTAATTTTCATTTACAAAGTCGTCCATTAAAGATTTCCCACACTATTACTTGAACATCGAAGAACTGATTTTGCTTTAAAGTCGAAAGAAACATCGACGGACTGCTGTTGGGTTGAGATTCGGTTGAAAGAGATCTCTCGCGTTTGAAATTAAAAAAAAATCATTAAAATGGCTATTTAACAATATTTTTGGTCATAGCATTTTCGATCATCCATACGGGATGTTCATATGTGACGTCACCATGATTTGTAAAATTTTGAAGAAGAAGAAGGTTTTCCATGCACTCCGTCATTATTATCATTGTGGCTCACTCCCCCAAACCCATTAATAGGCGGCCACAAGGAAAGGATTTTTTTTTTTGAACAAAAGCCTATTAAAAATCACTATAAAAGAGCTAATTTTAAAAAACTGCAAATTTTGGGTTGGGAAAACTACTTATATGTCCATAGAGAATCAGCTGCCAAATGTATCAATGTAATGTGATTGATGCAGCGTTAAATGTGCCTGAAGTGAAGCATCCGGAGGTCAGAAGTCATCTTCTTGACATGCTAATTACGTATTTAATATCGATAAGACGATCTGACTTATTCGTTATTTACTTTACTCACTTAGATGTACGTCCACAGTCCGGAGGATTTGCCGTATTTCAATGCCATATCTTATACTGTTACCAACGATCCCTTAATCTACAGTTTTAATATTGAGGAAATACACAACACCGAAGATGTTATCGATGAGAATGTTGAAAAGAGATTATGCAAATTTCCTTCAGAAAACGACCATGATAAGAATTCCAAATACAGGTGAGTTCTGGCTGTGACCTTGTGTGTCCCATTATACTGAGAATGTCTTTCAGTTTTTCAAGTTGCATGTCCAAAATAAGGAACAAAATGGAGCTCGAGCGTTGCAACTGCACTTTGTATACACCCACTGCCGAAGGTAATATCGAAAATTGGAATTTGCATCAATATTGGGTTAACTCTTATTATTTTTAGATGCTCATAAATATTGCGGCATCAAAGGAGTCTCTTGTTTGGATGAAAGTAAGCTCTATTATCAGTTACTTACGCCACTAGATAACAAAAACACGTTTTTTTTTTTGGAGTAATGGTGACATTCTGTGCCGATTTCAAATATTCGGAAGGGATTTTGAGAAAAACATATATTTTTAACTACACTTGTCTACAAAATGAAATTTTTTTAATATGTTAGAACTCTAATGTGTGATTATGTTTAAACTACCTTCCCTGAATATCGCTTCGTAGTCAGTTTTTTCCGGTCACCCTCAGGTTTCGAGAATTTCGCGAATATAGGTTTTTTTGAGTAGGAGCCACTCAAACCGCTGAATCTCTGTTGTCAAATAAAGTTGCAAATTAATTCTCTATTCTATTTAAGGCTAACGAATGCCACACGTAGCCCTATGAGCTTTTGGTCAGAGACCATTTTTCTTTAAAAAATGTTGCTTAATTTTTCGCTGAGTTCATCCCATAGTATTGAAAAGCAGGAAAACAAAATCTAATTGGAAAGTCAGCTTTTCTTTATTCGCCGAGTTCAAAATAAGCCATCCCAAATTTACCGAAAAGGGTATATTTTATCCAAGAGGTTTTTTTTGTTGCCTAGTGTTATAAAAGTTAGGACTTTAACACGTTTGTAAGCCTCCCAACTGGAAGAAGTGCTCTACATTAGGCCGTAACCCGGTAACGGGTTGTTATGGCCAATCGAGAAGATATGGGTTGTGAACTGAACGGCCTACAAACTTTTCACAACTCAACAAAATATACTCCCATTCACAATTGGCACCTTCAATATATAAAGAGAAAAACCCAAAACCCAATAGTATTTTGATTCCCTGTGATATGGGGGGAAGTGAATAATTGCTATTTGCCCATTTTTCCACTTGTGAATTCTTAACAAGTGTTTATGGCTCCATTGAGATTAGATTGTTAACAAATTCGAGATCAAGTTTTTGCAAATATTTCGTACCTAAATCATCAATCCTACCTAATCCTGCATTATCGACATACATAAATAAAAAATTTGTTGCTCAGTGCAATTATAATTGTGTAAAACCCATTGAAATTATTTGAATTGTTCGTTCTTTCACTGTGTATTTTTTTTAACCAAAATATAGATAATATATCGGGAATGGTAACAAAGTTCGTGGGATCCAACATGATATGCTTGCCATCTTGTGTGGAACAGCAGATAGCTCATGTAGGGTAAGGGATACGAAAATAATTTTCCTTTTAGTATATACGCTCAATACACATATGATTTAAGAGTAGGTGACTTCTCCAAACCATAAATCATATTTATAGTTTTCATGAAATACATATAAATGAGTATAAAAATAACCCGCAGATCAACGGAAAACAACGAAATCACACAAAACGGAGACAATTACGTGGAAATTGTTATAGCAAGTATTCCGTCGGCACGATATTATCGCATTGTGACGCAAACGAAATTGGACTTGATAGGTGAGTAGAGCATATAAAAGAGAACCTTTTTCACGTTTTTGCAACTTGCCATAAAATATTGATTCAGAAATTAAGTGCTTTGCTCCACAAAATCCATCGTAATTCGCTGACTATTGTTTATTTTTTCACTTTCACCCAAAAACCTGTTTCTCACATAATATTTTTTTAAACACATGCAAATACAATTCATTGAACTTTAAACTACATTAAAAAAATCAATATTTTTATGGTTTTTTCTCAACAGTTGCTATTGGCGGAGTTATAGGTCTGTTTATAGGCGCCTCTTTGCTCAACATTTTGGAGCTGTTCCAGTGGAGTTTACATAAAGTTAAAAAGCTGTTTGTAAATTAGTTAGAAAAGTAATAACGCAAGCGCTTGCTCACATGCGAAGGCCGTTTGATAAGTCAGTGACATTGCATTTCTGGTGTAGTAACTTTAAATTGAACACTGTTCTTCTCGATTTTCATATTTTAATATTGAAATTGAAAGCAATTTGGCTCGAAAATTTCGACGAAAGTGGATATGATATTTCAATATTTACCTAGACATAGCTGCATTGACGATATGATGTCATGGAGTTCTAGCGCCGTAACCGTAATCCTTCACGATATACCGGAAACCAAGTAATAGTCAAAGCAGGAGAGATCTCATGATTAACTTGCTCTAATGAAAGTTAAGTTCGGTCAAGTAGGTCAATCATAACGATAAGCTAGGAAAGCGTTAACCGATCTTTTATAGCTGATTATCATGATAGATTTGACATGCAAAGTCCATCAAATTTGGTTAAGAAATTTGCTTTTCCACATAGTTTCATAGTATTCGTAAGTCCATGCAAACTGCTCGCTCATTCTCAAGATCTAGCCCCTGCTAGATCCCGAAATCTATAAGAATAGCTTTTGATCAAGGCTTTTCTCGAGAAATTTAAAATGCAATTTTCGGCAAAACCGTCTAGAGATCTGGCACACCCTGGAATATTTGAATGGAACACAATATTTTGTTTCCAGTTAAAAGTTATAAAAAATTTGCATAAGTCACCGACTTATCAAACGACCCTCGTAATAAGAAAAAAAAATTCAAAAAATTAATATCTATAATAAGTAAGCGATTAATCGAAATTGCTTTTTTTTAAATCAAATTGTTTATAAATTAAAAAGTCATGTCATATTATATATTTCACAATAATATATGCAATAAAAACTAATTTTATAATGCTGATAGATAAGCTGATTCTTTCATTTCAGGCGAATTTTCTCGTAATGTCTTTCAGCTTAAAGTTCCAAAAACCTAACATCTTAGGGTGACAACAATGTATCTTTTGAAAAGCATCTATACATTTAAGATGTAAGCAATAAGACATTACTCCCTGCTGCTTTGGCACAAACTCAAGAAAAATATTGCAGAGGTAATGGGTCTTCCTATCAACAGGTTTTTATACGCCGAGAGCAAAAATAAACAATCGAATACAAATGTGCACAGCGTCAATTTACTCGTGCCAAGTTATATGTAGGGTGTTTCATTGGTAACTTGGTACCAAGTGTCCATGTTTAAGAGTGAAAAGCCCATTCCGTGGCAGTTGACAGATCGCGAGAGAACGTGAAAATCGACACAGCTGCTGCTGCTATGTTTGCACTGGGGATGGTCGCGTGACTTAACGTGGATCACGATTGCCTATCGTTGATATTAAATTTTAGAAATTGACAGCAATATTTAACGTACAAGCCAAACGTTTGACTGGAACATCGTTATAATGGCTCTTTATATATGACGTTACCATTGAGCGGAAGTTTCTTGCCTCATATTATGACAATGGTGCAGTTAGATTTTTCCGAAAAAGAGGTGTCACTTTTACAAAGTCCAAAATTCTAATTGAATAGTGTTTTATTTTGTTACGTCACATTGGAAAAAGTTCAATTTCTTATATGAATATTAATTTCCATAATCAATAAATTTTTTGTATTACTTCTAAGAACAATTCGTTAGACTTCTCTACAATATCCGTATATCTCTTACTGCTGTTATAAAAGCGAAAGAATGATATTTGAAGTCAAAAATGAAGAATTTCATGCAAGATCTTATAGATCTTGTAGTTTTCTTTTCATTTTTCATGTGAAACATCTAGCAAGGCAAATCTTGGAACTGTGTTAGCGAAAGGATATCAATATTCATCACCTTTAATTATGAGTTAAACAGGAGTTCCTTTTTAAATATATGTATTAAAGAAACAAATTCGTCGGGAGAAAGAACCCAGTTGTAAAACTTGTGTTGACTAGTGTTATCAATGATTATTTTAGCTTTATTCCATAAAAATTGCCATTGAACAGCATTTTTAATTTCTTGACTTAAAATAAAACATTTACTCATTTAAATACTTAATAAAAAAAGTTAGCATGAAGTTGCATAATACAAAAGGCTATTTGCGTAAAAAACGGCAGGTTTTGTGAACTAAAAATGTTTAAGTACCGAAGTCTATTAGCATGAATTTCATTTTGTTAAACTTAAATGATAAAAACAGTTATTTAAGTTGTCTATCTTTATAATGTATACACAAAAAATAATAATAGACAACAATTTTTTTATTATGCTGGCTTATCCGCTCTAATTTGCAAAATTTACGTATTTACCTAGTATTTACACGCATTACCACGTATTTACGTGACCC
This sequence comes from Chymomyza caudatula, assembly GCA_035041775.1. Taxonomy (NCBI): domain Eukaryota; kingdom Metazoa; phylum Arthropoda; class Insecta; order Diptera; family Drosophilidae; genus Chymomyza; species Chymomyza caudatula. The sequence goes on from JAWNKW010000142.1 coordinate 11,066,423, forward strand.
TAGTTTGTATGGCATGTATCCACGGAGCGGAAATCTATCTTGCGACTAACACAAACGGACAACTTAAGACCAAAAAAGCAGGCAGCGAAACGTGTAAAGGAAAGCCAGACGGAAAATATGTTTATTCAATAAAATGTCATTGGATCAATCTGAAGGATCGAATTTGAAAGTGGCCAACCTCACTTTTTTGTGCCCATTCGTTTTCCATGCTTGATTAACATTCTTGTCTCTTCGTGACAGCTCTGCTTGAAAAGTGAAATTGCTTTCTCACAACATTATGCTTATGCTTGCGATGTTTGCGCTCGCCACCAATGCACATCTCTAGCAGAATGCATTGACGCTGTCAGCCAACCGGCGTTTGAACCACGCCAACGATCGTTGCCATCGAGACTTCGGCCGCAGTCTGAGTCTGAGTGCCGACGGTGTGACACGTGATACACGGAGCTGTTTCAAATAAAAAGCAATTTCAAATTGCTCGTACGCTTACGTAGAACCGTGTTCATTTCCACGACGTATGTAAAAAATGTCTTATACCGTCAAATTCTGTAACAATTTTGTATTTGTTGAACAATTTGGCTTAGTGCATTTTGACAGTTTTAGAGTTATATTATGATGAACTCAAGTGGCTAAGCACTTGTCACTAAAGCTGTCAAATAGCTATTTACATAAGTTTTATTACTGAAAATAATCAACTTGTGACATAAAAACTCCGATAAAGTTAACAATGCGTTTATTTATACGGAATTCGGGCTTAAGTTTGGCTGCTGTTTTTGTTATTGTTGCGTGATTTTGCTAAAAAATAAAAGCAAATTATAACGTGCCAGATTATTTTCGCTGATTGGTGTTGAATCCAAAAAAAAAAAAAACCATAGTGTATTGTGGAATTGAAATGTGACATACAATAAGTATAGATTACACCAGACACATTTACTTAAATAACACTAAACACTAGAGTGCAAACAAGTTACATAAATGTCATTGCATAGACCTTCATCAGGGATCGTGTAAGGGCAAAGGTAACACAGGTCGGTGTTACTTCAAAGTTAGAGAAATTTCTGGAAAAGTAGAAAAGCTTCATTTTCATTTGACTAAACTTAACGACAGAGTCTATAACTCACTTAAACAAGACTAAAATTCGATTTAATGAACGTATCGTTTGAAAGTTCGAACACGCAGGAAAGAATCGCTGTTCACATAGGTGCTAAGCGCTACCCATGTTTGGCAGTAAAGTGTAAGAACTGCAGGTTGTGTACCACAACCCTGCTGATAAGGCTCAGCTGTGAACCTTCAGAGCGACTTAGAACTAAAGGAATGACGCTGGCGCTCGCTAGTCGGGCGCCTTGCCACATGCAGTCTCAGGGTGTGTCTTACAGTGTGGGTCGCTACGTCTTCTTCTTCTTTACTGGCCATAACAACCCGATACCGGGTTACGGCCTGATGTATTTCTTTCATCTGAATTGGAGTCTTAAATGGTGGGTCCCAAACCCTACGCACAACCCTTTTAAGGCCTGGGGTGGCTCTACTGGTCTCGAAAGAATCCAGTTTCTTTATAAGTCGTCTCATACGACAAGCTTTGACCTGCTAAGGTAAGGTTTAACCCGCACACCACACGGGGTTCGTTACCACAGGTGAACTTAAGATGACTTCCAGTGTGATATGATCACCATATCATATGATCATATCATTACATAGATCAACAAGTCATTTGCTGCCCGACAGACGGCAGGCCGCTTTTCGGTTACATAAACTCAAATATCTCAAAATCCTAACGTGATAGGCCAATTCTGACTCCAGATTCGGATTCCACGCAGCAAATTACTTCGGCAATGACCCTTACCATCCCTACAACTGACATGACCCCGGTATTTGGACGAAAAACTTATATTAGCGCCATTTTTGACACATAATGATGCTAAATTAGAATCTTAAAGTTATACAACAAAAACCACTTAACAGTTTTTTCGTATTTAACACTTTGAGTATTTAAGGAAAGTTGTCATTGAGATAACTAGCTTTTCAAATTCAAATAGTAAAAACAACTTAAGATCGACTATGTCCTAATAACGTTTCTGAAGACAAACAAAAAACATTGTGTAATCTGTGAATTTGGGCGACCAAATAGCCTTGAATGCACGGAGCACAAACCCTGAGAAAACTTGTACTGTACGGAGATTCCAAAGTCATTTCGGCAATTGCACACTACGAGAATACCGTAAAGATAACACACTCAGGTAATGTAATAAAATATTAAACGTTATTCTATTGTCAAAACAAAAAAACACCTCCGGCGTTTTTATGGAAAAACAGCTGTGGAATGGGATAAGTTTTTTTTTCGTGTATCGCAATAAATTTTTGCTTTGTATAATTTATTGAATATGTGATTCTATTGTCAGGCATTTCGGAAGTCATGTTCGTTTTTAGTTGCACAGCTGCTTTAACTTCGAAGAATTAAAGTACCTGCATATAATATAGTATGCAGTTAAGTGGGATATAATTGTGGGGAAAATAAAGTTGGGCCTAATTGACGCTTGTTGACAAAAACGCGTGATAGGCGCAATTTATCTGATATCGTAGATAACTGTCAGAGTATAAAATGAATACACTTGAGAAAAAATATACAAGTAAGTTAGCAGAAAAACAGAATCATAATCATATATTGTGAAACTGTTTTGCGTTTAGGGGAAACAGCTTAGTTTGATATGATAAGATCCGTTTTTAAAGACATTATCAATTTAACTCTTTACGAAGTGAGTGAATTAAGATATAAGTGAATCAATTATATCTACAAATTAAGCATATAATGCAATATTTGTATATCCGATTAACTCCTGCCAGTTTTTAGATAATACTATCTGAGGCTGTATCTAATTAATCAATTTCATTTGGAAAGGTTCAAATTAATTGAGATAACGATTTTAAAAACTTTTTTGGTCCCAAAACAGCTGAAGATGCTGCCGATAGATAAACAGCTTTTAAGATAGAGTTCTTATGTTATGACCAGATCGAACTGGAAAAGATGCAACAGGCCCGAATTTTTCTTTTCAAGGTTAACAAATTGTGTTGCATATGAACGTAAATGAATTATTATAAGAAGCTTCGAATGTGTGAAAATGCAACATATCCGAGAACTGTAAACGATATATCCAAAAAAAAGTTACATGAAAAAGATCAATATTTGTTTTCACATTTAAATTTCAATACAGAAACAGTTCGTAAACAGTGTAACCCTTCATAGAGTAATCAAATTTTAAACCAAAAATACAGTAATTTTACACTTTGCTGTAATTTTTTAATGCCAAAATAAAGAGCACAGCTGCAGTCGGGAAGGTCCTATTATAAGTTACCCAGATTGGGTTTTCCGTTATCAATACTGTAAGTTGATGAAATGACAACTGAAATTGGGAAATTTCTACAGTAAGACATCCTGCACCTAACGTGGATCATTATCAACACCAATTGATATTGAAGTTACGTAGTTTTTGAAGGCGAATTGCACTTTTCCATAAAAGTGTAGCAATTTAGGCTTGATTTTGATGCACTTTGGGGATAAAACTTGGGTAAAACTTAAACCTATTCGAAAGCGATAGGAAGAAGCCACAACTTTTGTCCCCTCTAAGAGGTGCACAAAATATAATTGTGGATTTGCTAAGACTTCCTCCTGCTGAACTGACGATTTGACTTTTCTTAGAACTTTTTGTCACTAGAACGTTTGGTATTAAGCATTAGTGTCGTTTTACTTATTAACATTTTTTCTGATGAAGCCATCGCGACCGACTTTCGCACCTAGACGAATCTCATAAGGCTGTGGTTTCTGGATGTTTTGTTTGATGGACATGTGACTTAGCGTAATCCCTAGGGTTTAGTTCCAACAGAAAACCTCGCTCAAAACCATTTTTGTACCAAGTTTTGTATTGATACGTTGCACAGTACCTATTTAAGGTTGTAGGTCTACTAAACTAGACTGTAGTTTAGACCTAGAATAGCTCATCAATAGCTTCCTGATCACAGTAGCACTGTGTAATCTGTTTGGAGCTTGCAACCCACTTAATTGTAAAGCGATTTAGGAAAACTTAATCTTTATTCTAATGGCAGATGGTAGTACCACAGTGGAGAAGCAAGTAGAACAGTAGTTTGCTGACAGTCGTTAAACGACTGCTGCTTTTTTTCTACTACGTACATTCATGTCGCAAGTCTGTACCTTTTTTACAACTTCTAGTCGAACGGGTTAGAGAATACCATCTCAGAAGGTCGAAGCTTGTCGTATGGGGTGACTAACAACGACACTGAGTTCTTTGCAGACCAGTAGAGCCGCCCACCACGTAAAACCCCAATTCCAATGAAAGAATGCATTTACATCAGGCCGTCAACCGACAACGGGTTATTCTGGCCAGTTAAGAAGAAGAAGTCGAACGAGACTGATGCGTTTCAGCGGACGTCAGCGTGCGTGGTTTTTGTTGTGCCTGAGTTTTAAGTTACTTTTTTTTAAGAGGTAGAGATTTCTTTAGTTTAATCAAAAGTTTAAAAAAAAATACTAATTTTCAAACACTAGGGGTATTTCGAATGTAAATTTAAAGAAAAGCTCCCAAATCGACACATAAAACGCATATTATTTTAGATTTCTTCCAATGATACGGTTCGGAGCATTCCGGCCATTAGTTTCCAAGTTACAGTCACAATCACAGTTTCAAGACATTTGTTTTCCATTGTTTTGAAGTTGTGAGACAATACGTTGCTTTGGTATACAACTTTACTTTTATGGGTAGTTTTTTACATAAGTATGTAGATTTACAAGATTTACATTTATCTAGAGGATCTCCTCTTTTGATTGCAGCACTTTTACCGTTTATTTCTTCTTGAAAAAAGCGAATGTATGTTTTTATTGGTTTTGAAATAAATTACTTATATATCGTCTTGCAAGTGTTCCGTAAACAGTTAACACACTTTGGTTATTGGAATTCAATTACGCAATCTCTTAAGATAAGAAAATTTGCATTATCAAATGAAGTTCATACAATTTTTGCTTCTTAAAGTGGAGTTCAATGTTATGTACATAAAAACACAGACTCTAGAACAGGAAATTCCAATACGATAATGCAATGCTGTAGTATACATAGAAGCTCATGTGGTCTATTTTAAAACTAATGTGTTTAATTTTGGCTTTCTGCTACGAAACGTCTCCGAAAAAAAGATCTTAAGAAAATGAAAAGCATTGTATTTTAAATAGCATGCGATTTGGTTACAAAGAAGTTCATTCAATCTACAGCGATTCTTGGAATATTTGTATGAACTGCGGAAGCGGTAGAAGTAAGATAGGACCCACTGTAGTTATACTCTATGTATTATTATTATGCTTTAATGACATTATGTGATAAGGGAAAGCACACTTATTAAAATTGCAGATAGTTGTTTTTTATGTGCTTTATAAAAAAAAAACATTAAAAGGTCAGTCAGCTTTTGTAAATATAAGCACTTTTTGCCGATATCATTATTAACTGAAGAACAATATAAGATAACACAGTTTTTATATATTCCAAGCCTCAGAAATAAATTGCGATTGTTTGGCTTCGGATTAAATAGCCGGTTCGAGCGGTTCTTTGAACCCGGGTTTTGATTCAAACAATAGTAAAATTATATAAGGTATGACTGATCTTCTTCTTCTAGTTGCCACGCGACAGCGTGAGAGTAATGTGCTGCTGTTTTGTTTACATACTCGCATGCATACATACTTGAACTCTCGGTAACTGAAAAATGACAACAACTCTGAGTAATCGTTCCTTATTGTTATTCTACTAAACATAGTTTCCTATAGTTAGAAGATAAAATAGCGCCACAAAAATACATATTCCAATAACCAGATGCACAAAATGAGATTCAGATGAGGACGACTCAGATAAACGTGAGGGCGGTAGTGTTCCCGAATTCGCATGGTTCGGAAGGATGAGTATGTACAAAATGATGAGTATTTCAAGCCAGTTTGCAATGCCTCATCAGTTTCTAAACGCTCACTACCTAGTGAGCCGTGGCAGTTTTTGGGGCTGCGTATTGACATCGACACACTGTGCCTCACATTGCCGATAAATTTATATGGAGACATAATGAAACACTTTCTCGACTTTTGCTCCTGATTATTTTTGCCCATGGGTATAACTAAAGTAAAATCTGAAACTAGGTGCCCTAAATTACGGCATGTTTATTAGCATGTCTAAAAGTGTTGCCAGCCTAGAAGTATGCAATGTGTTTTCAGCTTTCTATGAACATAGAACATAGCAGGATATCAAATAGATGGCGCTTGTTGCACTTTCGAAAACACAGATGGCGCCAGTGTGCTAGCTGTGCCTTATACGCCGCTCTTACTCTTATATTGTTTATGCAGCTTGTTTGAATTACGGTTATCGTTCTAAGATCTCTGATTACGCTGTTAATCTGTTGAAACTAAAAAGCAAGTAATAAACTTAATAGTTTTTTTTTAACACGATTGCGCTTTTTCTTACAGCTCCAAAATGCTTGGACCATGGCTAGCATGTACCCTGATTTTAACACTTGGACAACTTATTAAGGCCCACCCAGTAACTAGACAGGCGCCCATAGCAACTGAGTTCATAATCTTGCATAATAATGATATGCACGCCAGATTTGAGCAAACAAACGTAAATAGCGCCAAGTGTACGCCGGAGGAGGCCAATACGGATAAATGCTATGGCGGATTTGCGCGTGTGGCATATGAGTAAGTGCAGCAGTGGCATCATTAGTTCTATACCTTCGTTTACACACCTTATTTCAGAGTCCGAAAATATCGCGCGGAGGCACAAAATGGCGGCACACCCGTCGTATACTTGAATGCAGGTGACACTTACACGGGCACGCCTTGGTTTACGGTTTTTAAGGATAAAATAGCCACCGCGTTTCTAAATATACTAAAGCCGGATGCAATTGTAAGCAGGAGCGTGCCATTTTTGTAATATGTGTATATTCCAAATTACTCTTTACAGTCCTTGGGCAATCATGAGTTTGATGAAAACGTTGCCGGACTGATACCTCTGCTCAATAATGTTGATTTTCCCGTGCTGGTTTGCAATCTGAATCTTACTAAAGTGCCAGAATTGGCTGCCACAAAGCATTTGGCCAACTCCGCAGTCTTGATGGTGAATGGCACAAAAATTGGTGTCATCGGTTACCTAACGCCAGATACTAAGGATCTAACATTTAGAAATGATGTTGAGTACAATGAGGAAATTGTTTCCATTAAGTAAGTATTTTTCAGAAATACGTTGTAAATTTAGCTAATTTGACTTTAATTAACTAGCGCTGAAGCCAAGAAACTAAAGGCTGAGGGCATCAATATCATTATTGCCCTGGGCCATTCAGGTTATCTTAAAGATCAGGAGATTGCCAAGCATTGTCCGGATGTGGATATTGTCATTGGTGGACACTCACATTCCTTGCTCTACGGAGATCAAACTGTGCCAGATACTAACGAGCACAACTTAGATCCTGAAGCTATACGTGGTCCATATCCCACATTGGTGCAACGTGGTGGCAAGGTGGTGCCTGTGGTGCAAGCCTATGCTTTTACCAAGTATCTGGGAAAGCTGCATGTGGCGGTAGGTTGTAGCATTGAAGGCGAAAAATACACTACTAACAAATATCTTCTTTTTAATGTGTAGTTTGATGCAGCTGGCAATTTATTGGAGTTCGATGGCTCTCCGATTTTGTTAAATGCCAGCGTGCAGCAGGAAAGCGATGTTTTAGAACTGCTCGATGTTTACCGACCAAATATTACAGCACTGGATACGGAAACCGTTGGCTATACCAAAGTAGATCTAAGGGGCAACCGCGAAATCTGTCGCTATACTGAATGCAATCTGGGTAATCTTATAACCGACTCCATGGTATTTGCGCGTGTTTTGGAAAACCAGGGCGGTAATTACTGGACGGATGCGCCCATAGCATTGCTTCAAGGCGGCGGTAAGTCCTGCATAAACTTGGTGCTCCACAACTTAAGCCTAACCTTCTTATTTTGTTACCAAAGGCATACGCAGCTCAATTTTGAAAAACGCGAATGGTTCCATTACGGGCACGGACATCCTAACCATACTTCCTTTTGGAAATTTCCTCTATACAACTAGAATTACTGGCAAAACTTTAAGAAACTCTCTGGAACATGCGGCAGCTGTAAGAAATAAGGATTCTAATGGTGGTTTTCTACAAGTATCCGGTCTACGCGTGGAATTCGATGAGAAACGACCTGAGGGACAACGCATCGTATCTATAAACGTACGCTGTGCCGAGTGCAGTGTACCCTTTTTCAGTCCACTAAACGACACAGCATTTTACAATGTGGTTGTGCCGCAATTCCTGCTGGAGGGTGGAGATGGACACGTTCTGAGCGAAGTTGACAATCCAATTAGTTGGCGCATGCAAAAGACGGACCAAGGTGCTCTCGCCCAATATCTTCAACAACATCATTTTGTTTACCCGGAATTGGAAGACCGCATAGTATTTAAAAGTTCTGCGTTTCAGTTAATGGGCTCGTTAACTGTTATACTGCTCTCGTCCATTTCAATGCAGATTTTTAGTTAATCTCTTTTCAAATCTAAACTTTATGTAATAACTTACTTTTAAATCTTACTTTTGTATATTATTATATTCTTCATATCTGTGTAAAAAAAATATGGAATTAGTAAATTATTGTTGTTATTACAATTACCTCGCAAATAGAGCTAATTCAGTTGCTGACTGGTTTGTTATTCCAATGAGTTAATCATCTTTATAACTAGCCATAAGAATCCGTTATCGTGTTACGATCTGATATACGAATTCTTCATCGCTGCGATAACAAAGGTAGATAGTAGATCATCTGTATGAACTTTCCAACAGATCGTTCTGCCATTTCCCCGGTAAACGTAGGTAAGAAAGATCCCATGCAGCGCTTTTCTGATTATCAACACTCCAATAACAACAGCGCGATCAAGGCTAGACTGCCTCAGTGCTTGGGATGGATTAACCGGCTTTGATGAGCTATCATACCCACCACATATCTATCTAGCTATGGCGGGAGTGGTCTCTATCACCCAAGTGCCTACTAAGACCGAAGAGATCATCAAATTGCAAGAATGATTCAATGAGATAATAGTTTTTATTTTCGTTGAACTTGTAGCTTGTAGCTTTAATGCTAATTCTTAGCTCTTATGTTACTACTCACAATCATACCCACGAAGTAAGTATGTAATACTATGATATTTCCAGTAAAAAAGATCATCTGTTGCTTTGGCTTTTACATTTCAATACAGAAACAGTTCGTAAACAGTGTAACCCTACATAAAGTTATCAAATTTTAAACAAAAGTTACAACATTAAGACGCGCCTTTGAAGAGGAGAACGTGTTATATTTTTGGTTTTGGTAAGACATTCCAGCTAAAATGAAGATTCCATTAGGCGGTTTGAACAATTTTAACATAACTTTCTATCGCCAGAGGGCTTAGGAGTATCTTAACCACAGAGTATCGATATACTTATTAAAATTTTCTGTGATGAAACATAGAATAATCTCATGAAGGTCAACCCAAATCAGCTGTTGTGTCGGGAACAGATTGTGTTTGACCGACATATGACCTAGCGTGATCCCATTGGCATTAGTTTCAGTAATATATATAAGACTTTGAAAGCAAATAATTTTTCTCGTTGGATCCTAAATACTTTGACAAAAGCTACAAAGCTCAAACAGAATATGAAAAATTTGATACAGACTTGTCGATGAACGACAGTGTGATACTATATTACCATTTTTTTTTTTTTTGTAAATTTGCGTAAATTGCAAAGTTATTAAGGTATATTGACGAAATGCCACGGTGGAAATTTTCAATAAATTTATTTAAGCCCTGTATACAAAGTGACAAAGGATATAATCGATTTGTGTGATGTAACAGACAGAAGGAGGCGTTAGAGACCATATGGTCCATGTGCAAAAATGATCAGGAGCAATAATCGAGTCGATATAGCCATGTCCGCCTGTCTGTACGTCTAAGCGCCTCTCTGCCACGCCTACTTTGGCTGCGTTTAAAAACTTGAATGTCTTCATCTCTAGACGATTTTGGCTGAATTTTAGAGTGAAAGTTTCTGAAAAATCCGTCGTTTGAGCGCTTTATAAGAAATATTCAAGGCACTCAAGCAAAACGGGAAGGATGAGCGAATTATAGAGTAACACATTCTTCGTTACAAAGTTGCAGAGGTTGCCGTAGAGAGTATTGCCTTATCTGAAGCCTCGCTCGGTATTAAAAGACTCGGAGAAGCTCTTTCTTACCTTGACGGATCTGCGTGTGTTGTTCAACGCAATTCTGCATAGTCATACCGATAAGGTCCGATCAATTCTTTTGCAAATGTCTTCATGGGCTTCAGTTTCATTGCTTCATGAGACGTGCCTGTGTAAATAGCCGACAAGTGTTCGGTCCGTGCGGGTTATGGATACTAATCGCAAGGAAAGCTTATAATGCCAGCGAGCTTGCCGACATTTTTGGAGAGCCTATGAGAGCGAGAGAGAATAATTATAACATGCGCGGCACATCCTTCCTCATTGAAAATCGCAGCAAAATGAAAATAGACAAGCGAACAGTGTGAGAGCATCAGCATACATCAAAAGCATTCAGAAAAACATCTAAATGTTTTTCAATTCAAAAACTTATGGATTTTAATATGCACTCGGGATCCGACTGAGAGATGACGCCTAGTATGCGAGAAAAAGAAGACTGTTACCACGGAAGTTAGCGCATACCGTGGGGTCACCCTTCTTGATGGCACAAATTATACTAGGCAACAATTAAAGCACTTTGTTAAAATATGCTTTTTCCTGTAAATTTGGTACCAGATATATCTACTGCCACAAATATCTTTAGGACACCTGAAAATCTATCACGAACTCATTTGACTGATGGATTTTTCAAGAGATTACAAGAGAAACTTTAGTCAAAAGCTCTATAAATTTTAAGCACACTCCAGATTATATTCTGTCGCAAGAGAGAAATCTCGTCCCTGATGAACGTGAAACAAAAGTTTCAAATTTTATAACTAAATGATGTTTTACTTTTACTATTACGTTAACATAGTAACGTTTCAATTAAAATTAAAATTTTATAAAACTTTAAAGTTCGCCGCGGCACCTTTGTAGCCATGTGTAAAAGCGTTTCCAGCCTTGAGGTATGCAATGTGTTTTCAGTTTCCTACGAACATAGAACATAGCAGGATATCAAGTAGATGGCGCTTGTTGCACTCTCTAAAACACAGATGGCGCCAGTGTGTCAGCTATGCACAAAGCAAATAATACTCAGTTGATAGTTTTGTCTTTTTTTTCTTTGCAGCTCCAATATGTTTAGACCATGGCTGGCATGTACCTTGGTTTTAACACTTGGACAACTTATTAAGGCCCACTCCGTAACTAAACGGGCGTCCGTAGCAACTGAGTTTATAATCTTGCATACCAATGATATGCACGCCAGATTTGAACAAACAAATGTGTATAGCGCCAAGTGTACGCCGGAGGACGCCAAAATAGATAAGTGCTATGGCGGATTTGCGCGTGTGGCATATGAGTAAGTGCAGCAGTGCTGATATTAAACCTAGTATAAATACGTTTATCACATAATTTCAGAGTCAAAAAACACCGCGCCGCTGCACAAAATGGCGGCACTCCCGTCATATTTTTGAATGCTGGTGATACTTACACGGGCACGCCTTGGTTTACGGTTTTTAAGGATAAAATTGCCACCGCGTTTCTAAATATACTAAAGCCGGATGCAATTGTAAGCAGGAGCGTCACTTTTGTAATATGTGTATATGCCAAATTTATCTTTACAGTCCTTGGGCAATCATGAGTTTGATGAAAACGTTGCCGGACTCATACCTCTGCTAAATAACGTTGAATTTCCCGTGCTAGTTTGCAATTTCAATCTAGCTAAAGTGCCAGAACTGGCTGCTACAAAGCACTTGGCCAACTCTGCAGTCTTGATGGTAAAAGGCACTAAAATTGGGGTCATCGGTTATTTAACGCCAGATACTAAGGATCTAACATTTAGAAATGATGTTCAGTTCAACGATGAAATTGTATCCATTAAGTGACTATTTCTCAAAAATATGCTGTAAATTTTGCTAATTCGATTTTAATTAACAGCGCTGAAGCCAAGAAACTAAAGGCTGAGGGCATCAATATCATTATTGCCTTAGGTCACTCTGGTTATCTTAAAGATCAAGAGATTGCTAAGAAGTGTCCGGATGTGGATATTGTCGTTGGTGGACACTCACATTTCTTTCTCTATGGCGATAAAACTGTACCAGCTACTAAACAGAGCACAGATCCTGAAACTATACGTGGTCCATATCCTACAGTGGTGCAACGTGGTCGCCAGTTGGTGCCTGTGGTGCAAGCATATGCTTATACTAAGTACCTGGGAAAGCTGCATGTGAAGGTAGGTCTTAGCTTTGTTAGCTTACAATACCCTATAGGAATATCTTCCATTTTATGTATAGTTTGATGCAGCTGGCAATTTATTAAAGTTCAATGGCTCTCCGATTTTGCTAAATGCCAGCGTGCAGCAGGACAGTGATGTCTTGAAACTGCTTGAGGTATATCGACCGAAGATCACCGCACTGGAAAACGAAATCTTGGGCTATACCAAAGTAGATCTAATGGGCAACAGGGAAATCTGTCGCCGCACTGAATGCAATCTGGGTAATCTTATAACCGACTCCATGGTATTTGCGCGTGTTTTGGAAAACCAGGGCGGAAATTACTGGACGGATGCGCCCATAGCATTGCATCAAGGTGGCGGTAAGTCCTGCCTAAGCTGGGTGCTCTACAACTTATGTCTAACCTTCTTATTTTGTTACAAAAGGCATACGCAGCTCCATTTTGAAAAACTCCAAAGGTTCCATAACGGGCGGGGATATGCTAACCATTCTTCCTTTTGAAAATGATCTCTATACAACTAGAATTACTGGTAAAACTTTAAGAAACTCTCTGGAACATGCGGTAGCTGTAAGATATAAGGATTCTAATGGTGGTTTTCTACAAGTATCCGGTCTACGCGTGGAATTCGATGAGAAACAAGCTGATGGTCAACGGGTACTAACTGTACACGTACGTTGTGCCGAGTGCAGTGTGCCCTCTTACAGTCCACTTAACGACACAGCATTTTACAATGTGATTGTGACTAGTTTTCTGCTAGCACATGGAGATGGACACGTCCTGAGCGAAGCAATCAATCCAATTAGTGTGCGCCTGCAAAAGAAGGACCAAGGTGCTTTCACCCAATATCTTAAACAACATAGTTTGATTTACCCGGAACTAGAAGGCCGCATAGTGTTTAAAACACAATTATTTCAAAGTTCTGCGTTTCAGATTACGAGCTCGTTAACTGTTATACTGCCCTCGTCCATTTTAATGCAGTTGTTTAGTTAATATCTTTTCAAAGCTAATCTTTATGCAATAGCTACTTTAAAAACTTACTTTTGTATATTATTAGATTTTTCACATCTATATAAAAAAATATGGAGTTAGTTATTATAATTTGTTATTCCAATGAGCTAAGCATCTTTTTAAGTGGCCCTAAGAAACCTTTACTAAGTTACGATCTGACGTAAGAATTCGCGTAAGAATTATTTATCGCTGCGATATTAAAAGTGGATATGCATGGTTCTGCCTCTTTCCCATCTTCACCTGCATAGAAAACCTTTCCGCATGGAGTTTCCTGACCAACCGCACGACTTGGCCCATCCATCGAGCCCACAGAACCAAGGATGTAACTTGACTGTCTCTATGTGGCAAAGAGCTCATAGAATTTGTCATACCTTCGAGTGTAGACGGTGTTGTATAGTGCTAACTAAATATGGAGGGAGTAATTTCTACCACTCAAGTGCCTACTAAGAGCAAAGGGACATTCAAATTTAGAGTGTGATTATGGATTATGTAAGTTATAAACACAATTTACGAGTATTAACAATGTTGGAACGTTGGTCTTTATATATCTTTATATGTCTTTATTATATCCACACGAACTACCTTTAGACTCACTACTCCAGTATTTACACGCTGTAACGAGATAGGTGAGTACTTACGCACGCGCGAGTTCTTCACAGCAGATTCGCTATTTAGGAAAGTTTAAATGCACCTCTGTCACGCCGACGTCGATATCTCTATCAATTTACATTAAATCACGATATTCACTCCACAATATGAGCTTTGTCCCCGACTATACATCCACCATACCATCCATTTAAATTTGGTCAGGAAGTCCAATGCCGCACATTACCTAAAATCCTTTTGGGAAACGAGCATATGGTTATGTTTTGAGCAATTGAGCTTGAATAACTACCGATCAAAAAGGCCAAAAACAAATCCCTGAGGCCTCTGTGTATGCCCCGAGTCCCATAAGACGGTGCGTGCCCCATGCAAAAAAAAAGTACCAGACCGATATTAATATTCATTGTCTGTAATTTAGGTTAGGTCAGACCTGCAAAAATGATTAGCACAAACGTTTGGACAGCACAAAAAATTTGGCATGCAAAACATGCAAATTTGTTTTTTTAAACTTTTGCATGCAAATTTTTATTGTAGTCGCTCACAAAACTGTTGATTTACTTAATGTTAAGCTCTTGCTCATTCTTTTTGACTAGCCATATTCGATGTCAGCGGGTTGCAGTCTGATGTAGGGCTACAACTTCGTAATATCAAAGGTATTTGGTGCGCCTCCTACCGGGTCTTGCCCATGGAGACACAGCTTACTAGTTCATCGCCTTTTTACAAGAGCCTCGTGAGAGATCTTTTTCTCGTGATCTTCATCGTCCGTAGTACTTTCTGCTCAAATAGTCCGAGGGCTTCTGCATGAGCCTGCGTTATCTTTCATAAATCTATAAAGTAAAACGGGAAGGATGACCGTCTTATAGAATGTTGGTCTCGTCAGCCAAGATTAGTCTTACTAACTACACATTGGGCCAAATCATCGATAGACGAGATTGATCTTCGATTTTAAGACGTTGAGATATGTCCTTTCCTAACTACAACGTCATTCTGCAAGGACGCATCAACTTTGCAGAGACATCGAACTCACGTAATGCGGCAGAAACGTGATCGCTCAACCGGCTATCAAACGCTTCGAGAGAGAAGCGGTTTTAAAAGTAGACTTCGTTAGGCAAATTAGCTCACGTTATCCTCTTAAGTATACATTAGGCCCAGCAAAGCTTAGATTAGATTAGATTAGATTTGTGGTGGGTACGATGGCTCATCAGAGAATATTGAAGCCATCCCTAGCACTCATTCACCCATTGTCCATGCCCGACAGAGGAAGTTAGGAGAGAGAAAGACAGTTGAAAAAAGTTAGTTTATTTAAATGAATAAATAATTGGACACGGTCAGTTAGGTTAAGGTAAGCTTTTTCTTCTTCTATGGGGCTGTTCGTGAATGACGTAACCAGATTTGAAAGAATTTTCAATTTTTAAATCAAAAAGTTTGAATTCGAAATGAAAACATTGCATGAAACTATAAAGAACATTTTTGCATTTTGAATTAACATTTCAAATGTAACGTCACATTTTCGTAACCCCTCCTCAGTGGTGAGTCCATTTGTGAACAGCCCCATACAAGAATTGTATATCGGCTCAAGACCAATTTGGATGACTTCTTCTAAATACTTCCAGAACCTGGAACGAGCGGTATTCCATTACGATTCGGAAATTGATTACAAAAGTAAATGATTGGAAGAAATTCGTTTACCCGAAAACGAAGAGGAATTCGAAGTGAAAGACGCAGGGGACGAGGAAGTGGAAAAGGCAAAAGCCGAGAGCTTGAGATGGAGATATGGAGACAAATAAGACATTGAAGAAAACGAGAAGGAGTTGAATCATTTGCCTAGCTCTAAGCAGCACGAGTTTTGGCGGGCATGTGTTGGAGCCCCTTAGCCTTTCATAAAAGTTAGAGTCATTCAGGTGAAATCCATTAAAATGTGCATCTGTTAAAGAATTGATAGAGTGATTTCAGAAGCTCTCACAAATTTGTGTGGTTTCCTTCTGCATTGAGATCCGGTTGAAAGTATATTACTATAGACTCAGAAGAATTGTTGTTGTTTTGAAAGAAGTTTCTCGCCAGCCATCGAAACCTCTTAGGTTTAAAAGAACGCTCGAACGCTGTTCAGAAGATTCGGTGCACTTTGACTTCAACCATTTGGAGGAACTCAGCAAAATGCAAACATTTTCCACAAATGTTTTAAGATAATAAATCTAATTATGCACTCTTCCTCGAAGCCAACTTCACAAATATGACACACTCGTATATATTATTCTGAACACCATTTGAATTTACGATTATAATTACATGGCTAATAAAAGCTTAAGTGCTTCAACTAAGCAAAAACTACTCAATACTTAGCAGCTTGTATTAAATATAATGAGCCTTAGTTTATTTAAAATAGTTACATAACTGCGGGTCGATGTACTGCGAGCTTGTGCATTGACCTCCATTGGGCTGTTAATTATATTGCGCCCTTGGGAGTTTAGAATTTCTGACCGAAGAGAGAGAGAAGAAGAAAATGTTTACGCTTTTTGTCAGTCGATGAAACGCTCATGAGGTCATTAGCAAACCATCATAGATTAAGCTTAGACACATCTTGACTAGCGTTCTATACTATACAAACACTCCTATCAGTCTACAAGATATACTTATATTTGAGAAATGTATACGACTTTGGCTTAATTCAATTTTTATGATTCCAGCAAAAAGAGCCTCTAGGGGATCCCTAACGTTAAGTGTTACTTGCCTGACAGCAGGAGCTCCGAGCTCCTATGGATTTATAACCACACTAGGCACACATTGTTTATTTTTGAGCTTAACGGCAATTAAACCATTCTGTTTTTTTTTTGTTTTCGTTTTGGACATAACCCTTCATTAGTTAAGATTAAACAAGCTGCTGGTGCCTCCATTCTGAGGTTGGACCTTGCTGCGGGCCAAACAAGCTACCGTTGTCAAAAGAAACACATTTTAGCCATTTGCTTTGAAATGCATGAATTTATCGTTCTAGGCGCATTGCGCTTCTTCTTATATGCAGCAGAAGAGGAAGAAGAAGCAGCACTCATACCTAATAACAGGGCTTGCATCTTAATTTTGTAGTTAGCAATTATTTAATGACTATTTTAAGCGATTAAGGTGTAAGTTAAGTTCAGTGCAAAAATAGGAGAGTAACGTGGGGTGTTGTGGGCAATGCAGAGTTACGTAAATATTCTGAATATTTGATAACTTCGATACGCTGATAGTCTAAATACTTCCCTAAGTTACTAATATAACTGACCAACAATAACCGCAAATCCCTAATGGGACCAGAGCTATTCTGTGGCATTGAAAGACAACTAAGAGAGGAGGAAAGACTGAGGCAACCCGCAGACTGAACAAGTGCATCGGGACTCCGAAAGGCGGCTTAGCCCTATCTTCTTAAACTCTAATAGGGTGACCGGCCGACTTACTGGACACTGCAGACTGAAGGGACCCTTAACCCATTGCCAATGGGAACGGTAACTTAAGTTGCCATACGCAGATGATATCGATATTGTCGGGCGTACTAAGCGAGCGGTTACCGGAGCCTTTGCGGCTATTGAAAGAGAACCTGCCAGGATGGGTCTGGTGGTAAATGAGAGTATGACAAAGTATATGCTTTCTTCGAGTAGAGATACGCAGCGGTTGAACTCTCAGATTGATGTTGAGAGCTTTACTCTTGATGTTGTCAAAGATGTCAGCATGGAGATCAAGCGGAGAATCACTCTTGCCAATAGGTGTTACTTTGGTCTGCGAATCAAATGAATAGTAGAGACCACTCCCGCCAGACGAAACTAACACTCTATAAGACGCTCATCCTTCCCGTTTTGCTTTATGGCACTGTCTGATAAAATGAAGAAGCTCCTGCGAGAAAGGTCTTCAATGCGCGTGACGAAGGGGCACACCATGTCTCCGTTGGAATGACCAGATAGAGAGTACACTAGCTACCTTTGGTATCACCAATTGGAAAAGGCTCGCGCAAATCAGAGGCGCTTGGAGGACAGCTTTACATCAGGCTGTAACCCAGTAACGGCTTGTTATGGCCAGTTAAGAAGAAGAAGAAGTGAGTGAGCTAGAACCAAAATATTATCTAACCAGCGCAAAATATGGCACTGTTTCATTTTGTGAGTCCACGCACGTGCTTAATATAGAAGCAATTGAATGTGGAGCAAATTTGAAAAACTAAGAAAGTTGTGGGAACTAATGGGTTAAGTAAGCTGAGCATCACCAGTTCTAATACTTAAGAGCTGTTGTTAAATGACGTCTCCAAAATTTAAATGATTATGAACCCCTTCCCACCTTGTCGTGACCCCTCGCGGGTGACGTTACAAACCGTGCAACCAAAAAACAAATGTGAGCATTCCTAGAAACTGGGAATAGAATATCAACTGAACCATTGCAGATAGGATGCACGGAGTACACGTTGCTGTTATAAAAGCGAAAGGAAGATATTTGAAGTCAATAATTTAAAATTTGATGTTTAAATTCGAAAGAAAAGTAAACATTGCATGAAAATATAAAAACTCCTTCAGATTTCATTAACATTTTGACGTCACGTTTACGGAACAACACCCCTCCCCATCCCAATTTGATGTTACGGGGCCTTTAAGGCCACTACTCTACTGGTCTCGAAAGAACAGTGTCATTGTTAAGCTTTGGTTAACAAAAATAAAAAATTAAAATAAAGTTAAAAATTTACTGGTTAATTTAGAAGTCAGAAGAAAATCTTTGTATCCTCATCCATTTAAAGCAAGGATTTCTTCCAGGCGCAGAAATCTTAGCTAAACAAAAACCTAACTCGAACTCAGTCATTTTTAAGTAGATATGTGTTAGGAGGAAACAGAGTATCCTTCGGACGGAATTTTCCGGCTTTAAGGTTTTGCTTGCCTAATGCATGAACAATTTTATTGAATCATAAGTACATTTTTAATATAAAATATAACTTAAACTAATAGTTTTAATTGGTCTTTTTCCTTTAACACATTGAACTCACGCCATCTTTGTATCTTTTTATCCAAAAGATAGATTCCAATAGCCACAGTGTTTACCATTTTAGTTTAATAATTATCCATTACAATGTAAGCAAACCTTAAAAATCCAACCCAATTGTGTTTAAAAATACATATGCAAAAATTAGTAGAAACAATTTTCATTCGACGTGATTCTCGTGTTGATGCGGCTTGGTTACTAGATACTCTCGTATATTCTTAGCTGTCGGTCGTGCTTTTTTTGCCCATTTCGCTGGAAACGTTGAATTGGCTTCACCTTTTGACATGGAATTTGAAATGACTTGAAGCAGACAAAGAAGAACTCAAAATTGTGCTGGGTTACTGCGCCATTGTATCGAATAAATTTACTCGTCCTCATTCTAGAGTTTGATTGCCAGGCAGTCAAAGAGACCTAGAGCCAGGCACTGATCCCAACCCATCGCATCACAACCCATCCAGCAGCCAATAGTCGGTCAGCCCCTCATTTCTTCAGCGTGCCTTTCGGCCTGCGTCTGGCTTTGGGATGTGCTGGAAATAATTTACCGTTGATATGGTTATAGCCCAAGCAGAGTCCACTATGCGTTTTTTTTTGTTTTGCTCTTTTGGCCAAGTCGAAGCAGCTACAAAAAAACGCAATAAAAAAATGAGTTTGGCTCCAATTTTCGTCATTATTTGTTATTTTATGTATTGTAAATGCTGCATGATTTATGCATATCTTTATTATAAATTTGCATAGGAACGATGTTGTAGTTCCGACTCCCCCTTTCTGCCCCAATAGAGCACGGCTCAGTCTCGGTTTTAAACACTCAGTTGCTTAAATATGCGGTCGCAGTTGCATATTATTATAATAGCCAATGCAGAGGCTTTATGTTTCAAGCTCGAACGTGACCAGATTCTTTCAGCGTGCTGATAAGCAGACATTGTAGACTTTAAATGCTTTACTAAGTATAACAACTACATACATGTATTACATTCATAATTCTGTAATGAGATTTCCACTTCTGAGTCAGAAAGCTATTTTGGGTGATAAACGAAAAGAGCTAGTCAAAATAAATGGAATGACAAGCGAAAGAAAAAATTATTCATTTTCTATTCCTTGTTCAAGGAATTTTCAAGCGCTTTCTTTTAGAACACATCAAAATCTTCACTTTTAATTCCTTAGAAATAGTTGTTTTAACATTTCGTTATATTCTACTTATAGAAAAGATAACAGAAAGCTTTAGAACTCTTTATGCGATAGCTGTCTAAAAGAAGTATAAGCGAAGCAAACAGCAGATGGAAGACTTCTTTTATCATTATAAAAACGGCATCTATAGCCTAATTAAAACCTAACAAAGAGCTAAAAAAGGAATATCATGAAAAGTAGAAATGGCGAGGCTAACAATACGAAGTTCACCGGTCGGCAAATGAATTTAAAAAAGGACTAAGAAACGAAGCGATCAGAAGACGAAAGATCCTATTTTACATACCTGCGTTCATAGCCGGATTGCAGTCTAATACAATGATTTAAAGAAAGCAATCCATCGAAAAGTAGCAGAATCGAAGTGAACAGGGCGCGGATCCCCCTATCGTATTATACAAAACTGCGTTTATACTTTAATTTTTAATTGAATAAAGTAAACAATGAAAACAAAGAGCTAACAAAAATGAAAACAGATAAAGTAGCCGATGCGAAGGGAACAGATTGCAGAGTCCCTTAGCAGACCATTAACAGGAATCCATTGCAAAACAGAAGAATCAAAGTGTTCAGAGTGCAACATTCAAATGAATAAAGCTAACGATAGCCAAAAGGAGCTAGTAGGCTATGCATGCCTCCAAAAGTAGCAGAAGCGATGTGAACATGAGGCGAAACCCTCTATCAAATTAGACAAAGAGTTAATGAGCTGAGATAAAGAGCTAAAAAATGATATTCAAAATCTAATACTATTATACAATATTTATACGATTTTCTCGGAAAACTGATTAAGGTCTGCTATGTCAGATGATAAAGTCAAGTTTGCATTACTTTGGTGTTACCAAATGCCTATGACCTTTTTTTAAGACCAAGGACACGTACACACACACACACACACTCATATGCAACATTTGGATCTTCTAATTCGATAATTTCAACAAAGTCAACGTACGCAGAAGTCATATGAGTGGAACTTTGATGTCTGCAAGAGATCAACATGTCATTTTGCATGCCAGCTCAGACAATCAGCCTGACGAAAACGGATAGAACAGATCTCCAGACAGTGCCAGAACCTGAAATAGAATCAAAACTGAGGCTACGGTCAGTCATCCATATTATGTGAGTATAATATTTTTTAATCCTTTGATCTCATGCGGAAAATGTGCAAATATATTAGTTTTGGCTTGGCTTGATGCGGCCAGAGAACATGCCATGGCCATGTCATCATCGTCGTTGTACACTGATCCGCTGAAGATGAGCTGCTCAAAGTAGAAGTGGGGATAGATCCTACAGCAGGAGGAACGCACTGCGGCACGCACCTTAAGCACAGACACACACACACAATCGTACTTGGGATAGATATGAGTAGTGTGTGTGTGTGTGTGTGTGTGTGTGTGTGTGTGTGTGTGTGTGCATATAGACACGATAAACTAAACCAAGCCAAAACAAACTGGAAGCAAGAGCAGAACTCAAGACCAAAACGTAGCCAGTTTGCAGTTCGTCTTCTTGTTGCCAAAGTCCGTTTGCAAAGTCGAGGATTTCTACCAAAACGCGAATTAAATTCCTCAATCTTGTGCCATGTTTATTTTTAGACCACAAACAACAGCCCCAACAACACAGACGCAGCAGCAGCAGCAGCAACAACAAAAACAACAAAAAACTTGGAGTGAAATAAAGGAGAAAAGGAAAACAACATCTCGACTACGACTACGTCGACGAAGTGAACACACAAATGTTAATGGTGAAGATCAGAAGATCAACCAGCACCAGCAGCAGCAGCAGCAGTAGAAACCAAAGGAGCTTAAGCGCAGCGTCTCGTATAGATAGATGAATGCTGTTAAAGTGAAGGCCATCCAAATAGCTGACTCCAACTCCAACACCAACACCACTAAATTTAGTTGCCGAAGAGTCAGTAACTGACGCCAAACTGCTCTGGCGGTCGGTCACATTCACATTAAACTGCAACGCGTCGACAGACAGCTGCGTCTTCGTCTGCGTCAGCTTCGGCGTCGGCCCGGCGGCAGCTCTACAACAGCTCAAGCTGCAAAATATATCCAAACCGACTTGGCTTGGAAGGGCCCAAAAATCTTTGCACCCGATAGAATTTTGATTGCAAAATGCACGCACATCACGCCAAGTACTCGTCGCTGTCCCAGCCAGCCCAACGCCCAGCAAAATCGCAAGCATTCAGCTTAGGATCATCGAATCGGAAAACGCTGCTGGGTGCACAGTACCTGGCCGATTGTGCGCGGTTGCTGCTCCAACTGGGAAAACGTAGACAATAAATTTCCCATGGCTTTTAATCACCAAGTAGTTATTATACTTACATATATAATTATACACTACACCCACCGATTCCATGTATCGAATTGGATCAACTATTGATTACGCAGCAGCAGGAACAAGGAATACCAGGTAAGGGACTCAATAATTGTACTTATGAAGCTAAACAGAAAGTCGAGGCGCTGAACGACCAGTGAAATACTCTGAGCAAAAAATGGAATTTGGAATCTGAAGTTTTCATTTCACACATAAAATCGGACAATGGAATACCCTGTAATCTTCTTCTTCTGGATTGGCCATAACAACTCGTTACCGAGTTACGGCCTGATGCAGGCAACCCCTTCACTCGCCTCATAACCACTTTCATTGGTTTGGGGGTTTTACTTGCTGCAGCCCTACGCCCTACTACCCTGTTAAAGTCTTTGGTACTTCACCGAGTGAGGCTTACAGAGGTAACTCAAGCCCCCCAACCTCTGTGCCCATTTTCCCTCTAAAGAAAAGTGTGTTGAGCTTACATTGATCTTTCAGCTTTGTACAACTTCCATGCACAGGGTATCCGGATGTAAACCGCGTGATTCCCCTAGATTCGGGGAGGGACTCAAACATCAACATGACTAAAAACTTTACCTACTTACGATTCATTGCATCTTTTTAGTAAAATGTTGTGTCCCTGACGTATGGTTTTTCACGTCTACTTCTTTATTGTACAGGATATAAGATACAGGCTGGTAGTCCGTCGGTGCCAAGTTCGATTTAGTCTAGGCGCCTTCTACTTGCTGTTAATATAACCCACCTATAGGGTATAAAAACCAAACACAAGACGGAATCCAGACAGCCCTGCAGCTTTTTTAGCTGGCAATCTACATATATGTATGACTTACATGTATATAAGAACGGAAGAAGGAAAGCTAGGAGCCTGAAATGTCACATTTGACTTAGTCGGGGGGATGCCGCCCCCTGCTAACTGCTGATGATATCATTAGTTAATGGAACAAGTCTTTTATGATTATGTTTGCTGTTATTAGTTGAAGTAACCCCTTATACATATGTAAGTGTAGAGCTGACAACGTAGAACATGTGTATTACATACTATTTGGGCTCTATAAAGGTATTGCATCTTTTTGTTGCATGAAGCATCAAGCACCCGCAGAAGTATCAAACAAAATGCAAAAAAAAATAAAAAGAAACAAAATAAAGGAGATCATTATAACATTTTACGCTTCCAGAGGGTCCGCAAGACCGAAACCACAAACCAGTCGACGGTAACTGCAATAGCGTACCAAATTAATGGAACCGCACAGGGCTGGGGGCGAACGTGCAGCGGCAGCGGCAGCAGCAGTAACAGCGACGTCGCAGCGATAGCGGCGGCGGTGGCGGTGGCGGTTGTAGCATTTGGGCCCTAGCACAAGACACAAGACACACAGGTAAAAAGTGGGACCCAGCAGAGTTAAAAGAAAAGAGACGTTGTGGGAGAAAGAACAAAACTAACAATGAACTCCCATTGGAATGAAGGCGACGTGCAGCGGCGGGTGTGTATGTGTGTATATGCGTGAGTGTTTCTGTGTTTTTGGCCCGTTTGTCTGTGCCTTTGCGCCGACGCAGCGACTTTATTGCGCTCTTTGTCTAGCACTGGGTTAAAACCTTCTTGAACCAGGTCCGGTTTAAGAGCGAAGCGAACGGCATAGTCGCCCAAGGTGCTGCTTTCCAAAGAAAACTTAACATTTCTAAGAAATGTTAGAAAAGACGTAGACTTAAAAGATGGTTTAAATTTTACATACGGCCATTTCGTTAATAAAAAGACGATATGTAAAAAAAAATTGTTTTCGTCATGATGATGAATATGATGATGACTGAATTTGGAAGTAGTTTTCATCAGCATCTATAAAAAGTTTATTTAAACAACTTATTTTAATATTATCTGGAATAACTTTACTTTATATTCATACTTATATTGTTGTATTCTTTGTTCCATAATATTATACATGCATACGTAGCAAGACAAATTTAAATAACACAAAAATACATTTATAACTTTAATATCGATATCGGCCTTAGCGAGAAGATTATGGACCAGCGTGGTAAAGGGCCTTCTTTTATTTTATTTTTACTTAATGCTCATTTAAGGGTAGGGTGAACCCTATTTCTAAGACTTAGATGTCTTTAACCAAATCCAACGTGATTTGTACGATTGATCAAGCTTGTTTCAAAAAACTTCTTGCGAAGATAGATTGTTTATTGCATATATCATGCAATATATACAGCAGATGTAATCACGATACCAAATCCAATCCGAGTATCTTTTGAAAATAGCACATATTCAACTTTCTAGGAAATGTTACTCTATTGAGATTTCAATGCCTTCTAGATCAGACTTTAAAAAACAGTTGGATTTGGGGCCCAAAATTTGCACTTTATTAGCTATATCTTCTATAGTTCCCATCCGATAGTAATAATTTTTACAATACACATGCGCACTAATAGTGTGCATAAGTGTGCCAAGTTTCTGTGTGTCCTTTTATAATAGATTATCTAACAGATCCTTTAGTTTCTAAAAAAAAAAAAACAAGCCATTGAAAAAAAAGTAATGCAAGCAGGTAACTGCCCTGAAAATGCGTTTTTAGTTTTAGTCATAGCTTCTATCCAATTAAACTGTTTGCTGAAGACAACCCAAAATGCATCTGCCTATTCAGATTGTGAAATCATAGCTCTAAGTATTCCAAAAGGAATCCGAGCCCTTTTTCTCTGTAACCGGCCCTGTCCAGAACTTATCAAGTACCGAACGATCGCTTGCACACACACACACACACACACGTACTGCGTCACTCACACACTCAAACACACATTTCCAATCAACATAGTCAGCAGCAATCACATCCACGAAATGCGCAAATAGCTGTCGGGTTCATTCGTTCTTTTCTTTCATTGCCTTCTCTATCATGATAGTAAGTTTTTAGTATTCTTCAGCCTTTCGTGGTGCTGCCGCTGCCGCTGCCGCTGCTGCTGCTGCTGCCGTTCATTCCTCTCCGCTGCTTGCTTATTTGTTCATCCATTCATTCATTTATTGTCGCCGTTGGGCCCTCTCTTCACGGATTTCCTTTTTAAGCTAACAATCTGGCCCTCTGCACGACATTTGCCAGCGCGAACTTGGCTAAGCAACAACAGCAACAGCAACAGCAACAACGTTCCAAACCGAGCTTAGAACAGTTCTTCTTGAGTGTGCTGTGCTTATACCTGCCCGCGTCTTCGTCTTGCGTTTGTTGCCAGGATTAAAGCCCCGTGTCTGTGTGTGTGTGTGTGTATAACACTCTGCGTGTGTGTGAGTGTGTGTGTGTGCGAGGTGCGAGTCATCATCAGCGTCGTCTTAGCCGTGGTTTTGTCTGCATTCGTGTTGCGCGCATATTGGAAGAGGAAGTTGAAGTTGGAAACTGGAATTGGTATTCTGCTGTTGGCATTATTGGAAGCAGCGATTCTGAGTTTGAGTTTCTTAGCGGACGTTCGAGGCTGCCTGATATTTGCTGCTCAATTCAGTTGAAGGTTTGCAGTGAACGCGACGAAAAGTGTTACGGTCCTCGGTCGCGCCTGAAAGAATCGTTCCGTTTTCAAAAATAATATCACATATAAAGTTACACTTAAAAGCAACTCAAGGAATTCCTTCTAAAGTACAGAAAATATGGCCAAGTTAATATTGTTTTGTGTACTCAGCCTTCTGGCATGCGCTGCAGGTTAGTAATTCGGCTTATAAATATTTAATTATACATATTTTCTAATAGCAATAGAAATTTTAAAAAATAAATAGATTTATATATGATTTTCACTATTTCGTGGAACATAATCGTGCTGCATGCCTAAGTCTTAGAAAGTATCAAATTGGTTTGAAGTTGTGCTTGAATTTACCTTAAAATGCATTGTTCTCGAAAACGCTAGGTGGCTTTTGACCGGATAGCTCCAGTAGGCCTTTAATATATCCAGAGTTTGGCTTGAAAAGAAGTCAAGCCCTTAGCGAAAACAAAGTCAGAACCAAAAAGCAAATTTTAATAGTGTTATTTGCTTTGCTTGGCATAACGATATCTAATATTGAACCGACAACAATAAAAACAATAAAAATAAAGATTCGAAGATTTTTGCCATCAAATGGTCAATTCGAACAAACACGTCTACGCTATTTCGGGGTTACCTCGATGTGCAAGTATTCCGAAATGATTTCATATTAGGTTTCTTACATGCCAACCAAATGTACAAAAACTATTTTGAGTTTTCTGGAAGAGCCTCGAAAACTGAAAAAGTTCTTCCTTTTGGTTAGTTCGGGTGTTTTGGGAACAATTCGAAACAGCTTCAAAGCCTCAAAAACGTTTGAAAAGTGATAAGCGTCTCCTAAAATAACTGAAAGCATAGTATTTGGTTAGTTAACCTTTTCTGACAGCCTCAAAATCTTAAGACCGTTTACTTGATTTAGAAAATAATACAGTTTCAATTCGGAATTCTGCCAGAACTATGCTAGTCTGTTTTCGGTATTTTAGGAATATTCAGTTGTAATATTTAAGTTTTGTCACTGAGTTATTGAAAAAGTGTCAAAGTTGGAAGTTGTTTGTCTCTCTTCAAACGAACTCATTATACACATTTAACACGTTTATGTGAACTTAATGACAATGGAAGATATTTCTGGCAAATCGAAGTATTGCTCTTTGCTTGAAATTAAACTGAAAGATTGCTGTTAGGTTGAATTTCGTTTGAAAGAGATTTCTGGAACTATTTCCGTTCTTAGTTTCTTCTAAATGAAAAGGCACATATTGAAGACTGAAAAAATGTTAATAGCAAATTGTTGTATAAAATGGGCGGAAGAAGCTCTGACAGTGGCCATGGAATTATATTTTCTTTTTAAATGATTAAAACTTTGCCATGTTAACGAGAATGTTTCTGTGTTTCCATGATTCTGGATTGGCATTCGGCTAAAAGTCATTTCTAGATTTCCCATTTTTTGAAGCAAACTCTTTATAGTCTCTGGGAAATCTAACATTCGATGAAAGGTAGTGGAGACGAAAATCATTGCCTAAATGAAACTTAATAGTTTCTCGGAAACCTTTAATTGCAATACAATGCCAAAGGATGAAAAGAGATGCTAAGGAACTAAAATGAGTTAAACTGAACATACCGCTAATTTACTAGAAGACTGTCATAACTCAAAGTATTCGATTTTGCTGAAAACGCGCTTAAAGTTTTGAAATTGCTCCCACCTAGGAGAAAAAAGAGTGACATATATTCTTCTGACGCGGAGAGTATACAAGATATTTATGTGAAATTTTGACACAATATGAAGCAGGATATAACCAACAATTCCAATAGTTCCAGTGAGAACTTAAAGGGCAGAGCGGAGTTAGGATTTTTCAGGGTAAACGCATAAGTTCAATTCCGGTCTGTGTTCGTGGAGTCTAAATGTTTCAATTCTTAAATTAAGCTTAAGATATAATATCAGGGTCTTTAGTTAAAAAGGATTTCGAAGATGAAAGCAAACAAAAACCTAAAATTGGAATCGAATTGGCATCGAAGGGAAATATATATGTGGAGCACTAATGTCCATGTTGATTCATAAAGTGGAACATACAGTCCTCCTTTTCTGAATTCTAGTATTCACAACTCTTCGTTAGGCGTATCCCGCAAACATCTAACGAGAAATATTGCAGTTTTACCGATGCGCTGCAGAAGATAGTAGCCTTTAGTTAGATTGACCAAATTTCGTTGAAGGATTATGACAGGCATAGTTTGAACTTACTAATTAAATGGAGGTGCTTGACAAAATGTTCAACCCAGAACGAATACGAGGGGTCTCTAACAACAGGACTGATTATTCGAAAGTTATATTGGATTGCGGTTGAAAAATGGCTAAACAGGAAAAGCTTTAAGGTAGGGCTTTCATGCTTTCCCATCATTATATCTGCATAAGTCATTAAATATGCACTGTGATTTCCGCTAATTTAAACTTTTTGCTCATCAATTACCGCCAGACCAGTTGCTGATTGTACTTTTCCCGTTTGTTAGCCCCCACTTTTGATTTGACGTTGTTCTATTTTTCAATGGTTTTCTCCTTTTTTTCGAGTTTTGTTTTTATCAATTTCGTTGCTCTAATCCCATGCCACATAATAATCATTGGGGATACTCTAGCCAAAGGGGCGGTAAGTGGCAGCAAATAACTATGCTAGACGCAATTTTCTTAAATTTGTGCTAGAGGCCGAGAGTAGCATCAGAGTCAAGCGAAACACCAGCATTGACTTCAATGGATCATTAAAGACGTGCTAGATTCGGGAAGCGCTTGAGACTGGAGTAGTTTTGGGATATAACAGTGGTGGGGGACAGGGGCGTTAAGTAAAGTGAAGTTCAGAAAGGCAATTATCTGGAAATTATAGTGCTCACGTACTATAGTTTTAGACAAGCAGCAAACTTAAATGAAGCTCAATGATTGAGTAAGCATTTATAGTAGAAGTTTCGGAATTGGTGTCAAATTAAGTGCAATTCAATGTCGAGTTTGAAAACAGTTTGTTGCTAATTTATATGCGGGCTTATAGTATAGAAAGTATCTAGATACATTTTTAGCTGGCCCTTTGTGTCGTCTAAGCTCTTGCTGTTAACCACTTGAAGCAGAAGTCTTTGACTCTGTATGTGTGTGTGTCTGGAATTTAAATCGCCGGAAATAATTTCATATACAAACACACACACACACACACACACACACGCATGCACGCACAAACACTGAGGTCTCTGCTATACATGACAAGTGCCATAAATAGGCAAGTGTCCGAAAGCAGCCATTCGCACCGGGCATCGAAAATACTTGTAGGTATGTCTGTCTCAAGACCGTGTTTAGTGTTTGGACCCAAGACCATTGTACTCGGACAGAAGTCAGAGTGTCTTCAGACATTGTTTTATTTGTTTAGCATGCTCTCAGGGTCCAGCAGCAGCAGCAGCAGCAGCAGCGCTATTACCTGTGCCACCACCAAAAAATACACTCGGGGCCATACCACTAAGCGCAGAAGTCATTGTCATCATTAGGGCTATAGAAAAGAGTATAAAACGAAACGATCCTCAGGCTAGCGATTATATAAGATTAAACTAAAGTTACTTTCGTTCTGTTTGTGCCACTCTTTCTGCTTTCTGTGTATTTTGGGGCTAGCCATAGAGCTAATTAATGTCATAAGATCGTAGTAACTATTATATCAGCTGGCGGCAGTTACGGGTCATAGACCGCATAAATACTGGTCATCCTGGTCATCATCATCATTATGATTATCATGAATCATGCTCTAACGTTCAATTGGACGCACTTTTTATAGGCATGCTACGATTTTGATTTTGTCATTTTCATTGCGTTTGAGTTTGCCAATATATGGTGCTGGTTTATGTAATCCTATTAAAAGAAATTTACTTTGCTGGATTTTGTCGGTTCTATGATTACGCATTCGATACAGTAACGCAAAGCGATTACGCAGTCCAGTGACGTGTTGTGGTTCATTGAACCACTTGCTAATGCCGAGACTACTAGTAACTTATACAACTTTTGTGTTTAGGTCAACGTATTACCACCATACATCTGGATGGCGTGCAATACTTTATCAGCCGCATGAATCCCTACTCACCCGAGCTTAACTACTTCCTGGCCTATCAGTACTGTCGATCTCTGGGTCTGCAGCTGGCTTCGTTTGAGACCAAGGAGAAGGCCGAATCGATGACTACGTATCTGAAAAATGCCGGCTATGGCAACTATGATTTCTGGACTTCCGGAAATCGCTTGGGCACGGGCATGTTCCTATGGATGAGCACCGGTTTACCGTTTAATGCAACGTTTGACTTTTTCGAAAACTCTGCCGATGCTATACAAGCTGGTCTGCTGGACCCAGTGGATCACAACAGCAATACATCGCCACAGCGCACGGCACGCGACAGGTAAGGCATCAAGCACCAAGCAACAGCACGCAAACCATCGCCTACTGCCGCCCAAGCTAACTTGAGCTACTTCCTCATCCGCTTTTGTCTTTATAGCAGCAGTGGCGCCGAGAAGGGCTGTGTCATACTCAAGCAGCCCACACTCAAATGGATGCCCGAGGACTGTTCTGCTGTCAAGGACTTTATTTGTGAGCAGACTCGTTGCTATTACTATAACTATGGCAGCATCCCAGTGTCTTCTGCGCAGGGGTAAGGACTACTAAAGCATGGGCGCCATTAACAAAAAAAAAGAAAGAAAAAACAAGCAAAAACAAAAGAATTTTAAATCAATAAAACTTAATTAAAAACTAAATTTTAAAGTAAACACTAAACACAGCTATATAATCGTAAAAGTTCGAAATTCGAATGCTTAAGTTTGAAAATAAAACGAAAATTAATGTCCTTAATTAAGAAGCAAAAGCATATACACTGCAACTAAACTATAATGAAAAGAAGTAATAATTTCGTATTACGTGATTAATAAAAGTTAATTTAGTTGACCACAAAGACTCGAAAACGATATTCGAAAATAAAAGTTATACAAAACTCAAAAATAGGTGAGCTAAACCCCAAATCATAAGAAAATCTATAATTATTACACATACATCTAGACAGTATACACTTAAAAAAAAAAAGACTAATGCGAAGCTACAAGCCTTTTATACTAACGAAACTTCAAGACACACTAAAAAAATTCAAAAAAAAAACGATAAAAACCAAAAATATTTGCTGCAAATGTTTCCTGTTAAATTTGTGCAATTGCGAAACCTTAAGCTACGTTCACACTTGGAAAAAATCTAGCTAGTCAAATTTCTGCTGCTTAACTTAAGCTATGTTTGCACTAGCAAAATATATAGGTCGCTCTTAAAAAGCTTGGGGGTTATAAACAGAGTTTCAACTCATCTGAAGCTATGTTTTCACTAGCAACAAATCTAGCAAATGAAATTGCTTACATTCTGCTATGTTCACAAAAATAAGCCATTTAATCGCTTATACTAGTGCCAACGGAGTTGTAACTTAAGCTACTTTTCTACTGGCAAAACTTAACTCAACTTGGCTTAAGCTATTTTTACAATAGCAACAAATGTAGTATGTCCTAAAGTTGATTATGCTAGTGTGACAGTAGCAAAAACCTGCCAAGAATTCACTTAAAAAAGATAGGTTCACACTAGCAAAAACAAAAAATTCGTAAGCCATGAAATTGCTAATGCTAATGTGAACAGTATTAGACTTCTAAATTTCGCGTAATCCGACTCGAAAAATCTAATTCTTAAAAACGCTTATGCTAACGTGAAGTGTTGCGACTCAAGAATCTAGTACGTGATGAAATCGCCTACCTACGTTCACTCAAAATCGCTTAAACAGTGTTTCACCGAAATTGCTCAAATTTGTTGCAAACTTTGCAAAATACTCATATATTTTTTGGTGGTTTGGGGCTTAGCTATGCCAAAGATGTTCTTGACATTGTTGTTGTTTGTAAGAATTTTAAGTTTTGTGTTCAACTAACTAACTTTAGCTAAACTCTTGCCGCTGCTACATTTCCGCACATCTTTCGCACTAACCCAAAGCAAACACTTATATGTATGTAGCTAGCCCCTAAACTGCACTCCATGTGTTTACAACAGTTTTGAACAATCTTGCGCTTTCTTGTCTACTCCCTTGTTCGAACAGCCGTCCCATCACCTCGACCACTCCACGCACGCCGGCTGCCTCGCTGCTGCACATGCACGCCTCGCCTGTTCCCACTACCACACCGCTGCCGCTGCTCATGTCCACCAGTGGTGTCGGTCTATTTGCAAAGGCCAAGTCACCCGTTGACGCATCCCAGCAGCCATCCTTCGTATCTTTCAAGCTGAATCATGATCGCGCACTTGTAGACAATGATGCCGACACAGAGCTGGAGGCCGATGCTGAGGAGGAAGATGAAGAGCACGACGCTGACAGTTTCAATGAGCATGCGCGTGAACTTAACGATAACACTGTTAAGGAGCATGTTTTGCCATTGAGCGACAACGCGCTGGAGCTGCACAATGAAATGCACTCGATTGAGGAGCTGCAAATGCAGCTGCAGTCCAATTTGCCTGAAGCAGCGGTGTCAGATGATGAAGCAGAGCAACAGCCCGAGGAGCCCAGCCATGTTGTAGTCAGCTCAACCGATGATGATGTTGCCGCAGCAGCTCATGATGACAGCAGCAGCGTAGAGCAAGAGCCGGCTCAGCCACAGCTTAACATGCCCAGCTCTACGGAATCGCCAGCCATTGAAGTGCGTCTCAAGCAAATTGCTCAAGACTTTGAGAAAATGACCAATTCGCAAGAGAATCAGCGTGTCGGCGTCAAGGATGAACTCAAGCCGCAGTCCTCGCTCTCGCTCAGCGATCTCATACGCACGCTGCGACCCAACGAGAAGCAGATCATACCACAAATCGATTCGGACTACTCGAATGCTATGCGCGTGCGCGTCGTGAACAACGAGGATACGCGCAAGTTCAAGGTGCTGCCGGATGCTCATACCTTAGTTGCTTAAGCGAGCGTTTAACTGCCTAATTTAATAAGTCTGCGTGGAGTACTTTAAGTTGTTGGGACTACTACCATAGGGTTCCATTGAGGAATGTGCATTTTACAGTTTGCAAGACTGCGCAAAATGACGCTTCTCTTTGGGGACCCGCTTTATGTTAGGCCCGGCAGAAATTAACGATCATAGATATATTCAAATTGCTTAACGAGAAAAAAGAGAAAAACCAGATTAAAGAAATTAAGACAAATTTATATACTATTGTATGCTTTAATTGTATGACAATCTCTTTATTAATAAAACGCAATTCGTAGATTCAGATTAACTCTATATAAATTTATTTTACAAGCATCCAAACAGGAATGATCGGCGTGATTTGGTGGAAAAGAAATGACTGTGACGTAAGCGAACGACAAGGCAACCTTGTCGAGAACGAAATTCTTTGTCGAATCTTTGGCGCTCTGAGCGATGACCGCATGTTTCGAATTCGAATGAACCACAACCGCGGCATTGACACAGTTAGACGTATAAGAGTTCAGCGAGTACATTGGCTAGGTCAAGTTGTGTTCATGGATCAACAAGCTCCAGCTCTAAATCTGTTTGAAACGCATTCAATCGGGTGGGCCAAAGGAAAGGGGAACCAGCGCCTAAGCCCGACATACAGTTTTAATGTCTACGTAAGAAAGTAAATTACCGGTTTGCGGCTGTTTGGGAGCTTGGGTTCAAGTTCATAACCATTTCGAGTTAGCCTTTCAACTAAGGCTTTGGTGCTAGCCAAGGTTCACTAAAACAATTAAAAATCCGAAGTTTTTATAGCCTGTACCCAAGAAATAAGGTAATTTTTAGTAAGCTGGGCAACAATTGCCAAAACAGTAAAAATTCGCTGCCTATACTGGCCATATTATAGTTTGTTCGAGAAATTCTATGGCTTATTGGAATTAACTCTGCTTTATGCTTGGCAGACCAAACGAAAGGGTGTGCATCCCGTCGGATGCTTATTTGGAGTTCTCCAGTGGTGCAATATAGATAGACAATAGACTCTTGACAGTGGCAGTACCAATGAAATAACCCAAAAAGACATAATGGGAGGGCTTGTATAATATTCACCCCTAGCCCAGATTTTCTCTGAAATGCATAGTGCCTCAACCAATAGTATTCCATTTCATTTGCAGCCAATTCGGTAGCCACAAAATATCGTTTCACCAAAGCCGCAACACCATCTCCATCTTCGACATATCAATAAACCCAACTACAACTTTTGAGGACAATAAAAGCACTATTAAGCTAAATTTAGAGATTTTAGAAAAACTAAGTTATTTCAGTTCAAGCTCCAGATTCAATTGGGTTCGGATGTCAAGGGGATTTGGTAGGTGAAATGTTAAAAGGAAAATCTAACTGAAGCGCAAATAAAACTTACTTTGTGAAGGAGATGAGACCACAGAACGTGTACTCCCAAAATATCACTGCCCAAAAGCAAAGAAGAAAGCATGTGGAATATGTATTCTACGTATTTGGCCAGTCTTCAAAGGCAACTTCTATGACCACATCCGCAAACATTTGGAGGATTCGTTGGGCTGACTGGCTCTTTTACGCTCATGAACTGAGTGAATTGGCACTAAGGTGACTTATAAGGGTACAAGGCATTGCAAAACATGGTGTAACTCATTGGCGCCAGTGTACATGCCTTTCGAGCATTACTGGTGACATTTAAGACCGACGAGCGGTGGTAAGCCCAAATTAATGGAGAAAAAGTAAGCGAAAATGTAATGCGTCGGAAATACCTACACTTAACGTATTAAACTTCACTAGGAACTGTCCATGTTCTTATTAACCAACCGATAGATTGCTTTGTAAGTGATCGCATGATGTATTATATACACTCGTGGCGTAAACTTTACCAATGATTCATACGATACCTTACCTTTTCGCTTACTAATGCTTGTCATAATTTGTTGGGAATGCCCAAATATGCATGGTAATTCTTAAAACAATATTGAAGTTTTACTCCTGTAGGAACAATGCAGCAAAGAGAATCAAACAAGGCCAAAGAACCAATTCGTATAGAGCAATTAAGATGACTTTGTTCTACCCTTTGGAATTTCCCTAATCGTCACTTTATCGATGCTGGACCAATTTGATTGCTTTTTTATAAGCCCTAGAACTCAGGTCAGAACTGATGTGCATTTGTTCATGTCATATAAAAGCTATACAAAATCCGAGGGGGGGAAGATAGATAGTGAGCCCACATGATTAACATTAACTTTTATGAGTGCTATGTGAAAAAAGTTGCGATTGTCAGGGACCAGAACACATAAACCACAAGACCGACTGCCTGTGTGATCCGAAATGCCTGCTACCCGCTGCCATTTACCAGTGCACAGGCGCACAATGGGGCCGCAAGCCAAAAAGTGTGATGAAAAACAAAATTTTGATTTTGTACACAAAGTATAAAAGGGTAAAGATTCGAGCAATGCAGGCAAAAGGAGGCTTGGCAGACTATATGCTCCATGGGCAAAAATGATCAGGAGCAATAGTCGAGTCATCAATAAAGCCATGGTCCGTGTTGGTCTCTGTTTCTCTGAGTCTATAAGTGTTACAGCAAACAAATTTTACTAAAAGATGCGCATTTTCCCGGAAAAAAACAAGTTTATCAATTCATGTCGATATGTTACCCGCGACAGAATTTCGCTTCAAGAGATCCAGTTACAATTTGCACAGAAACTTGATTTTCACGGGAGAAATGGGTACAGGGTATTTCACTCTAAATGAATGATGCGTGTGTTTATATATAGAAATGTCCTTACATCTTTCAGTTTGGTTTTGAGGTAAACTATGTAAGCAATTGTTATTTTCTTGGTCTCTATCGAAAGGTGCATTAAGTTAAGTGGAATGAGATAAAAATTTGGTCTTTAATCTTTTCTAGATATATAAACAATGACACTTCATTTGTTTGCTTTCCATTGCTTTTCCGAAATGGAATGCATATGGGTTATCCATATATACTGAAGAGCTGATCGTCAGAAAATAACTTTTTACGTCGAAATATTTTCTCGGAAAATTGGAATCAGAAAACTCGATTTTCCGCACATTTTGCAGTATTCCTGAAAATCTGAAAATTTTAACACACATTGGCTCACGCAGTCGCCAAGTCCTGCATGTAGGAAGATTTGTCATTCGCCTTGCCAATTGAACCCTAGAGTAATCAATACTTGCGCAATTTAGGAAAAAAGGGACGAAGAAGGCATAGTAGATGTGAAAGATTAAGGCGGGGATTAGCAAATGAAGCAAGTTTGTATAAAAATTCCAAATAAGGTCTAGATTGAATAGATTATGAATTACCGTTTATAATACCTAACTTTAACAGCATAACCTTTCTTTTAAAGCTAAAGGAATTTACTTATATATTCTCTCTTTTAAAAAGTTAATCATTTTGCAAGAAAACAACTCAGTTGGAGCCACTGTGCGACAGCTGACGTTTATAACTAACTTTAACAGCAGTTCCTTGCTTTAAAGGCAAAAGGAATTTGTGTATAAATTCTCTCTCTTAAAAAGATTTCTGTTGCTCGAAAACAACTAAGCTGGACCCACTGTGCGACGGCTGACTTCGGCTGAGCTGAGCTTTTGTTGACTGATGTTGCTGTTGAAAGCAGTTAATGATGAGGTCCACACCTGCATATATATATATATGTATATACAAGTTCGCAGGTAAATGTGACTGCGTGTGTATGTGTGTGTGTGCTTACGACCTGCATAAGCCTATAGATGTTGAGCCCTCATATTAGCGACGATAACCTTGAAAGGTATAGCAGGGTCCAACGAACGAGCCAAGAAGCTTCTTAACAAAAAAAAAACAACAGCGGTTCCAAACAAAAAACCGGCATATAGCATGTGCTTAACAAATTTTACAATTTGGCTATAAACTTTTGGTAAAGAGGGTTTTAGCGGATTCCTGTTGCCAACTGCAGCACACATGCCATTCCAAACAGTCGTCAACTGTGCTTCCGAAAACAGAATGCACACTTACAGTATTTAAGTAAACATAAATTGCAGATTATGGCGCTCTTTAATTGTAAAACAAAAATGAATCATATTACGGAAGCTTTTTGTTTGTCAAATAATGTCATAAACATTACACAAACTTTTACAATTCTCGGTTGCAGCGAACAGCTGTTTCAAAGAGGAAGAAGGAGTGTTTTCCTGTCAAAATATTCAAATCAAGCGATATGTACTTACAAGTATATAAAGTGCACACCCAAGTCTCAGAATCATTGCAGGGCAAATACTTGCAACAGCAACATTCTGTGAGATTATCAAGTTTATTTTGTTTCGTAAAAAATCAATATGAAATTCGTGATATCTTTTGCCTTCATTGTGTCACTTATTGTAACCTTTGCCACGGCCATTATTATAAGGGACCCAACGGTTCAGCCGGACACATATGATGGGCCCACTAGAAAGGCCCAAGAGATCCAGCATGGCACTATTGATGGTCCTAGTGGTGTAAGTTAATCTAATCCAATCTCATTGATTCGTGACTAACGATAAACGATTCGCTCAGCGTTTTGAGAAAACGTTCACCTTTGCAGCCCAACCTGTGGACTTGTCGCAGCCCATTGTACTGCTGCCCGAATCCATTCCCGTTTACGAAGAACTTCAGGACGAGTATCCCTTGTCTGTTGTGCGCCAATTAGCAATGAATAGAATGATGTAAATCTCCTGCTCATCAATTGTTAACTAATTTATTGTATAGCTCTTAAAATATCTTGTAAATTTCAATAAAAATACAACTTGTTTTATGTTTAAAGAAAAATGATCAGAAATTTAAATTAATTTATGTGATGCAAACCAAAATATATATGATAAAATTTATGTGACGAGATAAAAACACTATATTTTTCATTGATAATGGAGTTTTAAAGCATATTTTTTAGGTAGGACGCCCAATTAGACAACTAAAGCTATTAAAGGGTACATTCGAATTACTTCATTTTTCAGTCTTGTGTTTAGTCCTAGATTCCATATCTGCTGTTATCGGAGCACTATGTCTGCCCGGCACCCCGCTAGAGCTAGGGAACATTTTCTTTAAAACACTATATCTTCCAAACCAATAGTTAAATCAAAAACCGTTCATGAAAAGATTAATCTACGTTTTAATAGCAACGTTATATATTTCGACTGAATCAGACGCTCTAGAAAAAAACTCAAAAATTCTTGTAATTTATAGCTTGTGAGCTACAGCACTTCGTCAGAGTCTGTTGCTTTCGCCACAGCATGAACTGCCGTTCGTTGTGATATCAGTTTCTATTTGTTTACATAGAGTTAAATGACCTTGTCAATATCTTAATTTGACAAGTTTTGACAGAAAACAGCTGTACCTAGTAGTTCTGGTGTTGACACAAACACTAGTTTGCCATTATACAAAAAACTGACCCCCGCTCAATACATAGATTTTACAATCATCATTTTGTATACCCTTCCAGAGGGCTTACTTATGTCAAAAATAAAATTTAACTTAGATGATAAAACAACCCATTACAGTATATCCGACTTTCGCCTATCGGTATATCCCATACGTTTTTTCTTTACGGAAAATACGGGATATTCAATCAAATTTTATGCAAAGTCGAGTCATCGTCCTGGGTAGATAATTTGGAATATATATGTTCGTGGGTAAATCTTATATCGACTTCTCAGGAAACCATAGAAGACCAGAAAAGTTTTCGATGAGAAACATCAAATGGCGCGCCTTGTGCATAAAACCTACTCGCACGTCGCACGTCGCCGAACGGGCTCCATTCTGGCAGTGCAGACGGTCTTTTAGAAAAAGCTGAGTACTGGGAGCTATAATTAGACTCGTTGCAGCTAAAGAATCAGTGGTTTGGTGGAAGGTAACAATGGCTAAATCAAGCGTAACTTCTGACCAGACGACAGAAGTACAACTTAAGGATCGCAGGTACTATGAGCACTACTTCGACTGATGATCTTAGAGCACTTTTAAATGAAGCCCTTGTAAACGTCTTTGTGTGACCAAAAATAATAAGGTAACTAGCGGACTTAGTAACAACCGAGTCTGGATGAACTAACTGGAACATGCGACTTGTGCCGCTGTTCTCAATAACTGCTGACAGTATTGTGCCAAGATTCAGGACTCACGCTGAACCAACCATATCTTCTTGACGGAGCTTCCAAAGCGAAGAATGATGTTGATTGATATCTTGATGAAAGTGCAAGGTAATAGTTTTTAAAACGGTTTGAAACGGAAATCTTCACACTTATGAATGCCGCATGCTAGAGCTACGAGAGAAAGCTGTGTGGGATAACTGTAGGGATCTCTAGTGACAGTCAGGCTTCGCTTAGCTGCCTGGATAATCCTCCCACAACGTCGATCGTGTTTAGTGATTGTTAGACCAGACCAAAAAATGAACTCACGTCATAGTAGAGATAGCCTATACTAGGTTCCTAGACATCGATGTATCCATGGTTATGAAATAGCAGAAGACAACACCTGGCCCACATACGCAACCTGTCTTGGAGCGGACGACAAGGTATAACACTTTTTGTGTCACTACCCGGCAAACTCAACTTTTCTCCTTTCAACTCTCCTTACTTCATCTGAGTACTAGGACGAAGCAACATTCTTCGATGAGCCGTCTCTAATCTAAACCTATAAGAGTATCTATAACTCCGCAATTGAAGGTTAACCTTCCAATGACTTTTATGATCAAATTAATTCCAACTTTATCCAGTATCTATAATCAAGATGAGCAAAGTCGACTAATCAGCTTATGGTAAACAGTTATGAATATTTACAACAAATCGACATAAATAGATATGTTTTTGAAGCTCAAAGTATTGGAGATCTCCACACATGAAAACAATAATTAGGCGCGTTTACATATTAGCAGATAGTTTTCGTTCTGAGAACAAATATATGTGCAAATCTCTTAACTTCGCTGACGTTTAGGAACTTAGTACATAGCGTTAATTTTTAAAATCTCTAAACCAGTTGCAGGTTGTTGTTTATGATACATGTATACTGAAACTGAAATTTATAATCAGCTCGATTCAATACAAAATTTAATCGCTGGATTTGTGATTTATATTTTAATACCAGGCAAGTTGGCGCCCGGCGACCTGCGATTCCAATACTACAAGTTTATTTAATAATTATTTAACATTTCTAATTTAATTTGCATGATAGCGCAGAATGGCGATCGCCGATCGTCTCTACAACTATAAAAGCGAAATCCCCGGCTGTAGACAGAAGCATTTGTGTTGCCGTAACGTTCAAGAGAGGTTAGACATAGTTGATTTCTGGGCGAGATTAAGTGTCGAAATGAAAAGTGCAGCTGCTCAATAGCGGCGAAATTAAATATTCGATTTATTAAATACGAAAGTTATGTCACACTTAAGAAACTCGTTTTTTTTCAACTTCTGCAAAGCGAGCATCTGGATTCGGTGTTATATCTTGTATTATGTGGCAAGTTCCCTTTGGGAACATGTAATTAACGTGCATATTTATTACGTATCAACTTGAACCGTTTAAGTGCAGGTTCTTCCGGAATTTCCCAGCGCCGTAAATCGCTAATTACACTGACACAAAGCAAACATTGTTGCGTTTTATTGAATTCATAAAATCGGTATAAAAATAAGTGCCGAGTCTTAATGTGTGTTTTTATATTGTGAAGGTCGCTTCTCGCCAATAATTGTCCTGGTTTCTAATCGAAAAACCGGAATTTCTGTTAGATTGAAGCATAGGTTTGAAATTTAAGGTGTTTTATTTGAATACAAACAAATTTAATTAAATGTGCTAATCAGTAACAGTAATTAACCTTGAGAAACTGCAATATAAAGCCACATAAGCCCTTGTGTATTGTTAACCCCTAGTTGGTCATATTTATTTTTTGTGAAACATACGATTTTGGATGTGAAACAACTGTTTGCCTTGTGGCGTCACGCTCGTATGGTGTGATGCAAGATGGCGCTAGCAGGAACTAGAGTTGGGGCCAAACAGCCTTTACCTATTTTGTTTGATCGAACTATAACCGAAATAAACGAATGAAAATGTTTAGCTCGATCGAACTAGCTCAGAGTAGATGTGATGCATCTTATGACGAGCCTTTGGGGATAAACCCGAATTGACGCGGCATATATTTGAAGTCACTTTTTTCAACTTAAAATGTCCATGTCTCGTAAACTAGCAGAGATACAGCGTAAGGTGAAGGCTGTCTGAGACAATCTTTTGCTCGAAACTTTAAACAGCAATAACTTGAAAACTAGCAAAGATAGAGCAAAAATAAGTGTTGCACTCTTTTTTTTTAAACTACAAATAGGAATGTCTTGCATTCTAGAAGAGATACCGTGAAAGAAAACACAGATTTGAATTTTTGAATACCTTTTAAATCAGCAATTTGAGACAGTTTTTTCTCGAATAATAAGTAAATAAATAACTCGCTGGCCCTTAGTGATAGATCGAAAAAAACCGTTATTAGGAGATAAACATAGTCGCGTGCTAGATGGCGCCAGCATATGCGAACGTTAGATGGCGCCACATTACACCAAGTTATGGCAAATAGAAGATAAAATTATGAAATTTTTCGGCATATAACTTCCGCAGACCGATCTTGAGAATATTTGAAATCATAGATGGAGCATAATCTATGAAAAGTCTAATTCAATGTTTGAACATCAAAAAAATGAATGCGAGTGAAGAATAACAATGATTTATTCTTTCATCTCAATATATAAAATCGTTCGTGCAGGGTACACGTTGGTAAAGCTCTAGAACAACTGAACCAAACAATTTCATATTTGGACCATATATTCGTTTGGTCTGCAGGAAGGTTTCTCTTCAGTTTGTAATGTGTTTACAATTCAAAACTTTGATTAGATAAACTTTTCACTCTAAAACTTGATTAGAAGACCGCCCAGAGGAAGAAACATTGTCAAAAATACTCGAACCCCTCGACGTGAGAGTCAAAACGAAGTTTGTTGGCCAGCTAGTTTGGATATATACTTAGTGGGGTCTAACTAAGTTTTATCTAGATGTTGCACATAATATTTTTTGACTCGTACGCCGTCACGATCGATCAGGTTGCAAGTTTTGTTTTTGTGTGCTGTGTTAACAGTGAGAGCGAAAAGAAGATCATTCATGCTTATATTCCATATGCTGTTGTTGTTGGCTCCACATTATGCAAAGCTTAAGAGAATTCATAACTGAATATTTCTTTCGAGCGTCCTGAGATTGCTTGTTTTTGTTTTCTACTATCTTAAGATGCCAATTTTCACATTTTCACATTAACCCAACAAGGGCTAATGGCTTGAAATTTACTTAAAATACTATATATTATAGTTATTTTTTTTAAATAAATTGCATATTATTGCCACAGATCACCATGAAAGTTTTACTGGTACTTCCCCTGTTCATAGCACTGGCAACAGCCCAGTTTGGCGGCTTTGGTAACATTGGACGTCCCATCGGAAACATAGCCAGCAACCTGCAACAGGGCATTTCCGGCATTGCCAGCCGCTTGCCATCGCCTCCAACACTTACCAACGTCCGTAACTTTGGAGACTTTGTGGTAAGCTCTTGTCCGAATCATTTAGCCAAATTGCGCACATTCCTCAAACTCTCTACCAAATAGGCACAAACGGGTAAAACTTATGCCTCAGCTGCCGATCGTACACTGCGTGAAGGACTTTTCAGCGCGCGTCAAAGTTTAGTAGAGTCCAGCAATCAGGCTTTCCTAAGTGGCGCCAAGTCTTATGAGCTGGCTGTGAATGCTTTCTCTGATCTGACCATTGTTGAGTTCCTCAAGCAGCTCACTGGCCATAAGAAATCCCCAGCGGGCGAGTAAGTTTATGAGCAAACAGCTGCCAAAAACCTTTAAATACTGACATTCCTTTTCTACATAGCCAGAAAGCGGCGGAGCACCGTCAGGTGTACCAAAAGACTGGTGTACATGTACCCGATTCCTTCGATTGGCGTCAAAAGGGCGGTGTAACACCTGTCAAATTCCAGGGCGAGTGTGGTTCTTGTTGGTCTTTTGCCACTACCGGCGCTATTGAGGGTCATACTTTCCGCAAGACTGGTAAACTGCCCAATCTCTCGGAGCAAAATTTGGTGGACTGCGGCAAAATTGACTATGGTTTGGCTGGCTGCGATGGTGGCTATCAGGAGTATGCCTTTGACTTTATAATTGAGCAGGTATACAAGCCACTTTGATGATTTGTTTGTATTCCTAAAAAATCCTAAAAATTTGTTTAGAACGGCATTGCTCATGGCGAGAGTTACCCTTATGTGGACAAAAGGGATAACTGCCAGTATAAGCAATCACATTCTGGTGCTGGCATTAGTGGATTCTCTGTTGTTCCCGTAAAGGATGAGCAGGCCATGAAGGAGGTTATTGCTACTCTGGGACCTTTGGCTTGTTCAGTAAATGGCCTGGAAAGCTTGCTTCTATACAAACGTGGCATTTACGCCGATGAGGAATGCAACAAGGGTGAAGTTAATCACTCTGTTTTGGTTGTGGGCTATGGCTCTGAAAATGGACAAGACTATTGGATTGTTAAGAACTCATGGGACAAGATTTGGGGCGAGGAAGGCTATTTCCGTCTTCCTCGTGGCAACAACTTCTGTGGCATTGCCAGCGAGTGCAGTTTCCCTAATGTTTAATGTAATTATTTACGAATGAGTGGATTTTCAATATCATCTATAAAATAAAGCTAAAACAACTCTGAATGAAAATAATTAAGCACGGTTTTAAGCATAGTTAACACTTTTCATTTTGCACCTACTTCATGCGGAAAAGACTGAGACGTCTCTGCTCTGCTTTTCGCCCTCACTGCTAGCACAGTGACAGGCGCGGAGCGAAAGCATTATATTTCGAGGAGGTAGCAAAA
This sequence comes from Chymomyza caudatula, assembly GCA_035041775.1. Classification (NCBI taxonomy): domain Eukaryota; kingdom Metazoa; phylum Arthropoda; class Insecta; order Diptera; family Drosophilidae; genus Chymomyza; species Chymomyza caudatula. The sequence continues at coordinate 11,110,318 of JAWNKW010000142.1, forward strand.
ATAAAGAGTTATATGGCGTGTAGCCTGCCCGATAGGGAAAGGAACCCAATAAAAACCAGAAAGTTATACGAATTTCTACAAGAACCAGCTAACAATGTAAATAATATGTATGGGTGTACGATAAGCTTAGTTACACCTGCCTTGTCACTTTTCTTCGTCTTCTTAACTGGCCTTAACAACCCGTTATCAGGTTACGGCCTGATGTAAATACATTCTTTCATTGGATTTGTGGTTTTACGTGGTGGGTTCCAAACCCTACGCACAACCCTTTTAAGGTCTACTGGTCTCGAAAGAACCCAGTGTCATTGTTAGTCGCCTCATACGACAAGCTTTGACCTGCTGAGGTGGTATTCTCTAACCCGCTCACCGCACGGGGCATTTTTAGTAAGCCCCTATTGTGACGTATAAATCGTTAAGGGGGTGTTCATAAATGACGTCACCACCGAGGGTGGTCTATATCTATATAGATATATATATCTATTTAAAATTGGCTGTAATAACAAACATTCTCATCTATTTTAGTAGATGTTACCATTAACAGCCAATATACCATAAAATAAAACCAGTATTTTAAAAGCGGCATTAACCTTGCAACACTTACCAACTACAAGCTTCTGTGCCTTTTACAGCACTGTCTAATCGCAGTGAATGTCAAACGTAGGATAAAAGAAGAATGTTGAGAATAATAAGAATGCTGAGAAAAAAATAATAAAGTAAATAATTAGCCAAAGAAGAAATTAGCCACGCAAACAAAAATTTAAAGTGCAACAAAATGAATAGTGCATAAGAAATCAAGAAGGCGTGGAAAGCGAAACGCCATCAAACAATGTTATTTCTGCAGGTGCGTTTAGACCAAGACCAACCCATTTTTGGGGGAAAAAAAGTGTTGCCAGCCCGTCGACCTCGGTCATGCTCATGATTTTAAGCTATTTAAAACAAAACAAATGTATATAACATAGGCACAAATTCGACTAATGCGTACTAATAAAAATAAACCATTCCCTCTTGCAGAAATGTACTGGCTAGTACATTGTAATTAATCCAAAGAACCAGCCAGGGTCATAAGCATTTTATCAGCAACAACTTAATACACATTCAAACAAGTAACTAACAAATCGACTAATATCCAAAATGGATGAAGACATTATGAATGCAGTTGAATCTCTCTTTGGCAAGGACGTTAAAATTGTCGACTGCGAAACAACTTCCACCTTGCAGCAGGAAGAGGTGCTGCTAATCAATGGTGTGCCGGTAAAATTGGATGGCATACCCGCAGACGATGCAAGTGCCATAAAGAACGCGCTGCTAGATGGACAAATGCCCGCCGTTGAGCATCTCAATCAGTTGCTCATAAGCGCGGGACTGACTAAACAGCCCATCGAAGTCGAAACGTCGCTCACAGTCAAGTCTTCCGTAACGACAACCGAAGAAGTTCTGGTTTCTCGCAATGGAGAGGTGTTGGATGAACGCACCGTTGAAACCAAAGAACACTTTAATCATCAGTCAAACCAGAAAGAAGTCTGGCAGCCATTGCGTGAACAATCAGCGGTTGGGCATGTACTGCCAGAGAAAGCGCTCAAATATCGTACTAATTCGAATTCTACATTTGGCTCTCAGGCCACCGATACAGACAATCGAGGAGTAGACAGCTCAGGCCGTCAGCTGAATCACAATTTCTCCAATGCTTCTGTTATCTCCACTAGCTCGGCCATTACAGACTCGGATCAAGTTATTGGTTCGGGCACAACTATTAACGATAAAAGCTCAAATCTGAGCAGCTGCGATTCGGGTCATGACGATTTATACCACAGTGCATCGCTCACTGCTGCCTGGTCGCGCGACACTCAAGCAGATTCAATGTACTGCGACATTCCTAGCTCGGCAGATGAAGCTGACACGATTTCAACATCAATACTGGTATGTAAAACTGCGTTTGACTAATTTCGGCTATTAACTAACTGTCTAACTTGTAGAAACCCAAATTGCCAGCCAACTCCAAAGATAAGACCTTACCTTCAGGCACAGTCGATACACTTGCTGCAATGCTCTCCGCCTTTAGAAGCGAGGACTTTGAGTTTGGCTTTGTGCTGTGTTCACGTTTATATTTGCCATCCCATGAAGTATTGCAAAATATTATCCTGCAGTGCCAAAGTAAAGCTGCCCTGGAGCGTCTGCTTACCTATTGGTTCGAGCTATGTCCCTATGACTTTCGAAATGATAAATTGCAGCAATCGCTACAAAACTCAGGCGGTCCTTTCTTCGATAGCATTCCAGACTCGCTGCGCCAGCTAACGGCCAGCCGTCAGACAAAATTTCAGTATTTACTGGGCAAGCAGTCATCAGCGAGGTCTTTGGGACGGCAAAGCAGTATTAAATCGCTGAAACGTTTTGCCACAAATGTCTACAAATCGGAAAATGTGTTAAATGTATGTAATAACGCCTTCGAATTATCCCATCAGCTGTATGCTGTCGAATATGCCTATCTGTCTCAAATACGCCTGGAGGAGTTTATTGAAATGATCAATACTGACGAAATGCAGCGTTGCTTATCGCCATCTAAGGCAGAGTCCCAAGACTCATCCATTGAAGATTGTATTAACATAGCGGCCTATGTTGAATGGTTTAATCGTCTAAGCCATCTGACTGCTACAGAGATAGTTAAGGTGCGTGCATTTTGAAAGTTACGGAATTTAAATTTACAATTTTGATTTGCAACAGCTCAGCAAAAAATCTCAACGTGCTCAAATGATTGACTTTTGGATTGAGACCGCTTTGGAATGTTTCAATACCGGAAATTTCAACAGTTTAATGGCCATTTTGACAGCGCTAAACATGACGGCCATATCACGTCTCAAAAAAACCGTGAGAGTTGCAGTTACATTCCAATTATGTCTTAAGCAACCTCATACCTTTTCTTGCAGTGGTCCAAGGTGCAGGTATCGAAATTTGAGGGCTTGGAACATCAAATGGATCCTAACTTAAATTTTCTGAATTATCGTTCTACTATGAAAGCTGCCGTTTGGCGCTCCGAAAGGGAAACTGCTAATAAAATTGAGCGTGCCATTATTCCTTTCTTTAGCCTTTTTCTAAAGGACTTGTACGTTATAAACGAAAGCTGCGAATCAAAGTGAGTAAAAGCTTGGCTCAACAAGAAAACGCCTGATTCATCTTTGTCTGTAATTTATAGATTAGCTAACGGCCATATCAATTTCGAGAAGTGCAGAAGCTTGGGTGCTCATCTAGAAAGCTTTTATAAATGGCAACGACTCGACTGTCCCTATGAGCAACTACCCAAAGCGGCAGCCTATATGCAAAATGCTGACATCCTCTCTGAAGCGGCGCTTATGAAAGCGTCTTATGAGTGTGAGCCGCCTGATGGCGTTGAGGAGAAGGATCATTACAAGACATTAAGGGCAGCAAAAAAATCAATTACATAAATCGTTTCGACAATCATTGCCCAGGAGATAACTCTTTATATCATTAGAATGGCAAAATCGAATCGGTTGCTATTGCTACACCAAAGCATTGTTGGTTGCCATTATACCATTTACGATATCCTTTATAAAGGGGGCATAAAGTGCAATAAGCCTCGCACAATTTTACCTAATACCTAAGTTAACTAGCATTTTCATAATTGCATTTGATTTTTTTATACGTTATTGTGCGCGCAATAAAATTAATACATCGTTTTAATGCATTCACGGATTTTTGTTAACTTGTGCTAAGTTTCAATGATTGTATATAAATATAGGATATGTTTGGCATTTAAAAAACCAAAAATATAACTTTTAGACTACTAAAAGGACTTCAATTATATTATTAATATTACGCAGTTGTGTTTCCTAGCAAGAAAATTAACTAAAATATACGAGTACTTATATGAATAATTTATTTATGTTTGAATTACACTAATTTTTACCGTATGGTAGCGAACTTTTGAAAATCTACTGTTCCAAATTTGCCAAAGAGTTCCAAAGGATAGTGTTTGCCCTCGACCGGCGCATGAATCCTAATCTGTCGCATGTGCGTGTCTCGACCGTTTTGGTGATTGGAAATAACAGCTATTTGCAGCATAAAGGTGCGTATGAATTTGACATTGCCATCCTTAATGGGTATTTGCACCCAGCCGCTGGGTTCTGTTAGATCAATGACTTGTAGCTCCTGCAGATCATTAAAATTAATGCCCGAACGTATTGATATTCGCGATGGTGTATAACTTTCGTCCAATTTGTAGTCTGTGTATATATAGATCTCGCTTATGTTGGTGCGCTTGTGGAATTGTATGTTGACTAGATGAGGCAATTGACCGTCCGATTGCCAGTAGGTGTCCATGATGTTGTCGCGCAGACGCTCAACGCCAAAACCTGGCTTGCAGGAAGACAAACTCCATACAGCTTGTGCGCCAACTTCGCGCACATAACCAAGTCGCTCCTCAGCTATAGGATCCTCTTCGCCCGTGGGCTTCGTCGTTGACTCCTCATCCATAGTCGCGGACATGTTTGTTATGTTGTACTTAAGTGTTTGTAGCAATAAACAATATCAAATGCCGACATTTATACAAAAACAAAAAATTCTTTTTCAACACTTAAGAGTTATCGCTAATCGTATATCGATAAATTGTTTACCAGCTATCATATCAACAAGCTTTCCCAACACTTACATATATAGCACATTGTGCCCGAAATTCCGAAAGCAGCAAATAAACAAATATAAGTCTGAGCGATAATGGTGCGAAAACTGAAGTATCATGAGCAGAAACTGCTGAAAAAAGTAGATTTCATTACCTGGAAAGTTGACAACAGCGGTAAAGAGAACAAAATATTACGCCGCTATCACATACAAAAGCGCGAAGACTACACAAAGTAAGTTTATTCTTCCGCTTCCCTGGTCATAAGAACGTTAAGGGGCTATGGGCAGATGTAGTGTAGCACTTCAGGCGGTAAAGGTAGCATTTTTCGCCTTCCACTTGGTCCTGCCACGGATGCATGGTCTGCACCTGCGCCTAAGGACCTTGCTCCCTAGAGCTTGTTGTCAATATCATATACTAAGGCTGACAACTGAACACATTTTAAGACTGTCTCCCCGTTCAGGGAGTATTCCGAGTGGTATTTTGCTACCATGACGCCCTCCACGCCCTCATATGTGATTTGGAAAGTTTGCTAACTGCCTTTTATTGCACACACAAAAAACCTATATTAATTTTTTGTATGCATATTCCAGATACAACAAATTGTCACGTGAAATCCGTAATTTAACTGAAAAAATAGCTAAGCTGGATGCCGTGGATCATTTCAAAGCGGAAGCCACAACAATGCTGCTTAATAAAATACATGCATTGGGAGTTTGTAACGACAATATGAGTTTGGAAAGTGCTAGCAAAATCTCAGCTAGTCATTTTTGTCGCCGCCGTTTGCCAGTTATAATGGTCAAAAGTATGTACTAAGATTTAGTTGGTTTATCTTTACATTTATAACCATGTGTCTCTTCAGTAAAAATGTCGGAGAATTTGAAAGTTGCAACAGATCTTATAGAGCACGGCCATGTGCGGGTTGGTCCCGAAACGGTTAAAGATCCGGCCTTTCTGGTGTCACGCAATATGGAAGACTTTATTACTTGGATTGATGGCTCTAAGATTAAGGAGCATGTGCTGCGGTACAATGACATGCGTGACGATTTTCAAATGTAACACATGTGCATTATGATTATAAATAATTTTTTATATGTTTAAATTAAATGAAAAGCTGTTTACTATTATGTGGAACTTTATTTATTTTAACGAAACTAAACGAATAACAGCGACAAGCATAATATGGCAGATTCTATTCGAAGAGACTGCTGGAAGCTTAAGCCTAGAGCGCAATCTCTTTGTAGGAGAACTTAACCATTAGATAAGGTATATGGGTTACGGCCAATCCTAATGCAGAAATGTCTACCGGTCTCTAAGTCGGCTTTACCTGCCTAACCGCTAGACCGGAAATCATTTAATTGACCAAATCATCTTTTGTGAACCTATTTAGATATCGTTCTGCTGGATTAAAAGGTCGTGCCCACAAATTTTCACCTCCAAAAATAATCATTTCCAACCTATGTACCACTCTCACTAGTTCAATTTATTTTCGTATGCAAAAGGAGTTTTCTATATGGCTGTTAAAGGAAGAAAAGGTCGGGGTGTCTTCGTTGGCAGGACTACATAGATAACACTAACTACATTTGATATCAAGAGGAGCATGGAGACACGGTAAAGGGCTTGGTTGTTATGGTCAGTCAAGAAGAAGAAAGTTAGCTTATTGTATTGAAAAACTTTCGTATTCGAGGGATCACTAGATAAAGTAGTAAAATAAACACACTTGAAGTAATTTTTTGTTAATATTTTTAATAACTTTATTACATTTCATATAATAATGTTTAATCCTAATACATAATATTAATTAATATGGAGCATATCACGCCAAGGGCGCAACTGCGCCACACACATATCATATACATATATAAACTTGATCAGGATGAAACGATTTTCGTATTATATTGTTGTTCTTTTGTTTTACTATGCTTGTTATATAAGTATGCCATTGATTTTATGCTTATTTTCTTATTAACAGTGGTTCTCATAGTTCCTCAATATTTCATTTTTCTAGTACTCACAACTTAAATGTAAAGTATAGTTTAAAAAAAAAAGTTAAGCAAATTCAAGTTAATGTCAAAAACAAAACGTCACCGGCAAAATTACATAATAAATGAGTACAAAAATCGACTGATGCGTGTCTTTGTTTTTAAATTAAATAAAAACGTGCTGCGAGTTAGGAAATTCTATTTCATAAGCATGGCAGTAATCATGTTGTTATTGTTATTGTTAATTTTGTTGTTTTCTTAGGCTCTCAATAACGTACTAGATGATACTTGAATTTGGCTGCGACCCAGGGCCAAAATTAAGGCAAGTTAAAAAATGCATATAATAAGATTTTAAAATAACTTGTAATACAGTTTTGCAAAAATTTTTAGAGTCTGACTTCATGTTTTGGAGCATCTGACTTTTCGTGAAGAAATACAAGATATATATAGTTTTAAAAAAGTTTTTACAACAGAGAGACGCTACTAAAGTTCAGCCAGTTAAAAGTCTTTTTTTCATTTTGTTTTTTTTTTATAGTTACGGTTTAATATTAGTTGTATTATTTGCTTGTTTTTGTTTCTTTTTATATTCTCGTAAATATGCATAATTGTAACTATTAATTAGTGTTAAAATAAATAGCTAGTGGCGTTAAAAATAGTGTCGACTTGCGATATTCAGCGCCTTGGCTGCAGTTCGACGGCGGCAGCTTAAGCGAAACGCTCGCCGTGTAGCCAAAACAATTTCGCACAAAAACTTTATAACAATTTAAAACAAATTAATAAAAAATGTTCTCTACATTACGGTTTGTTTCTTTTGCATATCGAGAGGAAAATTAAAGAAAATCCAACAGTTGTTTTGAGTTGCATTACACAAAATTTGTATGGTGTGTTTTCTTTTGCATTATCTTCTTTTTACACAGCTATCTAGCCAAACAAGCTTCTTTGAAGTATAAATTATTTAAGTGCTTTTTATATATGCATAGAGATATATTCAAATTAAACAATTATTCTCATTGTATTTATAACTACAATATTTTCAAGTTACAATTTCGTTAAGCCCGCCCTCACTCAAAAATGTGCAACTACATACACAGGTAGGTAATATTTCATATACTGTACCCTGCTCTCGACATCTTTTCAATAACTTTGTACAGTTTAACATAAAAGTTTCTTCTTTTGTATCATAATGTATGTTTTCAATAACGATTTTATGCGAAAAGTTTTAGAATATTCTGCTCTGTCTTAGAACGAATCGTTTAAGTGCCTACACTGTTGTATGGTAGTTTAGATCACAAGTGCCATGTCTTTTTTGCTGGGCAGCTGCACTCTCTTGCCCTGCCACAAGGAATTGTGTATTGTAAAGGCATCTATAGTCACTGTTAGATGTTTCGTGTGCACTTGGGAGAAGCATTTGCCACCTGAGTTGTATCTGTGTTCAAGAAATGGATCAAATTAGTAGTTGCTCCTCACTGCTGCTTACTAAGTTAAGTACTCACTTGAAGAACTTATCGAACATGACTTCGTCGACTTGACTAGGTCCGGTGCCGTAGAGCTTTGTCACCTGATCCGTTTCCGGCATATAGCTGTACAAGGCGCGAAATTGGCAGCCGGCATCGCGGAACAGTACTAGGAAGTGTTTGGCCTCTGAGCGTGCAATTTTTTCCAGCACTTTTTGTTTGGCTTCCCTGTTGACAGCGCCCGGAAAAACGCAGTATTCCACGGCATTTAATATAATGCCGCGATTGGATTTGGCCGCTGGTTGCTTGTAGAGTTTGGGACCTGTCAACGAGCATTCGTCGGTTATTAGTAACTCTAAAGCTACAGAAGACGTTAAAGAGTTCTACTAGAGTTGTTAATTGCAGACTTCTAAAGCTAGTTCCTTTATTGGGTTTCTAAACAAATGCAGGCTAAGAGCAAACTAGGCAGGTTTTCAAATTAAAAACAAATAATAAATCACTTAAGGGCATGCCTTTAACTAGCTTGTAAAATAATACAAAATTAGCTTGAAAATAAATGTTTTTAACAAAAAAAAATAAATAAAATTTAAGAAACTTTTTTGCTTTTTTACTGCAAATGTGTAGCGGTTAATGCTGCCAATTTCGGGCATTTTTATAGTTTTCCTTGGAAATATAAATGGAATACACTCTCGGTTTGACCATCGAAAGTCGTGGATTTGACGATGGAATCGTTTGTTGTAGTTCTATAAACGCGCACACAAACTGACGCTGCTCTAAAGATTCAAATAAACATACTCATGTAGTTGATAATAAACTATATAATGAACGAAACAAAAATATATAACTATATATATATATATATATATGCCAATTTGCATGAGATCGAAATGATATACATGAATCAACATAACATGAAGGATGATTGGATTGAAATGAGGCGTTCCAAAAGTTGCAAATAATGACCAATGGTGCATGATTACTTATGGATTGTTGTTTGTTTGTTTGTATGATTGAATTTGAGACGACTAATACAAACCCGAATATTCCATGATTGAATTCGGAGTTAATGAGATATCGCTTGAGCCATCATCAAATCCGCGACGTTTCGATATCAAACCTGGCGGCAAAGAGCCTGGTCCAGAGGGAGATGGCATATGCCTACCTGATGCACCCATTCCCATGCCCATGCCGGGTGACGGTGCCCGCCTAGGCGGTGTGGCGCGTCCCAATCCAGAATCTGTGTCTAGCCAATAAGCAAGGGCGAGCATACGATCAATCATCAGCAGTCAAACATGCAGTGCGTGCGCACATATAGACAAAGTTTTGGTTTTTGTTTTTTTTTTAGGAACACAACCACAGGAGCAACCACATACGGTTTAGCAATACATATAGATTGTGGTTCAGATTTTTATTTATAGAGTAGTTGCAGGAGCGCGCAATCCATGCATTTTATTTTGGTTAGTTGTCACGATGGCGTCGATGAGACAGGCGAGCGATGATTTGATTTGGTTAATAGATTTTCGTTTGATTAATTGCAAGTAATTAATTTGATTAAGTTTATTTTTTTTGTTAAGTTTGTTGAATTGAAAGAAAGAGAAATAAAAGAAGAAAATGTGTGCACATAAGTTGGTTAAGCGTTTCTGGATCATTTCTATAAGTAGTTACTTAATTGATTGTGATCATATTTGATTTGCGTATGTGTGGGTGAGGGAGTGCAGGCGTTTGTTGTGTGCTTGTGTGGGAGACTTTGGGAGACTTTCCATGGATAGAACAATTGCGTAAGCAAACCAACCCAACCCTGAGCAAAAGCAGACAGTACAAATGTTATGTGGAAGCCTGTTTCTGTTGACCTGAACCATTTGGAATGTTGTTTATGAGCAGTTTGCAGCGAAGGATTCAAACTGTTCAGCAGAAAATCTGGAGGGACCAACACCGCTTCTTTTACAGTTATGAACAAAACAAAACTTTAAATGAAAATTAATAGGAAAAACGTAAAGAAAAATCTAAAATAAGTTAAAGAATACAAACTCTGTAGCCGTCTAGAGAGTTAACCAAGCCAAGTAAAGTACAGTAGACACTTGCAAATTGAAAGCGATTCAGAGTATATTTTAATTTTCCAATAACTTTAAAACAAATAAAAATACAGCTTAATTATATTGCTTCTCATAAAATGTTGAGTTTTGATGGAAGTGAGCTGTTCTGGTTGAATAAAAGTAGCGAAATACCTTACACCATAGTGGAATGTGCGAGCGTGTGAACAAAGCATGATGCAAAGAACTAAACTAACTAAAGAAACTTAGAAAGTTAGTGAATTCAATAACCGAAATTGAACCAAAAATGTGACGAAGTTATTAGGGACGATAATTTCAATTTGCAAAACTGTTAAATTTGACAAAATCGTTCATAATTAATAACATTTTCGAAGAAATTACATTGAGGCCAAATTTCTTGGCTAGGGGTATTCAGGCCTTTTCCTGATTTCCATTCAAAATTCGATTGTTCGACTTTGTTCGACTGGTTCATCGAACCTGTTCAAATGTTTCAATGATTTCTAACGTTGGCTCGTTAGTGTATATTAACAGTGTTTTTCAATTTGAAAAAGCAAAATTTGTGTATTTTTTACTGGCGTTTAATAGATTCCCATAATATTTCTAGCATAAGGTTCTCTGATATATGGCATAATCCTAACTCTCCAATTATAATTCAAATTTCGATTGGCCGATCTCACAATACAGTTCATACGGTCATTTTTTTCCAGACGGAACGGGTATCGAAATTGGAAAGAGGCATTTATAATATATACCAAATATAAGAATATCTTACGTTAGCAATGTTTAGAAGAAATCCAAATAAAACCAATATTAATGACCATCTGATTTTGGGCATCGAAAAGCAAACATTCGGAAATCAAATGAAATATAGTGTAAAAGTTGCGAAGAATCAAACTATGCTCAAAATCAGGAAATGCAATTTGCAAGCGTCTGTCTATTACATAAGTAATCTCGAAAAAGTAAAAAACACCTCTAAAAAAAATTGAACGTAAATTATACATAAAACCGACTCAAAAACCACAACCATAAAAAAACTGTATAGTAGCTTCCATTCACCAATAAAAGAGTACTGTACTATGTTAAAGAACTTTACGTATTAGATCACAAATGCAGAGATATACAAAATATAGTATGTAAGCAACGACAATTTAATAGAGTATAAACCAAAACCACATAAAATTCAAAAGAAATACGAATATAGTTGTAGAGCAGAGTAAAAGAAAGGCAAGCAGCTGTTTTTTGTATAGCTGTGGAACGCTTCTTACCGCACAAATTCATTAGAGAATTCGACTTTCGGCCACGGAAATTAAGTGAGCTTCCCTTAGCGACGGATATACGCGACAGAGTACGTCCCCGCTCGACGGTTGGCTCTGCAAGAAGTGGCACAGAAGCACGCGCGAGTGGAGTGCATAATACGAATTGGTGTAGTTTAACAGTTTTCATAATTTGAAGCAAGTATATAATTAATAAAATGGCTAAATTAAACTTAAATAACTTTCGAACCAACCCAAAAACAAAAAGGAATAAAATATTTGAGTATGACACTTGAGCCGGAACCAAAACCATTTTCGGGTTAAACACGACTCTTTTTGAACATCGAAAGCCCCAGCGAAGACCCGGTCCATATTCTGTGCTCCCATGGTGCATACAATAAGCGAGTTTTTAATATTACCAAAAGCTGTGACAGCTATTTTAGCAGTTAGTTTGGCTTAGCTTAAGTAATACTTATTTGGTATGGGTTATTTTGCTAAGTGTAGCTGCCGATTGCTGTGATTGCAACAAATTTGGGCATCAATCTAGCGCATCAAACAAATTCAAACTGTTTGTTAGAACATAAAAGGTGTTAATACTTAAATTTAAACTCAAAAGCTTAGTTTAAAAACAAGTTCAGAACTGAAAGTGCTCTCGACGAGCAGTTAATAAATTGTTTGTTCTTGCGAATTATGTTTGTTTCTCGATTAAGCAAACAACTAACAAACAATGTGAAAACATGTTACCCAGCACCAACCTCTTGATGTTTTGTAAGATCCCCGACGTCCAATTGGAGTTGAACTTGTACTGGGATAATCATCAGGAGACTCTGTTGAAGGAAATTAGTGGTTACGGCTTATAATACAAGTTAAGTTATATTAAATTATCAAGTCATACTGAGTGCCGCATAAAAAACTCAAAACTAAAATCAAAATGCCCCTTTTACCAGAAATTATAGCTAAAAGAGAGTTATTACTAAATAGGTAACTTATATAGCGAACAAATAATGTACAGCAACTAAACGTGCATAACTTAAGAAAGCGTATAATAATAATAATACATAAAAAATAAAGATTGACAAATTTACCTTTAACTGTAAGGGAATCTTGTGAGCCCCTGTAATAATCTCTTTTCATAGAATTTGAGCTTAATTGACCGTAGCCTGTACAGTGAGAGGACAAACAGATTTCAAATTGATAAACAAAAAACATAAAATCAGCAAAAGGGCGAACAGCAAATAGTTAACATAAGAAATATAAACAAAAGTATGATAAGAAAGTTCGGCATTTCCGAAATTTGGATATAACATATAACAATTCAAAAGTCTACGACATCGATAAAAGATCTTATTTAGATTTTACACTTATTCTACACGTCTTTTGATGTTAAGCTTATAAGCACATATGCATTATACGTGAGTTGCTAATTCTGGAGAAATCTATGGAACATCTTTAAAACTGATAAAAATACACTTATTAAGGAAATAATTGACTCGACATTTCCTAGGATACTGAGAAATAATACCTTCTCTCTTCGAAAATGCCCAATATCTCCTTAACGGACTACATTAGCCTTATCAACTCCTCTCGTTGAGAGGAATATGAGTCTTAAGTGCAACAAATTGAAATAGTTCTTTGTTAAATAAGAATAAGAACATAAATACATAATTTTAACATTTCTTCAGCAATATATCTTGTTAATATCTTTCTAATCTGTTCTGATTGGATAAAATATACACATATGCCTGAATTTAAGGACTTTGGTACTCTCATATAAACTGAAGTGAACATCTTTCAACAGTAAAATTTTGTTGCTAATCTAAACCCAAATCCATGGTCTTATAGCAGACGAACTCGACTCTATTGTAGAAAAACAGACGAAATGTGGGAATCAGATACGCATTACGTGCCCACTCTTCTCTTAATATTAAACCACATTTTTGGCTATCCATGAAGACAAACTTCGTTTGTCAACTGCTCACCGGTAAGATTTGAACTAGAGCCTTTCTTGCCCCGACTAGAGATGCTTGAAGCCTCGCTTATGTCTACGCTAGCATCATCGACATGTATGGTTTTTGGTCTTGGCCGCGTCACACGCTGCTGTCTAAGACGTGGCGTCGAGGAGTTCGACTGCGGCTGTAGTTTTACATGTAGGTCAGCGCGGTCAAGTGTTTTGCCCTGCAATTAAGCAATAATAAGCTTTAGTAGTATTCTATCATAGTTGGTGTTCTATATCTAGTTACCTCCCGCTCTGCCTCTTCGATGGCTTTCTTTAATTTATGTTGCTCTAATATGGCTGCCCGACGAGCAATTTGTTCCTCCTTCTTACGCGCACGTTCCTCCTCCTTTTCACGCTCTTTTTCACGTTTTTGTGACGCTTCAATTTCTTTTCGTGCCTTGGCCTCTTCCTGCTGTTGACGACGCTGCAAAGAGAGCAGCATGATTTTCTCCTTGCGGCGCTCCATTTCATCCACGGAATCCTAGCATATAGGAAAAGAATGTAATAAGCTTTGCTTTAGCAGTTGTCCTAAAAATATAACTTACCGGATCCAAATTGGTCGCATCAGCGCCTATGACCAGCGCCTTATTTTTGGCCGCCTCGGCCAGGTTGCTGCTCTGCTGAAGACGTGTGGGTGAGAGTGGTTGCTGCTGCAGCGACATGTGGTGGTGATGCTGCGGTTGCTGCTGTTGATTGGTAAGATCTTCGAAATGTCTGCGTTCTGTGCCGACTTCCGCCAAGTGGCGCAGCTGTAGCGGCGGCTCATCTGTGTACTTATTATATGTGCTGCCCTCGAAAGGCGCACTGTTGTTGGTTTTGACACTGTTGGAGTGGTTGTTGACACTGTGGTTGTTGCTATTCCTGGCTAGAGTCTTGATCTCTTCGGATGTTGTATTGTTGTTGTGCAGTTGACTTAGCGATTCACGTTTAACGACAACTTGGTTGTCCAAACTGTCCCTGCTTTGCTCCTTTTTTGGTGAGCGCTTTGCGCGTAATGGCGGCTTTGGCCGCTTAGGCTGTTCATCGTCAAAGGATATGTAGAAACCCTTCTCAGGCCGCCCATCTGCGCCAGTGCGGGGATCTTGAAAACTGTTTGCCTGTATTAAAGGCCGCGAGGGCGATGGTATCCGGTAGGTTAGATTTCCACTTGTTATATTTAACTTGTTCGAAATCATTTCGTTGCTATCGTAGTCCTCTGAGCTGCTGCCACGACCGCTGTGCGTCGGCTGCTGCTGTTGTTGCTGCTGCTGCTGCTGTAGGCGGTGGTGCTGATGCTGCTGCTGCTGTTGCGCCACAAAGTCTGAGATGCGCGTTGACTGCATGCTCTCAATAATGTTGCGCTCCAGCTCATCAACATCCTCCTCATCGCCAATGAAACAAATGCTCTGCGGCGCCATCATGTCTTCATGCTGCGGCGCCATGTTGCTCTTGCCCAGCGCATTAGGCGAGCGATTTTCGCGCAAATTGGTTAGCGATTGCTGTCGCTGCACGCCATTGGTGTCGCCCATCATAATGCCGCTGCCGCTGGACATACGATGTCCATGCTGCGGCGATGATTGCACATGAAACAGGTGCTGCAATTCGCCGCCACCGCCGCCATTCTGATGTAGTACAAAGCCCTGTGGTGCGCCAGCGCTGGAAGGCGGTCGATTGGGCCAGCCTTGTTGCTGCGGTTTTTTCTGTGTCTGCCAAGCGTTAACATCCACCAGCGGCGATTGCTGGTTTTGCTGTTGTTCATAGGCTGCTACTGCTGCCGAGTGAGCCCATGTGCGTCTTTGTGGATGTGGCTGTGGCTGTGGCGAGCTCTCATGCAAGTAGAAATGATTCGGCGGCTGCGCGTAGTCATCATAAGTGCTGTTCCGGTATTGTGGCGGAGCTGCGCCATAGGGACCGGCACCGCCACCACCGCCATAGCCATGATTGTTATAGGGAGCGCCATTGTCACTGTAAATGCTCTGAGGCTGCATGTAGTGCGAGGGCGGATGCGGTTGTTGCGGTGGCGACATATACTGCCCATGCTCGTTCACATACTGCATTTGTTGCAATTGTGGCGGCATTTGCTGGTATGGATCGCGACTAGGAGGACGGGAATTGTAGGCATTGGCGTTCGCATTGTAGGCCTGTGGAAGATGCGGCGATGAGCCAAAGGTTTGTTGCATTGGACGTTGCTGATAGTGATGATCAGCCAGGTGTTGTTGCGAGCCATAAGTTTGTTGCTGTTGCAGGTGGGGTTAGAGCGTGGGAACACATTGTTAGTGAACATTCAATCAATCAGGCATAAAAACAACAGATGAGTTATAAATTAACAACTATACAAAAACAATGGCTTGGATGCACTTAAAAACAAAACAAATAACCAATAAGCTTTGATGTTATATTGTGAAAATAATTTGGGCGAAGGGCAAACCAAAATATGCGTACTTTTTGGGTTATAATCCTAGCCTTACCTGGTTCAGCATATTAGCTATCTGCTGCGCTTGCATTAGTTGCTGCGCCTGCAGATGCTGAGCTTGCATTTGGCTTTGCTGGGTGGCCAGTCTATGGATATCCTGTTGGATATCCTGCAGGTTCATATTCATAATGGCGATGCTTTGCTGTATTCCCGAGCGTACAATCGTATATGGTAAATTAGGGTGGTCCACAACAGATGTTAGATGTGTTAGAGTTCGGGGTGTGTGTGTGTTTGTTTATGTGTGTGTGTGTTGTTGTTGTTGTTTTTTGTGAGTATGTTTATGTTTTTTGAGGCATAGAACGTAACCACAGACACAAAATGCGGAAAAAGACAAATATGATACACATTATATCAGATGAAAAAAGTTAAAACATTTACAGAACGATGCTTTGCAAGGCGCTTTATATCTTTTAGTGTTTTGGGATTTTGGTTTCTGGTTCGAATATATGGCTACAAGCGGTTTTATGCGTAAAACTTGCTTTACCTGATACTTATCCAAGTCAACCGGATCCATTTCTGGCGTTCGTTTTGATTCATTGCTCATGGTTTCCCACTTTAAAACGTCTGGACACGATTCCAAATCCTCCTGCAGAATTTATAAATATTTGTCAAATTTATGCACTAACAAGTTTAAGACACTCAGCATACTTTTTCTTGATGTCGCATCAGCGCCATTTCAATCTTTCGCTTGTCCTGCTCTATGCGTCTGCGCTTTTCCTCCAGCTTCATGCGTATGGTGGAAAGTTTTGTTGCATTTTCCAGCGAACGCATGTCTTCATCATAGGGTTCCATTTGCCAAGCAGCTGGACTTGCTGGCATGCTGCTGGTGGATGATTTGCGTACTGGAGTGCTTTCCGGATCATAGACATTAGGTTTAGCTTCGACGTAGGCATCGCCGCTATAGTCTCTATCGTTGGAATGTTGCTTGTTACGCGTCTGCGGCAGCGGACTGCCCGCATTGGACAAGTTATGCGCCGAGGCCAGTGGCACATTGTCGACGCTGTTGAACAAATTAAAGGATTATATAAGCTTTCAAAGTCGTCTATTATAAGTGCTTCCAACCTTGTTTGCCGGCGCATTGAATACTTCTCCGTTTCGCGATCCTGTTTCTCGGAGCCTGAATCGGTATCGTAGCCAATCTGCAGCGTGCCACGCGCATCCGCTATAGAAGAACGCACTGCCACAGCAGGTTCTGAAACTAAAAACGATGTAAAATTGACTTCAACAATCATATCTATGTAAGGCTTACCAATGCTCGTGCTAGACAACTTGCGCTCTCTATCCCTTTCGCGGTCGAAACGTCCAAGCGTATTCAGTTGATCCTGAGATCCACCAAAGTTTTCGATGGTCAGCTGCGAATCTTCACTGGAGGAATTTCTACGCGAACGACGTCCTGAAAACGAAAACAAAACAGATGTTTTACAAAAAGATATTTTAGCTGTTTGCACTATGCAATGAAATACGAGAAATGTAACAAAAAGTGCAAGCTAAATGCACTAAAAAGTAAGACCTAATTACAAGCTTTGGTTAAACAAACAGCACTTGGACTCCGTTTACAATGTATTATACAAGAGAGGCAGACAACATTTTACCATACCTGCAAAACTCGGTCGTCGGCCTTGTTCCCAGTTGCTTGGTCGACCCGCAGCGACATAATCGCCTAATTACAGTGGTGTTAAAAGCAAGAAATTAAATTTGAAAAAGAAATTAATAAACAAAATAATAAAAGAGGCCAAAATGTTTACTTCGATAGTTAGTTGTTAGTCTAGCTAAAAAGTTGAAAAGTAAAAAGCAGACGCTAACAATACCTTCAAATACTTTTAAAATACGATATTCTCAGTTACGTATAACCCGTAAAAACTACTAGCTAGGAAGTGTTTTGAAGCACTAAGCTCTATCTCTGTATAGGTGTCGGTGTCTTAGGAAATATTATATGATATAATATACTGCTTCATTGTCAGCACAGGCATTTGCTTCTTCTCAGATCGTTGATGAAAGTAATCGCCTTACTTTTGATAACCAAAGTGGTTACCGGAATATTGTTACATTCAAAGCCTTTCTTATAGGTCTTATAAGCACCACTTTAACAAGGTGAATATTAGGACCTCATATTTATATATACAGCCCTACCGTCTATCTTTTCATATAGACCGATTGGCCTTTATATGCCGCCAGTTTAAACACATTATACACAATGGGTAACGCTCTAGATCATAGATCATTGCAATGTTATTTATGAGTCAGCAGAGAAAAGTTGTCAATGTTTTGCACTCTCATATTGATGTTAAAAGCAACTTTTAATGTTGTCAAGGATGTCAGCATGGAGATCAAGCGGAGAATCACTCTTGCCAATAGTTTTTACTTTGGTCTCAGCAGGCAAATGGGTAGTAGAGACCACTCTCGCCAGACGAAACTAACACTCTATAAGACGCACATCCTTCCCGTTTTGCTTTATAGCGCTGAAGCATGGGTGTTGTCGCATTCTGATGAAAGTGCCCTAGGAGCGTATTCCGTAAGGTCTTTGGCCAACGATTGTCGAAGGGAAGCGACGAAAGGGCAGGGCCAGGAAATTGACATTGTGAATCTGCTCAACACATTGACAACATTTCTCTACAGACTAAATTTTAACGATGTCTTTGCTGACCTCTGCTTTAGTAGTCTTTGAAGATACAAAGCTAAAATAACCGCAAAGTGCGTTTTTCGACAGATTTGCAAACATCCAGAGCGGACCTGCACTTATTATTAAGTTTCTACTAATTACTAGCTAATAGATTTGCTTGTTTTCAAATCGTAAAAAGTTAGATAGAAGTATTGCCTACATACATTTTTTACATTTAAGCACTATAAACTAGCATTCACAACTTAAAATAACACATTTCTATAAAACGAAAACCATAAAAAGCATTTTTAAGTACTAATTTTTTAAAAAGAAAATACATAAACGAGGAAATAAAACTAAAGAAAATATGCTGCAAACCTCTTTCGTCGGCTTTCGACTCAACATTGGACTTTTCTTTTGCTTGCCGCAAGCGAGCTGGAACCAGGGGTTCCTGTTGTTGCTGTGGGTGCTGCTGCTGCAGTTGTTGTTGTTGGTGGAGCTGCTGATGCTGCTGCTGCTGCTGCTGTGAGTGCATTGATGAGAGAGTGGTTATGCCACGCGATTTGTGCACAACAAACGCTATGTGGTTCAATTAAAGCGGCGTATGGATTTGTATGTGTGCGGGTGCAGCGTCGGCGGCAGGTGGCCGGTGGCAGGTGGCGACAGGTGATTTCAGATGGGCGGGAGAGGCGACCAAGAGAACACGAGAACAAGACACAGCGCGGTTGAGCAAGCAGCCAAGAAACGGCATCGTTTCAAATTGTTGTAGTTTCAGTGGTTGTTGTTGTAGTTGTAGTGTTCGTTGTTGGTTAATTGGTGGCAGTGGTAAAGCATGTGGTGGATAAGGAGGTTTGGTTGAGAGAAAAGAAAAGAAAAACGAAGACCAAATTACAAATATGTACAAAAAATAAATGCGAAAAAATCATAAAATCATAAAAATAAGTAAGCTCAAAAACTGAAATTACCTTCGTTAAGATTGCTCTCAAGAGTGTTTGACTGAACCGTTTGATAATCATTTGGCGGAGTTATTCTGCGATTAATGCCGCCAGCAAAAGAATTTGTGTGCGGTACTAAAAAAATAAGAGTCCACATAATATAAATAAATAAAAATTTTGAAAATAAAATATATCTTAAATTAAAGTTATTGACTATGTGCTTTATATGTACAATGAGTTTTAAACAGAATCCGAAGTAACGTGCAACTCGTAAATAATATCATTTTGTGCTGACAAATAGTCTAAAAGTGTTACAAGTTTCGGATATGTTAAATAGTGGGATATATACAGTTTCGGTGTAAGACACTGTATGCTCAAGGGGTTCATATTCGTTACATAAGTTTTCTCTGTTTTATTAACTAGACTTATATCTGTAGCTCAAGGGGTTTGGTTAACGTACTTCTATTCGAGATTTCAACATATTCATTTGCTCAATGTTTAATTAAGTCTTCTTATTATATCTGTATATCTTTTCTTTATGTGAGAAACTTTTTAGACACAAAAACTTTTTCTTTTAGTAATAGTTTTTATCAAACAACTGTACCTACATTTAGTAGGTCATACGCGGAAATCACACGAATTCAAGCTAGTTTCGACTTACTTGCGAAATGCAGAAAAACACATTTACAATGGTCTAAAACACTTGCTTGGTTTTGCTATCTCACGAAGACTTTATTCTTAATCGCTTGTCTTTGTGATTAAAAAATGGCCAACATTTTTGGTGGTTTTCTTAGATCTTCAATAGACTTAGGTTCCCAAAAATGCACATAAAAATTAGTGCAATAGTGTTATCAACATGCAAACTTTCGCAATGCGCAGTTAAGCTCTCATATTGAAAACAACCATCATCGAAGTCGATTCCATCAAGTCCAAATAAGGTCTGCCGATGCATTTTTTATGGTCAAAATACAAAATGCATAAAAAATAGTCACTCTATGGGAATCTATCCACTACTTTTGATATTCTTGTGGTTTCTCGTTGGCCCAAATCCAACAGAATTGCTTGTTCACCATCCCAAAACGACCCATGGTTGTTTTATATGGGCGATTGTGGCGACCAAGTGAATGAATCTAATTTAGTCGTCGTTAAAATACGATGCCAAACATTCAGCCAACAAAATTACATATAGAGAGAGACAAACTTTGCCAAATTGGCGTTAATTTTCCTGCACCTTATTTGGACAACCTTAAAATTGGTCGATTGGTTATACTTCACTTTACTCGTGACCTATCGTTTGTTTCGCAGCTGTATAATAAAGTTGGCCGATCTTGCTAAAAATAAGGACTCCTAAGTGCCTATTTGCTTAAGTTTCAATTGTAAATAAGTTGGTCATAAAATTGCCATTTTAACTTAGATGACTTAGACTTTTCGCTAACGACCTAAACTATCGACTCGTATAACTCACTCAAATTCAAAATCTTATGACAAAATACATCCTTTTTTTTTCCGCTAGACTGGCGTTTTCGGCCACTGTGCCTGTCTACAAATTTATAAACAAAAAGGACCATTTTGCTAGAAGTTCAATTTAATGTTTAATGTTTATAATGCGATTAATACGGATTCTCAATATCCTATATCTAACTGGTTATTAGTGTTTTTTCGTGTACTTATTAAGACGGTGAAAGTGCCAGAGTGCAAATTGTATATAAGTTGTTTTTACAAGCTATGACGATGGCGTTCAACTCCGCGTAGCACCTGAGTAATCCAGATGATAACACACCTTTGCAATGAGTTTGTGTGTTTTGTGAATTCGTTTACTTAGGCTACAACTATAACTAATTATTAGGTATTATTTCTGGTAATTGCAAGAGTAAATCAGCAGCAAGACGCAAAATGAATATTAAATCAAGTAGTTTTGGTTTCGCTTAGTAATAGTATGAAACAAACAACAGAGTGAAGGTACGTACCAAGCAACAAATCAATATAACAAACAATTAAAGTGAAACACATTCACGAAAAATTACATGAACAAAATGCAGCAAAACGAACAAACGAGGCAACAAACAAACATGATAGATAACATAATTGAGGGGTAAAACACAAATATAGAGTTTGACTTTCAAAGAAATTTGTGAAATAAACCTTGAAACGGCGGACGATTTGTAGGAGAGCCAGCGGGCGGCTGGTCTACATCGCTGCGCAAATCGGGTATTGGCATTACGGGCTGCATTGTAAGACCCCGGCGGTGGCAGATTCCGTGCTCATTGGCGCCAAGGCTGCGCTTGACGATGACATCTACGTGGAGCGAATCGAGTGGAGTAGCATCAAAAAAAGTACAGTTTGCAAAGTTGCATGTTGCATTGTATGTATTGTTGTAGTTGTTGTTGTGTGGTGCATGTGTGTTGAATGTGTGTGTGGGTGAAGAGCGCAATTGAACCATATAATCCAATTTTAATGCAATTTGTATGATTGTGGCGTAAAAATTGTTTTTGCACATAAACAAAGAGAGAGAATCAAGTATACAATTCATTTATTACATTAATGTTCTCCCAGAATTGCTTCAATTAAGGTGAATTTAAGGTGAATCAGCTAAAGCTGAGACGATTACTCTATGCGTATGAATAAAGGTCAAAAAATCAGTGGTGAAATACAATTTTAAATGATCTTGTGTTATCACGGGTTCACATGTAGAACTTATGAAGATTATGGTGGAACTATAGTGCTACTTGGAGAGTGGCTAAATTTATATCAGCGATTTGATTGTGTGCTAGGGTTAAGCTCGAGTAAGGAACTGCAAAATGTATCAGAAATAAATAGAGGTGAAGATTTTCTCAATAAAACATGTTTTCGACTCCTAACTGAGCTATAACTTTAAACATTGGTAGGAACTCTACCAATCGAATATAAAGTTTTTAATAAAAGAAATTGCTTTCACTAATATAAAATTTCTTTTGGTACCAAAACGATGGGTTTTCTATACGAAAGCCAATATTATTTGTTAAAAACAGATTTTTTTTGAAAGTCTATCGCAATTCTTTCTACAGTAAACTATAAACTAAGGTCCTTAACCTATAAACTATTTTATTTTGAAGTATAGATATCTTTGGAAGGTGAAGCGAACCATTGTTCTTTGAAGTCTTATCGCCTAAACACGAGCAATTTACAATGCTTTAGAATTACTTATAATCGAAAAACACTAATAAACTTAAAACAAAGTTTAGCCAAAAAAATATTTAAAAAAACAGAAAGCATAAATTGGAAAGCAAATAAAAATGCGGAAATCTTCGATGTAGGACAACGCTAACATGCCTCAACTGAAACACAGATATGCCAATGATGGGGTACTTAGGTGGAGGGTAACATTACAGATGTTATGCGGTGCAGCGTAGGGTATTGATCTGTCGATATAACTAGCTTAAACTTACCCTGATTATCCATGCCAGGATAACATACACATTTTGCCGGATGTATTTCAAATAAGTTAAACAAATCCGTAAGCAATAGGACCAGATTGACTTTCATCGAACTGTGAATAAAAAAAAAACAATTAGTTTTAAGTCTCAACAACAAAGCTAAGCTACTAGTTACCCGCGCATGAAGGTTATGTCCTCGGGTGTCATATGGAATACGGCATATGGCAAATGCTTTTGTGAGAAATTACCAACTAGCAATATGTTGTGTATGGAGTCCTCCACGGCGGGTAAGTAATTGATGCGCACACTTGTCCATGGCACCACCTTGGGACAGTAATAGGAAATGAGCAGCGCCAGACAAATGCCATCGCACAAATCCTGGAAGTCACGTACTGGCGGTATATCTGGCGTCTGCAGGCGCACACCCTGTTACAAGAAGACAAAATCTTAATGAGCACGTGGCCATATACATATTAACTAGGTTGCCTACGTTCTCATCCGCTACGCCCGACTCAACCTCTTTGATGATGCGTTTCTTAAGCGATGCACAAGCATGCGATATCCACGCCAACAAGGCCTGCTCGTAGGACTGACCCGGCTGCACCTGGTAGTTAGTGCCAGATATTCTGCAAGAGTAACAAACATATAAGGCTCTGGTAATCTTGTGTTATATAGTATAAAACCACCTTCGAATCGCCGCCACAATGCGGTCACCCGATGATATTTCCTTTGCATACAAAACCATCAGGGATTCTATCACAGACATGTGGGCATTCTGTAGGCAAAAAAAAAAACAATTAGATTTTGTTTGGTTGACTGCATTTGACTGTAGTTACTTACAATTCGCAACGGATTCGTTTGAATCAATACCGTTTCGGTAATAGGCATGTCCGATGGCTCGGTCACCGGCACACCCTTGCGCGCTAGCGTCTGTAATATTGACCAGTGATTTAAGCTTTGGTAGTTGGGATCTGAATACAGGTTCGACAGCGTCTGACAATAGAGCGTTGCGTTGCCGAGCTCCACAGTTATTTGTGGTTTCAGGCGCTCTTGATTCTCATGATCGCGATAGAAGGGCTCTTTGAGATTATCCGGCACACGATTATTGAAAGCCTTGGAGAGCAGCCATTTAACGGAAGCGCGTTGACGAGCCTGAAAGCGAAATGAAAGAAATGTTAATTGGTTATATTATACATTTTGATATAATATATAGAAAAGAGGCGGCGCTTGGAAATCTCATGACTATGAATAGATTTCCCGCGAAATCGCCTGTTGTTGAAAGATCTACAGCAACTCTCCCAACTATGTTTCCGGCAAAACGACGAATTACTTTTGGGTTCAAATTCGGTTGAATTACTTATTGTTGTAGGGTTAAAATTTGGTATGAAGGCATCCCCGACGCATTGCCTTCGGATTGATGAAATTTATAAGAGTATTTTTAGGTCCACAGATGACGATACATTGTAGAGCATAGAAATCAAAAAACATTTGACTGTGTAGAAATCTAAAAATTTGAAGAAAGCGCATGAACTCTTCGTTCATGTTGGAATTTTATAGAATTTTGGATAACTAATTGATATTAGATTACTTTGAAACTTCACGTTTTAGACAGTTCATCTCTACCAACCATAGATTAATAGCCATGCGCCAAGTCCAATTTCTCATTAGTCAAAAGACTTTCAGAATCAGCGATTTATGTTTTTATGCGATTGCATTAGTATGTGTTGAATTCGCTGTAATTAGTATAAGAATCTAAGCTGCATTGTTAAGTGCCGTGCTCCCCATCTACAACCACACACATACATATCTTTTTGTATCTGAGTGCATATTTGTGAGCTTGTGAAGCCATGCGTACAATCTTCAATATGAGAAGTTCGATAAACTCGGTCGCGTTTGGTTTGGCGTGCACTGTCTGCCGGCAGCGTGGCGCGCCGCTGCTCTTCAATCTGTCTATGTCTGTATATGTATGTATCTGTGTGCTTCAGCAACTGATGGTCACTCAGCATGAAAAACGAAACTCCGAAGATGGAAGGCATGTGGCGCAGGAGCCTTTGTTGTTGCCTTTTTTAAAAGCTTCAAGTGGAGCAACGTCTTGCCAATAAAGTCAACTATAAATGCAGCCTCGCCCTGGTCATTACAAAAGTATTTCAGTCATTTGATGGCCTAATTATCTCAAAAGGCATATTCTGGGATATTACTATTTTTACTACTTTAGCAATTTTTTACACTGTTCATCTTTTCATAATTTTTTCCGTTTGGCAGATTATGATACGAAATGAGGCATCAACAAGTTGTAATCAAGGGGAACGCAAATAAATTGTATCCCCTAGGTGTACTGTTAATAGCTTTTACTCCATTGGCAACACATTCCATATTGAATATGAGCTCAAATAGAGAATAAAGAAAAGTTATGTGTATGTAGAAGCTGTGTCCAATTGAAAAGAGGAACTAAATGTGGCAACCAATTTTGACCCGACTCGTATACCTTCATCTCGTATGGTGTGACGTAAACATGCCTTAACGTTAATGAAGCTGTGATGGAAATAGCTAGAATACAAACTAGAGACCTAAACAGGTTCATCGAATTAAAAGAACTTATCGAATTTAAAGAACGTGAATCAATCAAGTATGTAGTTCAGTTCAATGAAAAGTTAAGATCAATTGAACTAGTTCAGTGTTGATGTGAAAGATCAAATGGCCCGCCTTGAGGGTATGCCGCATACATGCCGTGATTGTAGCACATCAATCAGCCTTAGATGGCGATAGCAGAGGCGCATATGTGCACGCAAGATGGAGCTACTTTGTGCCAAGTCATAAAGCCACTATAAAAGGTCACGCAAGAAATGAGTGAGCATGATGACAGTGATTCATATTTTATACAGGCGGGATTCACATTTCCGATCATACTTATGGCAGCTATATAACATAGAGAATACATTTTGTTCAGCCATGGCACAAATGCGTAAAAAACTGAACTGCGGTAAAGACGGTTTTCTCCCTATAAAATATGCTACATAATACATAATCTTTCCAAGTTCTATGATCAGAAATGACTGCAATAGTCAATCAACTTCCACAAGGTTGTAAATATAGAAGTTTTGAAGTATTTGACTAACACAAATATAAAATATGATTCAAAAGTGTTATCGTTAAGTAAATGTGTCTCGGGCATGTGCATATTGTACTGAATGCATGAGCAAACCCTGGGAACATACACTGAATTCTAACAGTGATAAGAAAATGGTAGGTACATTTCTAGAAGCAAGCAAATGCCGAAATCTTAATGTATTCTATAAACAAAGTTACTTATTGATGATAACATTTTGAAACTATTTCAAGAATGTTTATATATAACTTTATAATAACATTTGCAAACTGTGAGAACGGCTTTAAAACGAGCGTTTATTTGGCAAGTAGCTCTTAAGTTTCCAAGTTAGTTGGCGTAGGTCGCTCTTAGTGGTTGGCCATAAAAATCTGCCGAACTAAGCTTGTTGGCAGTCAACAGGTGCGCATTGCACATGCTGCAAGTTTCCTGCAAAACCAGTTTGGTTTGGTTTGGTTTGTCTAAGATCACTTTATTTTGCCAGCGGAATATTTTTCCCATATGTACACAACTATTTATTTTTGACAGACCAGAAAAAAAAACAACAACACAACTACAGCTTCAAATACATGCGCAGTGTGCTTTTTTTTGGGTATTTATGTAGATGTGAGTTTTGTATATGAATCGAATGTCAAATGTAAATATTTCTACGAAATAATAAGTTCGCCCACATGTGCGGCATAGATTTGGTGTTTGAAGCATATTTACTTGAAAATGTGTCAGACTACAAGTTGGAATTTATGATTTTGTTATCTTAGAGCGTGCATGAGTATTGATAAAGCTGTTATGAAGCCTTCACATATTGACGTTGCATGATAGTTGCCATATGCCTTGCAATCGATTGCAAGCCATACAAAAGCATCGCTTGCTTATTCGTTTTGCAATAAGTTTTTCAGCACAGTGCATAACAGAAAGGAATAGAGTGGAGCAAGTTCACCAGCTACCCAATTACTTATTAAGATTTTTCTTGAATCTACAATTCCATTTGCTGAAAACAAAATGAGTTGTCTTTTGAGCATTCAGATTGTGTGCTTGAAGATCTGCTTTAAAGCATTTGATGCTCGAAATGCTCTTCACTTCCAATTAAATAACATACAAAGTAAACAAACAACAGCTGACTGCAAGCTGCAACTGTTGAATTTGTATGAAATTTCACTCAAGTGTTGCCATTGCCTGTGCAATTGTCGCGCAACACAAGTGTGAAGAGCCTTTAAAGTTTTACGAGAATTTGAATGTTTTCTCTGGACGGAAAGAATCGAGAGAATTAAACAAAAAATGCGATAAATGCTTTAAGTGCCGAACAACAAATATTAAATAGCGCAGATAAATTTGTTGGTATGCTGTCTACTAGTATGAAAGTCATTTTCGGTTTGGGAGGCCGTTAACTTTCTAGGGAATGGAACCCCAAAATAAAAGTTAAACTTGGGCAAACCAACTCGTTGGTTGTTGTTGCTGCACGCCAAGGTTGCCAGCAGTCGTCAAATAGTCACTCACATTTTGTGTCTCTCTTTCGCTTGCGAACGCCTTTCGTATGCGTAATTTTTTTTTAGCGATTAGGTCATGCAACAACAGTTACAAAGGCAGGAGCGGAGTGTACGATAACAAAAGAGCTGTTTAAACAAAAATCGCACAAATGCGTCTCAAACTCCGTAAACAATAAAAAATCATTTTCCGGCCAAAGAACTCGGTTTGTGGGGAATACGTTTTTATGAATGAAGTTTTAAAGTTGATTGAGCACAGGCGGCAGCGGGGCGCAAAGCCCACTCCAACACACAGCAGATGGCCGGCCACGCTCCGGGGCGGAGCGGTGGTGCTTACCCGGCTGTTATTATTGAGTGGGGTAGTGCTCTCTGCAATATGGTTGTTGTTTGCATTGACTACAACAAATCAGTCGAACGGTAAGGTAAGTAGGTGTCGGTCGCTTATTAAATCGTTCGTTTGAGGGGCGCTCGGGGCTCGGCGCCTGCTGCGGCAGTGGGAGCGGCGGCGACATTTGCTTGGGTGTGTGTGTGTGTTAGTTACCTCAGCGCACAACACCATTTTGGCAAGAAGAGTAGGTGGCTGGACAGCGTAGCCGCTGCTTATGGGCAAACCAGCACAGAAAGGCAGCGACTGCGCAGCGGCAGCAGCGTATGATGAGCGCATTGCATAGGCGTTGCGCGCTAAGCCGCTGGCGACAACGTCGTTGCTAGCGTTGCGTCGGCAGCGACGCCAATACCACGCTTTGCGTTGGAATTTTAATAAGCGCGTTTTTAGCTTTTCTTTTTAAAGCCCGCGTGTACTGAGCATGAGCACATACTACATACATAATGTATATATATATGTATGTACTTGTTTGTATTGTTGTGTATGTGCATGTATGAGCGGCTATACATAAATATTCATGTACACTGACGAGCAAAAGTATCTGGACGAAAACTTTTATGAGTGCAAAAAGTCAAACTGTCAAAACATTAACGGTCAGCTACAGAGAACACTTCTTTAACAAATCCAACATATATCCTTTGCCAATGAGCCTTTCTACCTCCACCACCCATTACCCAGGAAAAACAATTGTTTTGGCCTCTTGTTTTGTTTGTTTACGAAGTCTTACGTCAATTCGATTATATCAATGAATTTCATAGTCATATGTTTGTACAAGCATTGTTCTTTTGTTAAAGCTCGAAAATGCAAAGATGAGTACTTTTAGGCATATTGTAAACAGCAGTGAACGATTCCTCCTCGAAAGACAATATGCATAAATATGTGTAGACAAACCAAATATTTTCTGCAACTCGACAAAAGATGGTATGTATATAAGATATACTAATGCGCCTGTCAACATTTACAAAGTTTCTTTAACCATTTCTTTAGTTACATATATAATTTGTCCAAAGACTTGTGCATGGCAGTGTACATACATTTGCACACAAATGTATATAAATAGGTTAACCACGCAATTAACTACCGCAACAATTTTGCAAAGGGAATTCTATGGTAATTACAAATTTTATGCTAACCTGTCGTATTTCCTGTGTCTCGACATCCATGCTTAGGTCGTGCCGCTGGTTTCCCGCTTATGACCGTTACAAGAAGATGATGATGCTGCTGCAGCAACAAAGACACGGGGCAGTGAAAAACCGCCCTGTCACTTCGACTAAAATTCAATGCGTTCAAAGCAATTTCCGCGGAGGCTGCGACGACAACGTATGACACTGGCTGTCCGACGCCCAGTCTCCGCTGCACTTGCAGTTCACTTTTCTTTCTGCTTCTTCACACAAATTTATTTTCCACACTTTTCCTAGCTTGCACATATGTATGTATTGGTTATATGTATGGATGTATGGTTTTTTTTTTTATAGTGAGCTGCACACTGCCGACGACGCCTTTGGCTTTAAATTTCCACTACAGGCGAACTGCTGCTGGCCTAAGCACGCACAAAATATAAAATAAATACACGCATTTTAAACAAATTAAAAAATATTCAAATTAATTTGCAACAACAACAACAACAAACACGCAATAGTTTCAATAAGAATTTGAGAAAAAACTTTGCAAAAGAAAATGTGAATCATTCACTGGGCGAACTTTGAAGTGGGCGGCAGCGGGGTGGATTTGCTGTGGAGCTGCAGCGTAGCAGCAGCAGCAGCAGCAGCCGCGGCCGCAGCAACAAAGCAGCGCAGTATTTTGCGTGCTGCTGCATCAGCTGTTGCAATTTACGCCCGTTATTGACACATTTACGCACTTTTCACTTTATATTTGTTAATTTTCCGCTAAATAGAGCACAATTTTTACTAAGACAATTGCATTTTGTAAATTTTCCGCTTTTCCACCATGCTAGGCAGTAATAAATGAAAACATTTTTCTTTTGCTGCCGTTGTGTTGCTGTTGCGTTCTCCGTTGTTTGTCTCTCTTTCGTGCGCGATACACTGACAATGCTGTGTTAGACACTGTTATGCTCTTCGCTCTCATAGAGGGCAAGGCGCACAATGACGTCGACCGCGGCAGCGACGGCAGCGTTGACGTCAGGTTGTGCGCGACACCGACGAATACAACGAAGTGATGACCGAAAAACCTATGTATGTGATACCGCACACGAATTTTAATGAAAAACACTCTTTTATATTTGCCTTTATCATTAAAAACCCATTTTACGCGAACTACGTGTATCCCGATTTTATATTTTACTAAAATGTGCACATAATATTAACTTTGAATGCATTAAAATAGCAAACAACGATAGCAGATATTTTCTCTTTTCGACAACATACAATTACAAGACTAGCAGTGTTGTCTAACGACGACATATGTTTGGTATTAAATAAAGCGGACAAAAAGTAAACAGTAATCAGCTATTAAAAAAAGCAAAATCTAAATTTGTTCTTTATTATTGTAAACTGATGAAATATTAAAGATTTACAAGCGTTAAGCAATTAAATAAAGCTATCTACAATTTTTACTTTTTAAAATATATTTGTTTAATTTGATCAATTGGCAGTGCTGTTTTGTAAATACTGATAATAAATACACTATTTAATTTATGTCAACAGTCTTCAATTTAAATTACAAATATTTTATTCATAAGTAGCCGACAAAAGACTTCTCATCACAAATCTTAAATAAATGAAATATGTAATGTGTTTTTGTTTGTTTTTAAATATTTGTAGTGCGCCTATCGCAAAGCATCAAACGATAGTACGCTAACTGTGCTGAACAACGACATGCTGCTGGCACTGTTCAACACGAATATGTGCGTGACAAGATGTCGTGACTTACGTGTGTTTGTGTTCTTTATACATTTTTTGTATAGTTATTGTTTCTATTAAAATTTAAACAATTATTGAGTGCAATGAATGTGGAAAGAAAGTCCGAGCTTAAAGCCCTACTACGGGATAGCGATAAACGATGTAAACTTGTCGAGCCAAAAAATACAAAAAGTTGTGTGTGGCGTTTCTTTAATTTGGTTCACTATGAGGGACGTCAAGAGCCCTATGCCTGCTGTAAGACCTGTGGAGATCTATTATCCTATTCGGGAAAAACCGGGACTGGAAGCCTGTTGCGGCATAGGTGTTTACACTCGAATAACGGTAAGTTTTGTACTTCTTTATTCACGCACGCCTTGATTACACGCGTGCAGGAATATAGTGGCATCATTGTCAGTACGGGCAGTGGGATCTACATATACATATAGTGTTGAATATTAACTTAAAAAACAAAAGGAACTCCTTTTTAAAGACATTTCAGTGGCTAAAACAATTAAAAAGAGTGTTGTTTATATTTAAAATGAAGTATAATATTTGTAAAAGCGTTCTTCGACTTAATGCACTACAAAATCACGCTAAATGGTAAAGCGCAGAAACAAAAATTAATTATGTTTCTTCAATGTTGAATTAAAAATTTCAAGTGTTTACAAAAACAATAAACATTTGTTAAGTTTTAATGTTTTGTTGGCTTGCTACTGTGCCGCAGTGTTGAACAATATCGTTTTGCAACATAGACATATACGCACGTTTGCCAACACTCTTTTCACTGATGCTACATCGCTATTTGCGTTTTGTCACAAGAAATTGACTTTTATACGATTATTATTGTCCGATTTCAATCAAAATGCCCAAAGTTCGTGTTAGTTCCGTGTGGCAGCATTACGATATCAATCCGGACTGCGAAAACTTTGCAGTTTGCAGACATTGCGGCAATAACATATCGCGTGGTGGCATGGCCAGCAATCTTAAAGGAAATAATACAACCAATCTTTGGACACATCTAAGATATAAACACGGTGATGAAGTGCTCTTAAATCCTTGTGCTCCAAGGAAGAAACCACTCGTTGTGAAAGGTAAGCGCATGCAGCTTAAAAAGCGCAAATTGTACAAAGCAAATAAATGATGTTGGAGTACCTATCGCACCGACTATCGTAATCTTAAAAAAAATTACAAAACAAAAACAAATCCATATCCGTATCCAACTGGCAATTAATTTGTTTTCTCTTTTCAGGTAAAAATGTTCGTGTTAGCAAACCCAAAAATGAACGTCCCAACATTCGCGCTGCAAAACCGAAGATAACACCAGAGGTACAAGCAAACGAAGCTGGAGCGCTGCCGCCAAAGTGGGAGCAATATGAACCCAACGAGGAGATAAGCGATGACATTAAGGACATAATTTATAGTGAAGATCCACTTTGCTATAGCCCCATACATGATCCCGAAGACGAGCATAACGAAAAATTGATCACAAAAAACAAGACGAGCGGCGTTGCTACGCCCGCTTTAAATGCATCTGTGGTTACAATCGCGGCAAACACTTCAGCTACAAAATCTTTAAAGGGCTCCTTGGACACATCCATAGATAGACTTACTCACGTCAGCGAACAGTTGAGCTATGTCATTCAACACACACAAGAGGAACAGAACAAAGATGATGACTACTATTTTGCTCTAAGCCTTGTGCCCATTATGCGGCAACTTTCATTGAATCGTAAACTTTATGTGCGTTCTAAAATTCAGGAAATTCTGTTCCGGGAATCTGAGCACGTATCCATTAAACCTGAATAGGATTTTAGTAATATGCAACATAAAATCTTTGTATAAAATATTTAGAAAACATGAGCTATAGGTAACAATGGTTGATATAGCGCTCAAGTTAATTTAACTACATAAATATGCTTCTAGCATATATAAAAAATATTAGTTTTCAATCTTCTATTAATAAGATTTCATGTTTAAGTAATGAAAGTTTCAATAACTGTAATTGTGTATCGTAAGGAAAAAGTTTTGTAGATACCCATAAATATAAATTTTTCATCGACCACTTTAAACAATAAATAGACTTTATGTGTTGTATTTTTGAACCTTGTGCAAGTAACACAGGAGACCGTAGTATAATAATAACTATGCAGGAGACAATATACAATGGTCAGGCATTTCGGACACATCTGCACATCCAACCAAACGTTTAATCAGTTATATTCATTGGAGGAGGCTTGCAAAACAATCGCCGTTAATAGTCAAGTCGATGTAGTCATGTGTACCTATGAGCACCTAGATCTCGGACAACCCAAATTATAGCGAATTTCATTCGGGGGTAACAGGCTGTGAGTCAAAGCTCCAACTGTATCTTATCTCCAACTCTCCAACTCTCTTATCGTCGCCAATTTCGAAATTTATAAAATAGTACTTTTTTTTTGGAAATCTTCATGATGACCTGATTTCAACCGATTCCCAGAAATAAGTTGACAGTTCGGCAAATGTTGTTTAAGTACTTACGTTTGAGCAAAACGGACGCCAAAACTCAATCCCAGTTTTGACATAGATTGCATGAATGTCTTGAAAGTATCGCCTGCTTTTAATGCGATCAGTTGCTTACGCACTAGAATTTATCGGTACTCTCTCTTAAAAAATACAATACCACATATTTGGTGTGCAGGAAGTTTTCTCTTCAATTTGTGTCCGATAGTTTGACAGGATCAACATATTCTCAAGTGACGTAATAAACACATTATTTATACTTACATATAAGGCTACCATTTTAATGTGTTTACAATTCACTCTGAAATTTGATTAGATGATCGCCCAGAAGGGGAAACATTGACAGAAATACTCGAGCCGCTAGACGAGATGGTGGTCCGAGATAATTTAACACCAGAACATCGTTTTCAGAGTATTTAAGATCTTGCAAAAGTTATATTGCTTCCTTTAAACCCAATGAATGGCAACACCGCTAAATCGAAATTATTTTTGAACAAAATAGGAAGATTTATTTGTGGTTTTTGAATTAACTCATTTGCCATCACATCATTTCTTATGCGGATGGCGTGATGATACTGTTGAGTGACGACTTCCGACAAACATTTGCCGTGATTCTGAAATGAACAGCGACTCATGAATACAACGCGTGTTCAAATTGCTGTAACTTCTTAGTTTTTGAATTTAATTATATACTTCATTTGTATGACTTCAATGGTTTTTTGAGGGATTCCATTTTATGGAAAATGAAACTGCAATTTGGGCTGCCGAAGTCTAAGTACAAGACGCTGGTAAAATATGATTATGAAGTTAAATAGTATTTGAGAAGCAAATGTAGCCTTCCTCGAGCCTGGTATGAAGACCGGGTATCAAAAACAAGTTATTAAAAAAATTAATATAATCGCTTTTTAGAGGGAAGTAAAAAAAATAAAATAAATAATCTGCATACGAACTCTCGACATATGCTTTGAAATAATAGTAGGCTTTTCCAATTTTTTTTTTGCGTTGCCCTCAAACCATACTAGTTATCAATTCGCACATTAGCGAATTGGTTACATTTCGTGCCTCCCAAAAAACATTTCTGTTTAAAGATAAGCACATTTTCAGTATAAAAGTTTTCAGGCGAATTTCGAAAGTGCATGGAGTAATTCCGTGAGTTTTTTCGATACGAAGATCTAGTTGTTTAAGCAGGGCCAGCGGCAATAAAACCATTTGTGTTTTTATGAATATGCATGTATACATATGTATTTAAGTATTTATTAAATAAATTTAATTTAAATAACTTGTTTTTAAGATATACAAAACAGAAAGCGTTGCTAATTCTTGTTCTTCTTTTTTTTTTTTTAATTTACAAATCGATTGCATGGGGCTAAATTGTATTGTGTTTATTTAATTCTTAAAATTAATTTTCAATAATTGTGTTTCTTGCTTCGAATTGCAATTGTTTATGTTTAATATTAAATATGTAGCTCTAGAAATATTCGTATATTACAAATACAAAAAACAATAAACCCTTCCATTCGCTTTGTAAACAATACAACTTATTTTCTATATGCACCCCGAAAATTTGTTAATTTTTTTGTTTTTTTTTTTTGGGTTTTGTGTAAGCTTAAATGCTAGTTAACAAATGTTGGTTTTCGAAATCGTTGAAAGAAAAACGACATCAACTTGAATAGCAAGAGGCTTAGTACCTATGATGATGGAGTTGTTTTTTTTTAGCAAAGTTTTTGAAAACAGCTTTATGATATGATTTTGGAAATGTATGTGTTTATTTTATTAAAAATTTCATTTATTTTTAAGAGATTTTCGAAATGCGCAAGTCGAAATAAAGCGATTTAAAATTTCAACATATGTATGTGTTTTTTTATTTTTACATTTTGATTTCATTATTATTTCTACTATTTCAGTTCGATTTTGCCTAATGAAAACCGTAGCAGTGTATAGTTTAACTTCTATATGTATGTTTAATGATATGATCAGATCTGATTATGCTTACTATATAGCTAGTATTTATATATGTATATATATCTTTAGATCCAAAAATGTGTGCTAGCTTTGTGTGTCCTTGTATCCTTGTGTGCATGTCCTGTCGATTTCGTATACAAGCATTTAGTTATATCCAAACTTTATTTTAACTAATTTATTTTGATGTTTCGCATAATTTTAGATCATCATAGGTTTAGAAATTGGTATAACTTGTTCTATTCACAGTTTCGATTATTAAACACAGTAATAAATATATAAGTTATTTACACATATATCATTTTTTTCAATTAAGCAAATCGTTAGTGCGTTTTCGATTTTGATTTTGTTGTAAAGTTCGATGCTAATTCTTATGCATTCTTGACTAACTAACTTAGTGTAACTTGTTGCATAGGCCTAAGTCCCATCTTGATATGAGCTGGTAATTTTTTTTAGTGTAGTTCATATGTGTATTCTGTTTGCTTTACGATATGTGCGAAATCGCTCGCTATTTGGGTACATAATAAACTCAAATTCTCACATTTTGTACAGTAAATAAATAGTAGTTATTAATTATCGCTTATTTGGGAAATAATTTCTTTTCTTATTGCACTTTCGAGCATCTTTTTGTTCGTCGTCTTAGGCTATGATTTGGGGGCGGGGCGTTGAAGTTGCAACAGCGGCGGCAGCGGCAGCGGCAGCAGCAGCAGCAGTCAAGTGCCTCGTTTAGTAGTAATATTATTTAGTCGACGTCACCAACTGACTGGTACTGTAGCCCTGGGTGTTGCAAGTGGGAAGGGCAAACGGGTTGAAGCTCAGGCTGCTCACTCCTGCAATTAGAAGAGCGGCAAAAAGACTTAAAAAAAGTGTTAAACTATTTCAAAAGTTTGCAAAAATATCGTTAACTTAACAACTAGTTATGGGTATGTTTCATTTTGTGAGTATTACGAAATCCGAACTAGATGCTCCTTGAAATGGTCTTAAGAAATCGTGCAATATACTAAGTTACAATGGGATTGTCTACAATTCATTTTGAAGTTGATAGCTGCTTTAATCAGTACGGCTCCCCAGATAAAGTGGGTCTTCGTTTGAAGACCGATCCGGAGCCATTGCTTCCGCACCGCTAAACGGGCAAAACGTTCCTTATTTCAATACTGTCGGCTTTGGTTCGTGTTCGTCGTCATCTGGTATTCTGGTATGACAGCTACTTTCGCGTTAAAGCTACCGTTAAATCTCCAACTGACTGACGAAGCGACATGCAACATTTCAAGTGATTCCGCAATGCCGTAATTGTTGCAGAGCTGTAAGATTAGCAGTTGGGACGATATGAAAGATATGCGCGAGAAGTTTTGGAAGCGCACTGATCTTGTATTTATAACATACTATATATCGAATCGAAATGATAACGAATTCATTTTGATGCAAAATCGATTCGATCTCACTAGGAATCCAGTACTCGAAATGATTTCCAATTACTTTTCAAACCGAATCGACAACCAGAATAGGCCGGACTATTTTAGAAAAAGAAGTACATTAGAAGTTCTTGGATTTATTTCTGCAATTCCTGCGCATTTCAGAGGTCTTAAACCCCATTTTGAGGCAGAACTGAAGCATTTAGTAACCATCACTAAATTTAGTACATGCACAAAAGCTCTTGTGGATCAAATCTTCTGTACTCTAGAAATCTCTAGACGGTTTTAATGAACATTTTCATTTACTCTCCCTTTGAAAATCAATCGGCTAGATGCTCACTTGTTTGATTTCCCACACTCTCCAAGATATTTCTGTCACATGGACAAGTGTTTTTTTTTGGCTCAAAATCGGTATGCCAGAAATATATTAAAGAGCATTGAAAATCAATCAAGAAATTCTAGGCAAAATCGTCTACAGATTTGTGGCACAATCCTGACTAAGACTAAAAGCAGCTGCTGCCATACACTATATTATAATGTTGCTACACTTTTCGAAAAGTTAAATACATCTGAACAACAGTAAATTTTAGAATTTTTAAATTTATATTTTATTTCTTTATCTTTGAAATGTTATTACTCTCAAAGCGCAAGTTTTCTTTTACTAAAATCGATGAAAAATTGTTGGAGGTATGTAACTATCACTTTCAGTGCCAGAAATCTTTTTAAATAAATATTAATGTGTCTTTATGAAGGGTAACACAAAAACAGTTCAGAAGTATATTTAAAAATATGTTTCAAGCGATCATTTTGTAATATATTTAGCAACTTTTTAGTTGTCAAACTAAAAAAAGTGAGATCTCTGCCACAATGCTGTATATAATTTTAGTTTGCACTATTTAAAAGTAGAAAAACAAAGCTCAATAATATTCTAAAGGTTTGATATATCACTTTTTTAGTTTTGACAAGTTATAAATTTTCCAAAATGCAGTTTTAAATTCGTGCAAATAATTGGTTGCTGCCTAAAAGTATGCTAAGGGAAATTGACGTGGACTCTACGTTGAGGGATATTTATGTTTGTTTGGGTCTTTCGTTAAGTTAACCGTTACACATATGCGTCATATGCAGGCAATATGATTGGCTGCCTAAAAGTATGCAAGGGATTTTGTAAAGGGAAATTTCATGTGTGGAATGCAGTTAGGAATTTCAAAAAACGTTTATTTATGTATTTATGGATTTTTAGTAATCAGTTTCATGTTTTGGCATGCGTGTTTATAGAGAATTTTTAAAAAGATAAATCATAAATACCGTTAATCGTAAAGTGTGGAGTTGGTTGTGGTTTTGTTTAAGTGTATTATGGCGTTCACTCAATCTCGAACCCAAGCCAAAAGCCAGTCCTGTTTTTGTTTCCTGTTGCCGTTTCTTTTGCTTAACTGAAGTTTGTTGAGATCGCCTTTTGCTTGCAGTGTATGCGCATATGTGTGTGTGTGTGTGTGTGTGTAAGTAAGCAATTTGAGTGTGTGTTTAAGTTACAACAAAATGGCGTTAGAACGCTGCCGCTGCTGTCGTCTTGATGCATTCATGCGAATCGCCAAAGTCCGGCAACGCCTAAACTGCTGCTGTTGCTGCTGTTACGGCCGGATTATGCCATGGCTGGTGCGGATGCGGATAGTGATGCGGGTGCGCGACATGATGATGCTGGACGAGCGCCTGATGCCACGTCGAGGACACGGACACTGTTGGAATTAATGGCGAAAATGCACATGCTGAGCATATTGTTGTTTTTCATTGGTTTATTTGTAGTATTGTTTATGGGTTTAGGAGCTGGGATTGTTTCTTGTGGGGCTAAGTGTAATCAAGTGCAACCAAAATGTAAATTTTGATAAAAGCAAAAATAACCAAAAAGCAGTGTAGAGCGTTTTTACCTAGGACACCAAGGGAAAGCTAAATGAAGCTACTTTAGAACGAGCTATATTTTCCTTAGTGCGATTTCTAAACAGTCTAAATAACAGACAAGCTGCTCCGAAAATCACTTATAGCATTTAGACAAAGATTCAAACGGATATTCAATAACGCAACATTATTTCGCAATTAACCGATTGAAAGATCGAACTGTAACTATAAAAGTTTTAAGACGCCTGATAAAGATCTTGATTCCGATTTGGATTAGTCTAAATGGCAAAGTTTTTTACATTACTTATATGATCATGCCTGTTTTTAAAGAAGTCACTGTTTGCACTGCTAAGCCTGTAAATGCTGATAAAAGTGATCATTTAGATGAGCTACATTGTTAAATCGGATTCGAAATTGAGAAAAGGTACGAGTATATTGCTTGCCTAATCTAACACCGATATCCTTAAACGAGTGCTCAATCATAACTTTTAAATTGTTCGTAGCGGGCTCCTAGTCAACCCTTTCTTTTTAAAGGTGCATTAGAGTGGAACCTCTCCATCTATTACTTAAGTAAGTGGTTCAAGGTCCAAGCTCAATGAAAATTTCTCTAACCTATCTGACCAATCCATTGCCCGCCATACAAAAAGATTGATACAATCCCTTAAATATAACTAACATCAATTTGGGTCAACTTACTTGATGTGGAGTTGAAGACACTGCCCGGCGAGGACGACAGCGTGCCCATATTGGGTGTGGGCGCATAACCATTCGCTGTGGCTGCGACTGCGGTGGTTGCTGTGGCGCCATACGAGCCGCCCGAGCTATGTGGCGTCGAGGCACTGCTGCAATAGCCGCCACGCGGGCTCACGCTACTGGACTGCGCGCGTTGATAGTCGTCCTCTGTCCACTGACCTGAACCATCCTGCACGCTTACCGCTAACTGGCCGGCATATGAGTTGAAACCGGTAGAACCACCGGGCGATCTGCTGCAGCAAGGCAAAACAGAAGCATTAGAACCCGTTACGCCATGGGCAGAGCAGTTCAGACTTACCTGGGCATGGAGTAAAGAGCCTCCACCAAATCGGCTGCACGTTTCAAGATGATTTCCTTTTGCAGTTTCTCCGGATCACCGGGATGACGTGGTATAAGCTTCTGCAGGCGCTGGAAACCATAGTCGATAGTGGGTTCGTTGAGTGCTGCTTGAGCGGCGAGAGCATAGGAAAAGCTTAGATATGTTTCATGTGCAGAGAGTCAGTGATTTCAACAACTTACAGACATAGACAAAACGGCCGGGTGAACCTTTACAGAACTGCTTGCTCTTATAGGAGAGCGTAACCTCGACGACGCCGGGAATGTGTCTGGGCGGTGTCTGCACACGTATCGCATGTGACGTAATCAGCTCGCTCCAAACCAGCATGGTGCCAAAGACCACTTGCAGGCCATCAAAGAAATTATCACCCACAATAATGACAGTGGCGCCACCTGTGGTCCAACCTTCGCTGGGAGATATCGCCTTGATGCACGGCGTGGCCACCGGCAGCGGAGGATAAAGACCTGAAATTGTTGTAGTAGACTTATGAAACTAGCCGTTTGGAGTTGTTTATTGGAGGATATGATGAAATAAAAAAGCGGTTTGCATTGCCAATTGCTTTAACACAAAAAATAAAGGAACCAAGGAGCTGTATAACTAAGGATTTGTCCGACGACAAATAACAAAATGAACTAAAGATTGTGTAATTGGAATTTAGTCTACAGACCATCGTAGGTACTGTCAGGCGCAAGGGGGTGACCGGATAAGGACAGGGATGTGTTGCCTGTACCTTCCGTTGTGTCCAGCCGTTTGGCGCGGCGTCCATGCTTGGAGTTGTTGTGCACGAACATGTTGTCTGAGATGGCCAGCAAGGGTCCATCGACGGCCACTTGCGTGGATATCACCACCTTTTAACGATTGAGATGTAAAAAACTTTCATTAGCTTTAGCTCTTAACTATGTTGTCTTTAACAGTGCCTACCTGAAATCTGCGCATATCCCGCGGGTTGCCAGCATTCTTCAAACAATTTTGATTACACTTCAAGAAGAACTTTAGGAAAAATCTGCAAAAAATAGAATTTTGAAACATGTTATTTTAAACTCTATAAAAATAAATTGTATTCACTTAAGTAAGTGCTATAAAAATAATATATATATATATGTACTTAAGACGGGTAGTATGGACTAGGGTATACACTGTATCATATTCGCTTCGATTTCTTATATAGGGCGTTAAATTAGTTTTTGGAGTGGCCTACTTCCGAATTAGCGATATTTGAACTCGAATGCAAATCTGTGCAAATATAAATGATTCTTCTACAATAATCTAAAAGATGATGTGTTCCATACTTAAGCAGCGATATCTGCACAAATATAAAGGTTTTTGTTACAATATTCTGTCAGATGGCGATCTGCTTTTTTATGGCCATGAACAATTAAGTTCATAAACTGTAAAAGCGTTATTCAAAATCTGCTTTGATATTCTGCCAGATGATGAATTTCGAAATATTCGTAAATTCATAGAATTCTGCTGCAATACATCGTCAGATGACGACCTATGAAATTTAGAAGCGTTATTCGAAATCTGACTTAATATTCTGTCAGATGACAAATTTGGGAGCTTAGAAGCTATATTCGTAATCGAAAGCGAATCTGCGTAAATATAAAGAATTCTGCTGGAATATGTCGGCAGCGTTAATAAAGCGATATTTGCCACACTACTCTGTCAGATGAAGTGTCGGACATAAGAAAAGTTTTATTTGAAATCGAATGCAAATCCGAGTAAATAGTTTGGGTTTTTTAATAATATTCTGTCAGATGACGAGTTTCGGATTTTAGAACCCTTTTGAATCAACACAAACTATAACTGACTAGCAAACGTGTGAATTTTTACAGTCTGTAGTTCTCTTTATGCCGAAAAAGTTAACTTTTGGTCCATAGTGCGCGCTTGCATTTCTTTACTAGCAACGTTTACGTTCACTGTTACAGAGTATTTCAAGTGCTGCTTCGAAGTAAAGCGACTTTGTACAAGTGACTGTCAATGGACGCTGCTGTCTTGCCAAGAAACTGCACCGCTTGCCTCCGCCGAGGTGGCATCATTTAAGGACGCTCTCGGTTTTATGGCCACTTATGACTCGCGGCGCACATTTCACGGCATAAAAACGTGATAACTGCAATTAAACATTTTTATGATAAACAACGTGCAACGCATGCAACAGCAGCAACTGGCAACAAATGAACTGCTAATGATCCGTCGTACGGGCAAGCTGAGCGCGGATTGTGGCACTTGCCTTTTACAGTTCCATCCGCGCCACTTGTGCAAATTTCCAAACAGATGCTTGCCCCCGGGCGCTACTTGCACCAAGTAAAGCAGTTGGAACGGATCATAACCGTAGCTCAAAGGCCAATCGAGTGCGACCATTTTTCGAACGCAGCGTGCGATAAGCGCTGGACCCGGGGCGACAACAATATGAGGCGCATACGGTGTGTCCTGCAGGCAGGAAATGCCTGCGACATTTATATGCCTCTGATAGGAAATTGACACCCGTGTGTCGCGCATTTAAATGGTAAAATATACAAGCGACATGATATCCTAGTGCCTGCCACCCCGACTGGCTGCGTCCCCTTGCTGCTGCTCACTGATTTTATTTGTAAAAATAATATTTTTATGCTGCCGCCTAGGCTAATTCCAGGAGCAGCGGGGTGTCCTGCAGCCTTTCCACAAAACGCCGCTGGCGAGGCGTCTCGACAAATTGAACAAATTAGTAAGCGGGCGCGGGCGGGTGGCCAATTTTTTTGGGCGGAAGCCGTTTTGACTGATGCTGGTTGCTTGTCGGTTGTTGGTTGTTGCATGTTGCTTCCAAGGGCTTGGGGCAGGCACATGGCAGCAGAAGCAGCAGCAGCCCCTTTCGCTTCCCCCGAGACTTTTCGCTGCTGGCGCATCTGCATATGTGCGCCCTGTTGGTGTGACATAAATTTGTTTGTTTGTTTGTTGTTGTCTTTGATGTTGTTGTTGCCGCTTAACATGAAGTGCACTTCTGACTTCCTTTCGAGAATTTTCGTGGGGCATGCAAATGCCTTGATGCCTTTGATGGCCCCTGGCTGCTGCTGTGAGCTCAGCTGTCTTTGTTCTTTGGATTGAGTTGGTGTTGAGAGGTAAGTTATGTGGTCGGCAATGATAATGACAGCCATTTGAATTGGGTTAGAGAGTGTTTAAATTCATTTGGAGCTGATTATCGGGTTGTATCACAAGTTTTTCATGGTAATTTCTAACTCTCAATTAGTTCTTTGATAGGGGTTTCCCTTGATAATACTGCTTTTGTTTCGAAATCACAGAAGGTGAAGAAATAGACATGCAACCAATGGTATCCGTATATTAGTACATAGATCATTATACACTGTTTCAAATCTTATTTCGACTTTGACGAAGCAAAAAAACATAAATAGAATGTTTTTCCACAGGAGCTTAACAGTAGAACAAGGCAACTAACGACAATCCTTTACTGAACGGGTCTTGAATTTACTACAGAGATAGTTCAAAACTGGAAAATCGTGAATGCGGTATACGAATCTATATAGTTTTGGACACTAAAGCGGTGCTTATAAGAGCTACATAACTTCGTGATCACATCCAGGCTGATTGAAGCTTTAAAAAACATTAATTGTTTTTTGAGCATTTCTGTGGACTCTCAAAAGGACGCAGCAGGAAACAAGAGTATATATGTAGACACAGTACCTTTTTCTTAACTGATCATAACAACCCGTTATCGGGTTACGGCCTGATGTAAATACATTCTTTCATTGAAACTGTGGTTTTACGTGGTGGGTACCAAACCCTACCAACAACCCTTTTAAGGTCTAGTGGCGCTACTGGTCTCGAAAGAACCCAGTGTTTGTGAGTCGCCTAATACGACAGGATTTGACCTGCTGAGCTGGTATTCTCTTACCAAACGATTTGCATTTTCGCTATATAGGTAAAGTTTGATGTATCAAGTTTTCGTATCTCACCCAGACTCAGATATATGAAATAATTCCCATAAGCCGAATTCCCATAGACCGACATCCAACAGAGATCTTCCGGACAAGATGATGATGGGTCAAAAGATTAACTCTGATTTATGTATAAAGGGTAACTCGTTGCCGAATACCCTCCCTACTGTTGGTAGCACATCTTCCAGTTCTATATTGAGTTAAGGCAGTTAAAATACGATAGAATACACTGGAGTTCGCGAAACACGAGTTTAGAGTTTAGACCAAATTACACATTGGGATAAAAATGTTTGAATTAGTTAGTTATACGCTTCTCTCACTGGAAGTCGCTAGCCGATAACAACGACTTTTGTATGGCACTTCAAGGCATTTTTGGCTAGCAATTGTAGTGCAACTGAAGAAGGGTATTACATAGTTGTCAATATACTTTGCTGATGTGGTAAACATCGTAAGTACGAAAACGAAGTAAACTATGTCCTTTTATCTAAATAAAAGCAATGACTAACAACATAATGAATCACGATTTTCTTTTCTCTGGATAACCCAGTTTTTTTCAAAGAAATTCTATTAATAAGTTCAATAACAACTTGTTAATCTATTTGCGCACTTTACGTAATTGTGTAACTAATAGTCTTATGTTTTCTATGAGAAAAACAAAGTTCTTTGTTCGTTTTGCGAAATTATGTGCACTTATCGGCATTACGATAATGCACAGATGGACCAGGGAGTAATTCCATAAATTGGCTACACATGAAATACAAGGCAGCGATAACAATGACATTTCAATTAATTGTACACAAATTAATAAAATTTTGTTAAAAAAAAAAAATACAAAAATGTTATATATTTATGTTGAAGCGTGTCGCCATATCGATAATTATGAACTTGTCGTGAGTATTTTGGAGTGTATGTCCGTCCGGCGTCCGTGTATCTGCCAGCGGGTGTGTCGTAAATAAAAGCAGATGTGTGTCTATAAAAAAAAATCAGACTGCAACAACAACAACAAAGACAGCAGGAGCAGCAACAACATTAAATGCTGTCTACGGCTAGACCTAGGCCATTGGCATCCCTAGGGTCTATGTAACTGAGCGCCGTGTATCTGTCAGATACAA
Source organism: Chymomyza caudatula (assembly GCA_035041775.1). Classification (NCBI taxonomy): domain Eukaryota; kingdom Metazoa; phylum Arthropoda; class Insecta; order Diptera; family Drosophilidae; genus Chymomyza; species Chymomyza caudatula. The sequence continues at coordinate 11,154,798 of JAWNKW010000142.1, forward strand.
TATCGTATTACACACACAGGCAGAGCAAAAAAAACCCTGCTCACGGATGCAACTGCAGTTGTGTTGAGTTGTAAGGTCGTCACATTGAAATTTGAATACAAATCGAGTGGTTATTGAGAGCAGTTTTGACATTTTCGGGTGGGCTAATGCCAAGTCATTTAGGATACTAATTTCACTTGCAGCGAACCAGATGCGCCAGGATCTGTATCTGTATCTGGTTCTGGTGTTAAGGATCATCAACGCGCTTGTCTGCAGCTAATTGGTTTTCTGGGAAGCTGTACCTATTGCACAGCTCTCTCACGCTTGAATTACAATGTTTTCAAATATCTCGACAGGACACATAAATTATAAGATGCACTACGTCTGTTCCTCTAAATCTACAAAATCAGCAGCTAGCCGCTAAAAGTCACAGCCCAGAAGTGGAACAAACTCAAGTGCTTAAATTTAATCTCAGCACTTTTCGCCATTTTGTAGCCAATTTCAAGTTGACATTTTCAATCGCTTTTCCCCACACAATTAAAAATTCAGCTTGCGTCCTGCCAATAAATCAAAGTGTCTGCTGTCGCAACAAAGTTTTCTTCTCAGGAAGTGTTTGTTTTGCTTTTCGCTGTCTTTTTGCTCCTGTCCCACGCCAAATTTTCATTTAATGAAAAGCTACGCATCATCAAATACTCGCACATGACAATCGGCGAAACAAAATGGCGTCACAGTGTTTTGGTATCTAAAGCACGTAGCGCCAACGAAGTGCATAATTGGCCATTCATATTTGGCCGCTACGAGAGTACAAGGTGAAGCTATGGTCAGTCTTTAAAATGGCGTTCAATAAAGTCAGTTGACGTGATGGAAGGTTGAAAAGATTTGAATCTTTGGAATCTAAAAATAGTTCTAAAAAATGTATTCTTAAAAAACAAATGAATTATGAATTTTCATTGTTTAAAAATTGTTAACATCTTTCCTTTCGCTATTAAAGTGAAACTTCTGAAAGAGAAATAGACCGCAAATTCGTTTTAGGAACGATTTACTGTTGGTATCCAGTGACCTCTCTGCTTAATTCAGTAAAGAAATTTAAGGGACAACAATTCTCATTTCCAGATGGGCGATATTTCGATCAAAAACCGATCCTCGTTTCATCAATGTGTTTCACTTAACTTCCTCTTTCGCATTTCGGAAAAATACGTCGCTATTTTAAAAGACTGTTTAAAATTAACTGCAGTTTTCTAAAATCAAGAAGCTAAGATCAATGGGTATACATATATTAGAAGAGAAAGGTATTTCTTGTCACCATACTACTACTCGAAGCCATCTATATTTATGCCAAATAGGTTAAATCGCAAATTCGAGACTATGCAACTTCGCCTCTTCCTCGCTACGGTAAGGCGGGTGAGACCCACAGAGTGGGCTGCGCTAAGCGACACCGAAGTGGAACAGGATGTGGTTGAACGGAGAAGAAAAGGAATAGAAGACGGTAAACGAAGAAGAAGAGGAATAGATAAAGAGGAATTTAGTCAAAGATAGATGCAGACGAAGAAGCAGGGAATATGACCTAGGACGGAGTAGAATGAGGATTGACGATGCCGCAATGTACGAGTGAAGATCAGAAAGTGGAAGGTTTGCTCTTAACTTTCAATAAACGATTTAGAGCTTACAGTATTTTTATGGTTGTTTAAAACACTGCGCTGAGCATAAAGTGGATCAAGGGTTTTTCTACAGAAAGATGCGTACCGTGATCAAAATATTATAAGTTACTAAAAAAGCCCTTTATATTTGATATTACCTTAAAAAATGCAATACAATTTGTATTTATTTGAACAATGTAAACCTGAATGCATCTAGAATGATAAGCAACTAAACTTAATTAATAGTAATAGTAATTTTTCAAACCATTATTCCTTTTGTGTTGACTTTTTTAACAGTTATTTAACAAAAACTAAGTAATGCGTGAGGCAAAGAGATAAAAATAATCTCGATTTACGGTAAATAGTTCATGTTATAATGTCGCGTACGCAATCGAAAAGCATCATTTGTTCTTTTAACAACGATCAACTAATAAGGGACATGTTCTAATGTCACGTTCGCGATCGAATAACATCATTTATTCTTAAAACAATAATCAAACTAATAAGAGATGCAAAGAGAATAAAAGAATCTCGATGAACGTTACGTAGTTTATGTTTGCATGTCACGTTCGCAATCGAAAGACATAATTTATTCTCATTAGAAGAATCAACTAATAAGAGAGGCAAAGAGATTAAAACAACTCGTTTAAAGGCTCGTTGTACATGTCGTAATGTCATGATCGCGATTAAAAAAACATAATTTGTTCTAATTTTGTTATTGTAGCGGTAGCCCCAAAATGTTAAACCTTGAATAGAACCTTACCAGAAACATTTGAGCTCAGAAACCTTAAAACAACCGTACTTAAAGCTGTGCTTACTTCATCGTGTGTTCCTCCTGCTCGGATTTGACTTGAATGTTGGAATTGCTTCTAATATAGTGTTTACAGGTTAAGCTACTGCACCTATTCTCTCCTTGAAGCCAGCTCGAACAAAAATTGATATAAATGCCAGTTTTTACTGCCTACAGCAATTTACAGTTAACGCAGCCGCCCTCCGATGAAAGCTGGACAAACCCCTGGCAGCAGGTCACACTGTACCTTACGATTAACTGTAAATTTGTGAAACAACGCGCGACATTATCTTTGCATCGCCCACAATCGCAAAACACAAATTTGATGATGAATTCCGGCAGACATAAATCGTTTTTGTGCTGCAGAGAGAGCAGGAGCAAGTGCGGGCTGCGAGTTGCGAGCTGTTGATGTTATCTGGACGGCGTCAACAGCTTGGAGCCTGAAGTGTTTTTGGCGCTGCAGTACCGTCAGTGCTGGGAGCTGGTAAGTTACAGGTAAGTAAGTAAGTTGACTGTGAAATCGTGCTCTGCCAGCAGCCATACATTGAGCTAATTTTTCACTAACGATAATATTCAGAATTTTCAACTTTATAGTCAAATAAAAGGAATGACTATGGCGCTATGATACGCTCATGCGGATAGACGGAAAACTTACTTTGGCGCCATTTCCATTGCTTTTGGCATTTGCTTTTCCGCAGCAAATATGGCGGCAGGAGCAACGGTACACAACAAGCGTCACCATTTTGTTGCCGTTGTTCTCTTCCGCTGCTTTGCTATTGTGTTTTGTTGTTCTTGTTTGGGCCTTATTTATTTATGCTCTTTCTCGGCTTAACGCTCTACGCTTCATGGCGCACGCACAACCCCACAAGGGCGCCCGCGCCCTCCTTGCTAAGATTTGGTATTCATTGTGTGTTTCTTTGTTGGATTCGGTTTGGCTGCAACCCCTCGTCCTTGCTACTTTACGGTACTTCAGCCATGTCTTTATCAAAATCGCACTTGGCCGTCGCGTCGGAACGTCTTCGCTTGTCTCGCTGAATTGTTGAGAGTTCATAGCTTTGGGTCTTTGTATACTTATAATATTTTGGGGTGATTCCTTGCTGCCGGAAGAGAAAACATTTGTCTGAACTTGTTGAAAACACTTTCGCTTTCGCTTTCGCATTGAGAGCGAAAGTGAGCGTCCGTTCACAGATTGAGTGAGTTTTTGTTGTTGTTGTTCTTTGAGCGTTTTTGGCAAAGCTTTGGAGCAGCGTTTTTGGTGTTCATTCGGAATGAATGGGCTGCTGTGTGTGTTTTTTTTGGGGGTTGCTCTGGGATTCAATGTCATGCCGTTGGGACCAGGGAAATACCTCTTAACTGTTGTTGTTGTCGTTCTTGTTACAGCAACATGGCAGTGGCAGCTTTTTTCTGCTGCTGCTTAAACTGATTATTTCTATACGCACAAACCGTGCATAGACTTGTGTACGTGAGTGTAGGTTTGTGTGTGTGTGTGTATACATAAAAATACCATATCGAGGTTAAATATCACACATCGATAAAAGCATAAACACACACGCACACACACACACACACACACACACGCATACAGTGGCCCAGACAAAGATACAAAAACAAGCATAAAAGTTACTTCTTCTTGCTTGGCTGACTAGCTCTTTGAGTAGTGTTTGTTGCGCGTGTGTGTGTGTGTGTGTGTGTGTGTGTGTGTGTGTGTGTATTTTTAGCCCTTTATTGCCCTTAACTTTTGCTACTCTGAGGCTTATCCTTTCGGCCTCACTTTGCTATCGTTCTAACCTTAGGCGAACTACTGAAGCATCAAATTATCGACCCCATTCAAATGAGCAAATTATGCTAACTATTTCCTATGCCCGCCATCTTTGTGCGCCATTGCATGTGATAGTGTGTGTGTGTGTGTGACTGTCAGTTAACGCTTTTAATATTATTAATTATGCAAAATGTGTAAATGGCTTAGCAAATGGCACACTGTATCACTTAGAAGCCCAACACACCTGAAGTCTCTCTCCTTTTAGTAACTGGAAAATTAACGTGAAAACCCGCACTTTTTCCCGCTTGCTGTCTAATAGTGGCTTACAAGTGTGCATTTTAAATAAAGACCGTGGTTTTGAGTTACATTAGACTTTTGTTTTTACAATGTCACACATTAAGGCTAAAAACTACAGCTACCTTTTCAATGTTGACATTTTCTTGATTGAATACGAAAGACAATCGTTGAGCATCTGAATAAGTGCATAAAAGATAATGGTTCATTTGATATATGTGAAGGCAAAAGGCCTTCTGTAGGCACTTCTATCGAACTGACGCTGATTTAGGAGCGAGAGCTCTTCTGACCTTGGTATAAAAGCATTAGGGCTTCTTCCGCACCAGCAGAAGAAGAAACTCTAGTTGTAATGGGTGAGCCTCATGGAGGAGCCACAAATACACCTACAGATAATGTAAGCGTATCCAGGACGCAGCATTCGCAATCGAAGAAGAAAAGATACGCCATCAGCGTAAGTCGAAGTTTTGGGATTCGTAAGCAGCATTAAAGCGGTATCAAAATAGCAACAAAGCCGCTCCGAAGCATCTCATACAAACAGAGGTATCATATAGTGTGATCTTATTGGGGAACTTTTCAAACTGGTGTATAAACTACAGTGGCTTTCTTTCACCTTTTTACATATTGATATAAAGTCAGTTTCGAGGTTTCGAAAGATTGACAGGCTTTTTCATCGGAATAAAGTTCTATCTTGAACATCATAATAGAGCTGAATGTCTTATGTTTTGCATAGATTACACATAGATTTCTTTGATGTACATGTTTGATGATATGGGAGAATGATTTATCAAGGTTTTTTTTAAGAATTTCAAGAGATAGGTAAAAAATTAAGGCGCATACTATAGTGTAATGGTTTCTACTAATAGAGATTGGCAATTCTTAGAGTTCTTTCCTTTCGTTTCGTAACACAAAGAACTCTAATAATTGATTCTTTTGGCCTATAAGTTCTTCTTATAAGCTGCCTGCTTGGAAAACCTTAGCTAAAAAATGTATAAACAGGGCTGAGTTCAGGTTTTCCATCCGGTTTAAGCTAAGATTCAAAAAGTGGACTCGAAACGGAGCTTACTAACACAATTAACTACGAAAGAACTGTGGTAATTTTTCAACTTCGCTTAACTCTTCTAGAATTCTAGAATGTCAACCAGTTGCGAACGCTGGTATGGGTTTTGAAGGTTGAAGCCGTAAGCGTTAAGTTGCTTATACAAAGAAGTACATTCTTTAATACAAAGAAATCGTTTTTTTTTTAATTATTCTTGATTATTTCCAAAATTGGGTATTTTTGTGCAATTTCATGGCTTGTTAAGTTCTGAGAATTCGACGATTACGAAACTGAAATCGCTACACTATTCAGGAAATTGGTTTCAAATACTGTAAAACCGCCTTTTCGTCCTAAGTAATATGCAAAAACTGGTTTCTGCCATGAGAAAAGTAGCATGTAACTGTGTTTTAGATCACCTTTAACTGCGCAATAATCTTTACCAATAGATGAAGAACCCTGCCCTCCTCACCTACTACGTATATCAAACAATTTCTTATCGTTTTGAAGCTATTGAAACCCCCGTAGTTGTTTCGCCAAATCATAAATTTGCAAAATTCCACAACCTTTGGCATTTAAATAGAGTGAAATTTGCATTAATAATTCAATTTCAATAGACAGCTTCAAATATGCAAATTGCATGTTCTTTGAAATGCAAAATTCAATTCGAATTTGGTTCTATTGATTTACGAGGTGCAAATCAAATGCACTACACACCAATAAGGACTCACACACAAAGTGCCGCACTTCCAAATTGGATGCAGAGGCGTGTGAGTATTACAACAATTGTTCTAACCCGGAAATTTCGAACTTCTCTTTGAAGCCAGCTTCTTTTAGTCTTTACATATAATATACATATTTTCATAGCGATTTATATGACACATAAAGTACAGTCACCGCCAGACATGTGCATTAGTTTGCTTTGAGTTGCAACGTACATTTATCGATAATTAACTGTTATGCTCCGGCTGTCTGCCCAATATATAATAAATTTTACGGCTTGTTTCAGCTGCTGGGTGACGCGCAACAAAAAATAAAGAGTTGTCAATATTTTCTGGCCACAAGTGGCATCAAATTTGTGTGTTGCCTTTTATTTTTTTTGCAACGCTTTGAATATTTGATTATGCCCGCAACGGCGACAACCCAAATGGACTCAAACCCTGGCAGTCATTGCTCGTTGCAGACATTCGTGTGTTCATAGAGCCACCCAACCGTCCGAACCACCCGAACCACTCACCAACCTCAACTTGCCCGTGCGCCTGAATGCATTTAGAAAATTAAAAATTGTAACCACAACTAGCAGCAGTTTTGTCATCATTTTTAGCGCGATTATCAAGGCATGCAATAGCCCAAACATTGTACACTACAAACAGTGGTGGACGCAAATATTGGCAAGGCTGCGAAAAACGTAAGGTATAGACAGCCGACTAATGATGCAAATCGATGTACTCAGAGGTGCACCTGAAATCTCTTTCAAATTTTAACCCAATCGCAAGAAGCAATTCGTCAATATGTCAGATATATCTTTGAGATTGTGGAAAGTCTAAAAAGAAGTGAAATGAGTTCAAATAAAAGTTAAGGCAAAACCGTCTGGAGATTTCTAGCACCCCCCTGACTATATATATGTTTCTGAAATTTTTAGCTTTTACTTACTTGCGGCGTTACACCATTATTTCTGTCAGTTGACCGAATCGAAGGCAGAGATCAGAACTTTGAAAAGTAACAAAAATGTAGATGAACTATTCATATTTTTCGTGGCCAATCAAAATTTTGATTCCGCGCATCCCGATGATTCCAACATACTTGCCATTCGGGCTCACCCCAAACACCAAAACAAAAATTCGCTGTGCAACACTATGATCGCCAACAAATCAAACGGGTAGTTGATAGAAGTTGGCGGAATTAATTTGCAGCTTATGTGGATGTTGCGAAAAATGAATCGCGACATTCCCCAGGAAGTGTTACGAATTCCATAGCTCAAGTCGCTGTTTTTCTCTGTACATCATTTATTGCGCCCGTCTACTATACTCCTTGATTCTTATACGTGGTACCTAAGCTAAGGTACTAATTTCCTTTTAATCAATCAATTTTACAAAGTATAAGCTCTATATTTTACAATGAAATATCTTGCCATTTTAAATGCTGGGTCAAGTGACCGAGCTCAGCAGAGTTTGAATGGCGCTCTTAACTATTTCAATCGAACTAAAGAAGCGATTTGTTCATACACCAAAAATTCAACTAACGAACTATATCTTGATGGTTTGGCAAAAGATGCTTTGCGATTTTGGTCAAATAGTAAAGTCAACTTTCTTAATGTGCCAGACAAAATAGAAAGTTAAAAGTTCAACCCTACCGTTACCCATAACTATGGCCACCACTGTGCTCGAGCAGCGTAAGGACGACTTTTTGCATATTCGACACCGCAAAATGTCAATTCTATTTGTCGCCGTCATTCGACTCTGCCATGGAATGGTTGGGTTTAGCTTCAGCCACTAGCTACGGGTTGTGCCGGTCCGTCCTGTCCGGCGTTGTGGATTTTCACTTAGTTTATTTGGCCAGTGGTAAAGTGACAGCAAATATAGGAAATGGAAATAAAGCGAAGAAAACGCAAATGACGTAGATAAATGCAAGAGCAGCAAATTCCGGATTGTGCGCAGTTTTTCACGTTTTTAGCCACTTTGGCGTACCGGCAATTTGCAGCCCTTTTTCGTTTCGTGCTGTTCCAGCTGGGTGCTCCATGTGGACTGAGCAACTGGACGGAGTGGGCTGTGCCCGGCTGTTGCTTTTTTTGTTTTGTTAAAGTGCAGAAAACAATTCACTTAAATTAAAAACTTGAATGTCTGGCACGGCCGTTTGTCACGCGATAACGGCTAATAGCCCCTTTCGATATGCGTGTGTATGTGTGTTTATCGATAATATTTGTTTATGTGCGTTTGTACGCCACACACTTATGATAACAACGCCAATTGCATGGTTGTCATTGGAACACGGCATAATTTGCGTCATTGCGCATACGCCAGATGGGCCCATGGCCGGACAATAAGCGATATGCCATAATAGCGAGCACAACAACAAATGTCATGAAAATAAATTAAATTAAAATTAAGCAAAAGCAGATGAAGATCACGAGAACACGCTCAAAATGTGTGAACAACAAAAAAAAAGGCCAGCATAAGAAGAGAAATCTTTGCAGTAGCGAAGTTTTTATACTCTTGCATTCAAACGATCGTTGCTGCACGTTTTGAACTTCAGTTACTCTTTAAGTTTCTCTAATTGTACTTAAACTTGCTATCGATAGCTAAATAAAAACAACTATTCAAAAGTTATCTCTATGTTATAGTTCCTATCCTTCACAATCGGCATTAGAGCCTAGGATTCCGCAAAATGGTAACTCTTTAAAAAAAAAAATTTGAAAATATCTTCTTTCTAAGAATTTCTTCAAAGATAAAGGCGACAAATAAATACTGTGAAAGCAAAAACTAGCAAAAGTTTTTTATTCGTAGTATTTAGCGTTTTCACGATGTATTGGGATTGTAGTTATTGAGTGCAAGATTCTGGGCCTTGAAGCACGTTTTGATTGCAGAGGTTCGAACTGGCACAACTGTTTTTTTCATTCCCTTAAGAACGTCTTTACATTTTTTTGATTATCCGCAAACACTACGTCCTTTGTGGTCAACCGGTTCAAACCCTATCTTCTTAGTCTCAATCCGACAGATTTTGAAATAAGCTTAGGAAATGACTTTCCTTTCTAAACATTTTCTAAAAAGTCTATAAAAAAGGCTTAAGTGCTTGTTTAGTTACTTCTCTTTGTAATCTCAAAAGCTAAGTACCAGTTTGAAATGATTTGAATAATAATTTCAATTTTGTAGTTTGACAGTAGTTTCCATACTTTGCATACCAGCATTGAGTCAGGCTTCGGCTAGGATTTTGGTCATGACTGTGGGAGCATTCGACGAAAGTTCCTGTGCTATTAGATCCAAAAAGCCAAAAAGCAGGCTCAAAATGCACAAACCCTGCAAAAGAGTATGACAAGGAGCACAACAAACGCAGCCAAACAACATGAATGCCACAGCGAGGTTCAACTACAACTTGGCCGGTGGCAAAGACAACGACCACCATGTATTCCGTTGCCACATTGTCATTGCTTTGGGCTCTTGCCTTTGCTGTGACCGTTGTCGTTGTGCGTCGAAGTGCGGCTTAAATTCACTTAATTATGGAACACACACGAAGCGCATACCAAAAATGCGTAACTCGCTGAGGTACTGGACTGGAAGCTGCACGGATCTCAATCGATTGGTGAGGCAAGCGGCGTTGCAACAGTGAAACTGACCAAAAGTGTCCTCAACAAATCATAAATAAAACACAGCTGCGGCAATATCACCCTCGTAATTGCAAATCTAGCAAAAGTTATACACCGTTTATGCGTCACATAACGCAAGTTAGTTTTAATCGTGATTCGGATATCTTTTCATAGGAATTTTTAGCGTGTTAAACGCTCCAAAGATAACTTTGGTTAGAATACGATATCAGAATATCGCCTTTGATTTGTTGCGCATTGGTTAACGGATACGTGATTTTGCGAGATTAGCTATTATCATTGGAATTAAGATTTGTGATTAAGATGTAAGGAACTGATATAGATATAATAGTAGAGATCTTATGAGTTCTTTATCTTATCGCATAAGAAGTATTATCGTTAATCTCTAAAGTATTGTGCTATGATAACGCGAAATTGGCTGCAGTATAAACGCAGAAGGTGTTTGTCTAGAAGAGCAAAAGAGAGTGTGATGGGGAGTGAGCGGGGCACAGGGCTTATTCACTTGCCAACTTTGCCACACTGTGCCGTGCATTGTATAGACAATTTCGGCATCTCCAAAGCACTGAACGCTGGGTCTCTGCTCTTTAGCTGGATCATTCTTGCCGCTCGATTGTTGCATGAATAACAGAAATTCATCAATAAAACATGTGCAACAGGGGAGCCTTGAAGTTGTTGTGGTTGTTGTGTTGCTGCTGTTGTGCGCCCATCGCATCATTTCTAGTGTCCAAAACACTGGCACACGTTCTGGTGGTTACTCGTAGAAACATTCGTCATTCAACTGCCATGGAGGCAGAGGCGATCGATGTTGGTGTTGCCGCTGGCTGTTGCAGTCTCCACTTCCAAAAGCTGTTGTGTTGTTGTTGTCATATGTTTCAGTTTTTCGGGTTCAGTCTGCTCTTTGTGGACTCTGTCACTTTGATGAAATGCAATTCAATGTTGCCAGTTATACTATATATATATATATGTATGTATATATGTGACAATGTTTGTTTGTCGTCTCTGCGAGTGGAGTCGGAATTTTCAATCAGTTCCAATTGTTGCGCGCACGGTGACAAGTTTGTGGCGAGTTAGTGAGCCGGTTGGCTCGGTAGCTACCTGCCGTCGTCTTTGAGTGGCGAAATACACGGGACCCCCAGCCAAGTTAGCGCTTTAGCTGCTAGGAATTGAAAATTTAGTTGCGAACACATAGATTATCCGCAGTCTTAAGCTAAGCCGGCGGCATGATCTACTGGCATAGCAATGAGTCGCGACTGATAAATGCCGACATTGTGCAGCGCTTGGGACTGATTGGCGAGCTGGCCATGGAAGATGCTGCACAGTTGTGCAAATCAAGCTGGAGAGCTCATATGGCTGGCCGTGATTGATATGCACTTGGTCTGGCACATGGGTCGGTCGCCGACAAAAGTTACAGCCCAGTTGACAAATACGACATGTTTTGAGTCGGCTTACGGTGTTGGCTAACAACAAGCAACTGTTCGGGAATGCCACGTATGTCGTCGTCGTCGACGGGATTAACCAATTTGGTCAGTGCCGCAGAAGCTGTTGCAGCTGACTCAGCTAACAAGGCGGCAGACCAAGACGAGTCTTTGCCAAATGCATATAGTACAATAAATAGGCGAAAAATGAATTAATAATCGTAAATATCACGGCAAAAACGCAGAAAGTGTCGCGCAGGCGCACGTGCAACTTCTGCAGCAGTTGCCAGTGGCAGTTGCACTAACAGTAACTGTTGTTCGTAGGCTTTTCTGGAGCACGATCAGCCAGCACAAAAACGAATGCAGCTATTTTAACAAGATCATAAATGCGCGATCTCTGATCTTTGCCGATCATCGAGTCGCGCAGCAGACAGAGTCTAGTTGCAACGTTGCAGCTTTTCGATTGGTTTACTGCACTTTGCTTTGCTACCATTGGATTTCCTAATTTGCAAGCCGAGTCTGTCGTAATCGTGCAACTTCAACTACTACAACAACAACAACAACAGCTACAACTACAACAATTGCAGCTTATATAGAGCGTCACAGTCAGCTAGAGGCAATCAATTAATTTTAATTATGACACCAATTATGGTCTGATTGTATTGAACAGCTCGCTCAAATGAGCTTGCGAGCCGCTGTTTGCGAGCTCCCTCAGCGCGTCGTTGTTGTAATATTTAATAGAATCATTAAATGTACGCGATCTCGCGTGCTCAGCTCGAGCTTAGACGAGCTTCGAGGAATCCCACCACGAAGGGCCAAGGTTGTTGTTGCTATTGTTATAGGCAAAATACTTGTGGACACCCATTTGTCAGTTGATTGGACCACCGTAGCCGTTGTAATCGATTACACGGAATCACGCTGATTGCTCTTGGTCTGGGTCAAAACTATTAATGGACTGACTGTCTGATTGATTGCGATTACAATATCTTAATAAGGAAATTCTAGCAAAAAACGAAAAAAAAGCAGCAGCACCATTTAAATACCAAATGAGAGCTCTTAAGGGACTTGAGATATATGATTGTGTACTGGTATCTTTATACAGACTAGCTGATTTTACAAAACATTTTCATGGGTGTGCCACAAATCGCATTTGACAAAAAGTCATCATATTCTAAAATAGCCACGAAATAACTTAAATCGCGCAAAAACCATTTGGTTTGAACATTTGTCAACTTGAAATGAGCAGATTCGTCTTGAATTGAGAGGACAGCAGTCCTAGCAAAGTTTTCATGCACGTGAATTTGAGTACCATATTACTCTCTCAGCCTATCTAGAAGAGAGGCACTGTCCTGCCGCTAGTAGAATCTATTATATAAATAGACTAAGGAACAATTTTTGGATCCCTTTTTAATCAACTATATGAGAATAAATATAAAAGAAACTTATATCATTGTCTAGGGAATTTCCATAAGAAGTGCAGATTTGTCGATTCATGTCGATATCTCACCAAGTTTTGCAGCTTACACCCACACCATAAAAGCTATCGAATTGAAACAGGGGGTGGAGCCACCTGGTAATAAGAAAATATGATAACTCAGAGTAGTTGTCTCTTTGCAGTTGCCGCGAGTTCATGTATACCTTGGTTATGATACAGCAGTGAGCAGCCTCCACTAGCTTTGGCTGGCTCTTCTCTCTCAGCTGCCTAAGCACCAGAAGTGATTCAACTCTCTAAGAGCCAACTTACTTACTCAAAAGCGATATATCCAAATTCGGTTAAGTTTTGATAGCTCATTAGAGAAACTGGCAACTATCTTGTATGCTTAAAAACCTCTTCCTGTCCACCCTTCAAATCTAAGCTATTCCCACGCTTAGTACCTTACACGCTGCTTACATCAGAAGCCACTTATTTGTTTTAACAATTCGTTTCCTTGTTGTTTTTTTGCTTTTAAAATAATATTATTATAATATTTCCGAAGCCAATTAGATGCGGCACGAGTGCGTCGAACTGCCAGCTTGCAACAAAAACAATCCAGAGCTGCTCTTCTCTACTCAGGAGGACAGCGTCTATGGCAAGCACACATTTTGGCCACAAGCGGCAGCCGCAAGGATGTGCATACAATTAGCATAATTCGCCTGACACGTGACAGGCGCGCGGGGGGCGTTATGACGTATATAATTTTTTTTTCTTTTTCAAATTGTAGCCGTCTCAATTTACAATTTATGAAAATAGAATTTGCTTTTTGCCATTTTGATGAATTTTATTTTGAGCGCACAAATACTACAAGGACCAAAGATGCGACTTTGTGGCAAGTCTGTCTGCCGCAGCGTCTGTCTATCTGTCTATCCGTCTGTCTGTTTGTCCAACCAGCCGTCCGTCTGGCTGTCTGTCGCATCATGTTTTATATTGCAGTTGATAATAATGCCAATAAATCAACGATACGCATACAAGCCGCAAACAGTGAGGCAAAATAAAAAGCGGCGAGCGACGATGATGAAAAGCAGCTTAAAATGTCATCTTTTGTATAGCGCAAGGGCTTGTAAGTTGTGGTTGGGGGTTCGGAGAGTGGAGGGGTTCTGCACCGCACATGCGATACAAGCACAAGTACTATATGGACAGCTATGGCCAGGCTACTTACCGATCAATAATGACGGGGTCCGATGGTGTCTCGTTGCGGTTACCACAGCTCTTCTTATCACAGCAGCGGCTGTAAGTACATAAAAAACACAACAATATTGTCAGTATATCAAATGATGTTACTTTAACACTAAAGACGGATGTGTATCTAAGGCAGGACATGCTGGTGATTGCGATGAAAATCATATGAGAGTAGAAGAAAAACTATGGATTTAAAGTTGTAAGTCAAGTTTTACCAAACGCTTATGAAATAATCAACTTCGAGTTCGCTGCAACTTGGCGTAATGTGGCGCCATCTAGCGTGCGCTTATAATGAAGAGAAAACATCAACCCAATGTAAGCATGCTTTTCGTTCTCACAGCTAACACAGTACATATGACACCACATAAGCGTAACATCACCCGAGGGTAACACCATTCGATTATAGATTTCCGTGACGCCCAAACACCATAAAAGAAAGAAAGAATATAATTTGAAGTTCTTCTTTCATGAGCGGAACTTAACTGAACTGCGCTAAACATGTTAACGCTGAAAAGTGAACCACATTATCTTTCATGCAAGTGCGTGCATCAAGAGATGAGCGACATTAGAATTTCTCAGTATAAGAATCATGAATTTGTTTAGCTCTGTTCCATTCAGTTCCGCTCTCGGTGTGCGTGATGCAATTATCTGGGATTGCTGCAAAAGGTTTACTGCTGCCGAGTTCATTATCCTGTAAACTCAAAAGAACTTGCAGTATGTGAAGAATACATTCCTATTCTAGTCAGTAGAATATTTAGCAATCAGAAAAAAAATATTCCTCATTTATCGTACTTAAGCGACAGTCTTGTTACTACTTTCTTATTAAGCACTTTCTTTTTCTTAACTATATAAATCCATCCTCGCGCCTTCTCCAATCGGTGATATTAAAGGTTATATAAGCCCTTTTAGCCCTTAAAATCCTCGGGCTTATTAAATTTGGCAAAAAGACAACTACAGCCGACTTTCTAATTTCAAAAGTGCAAACAGATTGCAGATAGTAAGTCTCACTTGACCAACATGTGCTGTCGTTTAAAGACTACAGACTAAAGCTTCAATTTGTCAATTATAAGACAGAAGTGTGTTAAATTCGGCATTCTCCTTAAGAACTCCACTCGCTCTCTCGTTGAATCTGCTAATTTATTTGAAAGCCTGGTTCCACTGATCTCTTTGTTTCAAGAAATTCGATACTCAATCAAAAAAGATTGTTAATTCAATAGTTTGAAGTTTTGAGGAAAACAGCATGCAACATTCTGCAAATTATGAGCTAGCGTGTTTTTGACATTGCTTGCCATATTTAGTTACCTAAGAGGTTGATTTTTTATATTTATAATAATAGAATAGGTTGTTGGCAGAAAAAATTAAAATTTCTTGATACAAAATGGTTATTTGCTTAATAAAAAGGTTATTCGCCTAAGTTTAAGCAATAAAATCATTTAGAGGTGTGCCAGAAATCTGTAGGAGGTTTTGTCTAAAGTTTCATTTGAATTCTCTTCAAAAATTCGTCAATCAGATACTTTCGTGTTGAATCATTTTATGCTTATTGACGAATTGCTTTTTGTTTGAAATTCGGTTTAAATAGATATCTGCCATAAAGAAAATTTTTCGAAATAAATATGCCCGCAAAGCTTAGAAAATGTGAACAATTCTGAATTCGTGATGCCAAAAATCAACCGGTCATTTTTGAATATAAACCTATATCAACTATTAAACTAATATGGATAATATCGCCATTAAGTCGTTTTGCAGTTTTTTCACATATCCACTCACTCATACGCAGGAAGCCAACTAAATCCTGCGACAAGGACATACACACACATCGAGTTCAACGGCTGCGTAATTTTTGGTCTTAACATAGTGGCCGGTGGGTTTTTTTGGTTTTCGGGGTTTTGGGGGGTTCAAACGCTTGGGGTAGTAAGTAGTCGACTGCGTAGCACGACACAAAACGGACTACATAACTGCGCACCGCATAAACATGGATGAATAAAATGGGCGAAATGCCAAACGATAAAGAAGACGCCATTGCCACCAGGACCAAAAGCCAGCTGAAGCTACTGCTCCCACTCCTGCGGCTGCTGCGGCTCCTGCTCTGGCGCCATTGTGTTTGTATTTGCTTTGTGTTACACGGAGCTATTCGAGCTGTTGATTTTGCTGGTTTCTTGTGCCGCGCGGCGAAAGTCAACCCTCGTGCGGCAATGGTTGTCCCCTTGTTTTGATAATTCTACGCAAACATAAAAACTGGGTGCCAATCCGAAATAATAAAAGATGGCCGGCCAACGTACGGGGAAGGGCATAGTTGGGGTAAAGGGGGCGCCCATGAAGCTGTGTAATTCTCATTTTTTCAGTTTTTTTGGTGTTTTGTTTTGTTTTTGCTGCGCCCGTTTTGCCATTTTTATTTCTCGGCTTGGCCGCACGCAACCTTCAACTGTCAGGCGTAGTGGGTGGCAGGGGTGGCAGCTAGAAGGGTGAATGCCGTAAATGTGCACACAGATATCCTGGGCGATGATACACACACACACACACACACACACATACATTCATAAATATACGGCTTGTAGAGCATCTATGCGGCGGGTTGGGGCAGCTGGTCGACCGAGTGGCTGCCATTTATACGTTTCAACTCGCGTGCGTTTGAGCGTAAAAATAAAACGAAGCAGTCAAGGATGCGTCAGGGATGATGACCAAAGCTTAAAAAATCAAGGAATTTAAGCGTCTAACAAGTAAAACGCAAAAGTCGCCAAAAAATAATTCGGCATAAAAACTTTTAAAATATGCACGTAAAGGGCTAAAAACAACAAATGAGCGTCGTAGACTTTACGGACTTAAATATGGCACATCATTTGAGTAACTTCTGTGATTTCTGAACCTTAGTACTTCAAATACAACAACAACAACAAAACAAACAGCAGCGAAAGCTCGCAAATAAAGCGTAAGTAAAATAAAAATGCTTAAGCAAAGCTCTGGGGAACGAAAACGCACCGGAAAAACCCCACGAGAGTTCACGTTGGAAATCAAAGGTGTGGATTACATTGTAAGTCATCGCGAGAGTTGCTTTCAAATACGGTGAAATTATTTGTAGATTATTGGCGGAATGACAAAACTTTGGGCAAGGCAGGAGTTATTATTTAGCTCTACTATAACTTACCTGCACATGACTTCGTGCGTTAGCAGTACGCGGCACATTTCGGGATTTTTATCCTGACCCTCATAGATGATAGCCTGAAAGATAAGAATTGTGTTGTTAGAGTTAAAATGTGATAAGTAGCTTAATATTTAGTTCTTAGTTACGATAAAATTAATAATAAGTTAAGCTACTGTCAGACACGACGATAATTGGCATGCAAACACACAAAAATCGCGCAAATCGGCTTGCAACATGTCTGACCGTCCAATAATTTGCAGGCCGACAATGGCCAAAACGAGTCAGTATGCCAATTATCGGCGGCCAAAATTGGTATATTTGACCACCAAATAAGAATCTGTTATGGTATACTGATAACTCTCTATAAGACGCTTGTCCTTCCCCTTTTGCTTTATGGCGCTGAAGCATGAGTGATGACGCAGTCAGTTTGAACTCTTTCAAACTTTCGAAATCTATAAGCTCTACGACGACATTGACATAGTTAAGCGACTTAACATACAGCGACTCTGCTGACTATGTCATGTTGTACGTATGGATGAAGAAGCTCCTGCGAGAAAGGTCTTTAAGTTTGTAGATGGGAGGTAAAGAAGAGGCAGACAATGTTTTCGTTGGAAGGACCATGTAAAGGAACCCTGTAACGGATTGTTATGGCCAGTTTAGAAGAATAGAAGGCTTGTTCGCGATTCGGTTTTCGATTGATCCATTTGACAATACATTTAGTTCATACAGATTATCTTCTCATCACGCTTCCTTGTGATACTAGTAAAAAGGGAACATATCGCTTATTTGAAGTATCGTTTTTATGAAATAATTGCTTATATGCAAAAAGGAGTTAGTTTCAGTATGTTGTGTTTGCAATTTTCAGCCAAATTGAGTGGTTTATAAGAAAATCTCGCATAAGCAATTATTGCGTATATGCAATCTTTCATATATTTCATTGATACATTTTTGTTAAAAATATTATCGGTTACCGGTATTATTGAAATTTGCAACAGTGCTTTTTATTTATTCGATTGATAATAGTGTAATCGTTTGCTTTGTTTCAAAATATAAACCTGTAGTACGTAAAAAAAAACATTTTCAAAGAACTAAAATATGCTAAAACAACGCGCAACTGTTTTTATTTTATATCAATTATTTGGCATATATGCGATTATCGCTTATAGGAAATATACGCTTACATGCAAAAACTGCGTTGTATTTTCGCTATTCCATATGGGCGATATCAGATAATAGATTATCGCTTATTTGAATTATTTTGCATATATCCGATTATCGCTCTTATAAAATTATTGCTTATATGCAACAACTGCGCTGTCTTTGCGCCATTGCATATAAGCGCTAGCTACTTTATAACCACTTTATTCGACTTTTTTTAAGGAAGTGTCATGTTAACAAAACCTTTTGGATTTCTATAAAGAATTCTTTGTTTTGTATATATTCAAGATATAAAAAGCATTTTAGGAGATTTATCTCTAACGTTAAAGGAAATTATGGGCTTTCGGCAAAGAATTTTATAAACGGTTATGCTAACATCAGAAAGTGTTTGTATTTCAGTTTCACGTTTTTAAACCGGTGTGAGAGCATTTCCAAATAAAGGTTTTGATTCTTTAAATCACTTTTTCGGAATCATATTTATAAGTAAAATTTGGTTTTTTATGCTTTTCATTTTTGTAGTAAACTCTAAGTGAAGTAAGAACTAAGAACTCTAAAATCGCAAAAATACTCCAATATTCAGGCTGAAACCGTTGCGGTTTGAATCTGGCTTTGAAGAAAATCAGAACAGGGAGGATAAGACATTAGAATTTCATTTCATAGCTATAGATTTGTGTTTGTTTTTGTCTAAGAAATACATTTTTCTGTTGCCGTAGAGAATATGTACTCTAGTTTGTAACTTGCTTCTTCTTTTTTGTTGAAAACATTGAAAATCCATTAGTTTGTATGACCCATTACGAGCATAAACAAACATTTGTGCCATGTGGAAGGGTACTCCCCATAACTATAATGAGCTGCACTTGTCCGAAAGGAAGCCCATGACATAAAAGGAAACTCAGCAGTGACAGCTACACAACTGTCCCACATATTGCGCCGGATGATGTCGCATCATCCTTTACCTTCCACTAACCATTGATGCATAGTTGTTTTTATCCCGGACTTAGCCCAATGGACTTAGAGAGCTTCGGCAACCGCATTACCGTCAAGACTGTTAATGTTTTTTGCTACATTTTGTTGTTGTTGTTGCTTTTTTCAAGCTCCGCGGGGTAAATGCGCCGAGCATGAGCCAAAGGCGCGAGTACGAGGAGTACCTTGCTGCGCTGCTGGAAATCAACAGAAATTATTAACCTGACAAACGGGATAATAAGGGATGATCATAATTTTACATGTGACTAGCTGCAGCTATACATGACGACACGACAGGGTGGTCTCTATGGCACAGCAGCATTGGGTGGTTATACCTCTGGTAACTGGTAGCTGGTAGCTGGTAACTGGTCTTAGGGAAATTAATTTCTGATTATCTATTTGGATGAGCTGCGCTGCTGGTAACAAAAACAAAGCACATATGTTGATGACGTCAGACTGTTGCAAGCCAACCACTCGTCCTTGACGTTGCGGCAAGTGTCAGTATTTTGTGTGCTACATGAGGTGGATGAATTCCAAATGATTGCCAAAACCTTTGTTTCTGTTGTTCTCGTTGATGTATTTGTTGTTGCAGTTATTATTACTCTTGCGTGTACGGACGTATCTATACTTTATTTTTTTATAACCCGCCTGCAACTACGGTGATAGTGATGAATGAGCTGCAGCTACACGACGCTGCTTCGGAAGCACCCTCACCCTCGCTTTCGACGCATATGCCGTGTTTTTCACAACTAATTCGCTGGATGAGTGTTGGATTACAGGGTCAGGAACACGGACCACCAACAATAAGCGCAAACTCGTCTCCCCGTTTTTATTTAATCATTTTTAAATTAGAGAACTATGCGCCTTTTTCTCGAGCCTCGTTAGAGTTAACTCCCCTCTAGGTGGGGTGTGAGTGTGAGTGTGTGTGTTATGTGTGTGTGTGTCTGTAAGTGTGCCTGCCACGAGGGCAATTCATTTTTCAGTGGTTGGGTCGTTTGTTTATCTATTTGTTTTTGTTTCAGAAGGCTCACGCACAGATACTCACTTTTGTATCTCAAACTGCTGTATCTTTCACTTGGATGCGCGTCAAAATTGCAGCAGATTGTCTGCGCTGCACTTGCGGTTTTGTTGCTGCTGTTGCCTCTTTTTCAAGTGGCAAGTGCGTGTGTTGCTGCCTGAGTGGCACTTGCGGCAACAGAAGTAGCTGCATATGGCACGATTTTGCTGACACACTTGGACGCAATGACAACAAAGTGATTTGCCTCCACCTGCGGCCGTTTTTTGTTGTTAGACAAACAAACAATTTAGTATCGTTTTTTACTACACACACACACACACACACACACACACACAGCTAAGAAAATAGCCCAAGTAAACACAAATACGCCCCACTGTGCTATATTATTAGCCAAAAATTTGACCACTTCCGAGCTGCCAGTTTTGTGAGTGTGTAAATATTTGTCCAAGACCCGTGTATAGTACATATGTTGAGGCACCTTTTGGAAACGGATACTGACATGAAGTTGCACTGTAATTAGCATTTGTGTATTTGCATTTGTTTGCTCATAATTTTTGGAGCGTAGCTGGAGGGGCTAATAGTTGCTGCAAATCAAAACTTGCGGGGATGTTTCAATATGTGGGTATAAAACCCATTCAAAGACAGCTTACACACATGATTTGAATACATGTACTGGAAGAGAAGCTGATTCCATGCAGTCAGCTCCTAGACAAAGAATGTTTAAAGTGACTTTTTCGTTTCTGGAGAAGAATGTTCGATCAGTTTTGCATCTATATATAAATACGCTAAGCGGAAATTCAGTGTGGTACCGATTACTTTGCAATAACGCAACCTTTTCAGTTGAAACCTATACCATTCGAAAGATAAAATGCTTGTGGTTTGCAGAATGTACGTTTCACCTGAATTCGTTCCGTTTTAGATAGGAAAAAATATATTTGGAGTAATAAATGTACTGTTTACGTTAGATAAAGAACAACAACAAACTACATTGTACAAACGAACGTTGTTATTTCGTGATTTCTTCTCTCCTGTTCGTAATGTTCCCAAAAGTGCTGAAACTGATTCCTTTAATGTGGGCCATCTCTTGTCAGTGGAGTCATCGCAGTGTACTCTTTGCATTGTCTTGACGTAAAAACCCGTACAAAAGCAGCTAAGTGGCAACTCAGGACATTGAATTCGGTCAGGTATACTTAATGTATATATGATTTCAATATTTGTATAACAACTGTATTTCAGAAAAATACGAATCTAAGCCAAACCCTGCGCATATCAATCACTTCGTAATCCACATGATATAATCGACAAACATCTAAACATAACATGCAAAAAGCAAAAGTCAATTGAGCAGTCCCAGAAGACAATCTACTGGGCCTCAAACCATATAGCCATCAATCATCGTCGCGGCTGAAACAATTAGTGTATTCCGTGCAGCAGAATCTGGAGCAAATCTGGCTGGCAAAGTGCCGCTAAGTGGCGCATCTAATAAAAAACTAAACGAAAGTCACAAAAACTGGAGTAAAAGCGTTTAAATTACGATTTATCACTCACTGGGAACGTACTCCGTATTCCCGACTGCCGACTGCCCCCCAAAGCCGGACGAAGGGCATGTTGGCCATAAAAAGCTGGAGATGCAACAAAAAGCGACAACAAGCAAAAACACAGGACAAACTACATGAAAGAGTGATGGGATAACGACAAGCAGAGCAAAAAAGAAGAGCAGCATCCAAAATTCAATGGAAAGAGTTGCAAGAGCCGGTCAACGGTTCTTTCCGCCAGTTGTTGAAGTTGCACAGAGTTGACGATTGACATTGAATGCTTAAAATTTAAAACGTTAACAGTTATGCACTCACACACACACACACACACTCATATGGGGCACACCTATGGCACAACGGATGTTTGCTTAAATGCTTTATTTTATAACAAATTGTTATTATCGCTTGGCTTTTTAAATAAAAAGCACAACGTTCTGAATTATTCACGCACTTGCATATTTAACGTTAAAAAAATCTCGCCAAACAAGATAAATTATCGCTTGCACACACACATACACACATGCATAGCTTTATAGGTGTGTGTGTGTGTGTGTGTGTGTTGCACCACATGGCATCATAAAAACGCCAGGCACAAAAAAAGAAATTTGCAACACAAACATTTAAAAATAAAAAATAAAAACATAGAGGGTAGCTCTTAATTTATTAAAGCTTCATTTATCAGCTCTGCAATGGCACTGCATAAATTTTCCGAGCCACACAAAAAGTAGAAGAAGAAGAAGCAGCAAACTGCATAAATACAGAAGGTGCCACTGCCAGTGTTTCAGTTTGTCAGAGGGGCCTAGCAGTAAATAAAACAGGACTCTGGCGAAGACCTTTGCAACATATGCAGCGCGTATCTGCATTTACACACTGTCCAAGGGTAGAGTAGCTTTTGGACACTTATATTGTTGCAAAAACATTTACATAAAAGGTTACATTTAATTACAATATTCTTCAAAGGGCTTGTTTTTGATTCAGAGATAAAACCCTCTCGTATGCCGCGTATATGCCGTGATAATTTTAATGAGCTGCAGATGGCTTTGTGTCTATGCGCACGCTAGATGGCACCACAATGCATGATACAACTGATGACAAGATTGGGAATTTGTTTATCGTGGCGTTTACTCAAATGTTATTCTATGGGAAAAATGGGATCGTCACTGTAAGTTTCATAAGTAGGTACTAAATAAAGAAGTTGTGCTAGGTAAATCTTACTTTTAACTTGGTTGGGCACGAGCGCTATCTAAAACCACTCTTGTTCATGGGTTCGCAGCAACCATGCTCGCATTTGAGTATTTAACCACAGCCACCAGGATACTCCCCAAAGCTCTGCAACTAATTCTAAAAAGAACAAGTTTGGCCGGTTTTCTGCGCTGTCATACCCAAGCAAGTTACTCCTTGTTTTAACTCCCAACTGTTGGCAGTCTCTAACGCTATAAACTTAAGTTTTTCCAACCATACATGTCGTGACGGAAAAAGTCTTGTGTCAGCTATAGCTATCTATATAATCGATAGAATGAATAAATGCCCTTATTTGTAGCTTCATCAATTAGCAGGAAGACTATATTATGACTATTGTTTGCCAAGTCATTTATATTTACGCTTTTCAAGTTATGAAACCTAAATAGTTATAGGATTCGCTGCTTTATTTTCCTTATCTTATTGTTAAAAACAATCGAATCATAAATGCATCTACTTTATGTCTCGCACATTAAATAAAGTCAAATAAATTGTCTGATATGAAGTGGACATTTCGAGGTTCCAAAAACCACAGAAATGCACTCTTCCTGAAAGCATTTTTAATCGCATTCCAACAAATGGCACACACACTTTTCACACTGCACACAAATTTGCATGGAGATTTCGCGCAATCTGTTGAATTTATTGGCAATGGCAGCATGAAAGCAACACCGAGAGAGAGAGAGAGAGAGAGAGTGGGAGCGAGAGAGAGCGCCCGCGAAAGGAAGGCGAAAATGGGAACACACAGCAATAAAAACAAAGGAGCGTAAAATGGCGAAATGAAATGTGAAATTTGCTGTTAATCGAAAATTTCGCGCTTTATTTTTAAGTGTTGACATACAAATTAATATTATCGCTTAATTAACACTGCACACACACACACACACACACACACACACACACACACACACACACGCAGACAGCAAAGCAGCGCAGCGTCTGTGCTAGAGAGAGACAGTTGCATGATGATGAATGCCTCTTGTCTGCTGTCTGCTTTATTTGCATGCGTTCATTTTTATTGGAGCATGGTTATTGGTTAGCCCCAAAAGCACACACACACACACACACACACACACACACACACACACACACCCGTGTGGTGAGCGGGTTAAAGAATACCACCACAGCAGGTCAAAGCTTGTCGTACGAGGCGACTAACAATGACACGGGGATGTTGCTGCTCAGAGAGGTGCCCTTGTGGGCGGAATTCCTTGATCCCTTTCTAGAGCAGTTGAAGCAGGCTCGTAACCGCCGACAGTAGGCCAGGTATCCCCCGGACAGGCGTGGCACACCCGTGTGACGCCTATCTAATACGAGAAGGCGACTAGGACAGAGCCCAGTAATGTCCTAGGGAGAGAATACTGGATATTAATATTATGAATTGACGACCCCAGGGCTGACGGCTAACAGTATTCTAGCACTTTAGTAAGCGGAGTGAAATCTAGCCGAAATGGCTGCTAGGTTAATGCTGTTGCCGCCCCCGTCCCGATAAAACCTAGCAAGTCTCTAAAAACGCTCCTTTGTTCGTCGCCATTTAGTTGGCCGTACAGGCTCAGATGCCACATACCTGACTAGCGCGGATCTGGCACTGTACACCCAACCCCATAAGGGTGGGTGTCAACCCTTGCATGGCCTCACTGCTTGCATAGACAACCATGGGATTTTTAAAAACGCGACTGTACAACGGACAAGGACAACGATTTACGAGTTGGGACCCAATTAAACATGAATTCTGAATCTACCCCCCAAACGATAGGAGAGAGCGCCACGAACCCTTCACAGGAGGAATGCGCTGCTTTCTCGAGGAGTAATCGAATGGCGAGATCACCAGACGGTGGTGCTGTAGCCATAACACAGGAGTTGAGGGCGAAATCGAGCCAACCAGAAAAAAATCTTGGCAGCCCATCTCTTTGCCAGCTAGGAGAGGAAATTGCCAAGCTCGTGGAAATGCTCGAGGATGGCAAAAGACGGTCCATCCACCAACCAATGAGGGATTCTATCGAAACCATCAAGGCGCTGTATGAGCTGGTGGCAATCCAGCTACATGATAATAAAGCCAAGGAGGTGATAAGAACGCACCAGTCCTCTCAGACCTCGCCACTGTTCCGCACGCTAGTGGACGTAAAGAGGAAGCAAGGGCCAGCAGCACGGACGCCCAAGACAAAAAGAGGCAAAGGTCCAGGCGGCGAGAGCCAGCGAAGTCTCGAATCATCACCAGTGGTAGCAGAGGCAGGCTCACAGGAGACGCCAAGCCTAGGAAGGAAGTGAGAAATGGACTGAGGTGGTGAAGAAAGGACGTAATGCTCCAAGTACGAAGAACAGGAAAAGAGCTGCCCAAAAGGAAAAGGCTAGACCGGATGCGATTCTGATCACTGCAAAAGGAGAGGCAAGTTATGCGGATCTACTTAGGCAGGTCAAGTCAGACGAAAGACTGAACGAGCTGGGAAAGGCAGTGACCAAAGTGAGAAGAACCCAGAGAGGAGAACTTCTGCTGGAGCTAGACAAGTCTGGCGACGCTACGGCTGGGTTTCAAACTCTTATGGTTGAGTCACTTGGAGACCAAGCGGAAGTGCGATCGCTTTCACACCGCATCACTATCGAGTGCAAAGATCTAGAGGAGTCAACGACATGCGAGGATATCTGCACTGCTATAAAGGAGCAGTTACAAGTAGCGGAAGTAGCACCGTCTGATGTCAGGCTTAGAAGATCGTACGGTCACACGCAGATAGCCGCAATACGGCTTCCTGCAGAAATCGCCCAAAAAGCCTTGAGAGAGTGGGATGCCTTAGAGTAGGATGGGTAAACACCCGACTTCGGGTGAGGACATCGCTCATAAGATGTTTCCGCTGTCTGGAGTTTGGCCACCAGGCAAGGAATTGTAAGAGCGAGACGGACCGCTCAAATCTTTGCAGGCGCTGTGGAACGAAGGACCACCTGGCAAGGGACTGCAAGGAGGATCCCATGTGCATGTTTTGTAAAGGTACAAACACGGACGCAAGACACATTGCTGGAAGTAGCAGGTGCCCCATCTTTAAGAGAGCACTGGGTAACCAAACATGAAGATTACCCAGGTAAATCTTAACCACTGCGAGGCGGCACAGGACCTGCTGATGCAGGCAGTGAGGGAAAGAAGGCCCGACGTGTGCCTAATTTGCGAACCGTTCAAGCTTATAAGAGGGAATGGTTGGATAACCAGCAGAAACCGAAAGGCAGCTATTTGGTCCTGCACATCTCCGATCTACGAGGCAAATACAAATAATGATGGCTTCGTAAGAGCAAAGATTGGTGGAGGCGTAACGTTTTATAGCTGTTACGCACCTCCAAGCTGGCAACTGAACGAGTTCAAGGAAATGCTAGAGGAATTAGTGACAGACGCGAGGGATAGAGCTCCGCTGGTTATCGCAGGAGACTTCAACGCATGGGCAGTGGAGTGGGGCAGCCGCGAAACAAACGCCAGAGGCTCATGCTTGCTGGAAACATTGTTGGTACTGGATGTTAGCCTCGCAAACGACGGTGAAAAGCTCACGTTTCGAAAGGCAGGTAAAGGGTCAATTATTGACCTTACCTTATTAAGCAGCTCCCTACACAGAACAACTAGATGGAGAGTTAGTGAGGAGTTCACCTTTAGTGATCATCAGGCCATCCACTTCGATTTCCACACCCGAAGAAAGCAACAAAGGCCAAGGACAACAGGACCAAAGTGGAAGGATAGTTGCTTCGATGAAGAAACGTTTAAGGATACGTTGGATCTAGTCGAGGAAACACAGGGATCGACTGAACTGGCCACCAAGCAGTTAATGAATGCATAATATTGTAAAGGCATGCGATGCTTCGATGCCAAAGAGAAAACCGTGCAAACGCGGGGCACCGTGCTACTGGTGGACCGAGGAAATCAGCCAGCTGAGACGTTCCTGCCTTCGGTGTAGTAGACGCTCTCAACGATCGAGAGGACGCCCTGACTTCTACGATAGACTCGAAGACTATCGAAGGGCAAGGAAAGCACTGAAAGTGGCCATAAAGAGTAGCAAGGCGAACTGCTTTAAGAGGATTTGCGAAGAAGCAGACGTTAACCCGTGGGGTACAGCGTACAAGGTGGTCACAAAAAAGATGATGGGTCAATCAACAGCGAGAGTCACATGCCCAGCGGCACTCCGCAAAATAGTGGAGACCCTGTTCCCACGGCATCCCCTGCTGGAGGTGATCAATATTTCGATCGGAACGGACGTGATAGATCCCGTGACCCTGGAGGAAGTAACAGAAGCATGTGCACGAATAGGAGACAGGAAAGCGCCGGGTCTGGATGGCATCCCAATAAATAAAGCCCTCAAGCTTGCTATTGCTAACAAAACGGAAAGCTTCGCAAGGATCTTTACGCGATGCCTACAGGATGGAGTATTTCCAAAGCCATGGAAGGAGCAACGCCTGATATTATTACCAAAAGGAGGCAAGCCGGCCGATGATCCGTCTGGGTACAGACCAATCTGCCTTCTCGATACGGTGGGAAAAGTTCTGGAGAGAATAATATATAGCAGGCTACTGACTGCGGTAGAGTCCAAGGGTGCGCTATCTGAGAACCAATACGGATTCCGGAGGGCAAGATCTACGATAGACGCAATTAAAGAAGTGGTGGACACCGCATCGAAGGCTATTGAGGGAAAACGCTGGAGATGGGGCGATAAAAAGTACTGTGCGGTGATCACACTGGATGTACGCAACGCCTTTAACTCAGTTAGATGGCAACTAATTCAGAGGGCTCTTTGCCGTGTAGAAATGCCACCGTACCTGTTGAGGATAATCTCGAGCTATCTCTCAGATAGAGTGCTCGTCTGTCTACGAAACTGACGACGGCCCCAAGCGCTACAAAGTAACAGCAGGAGTCCCACAGGGGTCAGTACTGGGACCTCTTCTGTGGAACGTAGCATACGACGAGGTTCTAAGACTTTCTCTTCCTCAAGGATGCAAGCTTATCGGATTTGCGGATGACCTGGCATTAGTAGTGGTTGCCAAACACGTCACAGAGGTAGAGTTGGCTGCTAATGCCTCAATTGCAACAATAGGGGATTGGCTCAAGAGCGCTGGCCTTGAGCTAGCTGGCCACAAAACAGAAGCAGTGCTTATTACAAGCAGGAAGAAAATGGAGTGGATGACCATCAAAGTGGGCAGCGCGTCCATAAGGTCAAAACCGAGTATACGGTACCTGGGAGTCATGTTGGACAATAGGCTCAACTTCCGGCCACACGTGGAATACGCCAGCAAGAAGGCATCAATTACGCAGGCGGCTCTCGCTAGAATGCTACCCAACATAGGAGGACCTAGAACGGGTAGACGTCTGCTTCTCTGCAGAGTCGTAGCCTCCGTTCTGCTATATGCGGCACCGGTATGGGCTGCAGCACTCAGCACGCAGGAGTTGCGGAGGAAGCTCTCAGTCCCATACCGACTCAGCGCTCTGCGGGTGGTTTCAGGATTCAGGACATTGTCAGATGACGCTGCGCTGGTCCTAGCGACAATGATACCGGTGGATATTCTGGCAAAGGAAATGGAGGCAATCTATGTCAGGCGGACATCTACAAGCGACATAATAGATCTGGCAGAAATCCGGAGGACGGCACGAGAGGCATCATTGTCCAGTTGGCAGGTCAGATGGGACACGTCAACTAAAGGGAGATGGACGCACAGGCTTATCCCGAATCTAACGGAGTGGATAAAGAGAGGGGCAGGACGTATGAACTACCACCTGACCCAGTTCATGACAAATCACGGCGGGTATAGGGAATATTTGTTCAGGTTCAAGCATGAGCGAACCCCCCTATGCCCGAGCTGCCACGACTGTAATGAGAATGCGGAGCATGTCGTCATGTATCACTGCCCAAGATACAGGAATTTAGCGGGCATACTTCCTCCCCCGGAGGAGCTAACCGGGTACATGCTAAAAAGTGAGGATAACTGGCTAAGGATCAGCCAGGTGATTATCCACATACAAGGCGATTTGCGACGGTGCGAGAGAGAACGTCGTGAAGAGGAACGGATAAGGGAGTCATAATGGAGAAGGGAAAAGGACGGAAGAGACAGCTCATCTAGGCATCCAGAAGGATCTGAGAGATGCAAAAGAGAGCTAAGATGTGTGTGCCTATAATAGGCAACCCTCCCCTGCGAAGTAATACTTAGCGGTCCTCCCGCGGGGAGTGGTGGTGTAAAGGGGTGTCTTTAGTACGTAGGCATTGTCGTTGGATTACGGCATGAATCGTGCATGCTGGTGGTACGGACCATCAGTATCTTTTGAAGATTTTCATCCCTCCATGGCGTTATCCATGGTTACTTATGTAAAAAAAAAAAAAAAAAACACACACACACACACACACACACACTCACACATACGGAAGGCATCCGCCATATTGCAGGAAATGTGCATTCATATAACGGTTCATTAGCTCGTTCAATATGGCAGCAAAGGCGTCATATTAGCAATCCTAACTGTAAAGCACTCTATAGATGATTCGACGTTCCCGTTATTGCCGCGCTTATCTGTGTGCATTAATCGCGCGCCCTTGGCTTTGGTTTAGAATTTCGCTGCGCTTTTGGCTTTTGGAACGCGCCGCATAATGCGTGTAAATCGCGATAAAAGCGTTTTTGGCAGCAACCAAAGGATTTTGGGCAGTACAGCCAATTCTTTTGTTTTATGCAGCAGCAGCAGGAAGCGAACCGCTCGTCCCTGCAACCCTATGAAATATGAGCGCAAATGAAGCAAATGTTAGAGCGATTGAGTCGTCGTCGTGGTCGACGTTCGCCTCAAATTGCAGTGGCTGTAACTGTTGTTGTTGCTATTGCCGGCTATCTGATCGGATGTAATTATGATTATGACGATGATTTGCTACAAAAGGGCTAACAACAACAGCCAACTGACGTGGTCTGAGGGCGCGCAACAGCAGATAAAAATCGCATTTGGCGGCTGCAGCAGCCCTGGGCAATTGCAAGGGTTTGTTTGCGGGCGTCGCTGTGGCACGTGACAATTGCCCCTGGTCTTGTGTTTTTATTTCTTCCGAATCAATGGATAGCCAGTAGACAAAGGTAGTGGCTGTCTCTCTCGTTCTCTCATGACATTGTTTCACAGCCGGCTCAATTGTAGTTTAATCGAATGCTGCACCGGTTTCAAATTTCACTTTACGTCGTAACCTCACCCGAACTTGTGCGCGCTGAGATAAGCGCCACGTTACCTGTTACGAGTTACGAGCATTTCTGAGTCTCAGATAAAGTGACGTACGCAGCATCCGACACGCGTATGCTAAATAATGTTTGTGCCTGGGTTTGGGTTGGATTCGTCGTCAAAAAAGCACAATTTCAAATCATGCAAAAGTAGACTAATCCGATCAAATGATTGCACATGATGGGCAACAAGCTATACACATAGGATTATAGTAATATACTTGTAAAAAGAGGTTTTCAAATGTGCTGCGACGAGTTATGGAAGTTATAACAAACTGCACTTATTAGCCTTGCAAACATAGCATATAAGGGTTTCTCAATATCTAGATAGAGTTCCGCATAGCTTTGTGTGTCATAAATTGATGTCAAATTAGTGGAAGATGGACAACTTTGTGTATCGGATTTTCAATTTGGCAGCATTTGATCAGAGTTAGGGTGACGCCTTGGGCATCAGCGTCTGAAATGAAAAGTCATGAGATACATCCTTTATGAAATTTGTAGCATTTTTCACCAAATTGAGTCAAATTCATACCCATGAATGACCGTAAGCAACTTCTATAAATACTAAAAAAAAACAGTTTTCAGCTATCTTTCTCTTAGCGCTTATCTGCCATCTAGGTGCTTTGCTTTCTCAAGCTGTTCGAGACTTCATCTCTTGCAGTGGCACTGCTACTGGCGACTGGCATTAATGCAGACGGTGGAGCGAGGCTGCCCCGTGTGGTGAGCAGATCAAACCTTGTCGTATGAGGCGACTTATAATGACACTGGATTCTTTCGAGACCAGTAGGTCCACCCCTTAAAAGGGTTGTGCGTAGGGTTTGGAACCCACCATGAACCCCAATTCCAGTGAAAGAAATACATCAGGGCGTGACCCGATAACGGGTAGTTATGGCCAGTAAGGAAGAAGAAGAGCGATGACTAATATATTTCTTCTTTTGCTTGAAGAAACTAACAATTTGTTACTAATGAAAATAAAACCAGTACTAAGAGTGGCTTTACATTGCGATTGCAAGGGTTTATTTGGATGCCCTAAAAATATAAAACCAGATGAATGTAACTAGTAATAAGCACTCAAGTGTAAAAAGAGTCCTGTTGCAAAACGAGCTTATTGCAGCAGAGGATTGTTTCAAACTAAAAGAACGAGTTATTTAAACTTATTTAATTTTTTTCACACTTTTCCCGAAAACTAAAAAAAGTGTGCTGCATTTCTCTAGCTAACTCTTTGAATTGACAGCAACTTGTACTTTTTCGAGAGCCACATATGTACTCAATAGGAACATGTGTAAGTACTTTATTCCTTAATGAGTTTGCTACGCCTTCACTACATGGTAATAGTACCCCTATAGTCACGCCAAATGACTTCCCTGACAAGCCCGGCGAACTCTTTGAGTTTTTGATTCAACAGTGCCATATGAGTTTTATTGGATTTTCTTGAAATCAATATTCGGGTGATTAAATTTTATTCGCCAAAAAAACAGAGAGTGCTCTCTTAATGGATTTTTGATACTAGAAAGCGAAAAACGGACAGGGTTAAGAACATTACTACCGATAATTTGCGGATAAATTTATTGCACACCCGTTTGTCTGCAGCCCGAAATAGCAAACACGTAAAAAAATACGCCCAAAACAAGCAAAAAAAAAGAACATAATGGAAGACAAAGAAGAAAGAAAGGAATAAACGAACAAACGTCTATAAAAATTTGTCACTCGAGAAATTAATTGCCCTTGAAAAAGGAAGCCCAGAGTCAGAGGCACGCAGTGGCCTTAGGCCGACCCACGCAAAAGGTGACATATGGTGCTTGCGTTCTGCCAATGCAGCAAATGCAGCAACGGGGGGCGTGCAGGGCGAGAACGAAGCAGTCAGGAGGAAGCCCGGCGACCAGGCGACTGGGCACCCACAACAAAGCGCATTAACAATGTTCAATTGGATTGGCTCTGGTCACACCCCTTTCGGAGGCGCGACTGTCGCAGTAACTCACTGAGTGACGGAGCGACTGACTCGCTGTGCAGCGTGTGAATGAATTGGTTGTTAGCTGGTACGCCTGGCTGGAAGACCATTTGACGTCTCAATTTATTGGCACTGCGAGCGTGCAGGACGCACAGGACACACTTAATTAGCCGTGACAATCAATTTCGAATGCAACTTATGTTCGAATCAGCAAAACGAATTGTTGCCAGCAAATACTTATCGATAGGCACAGTGGATTAAAAGGGTTAAACTGACTTACCTGCTTGGTTACCGAATCGATGAGTCGCACGAATATGTCCTGCTCCTGTCGCGCACCTTTAAAGTGAATGAGTTCATATGAGTTATTTACGCGGAATTGCTCAAGAGCTTTGGCTTACCATTCGCATAGAGCAGCTGCAGCCGATATTGTATGCCATTATTGGTCTTGGTAGCATCCGATTCCGAATCCTTCTCAATGAAACCAATAAATGCCGTGCGCTCAATCTCTATGGGCTGTCCGGCGCGATCGTATAATGCAATCACAAAGTGAAAAAAGTTCGATTTGCGCAAATTACTGGGCGGCTGCTTCTCGAAGTGGGCGCGGCCAATGCCCAAGCTATAAATGTATCCAAGAGTAGAAAAAAGACATTACTTGTTGGCTCTAATTGCGCTATTACGAGTGTAAACAGACATATATGTCGGCTAATTAGCATAGGCCGGACGGGTCCAGCAAACTAATATGCCGCATTGTTTTTGACAGCACAATTACTTGAGTGACATTTAACTAGCGACCTCGATGACAAAAAGGAGCAGCGACAACTATCATTAAAACCGCATAAGCGGCAGCAGGACTTACTCACACCCTGCTGCTAGTACGGATTGGACGCAGCGCCGGTGACAGTGTGACACAATAATCCTGATGAATAAAAGGAATTAACACACATGCACACACACACACACACACAGAGAGAAGCACACAGACGCTGAACCGACTTGGTCAACAAACAAATATTTATGTTATGTGGGGCAAGCAAACATGGTAATTATAAGGTCGCCGCTTACACAAACACACACACACACACACACGCATAGACAAACACCGGCGGGAGCACTGCAAGGACGCATTAGTACACTGACAGAAAATAATAATAATATTCGAGTATGCAGAAAACTTAGTGCCTTAAATGGATCCGACAAATTCGGTAAAAGAAAGATCGGTATTTTGAAGTTTCGAT
Source organism: Chymomyza caudatula (assembly GCA_035041775.1). Classification (NCBI taxonomy): domain Eukaryota; kingdom Metazoa; phylum Arthropoda; class Insecta; order Diptera; family Drosophilidae; genus Chymomyza; species Chymomyza caudatula. Next base: position 11,188,114 of record JAWNKW010000142.1, read on the forward strand.
TTTAGAGATCAGTTGGAATAGCTTTGTTCCAGAAAGGATTTTAGAACTACAATAGATGCGACAAGCTATAGAGGACCCGACGTAGAATTTCTTTACTTAAGAAAGATTGTATGATTCAATTTCAAAGAGTAGTGAACATAATCGGCTAAGGATGTTAAAGAGAGACTTATAGATCCGACAAAAGGGGCGAGGGCAGCATTCGTAGAAATCTGGTACATAAACAGTAGAGTCAATATTTACAATCTCGATCTGTGGATTTTGTTGGTACACGCAAGGTATATTTAAAATTTCCCTAAAAAAAGATTATAAAAAGGTGATTACACGAAAAAGACTCGAATATTCAGATCCGATAACTCTAGAGATGGAGAAGAGGAACTTGAAAGTCATTTTATATAGAATTTAATTGGGCTATGAAAAATATCAAAAGCATACAAGAGTTCTTCATCAAAAAAATGCAGTTATTACAGATATGCATTTTTTAAATGAAATCCATGGAAAATTTACAAAATTGCTCAATTTTTACGATAAGATCAAAAATTAGATAGTTTCTGAAACCGTATAGGGCGTCAAATTTGTAAATCCAGCCCTGACTATAACTATTATAAACATTTGATGGACCAGAAATTCTAAAAACCTTAAAGCGAACAAAACCTTTATTTTGGATATGTGCTTGAGCAAGTCCCACAGAGGCTCCAACCTGTCAAGCAACTCTTAAAAGAAAAAAGTGGGATTTGCAGCTCTAATCGAAACACAAATTAAGTGAAATTGAAATTTTTCATTTCATTGTATTCATTCATTGATTCATGAGTCAAAGCGGATAAGTGCATATTTAAGTGCAACGATATTTTAGATAACAAGTTTTTTTTCGAGTGTACTGTTGGCATAAAGGCTTGTCGCCGCATATGCTAAATGTCAACACTCGAGTATTGCAGCTCACCTTTTGGTGGGTCGAACTACGAGCTCGTGTCTGGCATGTCAGCGCAATTACCGGACAATGCTAACTACCGGGCAGGACACACACACTCACATACACTCACGAGTGTACCAATAACTAAAAGATAAGAGCGTATGCCTAGACTCTGGGCACCCTCAACTCCTGGTCTTGGAACGCGTAGTTTGTTTCGTATGCATAACGAACAATTTAATTTAGAAAATGCTGATTTTATCAGATTTGTGTTATTTATTCAGGAAATGTCAAGAAGTACATGAAAATGGCCTCACCGCAATTATATACACATTTGCCAAAGGATAATAAGTGCGCCAGTGCAGCTTTTCCGTATAATGATAGCCGCAATGATAAATCGCTTGAAAACTATCCCAATGCAAATACCGAATGTCGAAAGCAACGAATCAATTTGAAGTACACTTCAGTTATTTTTTGTTGTTGTTTATTTTGTTGTACCATTTTCTCTAGCGACATGCAAAGTGACAACCAACTATTATAAATAGATATTACATAGACTAGTAAGGAGAATCTCAAAGGACTTTGTACTATATGTGAGTAACATAAAGAGCGCTTAATGGGGATTTTCCCCATTGCTATTGTGAGTATCAAAAGCTAATTAAAAAACACTTTTATTCATTGAAAGATTCCTGATTTGACTCACACTTTGGATCATATTGCTAATAATTGGCTTTTCATGATATAATACATTATACTCCCAACTTTTGTGGAACTTTAACTAAAGTCTGAGGTATGTAAACCTCAAACTGCACTTCCAAAATCAACTTCATACAGCAAATGAACAGCGAATCCTTTGACAACGAAGGAGAAAGGTAAAAATGGAATTGAATAGGTTATACAATGTAAGGTAAAGGTACTAAACATCAAAAAGACGACCTGTCATGAAATATGGTCTTTAGTGAAACTTTTGTTTTAGCTCTGTACTTGGAATAGGTGCTGTAATAATCTGATTATCAGCAATATACTATATATACTTCATGGGATTGTTCATCAAAAAGGAGTTTCTCTTTAAAGAGAAAAGTTTTAAAAGTGTCAAAGAATGCGAACGGAGCTAAGTAAGGAAGTTTGAATACGCTGAGTTGGGACGTTATTGGAACCAGGCCCGTTGGAGCCTTGGTAGTGTCTCAACAAGAGAATTCAAAGGACAAGGAGAAGGAAATTGGGTGCTGTATGAATTCAAGTGAAGAGAGAGGTCTACATGACTTTGGGTTGGTGGCGTCCTTCTTCTCTGCCTTCCTTGGGAATGAAGACCATTTACTCTATTTCATGGCTCAGCTACATGTCTTATTATCAGGCTGCCTATCATGATATTCCCAAGATGTGGTATCAGGTGTTTCTGGGCTTTTATGCATTGGTGATGCCGAGTCGATGAATGTCTAAGGCCTGGAGCCCAAAACCAGTCTATGATTAGTCTCTTCTCTTAGCGGTTTCTTAACAGTGTCCAAGTTTGTTCGCAAGTTCATTCCTTTGGTAGTTTCAACTACATAACCATTTGTTTCTTGCAAATTTGGAAACGAAAACCGTTAGTGTTATGTCCGACGTATCTTTTAGACGAATTGAAAACCAACGACTATTCATCGATGTGCCAGATTCTTCTAGCAACCGAATTCTAAATCAAAAGAAATCCGTCGCAGTTTCAGAAATACCTTTAGGAAGGCTGAAAATCTATCATGAATAGACTTATTGCAAAACCGCGTAGACATTCCTCGGCTTCGGTTGTTTCGCTTTTTATTAAGCATACGCCTAGTTTTCTGGGTAGCTTTCCGAAAAATTGGAAAATAAGGTTTAAAACCCTTTAAATATCATTCAATTTACCGTTATCATTAAATTTCGACAATTTGCGGCTGGCACATTGCGTTACCGAAATCGATTGTCGATATATCGTATGTAAATATCAAATTAAAAAAGTCATGAATACGGACAGAAACAACTGTTTGATGCCAAAGCGAGAAATTGCGCCTCCAATGAAGTTTTCCGGCTGCAATAAACGGGCGGACGCAGTCGGTCCGTCAGTCACATGATGTTGGAGAAATACGACACATAAATGCCAGACATGTTACATTCCGGTGAAAGGTTATTGTTATGGCGCTTTTGGAGGCACCAAGTAACGCTGAATGCCCCCTCCCACCCAATGCCACAGGGGGCTTCTGCAATTGTTGGCGGCAGGTACAGCTACAGGCACAGTTACAGATATATTTATGTGTGGTCCTGCTCCTGGGTGTAGCATGCCCCAAACTGCTGCTTGGCTTTTCAACTTGGTTTTGTTTTCTTTTTTATGGGAGAGTGTGCTTGTGTGCGTGGTGTATCTGTGTGTTAGATTTTTGTTGAGGTGTTTTGCTCGTTGTATGGTTTTGCAGTTGACTTGTTTGCACTTGCCGCCAATTTGCGAAAAACGTTTTGTGGCCGTTTTGCTGTTGATTTTATTATGCCAACATTTAATTGTTGGAAATCGATGCCCAGGTGGCATGCACCATGAGAGAGGGACACCTGAAGAGAGAGCGGGTGCTATGTGGTCACGTTTTGTCTATTTCTATGTCGTTTGTAGCATGTTGCACGTGCATTTTGAACTGTTTACCATTGACTGCTGCTTGTAGTGTCCTTTAAAAGGACAGTTTATACACACTTTTGGTTTTGTTTTTGGTTTTCTGGCAAGTACATGTATGCTCCATTGTGTTGCATTGTTGTCTTTGGCTTGTGGTTGCTGCTATTTTGTTCGACAATCTTTGTTGAAATAAATTTCAAATATTCCTGATTTATGACCCGAAAATGTCGTTTGTACATTTGCGATTTACTATATATGCTTAGCAAAAAATATTGAAAGCGCCGATAAATGAGCAATTTATTGATGTTTGCAGTTAAAAGGAAAAGTTAAACGAGTCAAAAGCATAGATATAGAAGTTGAAATAAATTGCAAATGCATTTGCTAAAGTTAGTAAACTCCGCAAATAAAATAAAAGCTGCACATTGTATGAGCTTGATATATTAGGTTGCAGTCTCTGACGTCACATGGCTAGACAATAACAGCTACATTCTTTGTGTTCTACAATAAGTGACCACAAATATTTGCCATAATACTTTGTAAAATAAAAATCAAACTATAACTGTTTTGGTAACAAAAAAGCTGCCCTTTAATCAGGGAATCGAAAAACTGAATGAATGTTATAACATTTGTTCAGTGGAAACAAACGCTTAATTGTAATTCTTTTGTTAGCTTCCTCCTAGCTGGTTTCCTTTAATCTTTGGCAAATCGCAGAAAATCGTTTTGCGCACTTTTTACTTATAAACGAATCATCAGGAAGATTTGCACCCCCTCTTAATTAATAAGGTTTTTGGCCCTTTATGCGTTGGCAACGACTACCGTATTCGATGGAACGACGACAATCATTAACATGGTCAAGCAACCAAATAATCAAGCAGCTCCGCTGGATTAGCTGGATGAAGGAAGATGGGTCTTCAATGCTGCTGTTGAAGAAAGGCATGGACGGGATAGGCAGGGTCTCTGTTGGAAAAACCAAAACTATCTTTGGTATCACCGGGTGTTGAAGTCTTGTCTGGAGAAACGGCGTACAGCGGACCGTAAAGTGGTAACAGCCCGTTATGGCCAGTCAAGAAGAAGGCGAATCCGATTACTTAGTCTCAGTTTGATCTTAGTCAGTCTGATCGATGAGGGGATACTGATACTTCCAGGAATAGATTCCTAACGCCCTTAAAAATTTTCCTGACAAATACTGAAATTCAGTTGAATAAGACCAATAAGATCTTTTTTGAAATCGAAATCGTACTTTATTGGGTACTTCTCCCCCGAGGACTTCTCAAGGAAGACCCGCAATAGAACACTTTGAGAGTAAGAATGAAATAAGTAAAATGGAATATATGAAAGGAAGGATACTTCTCAAGGAAGACCCGTGATTTTTTGGGTTACACGATATTAAGAGAACTGGTTCTTTGTTAGCATTAAAGTGAACTTTAATGTTTCTTTTCTTTCTTTTTATACGATTTTGATTGAATTCTAGCAATATCTACAATGCAAGAGATTTTTTAAATTAAATTTTAAAAGTAACCTTTTTTGTTTGAAATGTATTGCTTTCAAATATAAACCTATGCTTTTACCTCTTTACTATATAAATAAATACATATATTATACAAAATCAAAGCCCAGGAAGGTTTCTATGCAAATTTTTAACAGCAACAAGGAAACTGAAACCCTAAAACTAACAAATTCACTTTTATAGTATTAAACAAACTGTTTTACTCATTTACGAAGCCATTTAAAAAATTTAAAAATATTTTCCAAAAAACACTCAAAAAACGTAAATCTCAGAAAACAAATCTATCACTAATCTGTTTTAGAAGAAACTGGCACTTAATAGACACACAAGTGTATATAACTTCTTGTTTGCGACAACCAAGCATTAGAAACCATGGCGTATGAGTAACATATGTATTTAGTACATCTACATATATCTTTTTTTTTTAAATATTAACACAATTCTCACCATGCAACACATATGCATAAATATCTATAATTATCTGCGCCTAATTACGCATTGGCTTGCCTTATCTATGGGGCGTATACGCCATATCGCATGAGCACTTTATTTTTAAACGAATTAATGGGAATTCAATAAGTTGAAACTCTTTACCTCGAATCGCAGCGCATGGTTTTGTTGTTAGCACTTCTAAGACTTTGGTTATGATTTATGTCCTGTTGCAGATTGTCGGATATTTCATGCAAATGCAGCTGCTGTTGCACCTGATTTTGATGCTGAATATGATTTTGATTTTGTTGCTGTTGTGGCAAATGTTCTTGTTGTTGCTGTTGTTGATTTGCCGACGCTGAATGTAAAAACCCCGTTGTCATCTTAACAAAAACTGTCGCTGCGGCACTTTCGATTTCGGCAACTCGCGCACTCCTTCTCAGCGCGTACATCTCACGCTAGAAACATCTCAAATACAACTAAACAAATATCCAAGAAGCTTTTCGTGAGAAGTGCTAGCCAACAGAGCCGCCACCAGAGCCCACCACCAGGAGCGCAAACCCCAAGTGTGGGGTGCTCTTTTTGTAATTCAATTGAAATGAAAGCGCCAAAGCCAAAGCCAAGGCAAAAGTAAAAGTAAAGATACAACAAAAACATCCCTTTGAGCATAAAACCAAACATAGAAACAGCAAAAAAAGCACAAGTTCAAGCCAAAGCACAGACAGACGCACCGACGGAGCGGCAGACAGACAGACAGACGGACATGGACGCACAGAAGACATAGAGACTGCGAAGCTGGCGCTCACGCAATGTTTCGTCCACTGGATACTGGCAAGCATCCTGGCAAAGTCATTACGGACTACGCATCAAAAGTCAACCCCAAAAGTGCGTACCTTGCCCCCCGAAAGCGCCGCATCAAATTGCGTGAGCGATTTTTGAGTGAAAATTTGAGTGAAATTAGCAGGTTCATCCACTTAGAAGCTGACGGCAAAGTTTGTTTTGCTTTTGGTCGGCCTTTGCGGGGGTAGGGAAGTAGCCAGTTCATTCAGCCGACCATAAAAAGCCCCCGAGTGACTGACTGCCTGACTGACTAACTGACTGACTGACTAAGTGACTACGTTTGCGAATAACTCGCCCCCAGGGGCAATTGTATTGGACATGCCGGCTTTTGGTAAAAGTAAACAAACGCTTTTTTGGAGACTTTTTGTTTGGGTTTAGGTTTCAGCAATGTTGCAGCAACATTTAATATGTTGCCAAGACATTTGAAATGTTGAAGGGATTAAAGGCATTATCAGATGAGCTGTGACGACATAAATCTTGAGCATACTACAAAATTTTGTTTATGCTACATTAAAAGAAGTACAGAAGGGAGTCGGAAAGGTTGTAGCTTTCAATAAAATTGCGTTGGTTTTCATTGAACATCTTAAGTTCACAAATATTTGATCAGCCATTTAAATAATACGAATTATCAAATGCTCAAATGATTGAAATAATGACATTTGTAGGGTTTCCAGATATCTTTGTGTCCTTAAATTATCTTCCATTCCAATAATATTAATGATTTGAGCAGCTCACTAAGAAAAATGGCAAGATTGATTGATTGTCATGGAAAGCCTTAAGAATAACACTTAACGGATAAGGTAGTAGCAGACTTTCCACTAGATTTTCATGATGTCCCAAATATATTTATGTGGTTTAATCGGAAAATACGATGTTTAAAAGCAGTTATACGCGGTAGAAAGTGATAGCTGGAATACTAATAGCTATTTCTGTATCACTGATTAAATACAACAGTTCCTCACAAAAATTAACACATTAGTTTATATTTAAATACAAAATCACGCTTTTCTGTTCTAAGAGAAAACGAATTTCCTTCCGCTTTCAACATGCAGCAAGGTTTCAAGCATTAAATTCACTTTCAGCGATTTCGAGAATGGGTACGGCTGAATACAAAATTATGAAATCACAGAGCACATATAATCAAAACCTTTAAAAGTATAAACACGAAGAAGAACGTTGCAGTAACATGCAGATCAAGCACACCACAACAATAGTAAGTTTCCTCGCTCATCACACTGCAAAACTTACTTGGACTGATCGACGACGGGCTGCATCCAGGCACGCGCACCCAGCGGCTCTTCCTTTAGCGAAGTCATGGGGCCGCGTGGTTGATTCATGTCGGCCGCCGTGGGTGGTAGACCAAACATCAGGCCACCAGCCGAACGTGGACCCGCCGACGGATAGAGTTTGCGACCCCATTCCAGCTCAAGCGTGGGCCAGGGGGACGCCGAGCTAAAGCCCGGCACCGGTTCGTCGGATCTCAGCTTGAAGCTTTCAGCGGTTGTCAGGGGCGCTGTGTTAGCGAAGTGATGATGCTGGTGGAGATCAGCGTACGGGTATTCGCTCACTTTTGTATAGTTGCTTAAAGCGGGTGTTATAGCTAATTCGGCAGCCGTTGTAGCGGTGCCCGTTGTGGCTATTTTTGATTAAAGTTGAAAACTTTTGTCTTTTTGATAACTCTCTTTCACTGTGTCACACACGAGTTTCCACTGAAAGCACAATGCTTATATGAATGTTGTGTCTGTCTGTACTGGACGCGTATGGGAATCTCTTGAGATGCACGCACACACCGTTGAGGATAAACGCTTAAGACGCTCGGACTCGGCTCGGCCAATAAATAATGCACGTCTAACCCTTTGTCGAAAGGTGTGGGTGGGTCGCTGTCACAAAATAATTTTTTGAACCGCACGGTTATTACGATATCAATACCCCAATGCCGACGCACACAATTTCAAATGCCAATACAAATCGTAAACGCAATTGACAACGTATCAACGAAATGTTAATGGGGCCAAAGCTAACTACGACCTTGTGAATAGCATGTATTTCTACCAATGCACCGCGGAGAATTTGGGATTTTCGGAAAATTGGTCTCGCAACAAGTTAAAGCGGCGCGCGCTACCGTCCCGAGTGGCTGTTAAACCCCAACTGAATCCCGCGGTGCGATGCTGCTGTGTGCACGCGAATGTGAACGAGCGAACGGCAACTGCGCAACGACTTTGACGCAGACGACGGCAAAGGAACGACCGGAACGACCAACGAGAGTTGAGTGTGCGGCCCAGGCGCAGCAGCAGCCGCCGCAGCAGCAGCGGTGGAAACGAAACGAGTCACAGCTAGCAATGGCTGGCAGCAGCAGTCAGGATAGCGCATAGAGCGCTGAGCGCAGCAAAGTGTGGGGAGGGCGCACACAACAATAAGACATAACGGCTCAGCGCTCAGTGCTCAGTGCTCAGTGGACGAATGGAAATCTAACCTATCGCTGGGAGTGGTGGTTTTTCCCACACAGGCACACACATACACCAAAGGGAAACATATGCGCGTCCATTGAGAGCCGCGAACTGTCAGCAGCAGCAACATCCACCGTTGGCAAGCAGCAGGTTGCTGGTTCAGGTTTTTGTGGGCGAGTGAGAGAGCGACAAAGAGAGAGAGAGAGAGAGAGAGAGAGAGCGTGTGCGAGAGTGTTCAGTGCTGCCAGCAACGCATTCACTTGCACATGCAAAGAAAATGAACTGGATTTATGTGTGCGTGTGTGTGTGTTTGTGTGTGTGTGTCTGTGCATATGTGGGTTGGCATGGAAAACGCACGGGACTTGAATATGAACACATGGGCTTGGCTGGTGTGGGATTAAGGAACGTTGAGAATTGGCACAGACGCAGCGGTGCCTGTGTATTGAAACGGTCGCAGCAGCGCCACAGTGGCCAAATGGCCACCCAATGTTGCCCATTGGGTTAAGTTGTGGTCTGGCTCTGGTTCGGGCTCATATACATGTGAGCAATGCTTATGTTGTGTTTGGGTTAGCTCGCCATGGTAGGTTCTATGCCCTATGGTTTTCTCTGCTTATTCCCAGGCAGTAACGACTCTGTTAAGGGGCCTGGGACAGCGACAACTCCAGGGCAAGCCATTACAGCGACGGCGCCAGCTCCAATTGTTGCCAAAGTGTCAACGCCTTCCCAAGGCATAATTAAAATCAGTTTAACCCAGGGTTCCGAGCATATGGTTAGCGGTTAAAGTTCCAGTTCGGCTTGGCTTAATTTTTGAATAATATTTTTAACGTTTACGAAATTCACACAAAATTTAAATTTGATCATAGTTGAAAGAGAGATATCACTAATCAGAATCTTTGAACCGCTCAAAGCAAAAAGTAGAACAGACAATAGACGAATCCGCATCTTTTGTCTGTAGAGTAAGATTCACAACAATTCTCTTCAAGAAGCAGTCAAAGATGTACGTCTAGGAGAGTTAAGAAGAGATAATATACAAATAGAGATAGAACACAATGAATGCTAAAAGAGACGAGATAACAATTCGAAATTTGATCTACATAAATGCAGGTGATTGTTGGTTTTTATCTAGCAGAAGCTGAAAATCTATCTGAACTTAAGTAATTAATTTCATTTAACAATAACGAATACTAATAATCGTACATAATATTCATGTATGCCGATATATTTGTGGACTTTTGACAAAACCACTTATGTCTAAAACAGCAGTTTAACAGGCGAAAAAGTCATACGCAATTTTAAAATTTTCGAGAAAGAGTTCATTTGATGTACTCTAAAACTTTTGACCCTTTAATAGCAGAAAGATGCGAGTAATACAGAAATATCTCTTTTCAAAAGTTATATTTATAACAAAAATCCTGGGAAATTGTCTTATTTTGATAAAAGTGATTTTGGCAAAAGTCCACAGATATCATATAGTTAGGAAAAAAAGTGTTCTAGAATAAGGAACTATTGTACAAAAAGTTTATTTTTAAAATTAACAAACAGAATGCCAAGACTTACTTTAACCAAGCCATACTTAACGCATGAATTGATGTGATAAAGATTTATTAAAAAAACAGTTTTCGCTTTCAAGTTGAACTCGTTTAAATTAAACTTTACATATTCTTATGACATTTTTAAGAGTTATTTCTGTCATTAAATAAATCAAATAAATAATTGAAGAAACCAAACATGCACATGCCAAATGTTCAGTTCCAATTCCCATATTTCGGCACATAATAGCAGCTTATAGTTCCGGTTCCAAATTTCAATCGGTTAATTTTGGTTTTCACGGTTTGATTCCCTGACTAAATTCATTTGGGACTTTGAAAACAATGACATTGTGTGCGCTGCGCCGATTGGTCGAAACACTTTGGTATGGGTTTTACTTGCCATTCAAAGAGAGCGCAACGTGAGCATAAGAGTCTCTTATTGGGCTGCCGATAAAGCAGTGCTTTGCGAGCAGCGCGCAACCTGAAACGACTGGCAAATGTGGAACGAGCAGCGCAAAGTTTAAGTTTTCATCTTTTTGTTGTTGTTTTCTTACAGCTTTTCTTCTTGTTGTTGTTTTTGTTGTACTAACACCATTTTTTTAGTCCTCTGATATAACATGCAGCAGTCATCGAAGTGATTTATTTCGGATACCTTCTTAAGGACTTTAACGGAGTTGATGCAGTTTTTGGTTTTTAGCAATTATGCATTGCGATTGATTATGATCAATTACCACGAAGTTATCGAAATTAAGGCCTTTTTGGGTTAATTAATCATGAAAATATATATATAGCGAAATCATACAACAAAATGAAAATACTAATTCTGATCCTGATTAGTATTGTTCACATATTCTGTTCACGGCAATTCATTAACCAAATATCGGTAATTTCTTCACTATTTGGAAGTGCATTCATAGCTATATTTTCAGAGAACAGTTGTGCTCATAAATTGTTCGATGCAAAATACTAATGGGAATCTATTTGTACTTAAATAAAGGTGAAAAAGTTCGATTTTTACTGAAAACTTGATACATTTTTAGGAAATACTACATACAAACCGAAAAAGTCCCCTAAACAGTATGCATACCAAGATAGCACATGATGATAGATAACGACAACTCGAAATTCTGCAAGTGAATCAAGTCTTCTTAAAAAAACACTTCGGTTGTAAAGAAGTGGTTTTAAAGACGCATAAGTAGCGAGGTGTGCCTGTGTTCTGGTAGGACAGGGTGAAGCTCCCAGATCCTTGTCGCTAGCTTATCTAAGTTGATGCACAACCTGCACGTGGTGCCCCCTGGCTACTGCTTTTTCACCACCCGGTATAAGGACAATGAGCTAATGTGCGCAGTGAAGTCCCTCCAGGACTTAAACAGGGTTCGGGACACGTAAAACACCAGCGTTACTTGAAACAAATAGCTTCCGAAACTCCCACAGGTTTCATCTCTTCCTCTTCTGTCCACGCTAGGGTAACCTCAGCACAGCAGTAACTGCTAATAGCGACCCAAAGTGCCTAAACTTAAGCCCTCCAAAGGGCACACTTGAGAAAAGCACTAATTCTAATGCACTAGGGAAACCGAGGGATTAAACGCAAAGTCGTATTATGCAGGATCTGCAAGCGCCTGCAATTATTTATGTAGGCTGATAGGCTAGGTCAGGACAGGGTATCTCCAAACCGGCGCTAGAATCTGCAAAATAAAATACCTGTTGGTAAAAAGTACGTTTAATTTCTGTATTCTGGCTCGTATACTGGCCACCTTTTCACCAATCATCACTCTAGTCCAACAATAAACCTTAACTCATGTCTTATTATCCATTATTATACAAAGAATATTTTCGAAGGTACTCGGCGCTTCTAAGTGCAACAGAAGTTTAAACATTTTTCCACATTTATCTGTTCATTTCAGCAAGTAGTTCACACATCCAATTGCCACAAGTAATATCAGTATAACTAAAGCTCCGCAGCAGCCACCACTGCATAAAGAGTGATCCAAGTGATCCCCTGCGGAACATAAGCAATCACAGCCTTGGCAGCAGATACAGCGTTTATGGCCTGAACATCCTCTATTTCCACCTTCAGAATCGGAAAGTATGCCGGCGGAAGAGAGTGTTTAACATTCTGCAGCAGACCATTATGCCAAACTCGATTAAAAAAAAACTTGTTCGACAACATAGAGTACTGCATTCCAAAAGGGATGACTATCAAACGCTTTAGGAATGCGATCCGAGGGCCAAAGGCCCATCTATATACATGGGCCTGTATGCACTTCTTCATTGATTCTTCAAGCTAAACTTCGGTTGTGCGATTGGCAATTGAAACATTTTATTTTGACTTTAGAAATATCGACTTTAAGAACAGAAACGTCAGACAATGGCCAAGCACGGAATTCTCTAAATAAGTCGTTGTCGAAGCGCATTTTTCCAGGCAAACAGACACGCCATGAAAACTGAACAAACAACCGAAACCGCCCACAAATTTTCACGCTTCATCATTGACACGAACATGTTAGGAAAACTGCGGGAACAAAGTAACTTCAACAACTGACAACAATTTGCATTTTCCGCATTTGAGGTTTCCCAACATGCAGTCCATTCAGCGACTGCAATTTTGAGAGCGAGACGCAGCTAAGAGAGAGCGGGACAAAGTATGGATGAGTGTGTTTGTGTTTCCGTGAATTAATTAGACAGGAGTGTTAATCTCATTATGAACACTTCAGGCCAAAAGTCAACAAATTTTGAACCAGGAAGCAAATTGTCAGTTGCATACTTTTGGGCTTAACAAGTGTGACGTAATAAACCTTTAATAAACTCCAACGAAATCTATTACCTAGTGCAGTTTAGAGTTTTCCGAGTTAGGCTATTTTTGTCAGCCGACTGGTGACATTTTCAATGTTTCCCCTAGGAATTATAAGGCGCTGAATTCCAAGTGCTTACATATTTAATTTTCAAATCAAAAGAGCAACAAAAGTTTTCCCAATGCGTCGCTAATTAACCAAATACCAAAGAAAACTTTTCAACATTTGAACGTCGTCTGCCGCAAGCGAACCCTTACGCACAATACCTTGTTTTTCCGCAAAACTCAAGTATATTTGAATCTCCGAGTGAGGGGTGAAAAATGTGACTCTAGTCTGTAGGTTATACCGGTCATTAGCAGCGCGTCGACCACAAAATCCGTGCCACTGGCGAGTTCCCGAGCGTATTGTCGGGGCTGCTGCTGCAACGTTCGATTAACCCCTTTTATCACGAGCAATTCTCCACGGGGCGGCAGTGCAGCGACAGCGAGACATTCTCTGCCTTCTGTGACAGCTGTCAGGGAACGCCTCGACCTCGAGCTAGTAACGACATCGTCCGTTTTGCCAACTCCGTATTTATTTATTTGGAATCGGTCGTTACACAATTTTGAATTGTTCTCAATTGGATTAGAGCGCAGAACAAATGTTTGCTGCAATTACTTTATAATTTGGTGGCAACTTAATTCCAGCTCTTCGTTTCAGCCAACTTGTTTCGTTTGACAACTAAATCCGGTCAACTATCAAGCGTGTTTAGGGTGTTGCGGCTTAAGGATTACCATAAAAAGAGGAACTGTCGAGAGTTGCATTTGACTTTTGGAGTGAATGGCTTTAAGGCTGTTCCCTATAATGATTTCGATAAGCGGATTTGACCATTCGATTCATTGGAGACTTTACAAATCTGAGCGAATAGTAAAGTATCGAATACATTTTGGGTCTACCAGAGAGTTTTGAAGGTTAGTTTTTCTAATTGAGTTATGTCCGACGCTAAAAACATATTTTGATTGAAGATCTCATTGTATCTACAAAAGATTTGATTTGCTTTTGGCACAAGTAATGAGTTCTCGAGGGGAGCAAACAGTAATTTGAAGAATACATCAACGGAACAGGATTCCCGATTTCGATGTTTTTAAGTAACTTTTAATAGCTACTGCAGATGAGCGTTCTCTTTAAAGCAGAGTTCGGCAATGGCTACTAAAGAAAATGTGCGTATGCAACACATTGGAAACTTTTTTATGTAGGCTCACAAATAGCAACGCAGGAACTTAGATTCTGTCCAAATATCTGCTACCGCTGCCAATGCCTGATTTAAAGGTATCGACCGAAACGCACTTACTTTAGCTAATGCCTTTATCCTTGAACATGTTGGAGTTAAAAGTTTGAAATATAGACAGAGATTTTTTTACGCTCGTATGTGCTGGGTTAGCAGCGTCCACAAATAAGCGATCTATTGTGCCCCTACTGAGCTTATAGCTCCGCTGTCAGTCCCATCTCTGATATAAACTTAATTATATTGGATGGTTCCAACCGGCCAGTATTGGTCACCGATCTCCTGTATATGCCAAGAAGCGACAACCTTCTTCTCGCCAGGGCATCACACTCAGCCAGCATATGCTGGGAGGATTCCTCCTCAAGTTCGTAGAACCTGCAGGTGCTGCAATTGGTAATGCCCAGCTTGCTCATGTGTCCCTTCAGTCTATAGTGTCCGGTAAGCAGACCTGTCAGAATTCTAATAGAGTTCTTTCCCAACTGCGATAGTTTCTTGAACATTTTTGACGATGTTTCTTCCAATGGTCCTATTAATGGGCTCGCAGCACCGTCTCTTTCCAGCGTATCCGCAAGTTCTTTCCCGAGGACCCATACCATAAGAGTTAGGGATAGCAAAAACTTATCATTATTATTTTTGGTGAGACTGGGTACAGTCTTTATGATATCTTGGTCTGAAATTTTCAACAATTTGATGATCTGAACTACAAAAGTAGTTTAGGGGCCAAATAATAGTTTAAAGAGAAGAAGATAGCGTTTAGTTGAAAATGTTTCATTAAGATTTGTAAAGACAGATTGTTGTGCTTATAGAAACTGAAATCAAAAGCACTTCTTAAACATCCTACAAAGTTCATGAATAATTTAAAGCCCATTACTTATATATTATAGGTAAGCGGACTTCTAGCAATCACATTGTTGTAGGACAAAGAAATCTCGAGGCATATGTAAATATGCCCATTTGTCAGTCATAAACAAAAAGTGATTCTAATCTTGCCATATGCAAGACATTCACATGGCCATAAATAAGCCGTATCCCTGGAAAACATTGAAATTTGAGGCGCGAACACTTTAATTAGTTTCCTTTTATGCAGTTTCTCAAGTGAGTTCCTGCACAAGGAAATAAAAATGCAAATTAGTTAAGAGCAGTGTTCCGAAGGAGTAGCAGAGTAGCAGCGAACACATTGCAAGGCTCTAAGTATAAATCAGATTTCCTTTTCTTTGAGTTCTGGAAAACTGAAAGCAAAATGACAAACAACATATTTGTAGATTTTCTACAAGTCATCGAGCATTTTTAAGGCATATTCTCTGAAGATTACAAATCTTGATGGCCATGACTGCCAAACAAATGACAAGATATGACAGTTTTCTAACAATGGTTGCACACAAAGCAGCGGACCACCATAGTGAAATCTTTGGAAATGGAATTCTAGCCTGTAGTTCCAAGTTTAGCAAAGTGGAATTCAGCCAACCAAACTTGAATCAATATTTGGGCGCGAGTTGCACTTGCCTCAATTCGGGTATTACCCATGCCCCGGCTTACGGCAACCCAAAGACCACGTGCTGAAGTGTTTGCCACTTGAGTTGTGTGCAATTGTTGTTGCTGCTGGGGAGGAACAGGAGGAGTTACTGACAGTTACACTGGGCTAAGCGGCACGTGACACCCTTTGGTACCATACTGACTGCCAAGTAGTTTAGTGGGCTTTAAAAAAAAGAAGCAAAAAACAACACTCTTTAACAAAAGCTAAATAAATTTAATTAAATTATCTCAAACACGTGTTTGACCAAATGCAACGATTTTGGAAAACAATTGAAAGCATTTTAAATATTTACAAAGCGTTTGCCAAACGCCGCTTTAACCTTCGAAAGGGTCGTTAAGGTGCGTCCAAACAAGCTGAGGTTTCATAGCATATAGCGACGGCGAAGGTCGAATCCCACTTGAGAAATGTTCAAGTTCTTGTTTCATTCGTTCAGCGGTTTGAAACTGTGAAAATCTGTGGAACTGAAAGATTGAAAACTTCCGAAACTTTTCAAATCGTCCAATTCACTTTTTTGAATAAAAGAACTGAAAGGATTGTTTGAAACATTCTTTGGACAATCTTAGAATCTTATTTCTTTTTCGACCATCAGTTAGGGTTTCACCACGACACCCCCCTTTGATAAAAAGCAGTTCTGCAATGCTGCATCAATGCACAAACGAGCATGGGACTGGGTGTGGCTCCCGGTGCTTCTCTCTTAAAACAATGATACATTTCGCGTCTCTCTTTTTCAGCTTAGTGAATATCTACTTGCTCCCCCATGTGATGAGCGGGTTAAAGAATACCACCTCAGCAGGTCAAAGCTTGTCGTATGAGGCGACTAACAATGACACTGGGTTCTTTCGAGACCAGTAGATCCACCCCAGGCCTTAAAAGGGTTGTGCGTAGGGTTTGGGACCCACCACGTAAAACCACAATTCCAATGAAAGAATGTATTTACATCAGGCCAGTTCAGAAGAAGAAGAAGAATATCTACTTGGAGGGGCGATTTTTTGCTGCCAAAGTGCAATAGTAGTCCAACGGTCCATCCACTTTTCCCGGTGTTCCTCAAGGCAACGTCCTTGGGGACTATCGCAGGTTTTCGATGAATAAAGTCATCCTAACTACCTCCGCAAAATGCGCCGTTAGAGCAATGTACCAATAGACGTTACTTTGGTCGACTCTTGCCAGAGGAAACAAACACTTTATAAGACGCTCATCCTTCCCGTTTTACTTTATGGCGCTGAAGCTTGGGTGACGATGCAGTCTGATGCAGATGTATTTTGAGCGTTTGAGTGGAAAGTGCGCCGTAAGATCTTTGCCCCCTTAAACGCTGGCAATGACTACCGCATTCGATGGAACGACAAACTCTATGAGCTAAGACGACAGTGACATAGTCATGCGAATAAACAGCAAACGACTTCGCTGGCTTGTTTGTGCGAAAGAATGAAGTTGCTCCTTCGAGAAAGATCTGCAATGCGGATCCCGCTCAGGCAATCTGAGTCTAATAAGTACCATGGCTTAACACTCGACCGAGGGCTAAGCTTCAGGTGGCACATTAACGTTCCAGTTGGCACCCGTAGAGCAAAGAACTGGCTGCTGAACCATAGAAGCAGGCTGTCGCCTAGACACAAGCGACTTGTATATCAACAAGTGATAGCTTCCACGTGACGTCACAGGGCAGAGAATCAATTGAAACAGAATTCAATAGCCCAATTTGAACCTTTCTAAATGCACAGATAGACATAGTGTCCAGGCGAGGAAGGCGTGGCAGAGTAAAAGTTCCATTAGCAAAATCTGTTTCTATGAACAACTAGATCTCGGAGACTTTAAGGGTTAGTTTGTTAATATATACCTTTTGATAAAACGTCATGTTTTGAGCTACTTTGTGTTTCAAGAAAAAGCGGCTTCGGGAAGACGGACATCGCTTTCTTTTGACATGCTGATCCCTCTGGTATACACTTTTATGGTTTCCGACTCGTTGAGTCCTATCTTAAGATATCAATTAAGCTCTGACTACAACGTATCACAACAAGTATAAGAAGCTTGTTAAGAATTGCTCAGCGGCTTTATGGGTAAACCTTTTCCCAGGCCCAAGTCACTTATGTTCATACAACACTGTCTGCTGCATTGATCAACAATTGTACTTCCTGGCTTCCAAAAAAACAACAACAAAGAGCCACAAATGAGATACTGTGACGAAACCAAGACCTGTTTTGACGCAAAACATAAAGACAAACACTTGACAATCAACTGCAAAGTTACAAAAACGGCAATTTAATAAATATTTACGAGTTTTGTTTGACGATGACGACGACGACGACGATGAGATCGTGGACTGATAAGAACCCACAGTTCAGGATTGGGCATACAACTTGTGGCATGCCATTTGTGTATGCCATACTGTATATACATAAATCCGAAATTCACAAAAGTCGCAAAATTTTCCAAATATGCAAGTGCTGGCAAGTGATGTGAAGAAACTTGGATAACAAGTGACAGCCTTATGCATTTCTAGGATGGAGTTCAGTTACCTCAACAAACCTGAGTTCATCAGTGATGTGAACAACCGAATTTCCAGCCAATAGGAATTCGTCATATAACTCTCAACTTAGAAACTAATTGAGAGCCTTGGAACATCCAAAACCGATACCTGCGTTTGCAGTTATTCAAAATCTGATTCTTTGATGTTGTTAAAAACTATTGTACAATTGTCACTTTTTAACGACAAGCGATGTTACGAGAGTTTAATCACATCGTTGAAAACTAGGTTCGATCGGTATGAACTTACACTCAATAGGAATAGGTTGTTTTTAATCTTTTGAAAAGTTTTAACGCCTTGCGGGTCGTTTGTGGACAACTGGCCAATAAACAAAAGCAAACAAAAAACAGTAAAAAAATTTCGATTCAAACGTTCAACCTGATCAACATTACAGTACAACTTTACAACTTAAATAACAGACTGTCCACTCGACTGACTACTTAAATTTCTGTAACTTGACTGCCCAGAACGTTTTCTCCGTTGCTACTATGCGGACGAACGCTCCACCGCTACTGTTGTCTCCTTTCTCTTAGAGCCGATAATGGTGCTGCCCCACCAACCAACTTTTCATCTATCACAAGTTATGAGCCGTCTGCCGACGCTCGCTCATGTTTAAGGCACTACTTTTCAATCGCTTTCAAACGTCAATGATGGATGTTATGTTGACGCATGTTTTTTACGGCTCTCTTTTCTCTGTGTCAGACGCTCAAAAAAATTAGTGCCTTGAGCCGGCAGATGGCTCATACACAGCCGAAGTGAAATCTCAAATCACTAGCCTGTTGTAAAGGTAGGGCTTTGCTGCCGACGCCGGCACAAGCCATCGATCTAAGTAATTGATAGTTCATCAATTATGCTAATTGCAGCTTAGCTACCACATAAGTTCCCTAATACCTGATCTGTAAATGAAGTGTGAAATATGAGTACTCTAACATATTTGCTATATTTTAGTGCACATGTTTACTTAAAATAGGCATGCCAGAAATACATGTGTTACGAGCTCTTGAAGCGGAGGATATTTCATTTGAAATGGTTAGCATATAATTTATGCTCAGCCATAAAGTTTACGATGTGCTTCGCGGACATTCATGCATCTCATTTAAGTTTAGTTTTATAAGCGTAATCCTCGGGGAGCACGGGCTGAGTTCATACAAAATGTTATGTTATGCTTGGAATGGTGGAGCTCAGGCCACATCCTATATACTCGTACTATGTGTGCTGGCATGTGTGATCCTCTGGAGAACCACAAAAGCGCGAGGTACCACGCAATGTTGGCCATGGCGACATCTTTGAAGTGGCGTGTAACGAGTGCCGGCACACATTCTAATACTTATAGATTAATTAACTCATTTACAGTTAACAATGTTCGTGTTAATTTCAACGAATTAAATGATAACATCGCTGGGAGGCGGAGGAGGAGTAGGAGGACTGGCCGAGTGAGCTCCAGACAACGCCCGTGACATGTCACACTTTTTTGGCTGCCAATGAATGAATGGATTGGGAAATGCTTGTTGACGCTAATGTCACTATTTACGCCCTGTTGCACAGTTGGGAGTGACGACTGCCTGAGCGTCGGAGCCGTTCCGAGCCGCGAAATCGGGGCGAAATTGTTGTTAGCGATTTGCATAACTTTGGACAGCACTCGAGACGAGACGAGACGAGACGAGACGCACCCTTCTACGGCTGCGAACGCCCTGCTCATTTTGCCGGTGCCGGCAAATATAATTTGACTTCATTATGCGAACAGTTGTGCCTTTAGTTTCGGTAATTTATTTCAATTTTTTTCTTCCTCGATTCGAGTGCTGCAAGTTGTCGGTGTGTGTCACCCCTTGGTGCTACGCAGAAGTTGCAACACCAAAGGGGTTACTCTTGGGCCATGTGTGTGTGTGTGTGTCTTGTTGGAAATTCGTGAAAATGTTAATTTACGAGCAGCAGAAAAAAAAGTGGTCATATGTGTTGTTTGTAACTGTAATTTGTTTTTATTGTCTTCTGTGTGCTTGTTGTTGTTGTTGTTGTTGTTATTGTTGCAGTCATCAGTCTCAATTTTGGATGCAAAATGTGTTTGGAAAAGTGAAAATGTATGCCCCAAAATGTCTGCAGCTGAGCTTACAAATCTCTTAAGCCCAAAAACTGGACAAAGGTTCCGAAACAATATAACGTATCGTTGCAAAAATAATTAAATAAAAAATGCTTGTCAAAATAGCATAAATAACTGTAGTAGCAGACGGCACATATCCTTACGGTATTCATAATTAATTTTTGTGAAAATTTCAAGACTCATCATTACCAGAGCCGTCGGTACTATGATAGCTTCTGTACAAGTCCTGGCTAGTCCTGTGTACAGGCTCCCAGGAGAGCAACCTTTTGGCTATTTAGTGTGTCTGTGCGATGCAACAAACAAACAAACAAACAAACAAACAAACTCATAACGGGATAGGTGTGTGTATCTCTGCACATAACGGTGCAGGCGGCGGTAAGGCGTGGCCTTTAACTTGGCCTTCGTAGAAGCCATCCTGTGGCTGCTGCTGCTGTCCTTTGTCTCTAACTTACCGCAATGCATTAAGGCACAGTCGGAGCACAAGTCGTCCTTTGCTGGGACACACCCCTGCCTGCCTGCCGGCCATCCTGCTACAAGATTTTGGCAGCTCAAAACAGCACTTCTATGTCCTGTTTTGCCTGGAACATGCAAGGATTCATTTAGATATGGATATTGACACTTTTCATTTTAAAACATCTTTTGACTGTTGTAGCTCGTTTGGGTTTTTTTCTTACTCACAACCCGCCTACCAAGTGGGCAAGTTGGCATGGTTGTTTGTATCCTGCACGGATCACTTAAAGGACATAACCATGCATATAAATTTGATTATTATTAAGTCAAGCACATTAGTGAGAATATCTAATGAAGTAGTCGGCATATTCCTGCCAAGGGTCAGCCCTACTCACACACACACACACACACACAGACATATGAGTTTTGTGGGTATACGTGTGTGTGGCAGCTAATTTCTAAATACTCGGGTTTATGGTTTTAAGTATTTAAATATTTAGCATACTTCTTGGCAAGTTTCATTTAAGGCGCGTGTGTGAGATTTATATTCATAAATTATAAGAACTTCAATGTGCGGTTTAAATTAAACCAGATGTTGTGAATTTGCAATTAAAGTAACTTTAATTAGATGACATGACGATGCAATACAAAAGTTATGTTCGCATACAACATAAACAAAAAGGTCGCTTAGATGATAAAAAGATGAAACGCTCATTCGTTTGATTTTCATCTATGATATGATGAGCGCTGTTCGTAACTAGTTCAAGTTCATCTCTGGCGGTCTGAGAGATGTATGAGTACATCCTGTCGCTTCATCCAGCGAGCTAGTGTGCACTCAGATGATTTATTCTGGTTCTTTGCACTTTGTTACTCTAAGAAACCAAGAGATCTAATGGAATTTGAAATCGTTTGACAACCGACACTTACGCGTTAGAAATATATATAATCACTGCGTGCACATTCATTCAGGAGGCTCAAACCATAGATGAGAAACTAACTTTGATCTTTATGCGTTCTCTTACCTAGCGGTGGAACTCTGTGATGGAAAGGGAGTTTTAGTCAGTTAACTAAATCACCATTAAGCCACCTAAATAAAACAAAAGACATGATTCATTCTGGAAGTAACTGCTGGTTGCCAGCGTTCTTGAAAGCTATCCTCAGTTATAACGCCGAGTCGCAGAGACATAAGCAAAGGACGGGAATAATCCCGTCAGAAGCATGAGCTTATAAGCTTGCTCGTTGGGTTATTTTTTGCATTTTCGTTCCTCATGACGATCTTATTCTTCCCTGTAGGCGACATTTCGAGATGGTCTATTCATCACCCATTCCTTGTGTTCATACCTCTGTTTCAACAGCGCATTCCTAATGACGTTTTCATCTCTATAATAGACACTATGAATTTTCTTCCTCCAACGACTCCAGGCTTTATTTTATGTAAGGGCCTATTCATAAAGACGAAATTGTCATTCAGGTGGAGGACCTATGCTCTGCATATGGTTGTGGTCAATCGAGTACACAACTGGTGTTCGTGTTCGTGTGAGCACCCCGAACCCAATTAATAAGTCACATGACAATGTGCGCAACAATTAGCTAAGTGCAATTGCTCATCTTTCATCTCACAAATGACAAAATCGCATGTCCTCTAGTTAGAGCATGAAAAGTGTGTGTGTGTGTGTGTGTTTCCTCCAAATTGGCCATTTAAATGAAGCCACTTCGATTAGATGCTGGGCTTAGCAAGTTGCGCATATTTCAATTATCTTGCTTGGGGGTTGCAACTTGCAACCGCCGATTAACACGTGCCGCCCGTTCGCTCACCACCCTGCGGAGAAACCAAACCAACGACCTGCTGACGCCACGTGACCTAAATGAGAACCGGAGAGCAGTATCGGAAAATAAACATAATTACGCCGTTGCTGCCGTTTTGCAGTTTAGTTAAATGTGCAACAATGGACGATGGGCAAACGGAGGGCGGAGGGCAGAGTTCAGCAGTAGAGAAGCCAATCTGATAAACGGCGCAAATCGGCAAACACGCAACAAGATTTGTCATCATCAAACAAAATGGGCGTGAAAATTGCGGATGATACCGTTGGCGGGGCATTACGGCAATAACAAGCGGAAGTTGCTCGTACAGGAAGGAAGCACGGTTGTGTTTGAGAAGCAGCAAAAACAGCTTCCTGGGCGTATGCAAGCATGTCCAGACGTGTGCCAGTTTTGGATCAAGCAATCTTTGTTTGTCTTTCCCAGGCCAAAAAGTGCAAAAATATCTTGTCGAAGATGAATAATTGCAGCTGCAGTGTTCGGATGATAAGCATATTGTCGAATACAGTTACTTAAGCAGGCTTTGACATGCTTATAGGCATGAAAATACTTTAAATCAGAAGTACTCTGATAGTAACAGTAATCTTTCGTCTATTCCTGCGACAGAACTTGCTGCCAGTTTGTCATTCACTTCGCGTACTTCGCTTACCTCACTATATTCCACTTTGACCAGCAGTAGCAAAGGCGGAACTCTGGCATTGTCCTGTTTTCATTAAAATTTCATTTCATAAGACTCGAGTCCTGGCTGCGCTACAAGTCATTTGGCATGCGAGAAGGCGCACTTAACGCCACTGCGTCCTTCGACATTTGCTATTCATATTGCAGCCAAGAACAACAACAGCAACAAACTAATCATGTCCTTCCAGCCATGTGTAATTTTATACACATCTTCTGATTGCAAAAATCACTGGAGAAATCAAGCAAAGTGCGTGCACCAAGAAGTCCTCCCGACCGAGACTCCTTTATTTCGCAGGGTCTGTTAAATTTTTCACTTTTACGAGAAAAAACTTTGGCTTTGGGTTGTCATTGCATGAAGTCTACCCTACTCGATGCGCTGTTCAACAGCTGACGTCACATTACACAATATGTAACCAACACATTTTGAAGCATTTTTGTCAGCCATGTTTTTAGGCAAACATTGAAAATCAATTTGCCTTTTTTTGGACAGATTTTTAAGAAGGATTCCACAAAGTTTGTAAATTTGTTTTAATGCAAATGTCAATTTATTTAGCGACAGTTTGATGTGTGCTTAGCATCGACGCTTTTGAAACAGGGTACGATAAGTAGGCACGTGATAATATGGACAGTGCCGGATTTAATGTGTGGGGGCCCAAGGGCCGAGGTAAATTTAACGATATTTTGCAATACGATGTATTTTCTGTCTAATTTAAGAATTTTTTGGCAGAATTGCGGAAATTGCGGAGTCTACTCATTCAAATGAGACATAGGAAAGTAATCTTATGGGAGTCGCCTTAGCAACTAAAAATGTCGATTCTTCCAAATATGTATTACGAGAGTCTTAACCTCGATCCCAACGCACCATAAATCGCAATGTGCGCTCCAACTTGAGCTTCGTCAAAAGGGCATATAACGCCTTGTGTCAATTACAAAGCTGTTCACAAATCTATAGATTTTGAACTTCAAATATCGACGATCAATATTTTTTGCATCCATTGGTGGTGAGTCCTAGAATACAGATTTAGCTAACAAGCAAAGAAAGGAAAAGTCCTATAATAGGAGTGAATAATATCTACGACTGTAAGGGTGTATAAGGGTGTCCAGTTGCTTGCATACGCAGATGATATCGATATCGTCGGGCGCACTAGGCGAGCAGTTACCGGAGCCTTTGCGCCTATTGAAAGAGAATCTGCCAGGGTGGGTCTGGTGGTAAATGAGAGCAAGACGAAGTATATGCTTTCTTCGAGTAGAGATACACAGATACACTATACTTTTGATGTTGTCAAGGATTTCGTCTACCTTGGCACCACCCTCACAATGAAAACGATGTCAGCATGGAGATCAGGCGGAGAATCACTGTAGCCAATAGATGTTAATTTGGTATCAGTTCAAGCTCTTGCGAGAAAGGTATTCAATGCGAGAGTCGAAGGGAGGCGACGAAAGGGCAGACCATGTCTCCGTTGGAAGGACCAGCTAGAGGGTACACTAGCTACATTTGGTATCACCAATTGAAGAAGGCGTGCTTAAAGCAGAAACGCCTGGAGGAGACCTGATAACGAGTTGTTTTGGCCAGTACAGCAAGCAATATCTACGAAATAGAATGCGGGAAGTAAATCTTATTAAAAAAAAAATAGAGGATCAAGTTCTGTCATGCTAGTCAGTAGTCGAGCCTTCATCCACTGAAAGTTGCACGAGAATTGCTAGCCGATAACAACGACTTTTCTATTACATAGTTATCGATTGTTAGCATTGTTGTTATTGTTTTCAAGACATTCTTGGCTAGCAATTATCGTGCAACTACGAGTGGAAGAAGTGTATTTTCCTATTCGTAAAATTTGAGGATAACATTTCGCATCTTAAGCACAATTTCACGACATTTTCCGGCAAGCAATTTTCTTCCAACTTCCAGTGGGAGATGTGTATTTTCCTATTCGTAAACTTTGAGCATAACTTTTCGCATCTTCAGCACAATTTCACGACATTTTACGGCCTTAAATATCAGCGCATAGCTATACATAACGTAGGCAAGTTGTATCTCTTCCGATTAAAGAAATTT
The DNA here is from genome assembly GCA_035041775.1 of Chymomyza caudatula. Lineage (NCBI taxonomy): Eukaryota > Metazoa > Arthropoda > Insecta > Diptera > Drosophilidae > Chymomyza > Chymomyza caudatula. The sequence continues at coordinate 11,213,577 of JAWNKW010000142.1, forward strand.
CATCTTATATTTTTGTTAGAACAATTCAAAACTGGTTTATAGTCTAGTTCTTTAGTTAACGTATTAGATCTTAACTAGAACTATTTAATAATACACTTGACTCAATAAATTACATTAGCGGCTTGTTGTCAAGTTTGTCAGATTAAAAGTAATCGTGATAGTTTTAGTTTTTTCTAATAAATCGATTAGCATTTTCATAAACTAATTAACTTGTGTTAAACTAGTGATTAAAATCTTTGCACAAAACTTTCTATTAGAATATCGCATCCGGCTGCAATCGATTACTAAACAGGTCAAAGTCCAGGCCGCATAAATGATTCCTCTTCATAAAACAGAAAACATTCAAATATTCACTGCAGTTTCCAATGCCAATTTGTCGAAATGATTGCACATTTCTTCTCCTTCTCGTCTGGCCATAAGAGTCCTACGAAGACGCGTCTAACCCCTTCATCGCCATTCTTTAACAGATGGTAGGGTCGGTAATCTGAACCTCTCCAGACGGTTTTGGTAAGCGTCAGGCGTTGCTCAACGCACGGTCAATCGGCCCAAGCGAAGGGGAGCACTAAGCTTCCTGCTAGTCGGCGTGTTGCAGCTGGCCCTTCCAACGGATGGTACTCTGGACAGGGGGAGTCTCCGCTGCTTTCGGCAAGCGAGATTTTACATATTCGATAGAAAAGACAGGGAATATTCAAAAACTAAATTTTGTTCTTCGCGTTATCAATTAATATTTAAGAAATTTACTTTTTTCTTGTTGCGAAATTCCAAAATTTGGCATCGAGCCGTCGCCCTTGAATATCGCTTCTTTTCAACAGAAAATACGCAACACATACAACAAAGTCTCGCCTTTAACGTTAACCGGATCAGGATCTCGATTCCGCCCAATATAGAAAAGCGCAAAGGGTTCGCTTTTGTACGTCTTCGAACAGGGCATACAAAGATTTACCTCGAAGATCTGTACACAAGAACAGCGGAACCACTCTGCCACTGCGGTAGTGTCATATCATCCAAACACATCATCATTGAATGCCCGATCATGATAATATCATTGTTGAAATTTTTAAAAACACATATTCTATACATACATCGGCATACAGTTTGCCAAATAATAGAATCGAAGGTTAAGTTACTTACTTACTAATATTAATATTATAACTTTTTAAATAAATAAACAAAATTTAAAAACTGATGTTACCCATTTCAAGATCATTGAAATGAATTATAGTATAATGAGGTATCTTCAAGGTCAAAATTCTTATGGCAAATCTTCTTCATTCTTTCGTTGGTTTTATGTTCCGCATACATCATAGCTTATTATCTAGAAAATGGCTTCTTTAATTACTATGTAATTACGCTCTAACTCTGCAAGAAGTTCTGCTATGAAATTTGGTATTTCCAGCTTTTTGTCCTCTAACATTGTTTGTAATGCGTTTTCATAAAAGGAGTTGCCAAGTTTTGACAGTTATTATGGATTGTAATATTTTTACATTTTTCGCACGTTTACTGCAAAAATGAAATAAAATCCATTTCGCAGGCCATGACAAGGCATTTTCTGTTTCATCGAAGGTACCCCTGTTTTTTATGTCGAAAAAAAAAAAAACAATTTGTTATATGTATGTTTGTGTGGACGCTGCTGAGAACTCAGACCTGCGACGCACATTAATCATTTGTGTCCGAGTTGTGGACACTAGCGAATATGTCGACATTTCGGCTTCCAAACTTTTTGGTGTTGATTCGGTTTGGAGGCAAATGCAGCCCTTAGTTACTGGCCGTTCGTTGTAACGTGTTGAAATTACAAAATTTTCCAGAAAATGCTAAAAATAAAGAAAAAACAAGACAAAAACGGAAAAGCCGCAAAAATAAAAAGCCAAATAAAATATTTCATTCGCACACACACACACACACACACAAGGAAAGCCACTAAAAACATAAATTTCCTTTGAGAATAAATTCGTTTATCCTGAGACGGAGACAGACGTTGCAAAAAACTTGCTAGCTGATGAGTGGGGATGTTGGGAGAGGGGAAGAGTGGGAGACAGCTTGAGGTGATTATGTTTGACAGCCGACCTGGGACAATCGCCACTAGTCGGATTTGACCACTACGGGACATGGGCACTAAGTGTGAATCCCTCACTTGAAGTGTCGAAATTGTTCTACGAATTTGTGATTTATTGGCTTCAATCTAACTTTGCCTTCAAATCGTTAAAACTGCACAGTTTCTGGTTTTTTAATTGAGTTGCTGCAAAGCAAGTAACACCTACAAATGTATTTGTTTTGTATCTAGAATTGCTCATCAAGGAAAAAATAAAAAATTTCTCTTTTCATGTCACGTGAATTTTTGTCACACTTTACGCAGACATTAATGAAAGTGCGATTCCCCTGAGAAATCATTTGGCGAGCTTCTTGATTCTCAATTCAAAAATGAAAATATGAATAATTGAGGTAGCTTAATGTTTAAGAGCAGACAAAAATTATGAATTTAAATTTAAGTGCATAACAATGGAAACATCATACTTTAAGAATGACATAAAGTAAGGGTGTGGGAAGTGCTTATGGGTTTCAAAACAAACAATACGATTGAAGAGTTCAATTTAAGTCGCAATTGTTTACGACAATTTGTAAGGGAGCTACGAAATCAGCTTATTCTAAACGATGATTTGCTATGCTGAAAAATTTAAGATTTTCTCAAAATATATGTTTTCCATTTAATATTGTACATATGCAAAATATATGTTAATGTTGCAGCTGAAACTTATTAAAAAACTAAATTTTAAACATTTTGTACAAATTGAAGGCCTCCGTTCAAAATAATATACTGCCTTGCAGTTGTGTACGCTTTTCGAAACGGAATCTCTTAACTTTATACATTTCTTATAGTTTCTGCGCCTCTCACTTTGCGGCCTTGACCGCGCTTAATTAATGTGTCACACACAAGGCTCCAAGCAATGAACTGCTCTGTAGCAGACAGCAGACTTGAAAGATCGCGTTGCATTCTTCGGAACGAATAAGAATCAGAAAAAGCAATCCGTGAAACACTGCGGCGGCAGTAACACATTCAATTCAAGCGTATTTTTTTATATTTCTGAGCATTCTATAAAGAATAACGTTTTGATGTCTTTGCTTGTTTTTCGAATCAATAGCGATCGTCCTTAATGGATTCGTCAACTTTCAGCTACCTCCGCATAGTGCACAACATCTATATGTATCTATATAACTTCGAACCATGATGTTCATCGTAGGCGATTCACATCTCATCCGATCCGATAGGTTTCAGCTGTACCAGAAAACTGTAACTTCCCGCAAATGCAATAGGTCGCAAATGACGCCAACGCAATGACAGCCGCAGGCACTGCAAGTGAGAAAAACGCATGGTCACACTAGAAAAATGAATAAATAAGTCTGAGGTTTTCGAACTTTTTTATTCTCAATCACGCATATTGTTGTTTCTTTACGTAGAGTTAAAGTAAGTAAATCAGAAGTAAACAAATTTATACGCGACTTTATTCTAAAAAAGAAATGAACAAATGGTCAGCGATCTATGCAAACACAACATATTCTATCAATTTTATAAAGTTGTGCAGTATTTTTTTGTGCTTAGAGTTTCATGACAAGGTCTCTTATGAGGTTGTTGCCCCTAAGAGCAAAGCAGCTCAATCTCATAGAACTTTGAAAGAAACACATAAAAAAGCGAATGAAGTTGGCAGAAAAGAAGAGGTAAGCCGAAGAACGTTAATAAGGTCAGACATAGTCTGACAGAATCGAAGACAACAGCTGACCAAAGAGTCACTTGGCACACTTTAGAAGTATCAGTAATGAATAATTGAAACCTTAGCAAATAGCAGAATAGAATGCGAAATCACTTTTTATTTTACGATTTCTACTTTTGTCACTTCAGTAGCAGCCCTCGTAACCCGAGCAAATGAGGGAGCCGAAAAGCTGTCATCCAATAAACAAAGTTTCACAAAAAGAGAAAAAAACGCCACAAATATCAACAAATTAAATTTAACAAAATTCCCGCTTTATCTAACTTATGATGAGCGTCGACGGCTTGTTTAGCACGTTTGCTTTATTATCACCCAACTTCATAATGCGGTTGTACTTGAATTCGAAGAAGTTATTTGCTTTAGGCCAGTGGCGTAGCTTGTGGAGCAATAAGGGCAGCAATCCACCCGATGGTTCGAGGAACGTTATAATAGATTTAGTTTGAAAAGAACTTTCAGGAATTCCGCCTGTAGCATAAAATGTGAACCTGTGTCGTCACGCTATCTCATTTTTTCACACATTCAGAGAATAGAGCTGTCTAATGAATCGACATCATGTAGCGCTATCTTCATCTTGATTCGTATATATATCTTCATCTCAATCGAATTGATGTGCTACCATCACGGTATATACGTGATATATATGTAGTTGTCTAATGAATCGACATAATGTAGCGCTATCGTGCGTTACGCTAACTCCATCTAGATTCGTCCATATATATCCATCTCAATCGAATTGATATGCTACCATCACGGCATATACGTGGCATACGAGTCAGTTTTACCCCCAATGCGCGCACTTAGCTGTCTTACATCAAAATAGCGGCGTAGATTACATCACCCCCGAACCGGATTTTTTTTCAACTACCTTGTAAATATATATTAATATAAATATATATTAACATAAATATATATTAATATAAATATATATATGCTATATTTATAAAATTAACATGATTTTAGGCTTATATACTTGTTTTTTACGGATCAAGCTCTCTCCCAGCTTTATAAAATTAATATACTCAAAAAATAAAAATTTCATTTAACATTTTATTTTCTTAAGAATGAGTCTGTTTAACCCCAAAATATTCTTGCTTGTTTCCAATTTGGTTTCCGATTTCGCTTGGTCGATTTTACAAGACAGCTTATATAGCAATTTCGACCGGGCAAGACATACGTTTCGTGCTGAATATCATAAGATTAGTGTTATGAAGGTGGCTTTTGGAGCTATCATGCTCCAAAATATGAAATATTACTGTGGTGTGTCGACGTCCCATCCATTTCTGTACTTTTACTTAATAGTTCCTGAAAATCAGGGGCTAATCCGTCCGAAAAAAATATATCAATTTTCATCGAAACACCTGCCTGATATCTGTGTGCGCCCCTGTTGGAGAGAGATTTAGGATTCTAAAGAATTTTGTCGTGATTCATTTAAAACTCTTTCTCCAAGTTCAAAGAGTGTAGAGATATTAAGTAGGTAGGTAGGTAAAGAATAACCAATGCATGACATACCAGAGTTGAAATGTATCCAATTCTTCGAGCTGTTTCTACCACATAAAATATAGTACATATGGACTGGAAGAGGTATCTACGCCACTGCTTTAAGCTGAGAGTGTTAAAGAAATTCAGCTCTTCTGTGCACAAAAATACTTTAGTATTATGGCATTATCAAAAGTTACAGCCTGTTCAAAGAGCTCAGTGAATCAGACACTAACTTTAGTTAATGACTGCGCTTAAGTCCAAGTGCCAAGTGCCAAGTGCTCATCATCATCAGCCAAAACAGCGACTCCCCGTTGTTGTTTTTCTTTCTTGTTCTTCTACTGATTTGAATACTATGTGCGTTCTTTTGTTTACTTGTTCATCAGCATTTGTACGTCTGTTTCGGCTTTGCGGCTTTGTGGCTTTGCAGCTTCTGCTTCTTCTTATTCGCACTACGTCAGCGCAAAAATTTCCATATAAAAGCGCCAAGCGTCGACGCCGAAAGTTTAGTCGTTTTTGAGATTTACGTGCTGTCGGTAGTAAAAGTTCGTTGCCTAAGTCTTTCGTTTTGTGAGTGTCTACGATCATTGCTCTCTTCTGTCTATTGTTTACTTATATCTCTCTCTCTCTCTCTGTGGAACTCTGTGTGCTTGTGTGTGTGCAATTACAGATCTTGTGAAGTCTTGAAAATACGTGTTATCCCAGCATGAAATACGCTTTGTTCGCTCTGTGCCTAGCGGCTGAGGTGCTCTTCGTAGTCTCTGCCTCTTCCGGTAAGTTGAACTCAAGTTCTATGACGCATGCGTCAGCGGAACTTAGTTCTAAAACTAAGTAAATTAACAAAAAGTGTTTAAAGCTTAAAACGAAAGATTACATCATCGCAGTTCTCTGTTATTAACCACAAATAACGGATTATTAAAGTATTAAAATAAAATCATCGTTAAAATTGTCTTTATCGTCATTTAACGGTGGCGCGTGTATGCTAATCGTATGAAATCGGTCTGCTCGTGAGCAACTATTTAAGGCAAAATTTCGTACAAATATGCTCGTGAAATGTCAAAACCAATTTTGCATTAGATAACTTTCGGCGAACATTATAATTTGGCATGAATATGCCATAGAATTAGCCAAATTGATATGTATAACTGGTAGGCGACAAAACTTGAACAGCTAATTACTTAAACATGATTCGGTAAAGAGCTCTTGTTCAGGAATAAAAATAAAAACAAACCAATTTAGTAGGCAAATTATAGCAGCAAAACCACTTGTTTGTTTTAAATTATCGTTAATATTCAACCATGCATAGCGCCCTTTGACGTCACACAGTCGACAGCGAAAGAGATTAACTTCCAATTGATATATGCGAAAGCTAAGTAGGGCGTGATTCGTTATCGTTTGCATTGTAAAAACCCTGTGATTCAAGTGATGACTATTGATGGATTGAATATTAATGAATAACTTAAGCACTGATTTCACTATCAGATGAGATTCGACTTGTCAATCTTTTTGGCTTTACTATTGCTAACAGCTTTACTATTGCTAACAGGGCAGCAAAGCTTAAAATTTGCTTGTAAACGTCGACTCACGAGATGCAACTATTAGCTTTGGGTTACAAACCAGGGTTCATTATACGGCCTATTCACGTTCCCATAATCAGAACTACTTTTCACCCACAATTACCAATATTTGCTTTCGGCCAGATTTCGCGAATACTTTTAACGTTGAGAACCATGAAATTCGTAAAGAAAGCAAAGTTATTTAATTACAAACTAATTATCTATACCAATACTAGCTAAACCCGCTGCGCACTAATAAATAAATCAATAAATTCATTATATAAATTAATTCTTCCTGTTCCCGATCCCCTTCCTGTTCCCGATCCCCTTCCCGTTCCTCTTCCTTCTCTTTCTCTCTCTCTTCTTTATACTAAGTGAAGCTGCGGATATTGGTACCAACATCTTACTAACATATCCTCTATCTCTACCCTTGCCAAACCTGCCCAAACCCTTTTCTTTCGACTAAAAACAATTTTGGATGATCGAACTACTTTCAACGATTATTCTCAAGTCCTGACCTTTTGTGCCGCCTTGATTCACTCTAATTCGTATATAAACTTGTTCTCTAGTAATGGTTAGCCAGCCTTATAAGTCAGACATCTGGATATTTTCAACTAGAACTGGTGCCATGTACGAACATCTACAAATGTTCTTTAGTGCCAGCAAAATTTCCAGCAAGAAAGAAGTGTTTACTTTGAAGGTTCAACCCTGACAACATCTTTCTTGAAACCCTTTTAACTGCGTGGTTTTTATCGCATTAATTGGAGATGTGCTACAAACTACCCCTTTTTTAATATTTTAGCCCAAAATTATACTTACGAAATATTATCTTTGAACATTTTACATCTTATCTTCCAGACGCTGGTCATTTTGTGCCCAAGGCCTTCTTTACCTTGGACTCTGAAGGCCATCAATCGAATGTTCATCCTGTTAATCCTCATTTGTTGAGACGTTTGCGTCGTCAGGTATTCTCTTCATCATCGTCATCGTCCTCCTCCTACTCGTCTTCGAATGGCGGTCCAGCTTTCTTCTCCTCCCATCAGACTGTACAGAACTCCAACGGAGGAACTGGCGGTGTAGAGTAGGTTTCAATATCCATGTTTGTAGAAATGCCTACATCATCACATTTTGTTTCCTTTATGTCCACAGCATTAATAGCCGTTTTGGTGAGTCATCTCCATCATCATACGGCACATATAACACTCCTGTTGGACAAGTTGTACATACTTCCGGCGTAATCGATTCGAACGGCAAGGCAACCGTGTCCACCACCCATGGCGTTATCGATAACGCCGGCAATGTTAAATACGACACAACCAAGACCAATGGCCTTGGAGCTCAGGCTGCCGGTGTCAAGTAAGTTTTAGTATCTACAGAATCTCTGAAAAGTTGCCTTTTCTGTTCTTTCGCGTCGTCTATATCGAAACTCGACCAACAAAAACAGTAAACACATTTCCACTTACTTGCAGCATTAATAGCCGTTTTGGAGAATCTTCGCCCACCACAGGCAGCAGCTATGGCTCTCCAATTGGCCAAGTAGTGAGCTCTTCCGGTATAATTGACTCCTCCGGTAAGGCAACCGTCTCGACCACACACGGCGTCATCGATCAGAGTGGCCATGTTAACTACAACACTAAGAAGACTACTTATAACACTAAGTAATCGATTAACTCCTATCTTGCTTTATGATTTCATTTACATCTAAGGTCCATTAAATATTAGTTTTTACTATGAAGTAAAGCCAAAGGCTTTGCCATTTGCCAAGGACCGAATCAATACGTTGAGTGTAAAATTGGGGCGTATCTTGTGCAACTGCGCGAACAAGTTGGTATCAAGCGGGTTTATTGTGTTTTTGCTAATGTATGTAACAGAAAGAAGAAGAAATGTACACGGATGAATACAAATCATCAACATGTGTGCACTGTTCATGGAATCTGTTCCTAGTATCGAGTTTCGTAAAAAATTAACCTATTTTAATGATTTAATACAAACTTGTTGTTCCCGAAAATACTCTGCTTCTGGATATAGATTATCAAGCTAGAACTATTTTCAGATATTTTTGCTCCACATGCTTTGAAACTTTTGGGGTTAAAATTATATGGTCAAATGATAACTTAATCCCACTTAACGAAGAAAAAAACCTAGCCGAAAGTACGACTGTTATCTCTATGGACTTTCTTCAAAAGCGATTAGCTACGAGCTCCTTACTCTGTAAGTTTATAATTCTTGCGTCGGCGAATGATGTTGTGATATGAAACGGTTTACCAAAAACTGTTGGATCATCAGCGCTGCAGGTGGTGAAGAAAGCACTCGCAGATTTATCAAAAGTGTGACCGATTTCGTCTCAATGGGTCATCTACCAAGGAACTCACGACAAAATTCTATGCTAAATGGCTGAGGTCTCATAACAATTGATCTAGACTCCTAGGTACTGCTACTTTTCGCGAAATCATGCCTTTGGAACCACAATTCGTCACTGACAATAATTTTGTAAGCAGATTTATTTCCATAGTTCCCAGAGCTACTTTACAGCGACGGAATTTTTGGTCTGTAAACCAAATTATCCCAGCTTTTAATTAAAATTCAGTTCTTTTGGACGAACTTGATCGTCAACTGAAAGGAACATGGTATGGATGATATTGATATAGTAAAGTATAGTAATAGCTATAGTTATAAGAAGAAAGTTAAATGCTGCTTGAGAAAGATTCAAAATGGAGTTGGGAATCAGTCTTGTTTTCGGCTAGACGAAAAATTACCTGGTTGCCAAAGTGCAAAAGACTAGTCCTTGCAAAGGCTGGACAGTAGCGCAGGAAGTGTTTTGCGCTATGGCTCAAGAAGAAAAACTTGACTGACGCAAATGGAAATATATTTCTAAAGTATTATGCCCCTGCAATATGAAAGATGTCTGTGACACTAATTCAATATACAACGATCTATTCCCTCTGTAAGTAGATCGATAACAAACTCTTTGGGTATTGCAACACTGAGAACGAAAGGTGGCTGTGACACAAATCCAGTAAACACCGATCGATGCAATAGATGAATAACGAGTTTCTTGGTAATAGAGCATAAACACAATGTAGGAGTATACTATAGTCACTATATAGAACACCTAGTTACCGTTGAACTCACTACTTCAGTACTTACAGCGTAAACCGGATAAGTGAGTACTTACTCAAAAATTTCATTGCCTTGTTAAAATGGTCACTTATTAACATGAAAATTGGATAAAATAGTAAGTATTGTGTCTGTAGTTATCCGGTAAGTAGTGAATTTGCTACTACCGAATTAGTTACGTATACTTCAAGGATTCTCGAAATCAAAAAAATCAGTGTCAAAAGTATGATAAGTACCGATGTGCTCAAATAAAAAATAAATTCTACAACATTTGATGCTGTTGATGCCGAACCCTGCTCTGAAGCAATCGACGTTATCCAGGTAAGTTTTCAAGCATTAAGTTTTACTGAGTATATGGCAATGGACACAACATTTCTTAAGGCGACAGGGTATCGAATAGTCGATACTTTGCAACTACACCCTGCCCACTGGTGTTATTTTTTTGATGCATTTGATGCCAATTCATTTCGGTTTAGAGAGACACTTTGGATGATTGCGAGCACTCTTTTGCTGCGACTATGGCGACTAGCATTTAATTTTGCAAAAAGTGCACCGCAAACTCCGCTGAACACACACAATATGGGAATGGGCGTGGCAGTGGGTGTAGGCGTGGGCGTGGGCGAAGCTCACTGTGCCCTCACGGTGAAATATGAACAGCGTCTCGGCTGGCAGTTTCAGTGTTGTTAAATGCTTTTAGAATATTAGTTCAGCCAAGCGGAATTGATGGCTCTGAAAAGGCAACCTCAGCTGTCGTCGGTGGTGCAGAGTGTGGTGCACACTTTAAGCGGCGGTTGCACATTAATGCTGATTAAAACTAGTGCACTTTGATGATGCCTGGATATGAGATGCCGCCGTTGACAAACTATGACTGGTAGAAGCCGCGGGAGTGAGTGGGTTCAGAGCGACAAGATATGAATATGTTATTTGCTTGGGGAATTGGCCGAATCTCAACAGGTACACGCACTTTGGCGCCGGCAAAAGTTGACTAAATGCTAGCTTGGCAGGTCAAAAACAAGCCCATACGGCGGAGTAACCGCAACGGCGCGAGTTTCTCGTACTGCGTCAAGAACATGGAAATGCTGAAAACTTTTGCACAACTTTTCCCGTGTACGGCGGAGTTTGGAAATGCCGGCAAGGCGCGTTAGTCAACTTGCTGCACGGCTTTTCAAAAAGTTTTAATTATTATAATTAATTACTTTGATCTCTCCGGTTGCTGTAACTTTTGTGGCCAATGTTGTTTTTGTTGTTGTTGGCTTTGCATGCACAGCTATTAATTTACTTGATTATGTTGAGGTTTAATTCGGTTAGATGCATACTGCCGTGTGAGTGTGTGTGACATTTATTAAAATGTATTTCACGTAATTTGAAAAGTGTAATGAATTTATTCGCGACGACATTAAATCAAACTCATAGACATGTGACCCTCTTTTGAGGCTTCTAAAAGGAATTGAAGGTAATAAATATTCATATTCCTGAACTTTAAATGTAAATATGTATGTCAGTATTTTATGTCTCAAAACTTCTTATAACGGATTTAGATGTTAGAAGCAAAGACTATGTGACTAATTGTTGATACAAAATTTGCGACAAAGTTATTATATGAGTGAGGCAAACCTCCGAAAGTTTAAAGTTTCGATTCATTGATTCAAACCTGTTCTCGTTCCTGATCAGTTGTATCCGATATAAGTATTTAAACTGGCTCTGTCCAAAACGGTTTTTCGTGGGTTTTAAAATCAACGATATCGGGTAATCAATATTTGAGATTAAGAGATTTTTAGACCGTTTTGACCGATTAGCAAGTTTGTGGTTTATGCTGTCCACTTTGTTTTAATGCATCGCCAGGGTACCGTCTACACGATCACCACATAAATTGATATTGAATATTTTCGACTTTTATGTAACACTCCACTAGATGGCGCTACACTTTATTTCATTCGCAACAATCAAGCAAAAAGATGATCTGAAGAAATCTTAAACTAAAAATTCACTAATTAAATTGCCATTTGTCCGACGATTTTTAAAGATTTACGTGTGATATAAGTACTGAAAAACAACATTGGCTCAAAGTCCCGTCCGAACTGGCTTGAACCCAAGCGCTCAAATGGATTCAAGAATTGGTTTGGGGAAACCTAATAAACCAAAGAACGTCTCGAATCCAACTGGAAACACGGTAACATGGGTCGTCTCGAGCCGATGCTTCACTCAAAATGCTGCCACAGCTTTCACTGGTGGCACATGCAACATAACTTCAGTCAGCAGATTGGCATTTTATTGTGAATGAAATCATTGTGTGGTTACTTTGCCGCATCACTCGAATTAGCGCTGAGCAGCAAACATCTAGCAAATAAGCCCAATTGATGGCATTGTCATGCCCATAATGGTTGGTAGAAATCCCACACACACACACACACACGCACACACTCTTGAATACGCAAAAAAATAGCTGTACCCGTGTTCTGAATTTTTATGAAACAAGGTTTGCAATCGCACTAAAGCCAAGCCAGAGATGTGCACACAAAAACCAGGCCATCAGCGCCAACCACGAGCACAAATGCCGCCACACTGATTGATGGGGAGTCAAGCGGAGACAACTTGTACTTGCCATGGAGCGCAACAAATTAAACATCTTGTGTGGTCCAATGAGCCATGCGGTAGATCTCGAACACTGTATGCACTGGACGCCACCTGGCCGGGGCCCAAAACGGGCAAAAACAAAAACCAGCGTCGCGACGCCAAATTCAGAGCACAAAACCTACCGCCGACTGTCGCTGGACACGAGTGCGCCTCAGGCTGTGGCCAAAGTGACATTTTATTGGCGGCAGCAAGCAGCCAAGATGCATTCTCATTCTTTCACCATGGCCCCGGGGCCGCCCAAGCTGTCATCGTAGTGAACTTTTTGCTATTTAGAGGCATGAAAGCTGCGGCCAGTCCAAGTGAGGATAATTGACAAGAGTTAATTTCATTGTGCCGAAGCGCTGGATATGTCGGTTATTTAATTATAACTAGAAGGTACTTTAATTGTAACCACTCAACTGTGGGTGGCACAAAATAAGCAATTTGATCAGCATTGCTGGATGCATTGCAGCTATGCCATTCCAAAGATTCTGTTACTGCAGTGCTGCAATGAAAGAAGACTGCTAGGAACAGAGCGCCGAAGTTGGCATACTCTTGAAGGTCTCTGACGCATAGTGAACTAATATCGATAAAGTTAATTTGAGAGCTTTAAAATTATTTCAATATAGATGCATTTCCCGAAGATAAAAGCTTCACCATGTGGCAAACGTGTACGAAATCGATTTGTCATTATTCTTTACACACAAAGAAACCCCGTGTGGTGAGCGGGTTAATGAATACAACCTCAGTAAGCTAAAGCTTGTCGTATAAGGCGAGTAACATTGACAATACGTTCAGGCCTTAAGAGGATTGTGCGTAGGGTTTGCGACCCAACACGGAAAACCACAATTCCAATGAAAGAATGTATTTTCATCAGGCCGTAACCCAACAACGTGTTGTAATGGCCAGCTAAGAAGAAGAAAAAGAAAGAAACAAAGAAAGCTACCCAAACATCGGTTCACCATTTTGAAATGATTTGCTAGCGCCATCTCACTAGCGCTTGAGATATAGAAGATCACTCACTTATCCATAGTGATTCCACTACAGAAAGGGTAGTTAAAAAACGTAGATGTAAATATAGATTGAAAGATATATGGCTTGATAACGTTTGGTTTGAATCGGTGGCTTGTATTTCGCAAAGTAATCGTTGTACGCGGGTGCTAACTATTTTGGGGCAGCCCGAAGTTACTTTAAGTATGTAACGAATCTCTATTAAAGGGATAACCATAGGCGAACGCCACCATGCGAAAACAATAACAACAACCTCCCATAAACATGTATGAATGATTCATAACTAGGCGGTAAGCAGTTGGCACAAGCAGAAGCTATACACACAAAAACAAACATGCGGTGCAACCTTCTCGTCGCTCCGCTCTCTTCTGTAAAAGCTGCTATTACAGCACCCAAAAATCTTTTTGGACAGCTTTGAACATCTTCGACAGTCTGTCGAAAAAGTGCCTGACCAGGTTCTTATGACGTCGTTTGCAGAGGGCGAGACATGAGCAGTAGAAGTATTCTACTGTTTCCTCCTCTTCTTCGCGTCCGCAACTTCTGCAGATACCGATCATTATCGGGACAAGAAGCATAGCTACTGGACACCAACTAGCCAATGTCCAGTAGTGGCTCTAACAACGTCTGAGTATCTCTCCCTACTGATGGAGCAGAGCACAGGTCGACATAGGGATGCCCCCCTCTATACCCACCAGATTCTTTCACTTCCGCCTTGTGCATCTTGTGTGTCAAGCCAAACATCGCTTAGGTCCAGTTGCCGCATAGCTACTATATGAAGACGGAAACCCCTATAAATGCTTTTAATTTTTTGTACAATCTTTAGATATTACATTAAGAAGCTTCTGTAATAAGCATTCTAAACATTTTCATAAATAATTCTGATAGACTGAAGCTCCTTGCACTTTTTGTAGACGGAAATCATACAAGTTCTTAAGTTGCTATCGAAATTTACAACCCTTCACCATTTAACAAGCAGCTCTTTAACTGTAAATATCGCACTCCCCTAGGCCATCAACAATGAGTTCACTATCCTATTCATTTGTGCTCCACTGTTAAAGCACAAGGCCCCTCCATTTATGTCCAACTAAACGCTCTGTTTGCACTTTTCATCTATTATTCGAGCTGCAGTCAGTCTTCATCAGGACATCGGATTCTGGATTTATCGCACAGTTGCGTTATCCTTCCTGCGCATTGTTTAACAATTAACGGAACAAGTTGTTTAACTTTACCTAAACGGTTTAAGTCAACAGTAAGTGAAGTGTGCTCCATTCGGCTTATAGTACTCCACCGCCTCGCAGCCATTACTACTGCCCCTTTCGGCCGGCCATTCGACGGCACTTAACTCGTCATCAGCTCATCACAGACCCAGAATGATGCTTCCGCTTCCGACAGCAGGGTACGGGTCTCTTTTTTTTTGTTGTTTTTGCCCAGTCAAACTGTGTTTACTGCCCACACCCGTTCCTGCATCCATCCGTGCATCTGTTGGGCAGCTCCGCTGAAATGGCAAAAATTTGTCAGCAACTTCGTTCAGATGTTGTCGTTGACGACAGTTTGTTGATTTTCTTTTTTGTCGCTTCTCATCCTTCAACCATTTTTTACTTCAGTATCTTAACTCTTTTGTTGTTACTTATTGTGCATTTCAGTTTTAGCCAAATGTCCGTTTGTGCGGGTCTTAAAGTGGCTCAATTTATGGTATATATAGTTTTTATGCAGTAGGAGAATTCCTGGTTCGTCCAACTATTTAAACGAGAAACGATTCACATAAAATGTTGTCTTTTGTGCTCAAAATGCTGCAAAAAGTTGGAATTTCAAGGTGCAAGATGCAAATCCATTGATATCATTTAGCTTCCTAATTGATAATAACTTATTTTTGAATGCATTCACTTAAGGATTGGTACTCGTTGTGTTCTTTTCGTGCGACTTTAATTGCATCACAGGCAAATCCAATACAGCGGCAATGCTCTAAAGCAGGGCTCGGCAGCTGCAGCTGATTCGACGGTTAACACAATTCTACAAATACTAGGGGCAAGTCAAGGGTTATAAGTAATTTGAAGTTATGTAGACCACAGGCCGCTTTTCGGGTAGATAACCTCAAATATCTCAAAATGCTGATGTGATGTGTTCTACGCAGCAAATTACTTAGGACATAACCGTCAGCTTTCCAACAACTAAACCATGTTCACCTGTGTAATCGATTAAGTCGGCTAAGTTTCGCAAAGGTAACTGCTTTAAAAAATTGGGCTGAGCTGGGCGACTAGCCGGTCATTTTCCGTCTAATATGACGGACTCGTGGGCGTATAGATAACCTAAGTGGCCATAACTCTCGCATACGTCAGGGGCCATAGTACATAGCACTTTCCTCTCAAACACTTAACGAAAGGCTGCATAAGACTACGCCATCACCAACACTTCCACACTTTGATTTAAAACGGGAGTCATGACTTCCTTTAAGAGTGTTACTCCTCTATTTGACGATACGATGATACACTTTTGCCTATGGAGACTAAAGACACATCGATTGGCAAGAGTGAACCTTCTGTGCACAACTTTTTGATAATATACTGCTTTACTTTGTAGTTTACAAGCTGAGAATAAGGAATTCATAAATATCCTATAAAATTACTTGAATCTTTCATTGAAGTTCGCCAAATATTTTAGTGAGCGAGCAATGGCCTTTAGAGGCACACTCAGATGGGGCAAAAGCTCTTGAACCTTCTTATGGGGACGTCATCGACTAGGGGATTAGCCAGCGGATTGCATTGAGCCAGTACCTCATCATTATACCTGAACGAGAAGAATGACATCTGCTACAGGGTTGCTAGATTGGGGACCACTGAAAGTGCATCCAGTGATATGGCAACATGTTGTAGAACTTTTCATCAATATTTCAGAAAACAATGAAAAACTTAACTTTTCGTCTTATTTGAAATGAAGCTCAGATTTATTCCGTTTACCGATTTCCAATTCCTCCCAGATATCGAGAAGTCTAGTAGCAAGACTTACTAAACCTGGTATTAATATTACTTAACAGTCGTTGTGCAGTTGTTCAGCATTTGTTTTTGTACGCAGGCGTCGATAAAGCAGTGCAAATGTTTCTCTTTCGACGGACGGCTCTCTTTCAGCTGGAACCTCTTGCTCTTAACAACGACATATAACAGTTTCTTCTTATTGGTGCTTTTGACTTCAAGCTTTGGCGTTGCCACAAGAAAAAATTGGGTACAGCCCATTTTTTTGTATTCCTTACAAACCAATGAATTTCGGGTGCACTTCGCGGAAATGCGTGAATTCAGCGCTGCTTTGCGAGCATTCGCTTTTTATGTACATATATGCACTAAACTTTACCTAAAAGACTTAAAAAATTCAACTACAATTACAGTTTAGTTGCCCAACAAGAGTAAAAAAAAGTATAAATCTCCCATACATTTCTAATTTGTCTGCAACTTTATAATTTATAGCGGCAACTGGGATGCCCTTTGCGAAGCACGCCCTTACACTTTGGAGGGTTAGCAGCCAAATAATTAAAATGTGCAGCCTTGTTCAGAGACCACCTTGAAAAGTGTATTAAATTTGATTTTTTCACGCATTTCATTGAAATATTTCGGCAATCATTCGTACAACATTTTTCCAGTTTTTTTAACAAAAACAAAACAAATTTCTATTCTTTGCATATTTAATAAAGCTAATCAAATGCGTTTCTGTCCAACGCGCCCTTCCAAATGCGCGGGGTGTGCGGACAGGGTTGTTCCCTGATACTGCCAACGACACGAACACAACAATCAACATAATTTATTGGCAAACTCAAGCACGTGAAACAACAAACAAAACGAGAAAAACTATGAAAAACTCAGCGGGAAACCGCTGCAGTCAAACTAATTTGTTGTCATTTTTATGTGACAAAAGTGAAAACAATAAAAATATAAAAAAAAAAAACAATAATAATAGAGAGATCGCTGCAGCTGCCAGAAATCGCGTTAATATGTTTTAGAAATCAAATTGTTCTCCCTTAATTTGTTTGTTTTTAAAGCTGGAATCAAAATCGCGCCCTTGATAACTATGTCAGCTTTAATCTTGAGTATGTAAACGACTCAAGATCGTTAAAAGGTTAAGCCATTTACAAAAAATAGAAAACTTGTGCCGTCAGAGGATGCACTGCAGATAAAATTCAGCTATGAGTGCTCTCCGACTCCACGTAATGTGGCGCTTACCTAATATAAGCATGCATGCTCTTCTTTTCGTTCTCACTGCAAACACAGCACACAAAAACAAACTTGCAACCTTCTCGCTCTTCTATGGACGCTGCTAACACGGCACACAAGCGCAATATCAGCATACGAGTCGGTCTTAAAGATCCGAGCATCGCCTCAGTCGAAGAAGCTCAACATAGCGGCAGGGACGATTCGGGGTGCTAAGATTGATCCAGTCCAGAAGACTGGCTTCGCTATGACCTTTAAAAGCAGTGAAATCTCAAAAATTATTCGTCTTTCTCTGAGTGTAGGCAGATCCGTTAACATCAGATGGTTGCCTTAGCCTGTTGAAAACTTTGTAAGCTCCCTAGCGCAGAGAATAGGAATCGTTTTTTTACCAATGTAATTATGTCGTCGTCTGTTTAGAGGTACAGGTGAACCATATTCTAAGTTCTGGGGGAAATAAGAAACCAAGAATTATTTTGAACAACTTCTTATAAATCCAATTCTTAATAAATACAACTCTTTAAGATCCAATCGATATACTTTGCGGTTTTCGCAGTGACGGCGACTTAAAAAAAACGATGGCTGATTAGTTTTCAATGTTTTTCAGAATCTTTCAATATTTTTTTTGCGTATTAGTCGCTTATCGCAAAAACGTCTCGAGCAGGAAAACTTTGTGGATAGCCGTGCAGGCAAACGAAGCCCGTACAATGAAATGTTAGAGTTTGTTTCACTGCGACTACCAAAATCTTGCGAACAAATGGGTAACTCTGCAATTATTGGCGTGTTTTCTTAGAATGTAACTATTTCTTTTACTTAAATAGCTAATGAAAGTAATCGAATTTTTTTGGCCCAATGTTTTGCGAGTATTATCGCTTCAAATAGTAACTATGGAACCGAAAAACTAAACTAACTTCATTATAAATATTGTGTCACGAACAATGTAATCACTCATGGACAAATATCGGCTTCTTTTCATACATTTTATCATTTAAAGGATTTAATCCTATCCTATCCTATCCTCTACCTCTGTCTATCTGCCCCTGCCTCTTAGTAGGCGTTACCAGATTTTGTGCACATTTTTTTGCAAGAATAATAGTTGGCTTTGATATTTTTTGTAGTTTTACGCTTTTCCATTATGGTTAATTATGCATATTTCGACCTATAACATTCTTTGATCTTCAACAAATGGAGCCGTTTTTGAGTAAAAAGGATTTACACATTAATAGTACAGTACATTAATTTTATATATATAAATAAACAAAAATTTTTCATAAATGTTAGTTGCCATACGAAAGAGTAGAAACTACTTTGATGCGATGCTTATACCGCGTTCCCACTGGAGTCTCTAATGTGCCGCAAGCAAAAAAGGAAGCCTCTGGCTAGCCGCCAAAAAAGCCGCAAGCCTTACAATAAAGCGACAGGCCTGCCCCTGACGCTAAGACTTCCAATCATGCAACCAAATGGGCAGCAACTTTCCGTGTGGTGAGCGGGTTAGAGGATACCATCCACCATTGTCGTATCAGGCGACTTATAATGAAACTGTATTCTTTCGAGACCTGTAGAGCCGCCGCAGGCCTTAAAAGGGTTGTGATTAGGGTTTGGAGCCAATCATGTAAAACCGTAATTCCAATGAAAAAATGTATTTACATCAGGACGTAACCCGATAACGGGTTGTCCGAAAATTATAGGTAGCTTGTTATAATTTAAACTAGTGCTCGCCTTGTCGTCGACATTCGATGGAGAAAAGAAAACACGAAATATCGACGTTTGTGTGTACAGTGTATTTTGTTGTTCATGTTTCTTTTCTAGCGTATACAGTAAAATTTTTACTTGAAAAAAATTTTTACCTGTCTAAAACGCAACGGATCCAGGTGAAATTTATATTCTACGAAGCGCACGCATATTATTTTTCGAATGGTATATGTTTCATCTAAAAACGTTGCGTTATTGCGAAGTAATCGGTACCACACTGAATATTTGCTTATGTGCACTTTATAACTCGCAATTCACTGCATTAATTTTAGTTGTTTAACAGAAAACAGCTGTTCGGCTGTTCGGGCGTTTTTTGGCCTGTTGGCACAGCTTTGCCGCAGTGCTTAGTAGCGCACTCTGTGGCAAACCCTTGCGGCGTCAGTGTGAACGCTACATTAGTGATATTTTTAAGACAACTGGCAACACCTTTGCCTTGTTGTTTACCAGCTGCATAGCGCCTATACATTTCTAACTGCACTTTGTAGTCATTCATTTACTTTTGCAATCATTCGTTTCTCGAACGAGCAGGTAAAAACAAGTCACAAGGTTTGTAGCCTCTATAAAAGATAATGCAATTTCTGTACAGTTAACAGTCAAAGTATTTATTTTCAGTAAAAATGATGAAGGCAGTCTGTGGCATACGCCTTAAGAGCGCCGGAGTGGTCATTGGATGGCTAGGCATCGTTAGCTCAATTGTGGTCATGGTCATTATGGGACTTGTTCTTGATGAAATCGCTGAGATGTTAAGTGAACGTGAAAACCTTAATGACGCTGCCGACACATCGAAAACAAGTATGATTGCAAAAGTGGCTTTACTGAAAAATAACCCTCTTTTTATGCCCAGTAGTCGTCTTTGAGGGAAGCTTCCTTTTGGCTCTATGCTTTATCAAATTTCTGGCATCCGTAATGCTAGTACTAGGCGCGAGTCAGGTCAGAATTAAACTTTGCAAATTTTTATATATATATATTTAAATTGAAAGCCAAATTGTGTTTCTCTCTAATATTTGTATAGGAACGTTATCTAATGATTTTGCCCTGGCTTATCAATGCGGGCATCTGGCTGCTGATCGGCTGTCTGCATCTTTTCGCCACGATTATAATCGTCTCGCAGTGTGAGGAAGCCGCTAAGCTGCTGCCCGTCGCGGTGTTCTCTGCTTTAATTCTCAGTGAGAACTTTTCCCTGTCTCCCTTGTAGCAAACTTAATGACGTCAACATGTTTTCAAATTACAGTGCTAAAATTCTACATCTACTGTGGCATTTACTCGCTCTATAAACAAATGCAACCCAATCGTGAGGGTCCGCGGACGCCGAGGACAATTTTAAGTTTCTCGTCTCTACGCAATCCCAAGTCGTACGAAGCTTGGAATCCTCTTTAATTTTATGTCGATTTTGCTATAAATGTTGGTTCTATCAACAGGTTGCAAAAAGTGATTTATATTTTTCTGCATTTTCATTGTAATTCAACTTTTGTTGGTCACCTAATGATACTTCAAACAGATTATGTAGTGGTAAGCGCCCTGCCGCCTGCAATGTCATTGCTATGTTGAAAGGGGTAAGCAAAGGGTAGGCCCCTTCTAGACTAGTGGTCAATCTCACAAACTAGCCAGAGCTGCAGGCATATGATTCTCTTACAAAAGTGGTCAGCATCAACAGCCACTTAGCACAGTGGCTCAGCACTCGCCGTGCTCGTAATGGATAAATCAACTAAAGAGGTCGTACCACTGTACCACAAAAAAACAGCTGTTCAGCAGCGGCTGTTTGTCCAATGGTAACGCCATTCCTGCGATGCTGCTATGACAAAGACAAACATTGCTAGATTATAAGAAAACACTCTGACCACTCAGCTTATGAAATCCCGGTCTAGCTGCAGCTTACGAGCATTTGACGAATAGTTAATCCGCAACCCGTCTTTGGTAATAGATAACCAGATCTTTCTGGCTTTTATTGTGGCTAGATTACAACCACGGTGCTCTAATGTGCAACCTGCGTCTGGGAAGCTGCGCCAACTAACGCCCCTCCCAGAACGTCAGCCGAACTGCTTGCTGTCGACCAGGAAAAAATAGTAAAGTGCATCTACCACAACTTTCTACTATATGGGCAGCGACACCCGGTTCTCCATGCCAAAGACAAGGTGCACACCACAAGCACCATGATACTCCCACAAGGGGCCCAACCTCAAAGAGCAGCCTTGGAAACTGCTTAACCCCTGGTACTGACCTCAAGGGCTCGGTTGTCCCTCCCTTTAGCGCCGACAGGCTCGAAATTGACAAAATGTCCGGGATGCCATGCGAACACAGCTTCGGTCAACACTCTCGGGGCCGTCTTTGGTACTACAGGGTTGTTAACCTTTCATTCACTGGTGTGCAAATCCGCACCACAATTCGCACCTCTCCACTAATAAGAAGAAGAGTTCTGACTCCTATTCATAATGAGTCAAGAATACTCGAAAAACTTTCTAATTGCAAAACTGGCGCCCTGTTAAACGTTCAGGTTTGCTATAATATAACTTTCATTTTATACGCTGATGTTAAGCTAACATTTCTGTTTGCGTTTCTTTTAAGAGTTTACAGGATGAGCTTGTATGACTGTACTTGATCCTACCACTGTAATACGGCGGATATTTAAAATATGAAGAACAGGTGGCTTCCTGATTGCTCATTGTATAAAGCACTGATATATGCAAAACGGAAACTATTCATTCCCCTGAAAAGATACGTTAATCACGTTGCCGTTGTCGTAAAGATGTTTAACAAATCCGACAGATATTTTCAACAGCAGTGCCAACATACTCTTGCATATTGTAGTATCAATTCACTACATACTCGTCTATAAAAACATCGGAATTGTTGCACATATGTTGGTGATATTTGGTTACATCAAGCAACGCGCCATCAGTGCACCCGATAATGATGGTGACGAATGTGGCAAGGACGCAGGCTTAACTTGTTTGCGTAGGTTGGACTACACTATAAATCACCCCCCTAGGCCACAATTTCGGTGAGGGGCTGCAACAATAGCATCTTAAATTCACATTTGAAGTGTAGTAAACGCGGTCTGCTAAATTGATTACATGGCACTTGGCATTTGTGCTCACATCATTTCAGTCCATATGTGCGAAAATCCTTTGCAAGCGGAGAGACGAGCACTTCGGGTTACCCGGTGACCGCAACCACCATGTACTAACTGTGGCTGCGGGACCAACCCACCCAGTATTCTGACGCCCGCTCAAATTATGATTAGAATTTGTTGAGTCACGGAACACTTGAAATTTGTACAATGCGCTAATTAATCCGTTTGTTGACTTCTGTTTGCGATTGCAGTTTTTGGGTGATTTCGCTTAATTATGAAAACCGTCAGTTAAATGTTGGTGTTTTTAAATATTGTCAAGAGGGTGTGCTAAGTATGCTATGCATTATTACGTTTATAAATATTGAACTAAGGGTTATTCGTTGTAAAAATACTCGCAAAATATTTTAAGTTAAACAACTGCTAAGGTTGTTCTTACTGAGTTACGAGTGAAAAATTTCTTCATTTCAGCTAAAAAATGAATAGTTTTTACGAAAATACAAACATTATAGATGCTTTTGGAACTAACTCATCATAAATAGATGCTTTTCTCATATATAATATGAACTGCATCGTTCTACTAAATGTTATGGGGGTCACTGTCTTTAGAATAAATAAGATTTTTCTAATATTTGTATTTCAAAACCTTATTACACTGCTAATTATTTCACTATCTGAAACTTATTTTCAATGATTTGATTCATATATGGCATTAGTTTTTGTCGATTTTCGACATAAAAAACTTTAATTGTTTGGTTTCATGGATAGATATTTTAAGCCCATCCTTAATTTCGAAAACACTGAAATTTTATCTTATTCTTGGTAAAAACATTAAAAAAATTGTCAAAAACTCAATTTGTAAATCGATAACAGATCGAACAGATGTCAAGCATGTGTCCAAAAACTTAAAGGAGTACGAAAAGAAAACCGATTGCGGGGAGGAGGACGGAGAGAAAACCGAAGTGGAAGACGCATGTAAAGAAGATCCTTTTTACGCGTTGACAATGACTACCGCATTCGATGGAACAAAGGAGTCTATGAGTTCTACGCAGACATTAAAATAGTTAAGCGAATTAACATCCAGCACTGACTTGGTCGTGTTGTGCATAAAGATGAAGAAACTCCTCTGAGAGCCTTGTTGTAAAGGCCTTGTCTTCCTTTTAAGGACTAGTTAGAGTTTGACTAACTACCTTTGGAAGCCCCGTTTGAAGGATTGCTTTATATCAGGCCGTAACCAGATAACGTTTTGCTATCACCAGTTGAAAAGAATATGAAGAGGAATAAAATGTTACAAAAACACAAAGTTAATGGAAAAGACAAAGCAGAGGGAAAGAGATTCAGATATAGAGCTATAGAGAGAAGTACGATTAAGATCAGCATACTTTTAGAAGGCTGGCGAACCGAGGCAAAGGAAATCGAAAACGCAAGGGCAAGAGAAGAAGGTTGGAGACATGAAGACATGGTAAGAACGTGGTTAAGATTGAGAAAAGGAGGATAAGAAGAACCTGCTCTTAGGAGCACGGGTATATTCGGAGCAAGATAGCAGAGACGGAGCCCCCTAAATTCGAAATAAAACCCAAGTTTCAGTTTAAAGATTTATTTTTATTTATTATTTTCTAAAAGGTGTGGCCGTAATGCACTGTCAGAAATCATACTTATCATTGCAAGTCGGCATTCATTTTGTCTCCTATCCCTGTAATATAATTCCAAATGAATGTTTATCTAGTCTAAAAATTCATCATGTCTGACTCCCAAAATTGGTTCAAGATCCAAAGTTTGGAACCAAAAGCAAACATTTACACTTTTTTCAGCATGTCAGTTTTCAGTAACATATAGTTTACTGCAATTCTGAAAAATCCTTTCAATCTGGTACGTGGTATACAAGTACAAGCATCACCTTTTTGGTATTCGATAGTATGCTGATGATTCTGGATAGCTTGATGAGCAACTATCGGATAGATTTCCTTTACCCTTACAGTCACGGGAATGCTTCGATTTCTTGCTTTTGAGATACTTCACAAAAAGCGTAAACTTTATGCTACTTAAATATGTCTACACACACTCAAGTTAAATTGCTGTATTGAATTTATTTGAAGAAAACGTCTTCGTTTTAGATATATGACCCGCAAATGTTTAGAATTTTGCCGCTCGTTTGTTATTCGAGCTGCCTTCAGGACTCCTTTTATGTTCCTAATGTCGCATAAACAGTGTTTAATAATGCACTAACCTTCGTGTATCTCAACTAAGCAAATAAAGTGTGTATCCCTCACAACGATACACCTGTAAACACACATGTATGCCATGGCGTAGGGTTGTCGTAGTCGACAATGATTAATATTTAATTCGTGCGCGTTGGATATTTTTCCACTTTGTATTTTGGGGAAATTTAATGGTTAAAAGCGGCAGCAAACGGTTTGGCAAACAGTTGTTTTTTGCCCCCAAACCTGACGCACTGTCGTTGACTCTATAGGGTTGCTGCAAAGGTATCATCATGTGAGTAAATATGTGTGCGATGCTTTTGTTTTGCACAAAATTTGACTGCAACGAATTAAGCGACCTCAGGGAACTCGACTTGTTTACCTTGGCTTTATCCTGGCCCCGTATTTTCACTTACTTAAAAATTTGAAGCTCTTCAATAATTCCGTTTGACCTGAAAAAGTGCGCCTAAAATGCATGACTTCAAACTTCTTGAAGTCTTGAATGTATCTATATCTGAGCACGTTTACTTCTAACATTCATTGTCTCTGGCTCTTAATCACTGTTTTCCGTATATTTCTGCCAACTTGCTGTTTCGCACAATCGTAAGCGATTATAACGGGCAGGGGTAAGGGAAAGCGCAGCCATAAGAGCAGAAACTCCCCCAGAGTGCAATTAGGCAGAAAACTATAAAATTTCAGTGTTTGTCTTGTCAGATACTTTTGCACTGATACGTACAGTTACCACTTTGGCCCACATCCGCAGACATACTTTCACATTTGTGGTTAGACTTGTAACCCCCGCCCAACGGGTAACTCACACCCAGTGCCACAACAATGCGCCAAACCACCCACAATGTAGTATGTGGCAATTGGCAGTACGCATAATTGGCGTTTTGTGCCCCCCATATGGCTTTCTGACACTTTAATGAGCTGTCGTCGTTTGTTCTTGTTGCTATTGTTGTTGTTGTTGAATCTCGATTAAATGCAGACAAAGACAATAGTTGCCCATTTTTTCAACGTGCCAATTGTGTCCGGGAACCGCATGTGCAGACCATTTTCCGAGCTGCCCGCTTTTCTTATTGGACAAAGAAAATGCCTTATGACATTACAATGATAAGCTTTTTTGTATTGTACTAAATGTTGTTTCGTTTGTAGGTGCCTTAAAAAGCGATTTTTGATAACCCTATATAGAGAGAGAGTCTTCTATGTTAGGTGAAGAGGCGTGGTATGTGGAAGTTTAGTAAAGAGAAGGCAAGTTCAGAAAGAAACACACAAAATACGTCAATGTGTTTGTGTAGTGAGCGACAATGCTGCTTTTTGCCACTCACAAGCAGTGAGTCAAAATTCGGCAAGCCCTTCGGCCTTGAAATAGATCGTCATAAGCATGTGCCCGATAGTAGGAATACCCTATACCCGTTACAGAAGTATCTAATGCAAGCAACGGTAACACAGCAGCGAAGTTGCAAATGATTTCTGAGACAAGATTCAAAATTTTAGTCCTGCTTACTAGTTCAAGACTAGTCCCTTTGGGTACAGTCGAGTTATAGTTGATATAATAAGAGCAAGTGCAGCTTACGATGTAACTGAAACGAACATGAGTGAATACGTGTGTTCTCAACACTTTCTGTACACAGAGATTGCGATAGATGGTTCGTGAATGAGACTGCTGCACCATTAGTTGTACTGAAGGGTTTGTTTGAATATGCTCAACACATTGGTAACTTTAACTTTGTTAGTAATCTGAAGAGTTGTCCATTCGCGTTTCTACTCTTTTACGAAAGGAATAAGCTAATACAATATTTTAATCATAAGAGTTTAATTGGCAAAGTTTGATTATTGAAAAAACTAACTTCCACTTTTTACTTTTTTCGTACAAGGCCGTTCTTTTTTGGCTCGCAAAATTCCTCTAGACAAGCGTCTACCATAACTTGTAGCTTGTCTGAGATTTCCTCCCACTCCTTTTCCTCCGGAATTGCACAGATTTCGGCATAGTACCTCAATTTGGGTTCTGTGGCTCCGGCGCGTAAAGTAATTGTTAAGCCATTGGTAAAAGAAAACGTAATCGTTTGGGACTTGGGGTTTAAGGGTAGACGCGCTTTACGATCGGCAAAAGTTGTATCGACTCCTGTGGTCAAATCGCGCACATTCAATACCTGGTAAAGTCCCTCCATTATGCAATTGGGGTAGTTGCCCGGCAGGTCCTCAAAATTCCGCAAACGTTCAAAGATGTTGACTAAAACTTCTGGATCATCACAAGTGAAATATGAGGAAATGTTGGCATGGTAGCCATATGTATCATAGATCTCGCGTAGTTTCTCGATAAGTGTGATATTCCGGGTGCTGCGCAGATGACAGGCTAAGCTGGCTATATGTGCCGCAGCACTGATGCCATCTCTGTCCGGCACGTTTGTGGAAAACATAAAGCCAAGGGACTCCTCGAAAGCAAATAGAACCGTTTTACCCAAAGCTTCCATATCTAAAGCCTTGTTGCCCATCCATTTAAAACCAATTACCGTTTCGACGTAGATAAATCCTTCATGTCTGGCCATGGCAGCAAGTATCTTTGTGCTTATAATGCTACCCATCATCACGCAGTTGGGCACATTCGGCTTGGGCGTGCACAATTTGTAAGTCTCTAAAGCCCACCAGCCAAGCAAAGCGGCAATTTCGTTGCCATTGAAGATCTTCCATCTGCCTTTGGAATCCAATTCGGCGACAGCTAAACGATTACCAGCAGGATCGTTGGCCAAAATAGTTGTGACATGTTCATCGCAGGCCTTGCGCATGGCGAGCTGCAAAGCACACTCGCCTTTTTGTGGATCAGGACTGGCAACAGTTGGAAATTCGGGATCACAATTACGTTGTTGTGGCACTGCTATGACCGGTTTCAGCTTGGCCTTATAGAAGGCTTCTCTAACGTAGGGATAACCCACGCCATGCAAGGCCGAGTAAACAAAGCGCAGCTGACTGCACTCATTGGTCTCCAAACAACTGGCTGGTATAAGTTTTTGAAGCGCACTATAATAATGCGGATAGATTTCACGGTAGGGATCTTCCAACATATCATTATTTTCTAAAATTGAGAGATCCCAGGACGAGGCCCTTGGCTCCAGGCTAATGAGTATGGCGTTCTGCACATTAAGATCAATGGGTGGTATTATCTCTGCACCATTTGTCCAGTATATCTTAAAGCCATTCTCCTCTTTGGGATTGTGAGATGCGGTGATCATGACGCCAGCCAAACACTTCTTGCGTAGGATGGTGAAGGGCACAAAGGGCGTGACCACCAAGCGTGTAAATAGATATACCTTAAAGTTGTTGTTGAGAAAAACTGCAGCGGATAACTGCGCGTAACGCTTGCTATTATAACGCCCATCATAGCCGATCACAATTCCCTGCGACTCACGCTTTTGGGTGCTGGGATAGGCATCTATCAAGCACTTGCATAGACCCTGAGCTGACTGCACTACTACCAAGTCGTTCATGGAGTCGAATCCTGCGCGCATGCCAGCTAGCAAGCCTGCTCCGCCAAGGCTTAAGCGATTGCATAGACGTATGCGCAATGCATCCCAGTCCTCATCCTTTACGGCGGTCACAACCTGATTCAAGGTAGCCTCATTTCTGTCCCACATAATCCAATTCTTTATCTGCTGATCCAGTTCATTGTCGCCAGACAATTTTAAGGTTTTGATAAGATCTGCCGGAGACTCTGGTACGATTTCGTCGCTCATTTTGCAATTTGAGTTCAATTTTGAATTTAGAAGTTATAATTTAAAAAATTTGAAACGACTCAAAAGTCAAAACAATCTTGTAGTCTGTTTTGGCATTTCCCATTGGTTTAAACAGTTCGGCGCTTAAACTCTGGCACTCAAGGCGTCTGTCACACCCAACTACTGCATCAAACTGACCAATTGAAAATTTATGGTCTGCCCATTTCGATTTACGGCCACCAAATACGGCCCCAGGGAAAATGGGCGGCTAAATTCTAGCAAACCACAAATTGAACCATTGGCAATTTGATTTTGGTCTTTTAGCTGCTTGATGAATTTATGGCCAAGCACAACGATTTGCAAACATGGCCAAATCTGCAGCTGGGGAGGAACAGCGATTGCGCAAGTCTCAGTCATAAATTTAGCAAATTTTTAACAATGCGCCAAGTACAATATCTAACAGAGTTTTAGTTAATGTAATGCCGAGAACAGAGCTCCAAATTCCACTGCCCTTCGTTAGCCGTAGCTTTGTATTGAAACATTAACATGATTTCAATTTGTCATCAATTATGTAAAGCGAGTCTACAGTGAGCACCCCTAACCTCCCCATGCCCTAACTTAGATTTGTTGCCGGCTAAAGGGTTTGCATTCCGTAGTGGAAGTGTGAGTAATTTGCAACGGTAATTGGGTTACACAAACGCATGCAACATTTATGCGTCAAGCATGACATTAGGGGGGTCAACTGTCTACATATGAGGTCGTGGGGGAGACTGCTACGAGTATGCATGTGCGGCTGCCACATACGTTGCGACTCTATGGGGGACTCTCGTATTGACACGTCAATTGCATCCTAAACGTTCAACACAGTGGTTGCACTTCCTACATGCTCCACCACCTGCAACCCCCAAAAGCTAAGCTCTGCCGGTGTAGCCGACACTACGTTAGTTCCAGCACAAAATGCATTTCGCGTCAAATTGTCAAAGTGTTAATTAAAAATGGACACTCGAATAGGCATCACGGCTGCTCAATGGTTACACCAGCCCACACACACACACACACATGTACAGAAGGACTTCTTAAGTGGTCACATTGAATGTCTGCAATGACAACTTTAAAGTATTTACATACACCGGCGGTGTAGTAGGTACTATGGTCCAAGGCTCGTGCAGGATGTTCGTACGTCCAGAGGGGTCAACATCGACCCTGACCACTACCTTGTTCCAGCCAAGCAAAGAAACATGAGATCCAGCGCAAAGCTGGACATCACAAAGCTGCGATCCAAATGGACTGCTGTTGCCTTCTCTTCTAAACTCAACTTTCGAAACCAATAGCGCCGAGAGAACGTCCGTTCCCACTGCCGAGGAACCAACGGAGCGTTGAGGAGTGTCGCCAAGATGCTGCAGTGAAGAACGCTGCAGTTAGAAAGAACCTGCAGACGGCTGCTATGCGAACTGAGCGAGAGATGAGTAAGATGGAGAGGCGCCTTTTCAGACGTAAAAAGAGTTAAAGGCGAGAGCGAGTAGAGATCGACAAGTGCAGAAGTTGAAATTACATTAGCAGGTTCTACCAAAATGACAAGCGTCATGACTTAAGGATTTAGTAACGTGGCGTTGGGAGGATGCAAGCACGAGCTCTCTTGCAGAATATGAATGGATTCTTAAGAAGGGTGGCCCCAGAGAATGCGCCAACTATCAGTCTTCTTTCTATCGAGAGAACAGCCATTCGCGAAAGCACTGATCGGAACTACTCCAATTCCAATTCAACTGCGGACTACTCCAATTCCTGAAAGCGACCCACGAATACCATATCAACACGAACTGTGTGTCGAGTTGAAAGCAGCATTTAATAGCCCGCGTATACGCCGTATTGTCTAAGTTCGGTAACCCTAAAATTGGGGCGATTTTGTAGAATGACGTTGAGCAATGATGGTTTTTAGATGATTACAGTTACAAGAGTTTATAGGTGGCACTTTTCATAGTTAGTACTATTATTGCAGGAAATATAATAAAATGACTGTGACTTTAAAGAAATCTCTCAACTGGGCTTAGTTTAATCCAAAAAGAGTACGAATTCTTTAGTTCCATAAGTCTTTCAATGAAATAGTTCTAAACAGGAAGACAGTTTTAGCATTACAGTTACGTTAGATTGGTTTATGCTACAGTGTTGCCTTGAAGTTAAGGCTTCAGGCCTCTTTGATAACTTAATTTATAGACAAGTTCCAAGTGTCTTTTATAATTTGTCAATTTGCATAGAAAATGGTTTGGCAATTTACTTTTGCTATTTCCGAAAATCTCATCCTGTGGCAACAAATATTGGGTGTTTACGGCCTAGATACCGCCCCCTCCTGCTTACAACTCGCAACATTTTACACACACATTTGTAAGCAACTCTGCCATAATGCGTTTGCATAATTTTAATCGCTGCAAACTCGGCTGCAGGGGAAGTTAGAGGGGCTCTCACTTGTGCTGAGGGTTTTGTTTTTCGAGTTGAGAGTAACTGCAAAATTGCTCTTGTGTGAACTTTTATGGCACCCCCGAGTGCCCTCTGCGGCAGAATAAGTAAATAAGTGCATCTATATGTTTATGTATAGGCTATGTATGTATGTATGTATATAGGTATATTTGAAGCATATATATGTATGTATATATGCTGCGTAAGTTTTTTTCGTTGAAGTGGAAGGAAGAGCGTTAGCTTCCGATTTGTGGCTTAAATAACTTACGCTATCAAACCTATTAATATGCTAATTCATGTGTTTTATTGGTAGTCCATAATGTGTGCTCCCTTTATGGAGCTGGAAACTGTAAATCTGTTGCAATAACGGCAAACAGTTTTGGGACATCTGCCAAAGGAATTTTAATACTCATCGCTGTTAAATCTGAAGCTCTGTGTATCCATACAAAAATAGTTCTCAGTAGTTGAACTCAGGAATGGAAAGGCTGTTGAATTAGAACTTGATATTAGAAATTGTCTCACTTTCAGTTTTATATACGTTAAGCTACTTTTCCTCTCTATCTCTCTCTCACGCTCTCTCTCGATCTCTAATTAGTCTAATCATTTTCTTCTCTCACATTACAGCTCGCACTGCTCGACATAATCCAGCTTGGGTCACTCCTCGATCTTAACGAAACATGCTACAGAATGCCCTTTCACAGATTTCTGCTAACTAGTTGAGTTTTCCAGTACACTCTTTAACACTTTTTTTTCATGTATGAAAAAAGCAGCCCACCGAAGCAGTCTTCATCTTCGCGGATGGCTCGAAGCAGTTCTTTAGACTGAATTGATGGCACCAACATGCAAAGTTTTGTAGTGCGATTCAGTGCAGTGTTGTGTAGTACATCACAGTTAAGTGCTGGAAGTGCGACGAAAGACAGCCTCCCGACAACAAATACAGCAGCTCAATATCATCAAATTGGATATTAGCAACAAACGGTCTGTACATTACCTGGCGGATATGGATTCTGGGTAACTGGGGCCTTGAGGAGAATTGCATAGATGATGAGCTTTCCACACAAGGTACTACCACTTCCTTGTTTTTTGAGAAAGAAAGCCCAGGATATACGTATGGGTAGTGTCAAAAATGTTATAATTGGTTAAAAATGAGAGCAAGACGATGTATTCATATGTTTTCGTCGAATAGAGAAACGCAGCTTTTGGACTCTCAGATTGATGTGTTTATATATTAAGCTTACATCTGCATAAGCATAAGCAAAGGACGATAATTTAACTCAAAGCTCGCCTCGGAATAGCATTCTAACAGTAGCGCTCGAGAGCTTTAAGCGCACTTTCGCTCATCAGTGACATGATGGAATGAAAAGATCGATGAGAAAGATGTGCTCACTCGAAGTGGGGCCTTTTAAATTTACTTTTGGCAACTGAAAACGACATGATGGAATAAACAAAGGTGTGTTTACTCTCAATATTTTCAGTTGCCAAAAAGTGTGTGAGCGAAAGCTCAAAAGCTCAGCTATGTGTAAAAGCTGTAATGCATACAAATATATTGACAATCCTTGCATTTATTTGTGTGTTTTGTGTTATTGCTTAGACTAAATTGGCAACAATTTAAAGAGACACATACTGAGAGTGAGCACACCTTTGTTTATTCCATCATGCATCATGATCAGTGACTGCCAACTAAGCTGCAGCTTTGCTTCTCTTACATGCTGCTCTTAACTATCTAATCGAAGCTTAAACACCGACACTGTTGGATTATTGATTCATTTCTAAATATTCTATTCTTTGTCATCGGTGCAGAGAGTGTTAGCATTTACTTATACACACTCGCTGCGTCTTTCAATGCAAATCTGTAGAATATTAGAGACTTATTCGAATGTCGTTGCTACCGCATACATTTGTGTGAAACTCCATGGAACAAAGTTATGCTTGTTTTCTATTAAAGAATTCAGTCTGCAACTCTTAAAACTTAAGCTTAAACTTCAACCTGAATCAACTGAAAATAGATTCGATTAAATTAAAACCATATCATTCATTTCATTATTTTTGAAAGCTCTGAAATTGTTATTGGCATATTGTGAGCTGGCATTCGGAATGAATGACGTAAGCATATTTGACACTCAACCCAGATTTAAAAGTATGCTTATTTTGAAGGCTGAAAAGTGGTTTTTAATGTTTAGCTTAGAGGACATCAGCTGCGGAAATGCCGATAACGGCAAACGAAATGACAAATGTGAAATACATGCAAATATACCGAATTTTTGATAAATTTAATTTCGGTAAATCCGTTAGCTGTCAACATTCAATGTCACTCGGAGGGCGAGAGCGCAAAGCAACCTTTGGGGTTAGTTAGTTTTCTAACGTAACTATGTGATTGCTAGGAACTGGACCCACAACTAAAATATTAACATTGAGAAATCGCCCTTGCAGACGAAATAAATTTATGCAATTTATTTAGCTAAATTTTCATATTTTCCATTTGAAGAGAGTGTGTGTATATGTCATATTTTCTTCTGCACGCTGCCCTTACCCCCTCGCTCTCTGGCTTTCAAATGCTAAAATGTGGAAATGAAATTTACATCATTTGTTTATTTGTATCGTTCATGTCCTGTGGTCTTGGAAAAACATATCCTTGGGGAAAATTGCACAGCAGCTTTTCATTTTTTACGTTTCGTAGTCAAAGAAAGAAAAAAAAACACATCGCAAATTTGATTACCACCCAAAAAATGTTTGCATATATTTTTTATATGTTTGTTTTTGCTCTTTTTTTGTGGCTGTTTTGCCATCTTTAGTCATTTTTTCTTTTGCGGCAAATACTTTTAAATTAACGCATTATGTTTATGTATTAGATGCAAATATGTATGCCCCAACGCATGGCCCCAAGACCTGCACACATCACTGACCAAAGGGTCTGACCCTTGAATCCAATTTGAGAAATTTTTCATATGGTTTTCCTAACACATTTGTAAAAATCTTACATCCAAATCCAAAGTGCGTACATTTTTATTGCACGTCAAATTGTCTCTGCGTCTGCGGTTCAGTCGTCCGTGTGGCATGCCCCCTGCCAGACAACAACAATAAGAGCAGCAATCAAGTGCTGGTTCTAGCCATTTACAGTTACAGTTCTTGCCTTGGGTCCGGACCCAATTGCAGTGAAGCCATTACAGTAGTCCGGTTCATACGGTTTTTAATTAGTACCAAACGGGCTTTGATTGCTTTTACGAACTTTGAAGTCAATTTCGATGGCGCACATAAACCGAAGATTACCCCTGAAGGGCATTAAGTGCATTGAAAGCGGTTTGGCAATCATCATTACAATTGGCACACATTGGCGTTGCCACACTTTGTGCCACTTTTAATTGCTTAACTGAAGCTCAGAACGCTTTCGTGCCACAAATGCATTATCTGCCTTGCAATCGGATTTTGATAGATTATTCTCAAAAAAGTCACAACATGACATCTAAGTTGACATTCAAATCTACCCATGTCTTTGCTGCTGGCTTTGATAAAAGCATTAAAGGGTTACCACCCCTCCATAATAAACCCAAATCCAGCTTTGATGGAAATGTTGGCATTTTTGCGCTAAAAACCTGCTGAATATTTGCGCATTATTCGACATATCGTGTATAGTATGTTTGTAAGCACTCTCTCCAAATGTTTGTATCCAAATTGCCAAGTAGGGTTGAAAGGTGCCTGTCGCCTGTGCACGTATTTGCACTTCGTTGACGGTGACGAGCTTTGGCTTCTAAAGTGGCTGCCAGACGTGCCATTAACATGGAGCAGCAGCACCTGACGTCATTGGTAACGCCAATCAGCCAGAGGAAGCCACAATTCGTAAGTTGATTTTTGGCACTGCCTGTGGCAACCACGTGTCAATGCGCTTTGCATGTCAAATGTGAACACATCCGCATTTCGCTTTGGTGCTGATTGCTTGGGATCATCGCAAATATTTCATGGAATGGCAAATGGACTTTGACGCTATACTTATTTAAATCGAGGCAGAGTCAAACGTACATGACAAATCCTGTTTTATTGTTAACTCTTCTAGAGATTTGATTAAGTTAGTAAAAGGATTTGAAATTGGTTAGACAAAAGAGGAAAACACTCACTGATTATGCCGGAATGTGAAATCTGCTTGAGTCACAGTGAATACCCACATCGCGCAGACGAAACTTCAAAACTTTTCGAGACCCCACAATGAGCCTATAAGCCAACTATTATTAGTTGGATACCCACAAAAATGAAAGCTTTAGGGAATTAAATGTTACATCGATTATGCGGTTGAGTATTCAAAAGTAATAGTAGTAATATACAAAAACCTGAACAGATCATAGGATATGTACTCATTACGGTAACCTTCCAAAGAAGTGCGCTTTTCCGTTAATACAGCGTTTCGAGCGACTGCCAGTTACGGAAGGTAATGAACTGGACTGAAACTCTCTCGTAATGCCTATTAGCGGTCCTTTCGCAATTCGTTTGTATCGGAGGATTAGAAAGAAGTATATAGCTTGTCTGGGGAAAGAAGGCGAATGCGATGTAGCTAGGCGCATTGTCATGGTGGAGGTTATGGTCGTGAGGATGCGTCCTACTCATTTTCCCTGTCTTTCCAACAATTTCAAACAATTGCACTCGATCTTCGAGAGCCGTAACTTGATATCTTTCTTTCGAAACCATTTCGGCCACAAGAAAGCACCATATCGATGATTCATAAATTACGCCACCACTGAGGGAGATGCTTAAATTTATGCCGATTTGTGACTATGGGGTAGTTTGGAGCCTCACAATCACAAAGTACAAAAAATGCAATTGAAAATTTTGTCTCTTTTTTGAGCGATTTGTGACGTCACATAGGGGGATGGAGGTCATCAAATTGACACAATATGTGACCATTCTGATCATTTCAATGGTTTCAATCGCAGTTTTGACGAGTTTAAAGCAAAATTTTAACACGTAACGCTACTGATGCGAATCGGATTTTATCGGGGCACCTTGACTGGGGTTTATTTTAAAATCGACCTCAAGGGGACTGCCAACCTCCAACAAATCCGTCTGAAAACGTCCCGTACCATCTAGACATGCAGTCTGTATATATTTTTACATACCAGTTAGATCTGCGAGAGCAGCCGAAATATTCACGAAAGGCACCACAATCTGGGAAGCCGCCATAGTTTTAGACAGAATGCACATTTTGGTTTGTACTGCAGTTTGGTATCCTGATGAAAATGCAAGTTACTCAAGCGCGAAGGTAGTTTGCCGTCGGTTTTTCAAACGCAAATCTACGCAATTCTAAAAACCGCGCGCTAGATCTATGAAAGCTGAGTGGGGTAACTGTAGGGATCTGTGATGACAGTCAGGCTGCGCCTAGGTCCCTGGAGATCCCTAAGATCTTAAGACAAGGCTCGGCGTCACAATCATTAGGGCCTGACTCAATCATTCCTGCAAGAGCAAAGTGTATACTCTGCCGATGGTGAAGACTGTGTCAATATGGTAACTCTATGAAGGCATACAACATCACATTTCAACTGTGTGTGTGTGGGCAAGACTGTCTGATTGCCAGGGGTGGGTCAACCTTCTCTAAAGAGCCATCGCACCCACCACAAATCTAATCTAATCTAATCTACCCTGGTATGGATGACATTTCAAAACTTGAACTCAGAATGAGATTGCTGATGAGCTAGCAAAGCTATGGCCACTAGTGCATCTGTTATTCAGACAAACATTGGAACCATATTTAAGGAAGTGAACAAAAACTCTTTAACCTGCTAATAATCCAAACTCTTCAGCAATACAGGCAAGTAGAAACTGGGAACCTTGATCTCTTGCTTTAGCTTTTTGGTATACAATTCTCGCTCTTGTTATGTTACTTTTTCTCAGAACTGTACTAAATCTCTTCATTAGGCGCAACTGTAGCACCTTTATCAACTGCAATAACCCAACAAGGAATACACTGAAAAAATAAGGCGTTTTGCTAGTTGATGCACTCTAAATGTGCTCTCTCGAGCTTTTATGTGGGCCATAACGCTTAATAGAGTGTCTTCAGTTGGTCCGCGAGCTAAACCTCTTTGTGGCGAATGCCGACGGTACGAATGACTGTTGGAGATGTCGCGAAAATATAAAAATTATTGATTATCAGCGAGATGGCATCTTAGCGATTTGCTGCAACAAGCCACGTTTCACGTTTTTGCTGCTAAACTGTTGCCGTCATATCTGAGGTTCTCAGTGCAGTCGCTCGAGATCCCATCATTAAAATCATTGTGCGATATCGACACCTTGGCTACCACTTTTTTCGTAGGACTTAAGCAAACCCTTCAGGCAAAATTTGCCGCGCAGACAAAATAAAAATATAAAAAAAAAATTTTAAAAAAAGTGAGATCGTTTCGCTTGTCGCAAGTGTTGGCTTGTCAACAGGTTCTATGGAATGTTGCACAGTGGCAGCCGCAGCCAGCAACAATCCAACGATCGTACATCATGCAAGGATGACAAGTGATCAAAGATCCAACAATATTTTACAGCCACGATGCTTTATGTTTACAAGCTACTCGCATTGATATTATGAGGAATGATTGTGTTGACACATTTTATTTGTGTTCTTCTCTGTTCTGCCAGGGTTGCCTGCTTTCTCCTTAATTGTCCTTATCACTTTGTCATTAGGTCTGAAGCTGCTTGGTGCGTTTGGTGTCGCCCGATCTTGTGGGCTTATAAATATTTATAGCCAAGTCGCAAGTGCAAGTTGGCAAGTCAACTTTTGTTTAGCGTAGATCTGAGATACTCAGTTATTGATTAAATGTTTAAATGCCTGCCGAATATGGCTGGCAGTTCATAAATTAAAGGGCTGCTCCTGCGCGCAGTTCATGGCTCTTTTCAGTTGTGCAAAGTGTAAAGCTGCATTTGGTAGAAAATCAATTAAAAGTATCTTTTTATTGCAACTAACTGTTAATTATTATGGAACCAACACGCACACAAGCAAAGTTCATAAATTACAAACACGTCGCTTTGACGCTGACTGAGCTGCCAGACAGTTGCAAGTAGCAAGTTGCAACTACCAAGTTCCATTGTCGTGTTGCACCCATGTTGCCGCCTGCAGTTTGAAATCGTTTTACGCGTTGCACGTGCCGCGAATTTTCAAACGGAATTCCATCAAAGCCAAAGTCAGCACAGTTCGGTTCGGTTCGGTTGAGAGCTGTCTTTCGTTGTTGGTTGTCGTCCGGCTGAAAGGGATCAATCAGCCTAAAAACGAGTGGCAAGTATAACCATTTATGGTATTGAATTCCTATTAAAAATTATTAATCGCAACATCGTCAAAGAGCAAATTATGGATTAATGTGCGCTTGATTGCACTTAGCTTTTGATCCGTTGATGTTTTTTTTTTTTCAGTGGAATGCCACAAGACATTCTGTTGCCACACTTGCAATCAGCTAATCAAATTCAGACCGTAATGCAGAGCACTTCAGCATTAGCTCCATGACCACATTAGAGGGTGAGATCCACTTTGTTCGTGACTCTTTTCAAGGACATGTCGTAGTGGCGGCAAATAATGGTAGGTGACAGTTGTGCTTCAAATGTCTCTAAATCAGTGGGGGCAAGGCTTTCGTATGATTCCCTTCCATCGAGTGAGTTGCACAACTAAATCTGTTTAGTGGGCAAGTTGCCACACCTAAATCCGCACTCACGCAACACGCTTGACAAGAACTTGTACTTGTGTATAAAAATGTTATTTTCCTACTTACTTGGCGCATATTGTGAGGTCATCATTTTTGAGAAGATGATAAGGAGAGTGACTTTACTAACACCCTAACCTATAAACTTATCGCCGTCAGTTGTAAAGTTGGTGCCGATAGCTTTTTTGTTCCTAAGTCACTTAACAGCAACTTGGACTTCAGCAGGGATAAATCGGTGGAACCTTCTTTGTATCTTTATCACACATACATATATGCTGACATGGCTGTACAAAGGCCCAGCAAAGCGGATGGAAGGAGATCTGGCCAAGACAAATTTGTGTTTCACATGAGAGCCTTGAGAGTACGGAGCCACCTTTCAACCACAACATTTTATTGCGGCTGATTCGAGTCCTTTGTGCTCTTATCCGTTTTGATAACTCGTAAAAGGTATTGTAGAAGGAATTTATCGATATCGATTGGCAGCAATTTTAGGAAAACCTTTCTATCACTAGGCAGCAGAGCCGCTACTGTCGCCACAGATCCGACTAATAGTAATGCCTGCAGTAACATCTTTCTCCTCTTGGAGTGGGATCGAATTCAACATTGTAAACAAAATTAAAGAAAACCGTTTGAAATCAAAAACAATGGTTACTAACAAATATATTAAAAGCTGGTTTGAAGTCACCATTTTGTAATCCACAACCGCGTTTCGAACTTAACTTTCACTGCGATACCCTAATTACTTAGCCAAGAGCACAATTATTTTTGGAATAATGCCTTTTCAAATCGAAACACCTGCCAAAATTATTAAGTAATTATCCGAACACTAAAGCTCCGTAATCCTTTTTGCAACAGATTAACAAGCGCCGCTGTGGTTAACTCATTAAAATTTATGGCAGTTTCAACGCCAACATCGTTATGCATATTAATGGCCAGAAAGTCCAAGGGGATAATAAACCGCTAATAAGAAATTAAAAGACACTTGTCCGTCGTTTCGCCAGAAAAGACGCTACCTTCGCGATTTGACAGCGACAACTGTTTGTTTTAATTTCCAAATGCGTCGACTGGCCCAAAAGACCAGCATTTCTTACCCCTTTTGTAGCTCCATAACTCCGGCATCATTAAAATTAACTAATTGCAGAATGATGGTCACGGCATTGGCAAGGTGCCAACGGGTTGAAGTATGTATTGTAAATTTTTAAGTAGCCAAGCGCAAGCGGCATGGAATGAACGTCTTGGGAGTAGTCCTTGAAAAAAGCGTGCGCCAGGGACACAGCCGACTGGTCTGGCAGAAGTTGACACTTCAACGGCAAGTGGCGGCAAATGGCAGGGGACAGCTGTGCTTCAAATATCTCTAATTCAGTGGTCGGCAAGACTTTCGCCATATTTCGGTTTGGGTTGCACAACTAAATGCCATTTGGGCAAACCGAGTGTTCTACTCCGTTGATTAGAAATCTCATAAGCAAAAACTTAGTACAAATACAGACTTCATGTGCAACGAGGTCAATAGTTTAAGAATACAGAGGCAGCTTCTGAAGCAAGGAGAAGTGTGGCCCTTCTTTCACGCAACCTGTCAATCCTAGGGTTTTTCAACGGCTAAGCGCTTTACACTCTTCACGCTTTATCTCGAGGGCAGCTAATTATAGGAATTCTCCACTAGAAAATATTGTTGCATGTGGAGCACTTTTGGTGGTAGAGAAATCAGCACATATTTGACTATTACTTTTGATGTATTTATCCGATTTCGATAATTTATAATGTATATGCAGAGAATGACGACGTAAACGGGCTGTAACCCGCAAAAGTCTGCTGGGTGGAAACGGGGCAGATATCAACTCAATTCGACTTCATCTTTCCTGGGATTAAGCGCATCTTTTGCTAAAATTTTGTGTCCGGCAGATCTATCCACTAATACAGACAGACGGACAGAGGGACATTGTCCAATCGCTAACCGAGCCAATGAAAAGACTTTTTGCCCTTGGAACTTATGGTCTGCCACGGCTCCTTCTGCCTGTTACATACATTGCACACATCTATAATACCCTTTTACATTATGTGTACAACGTATAATAATATAAGTTATGACTACTCTTCTTCTTGTAGTTGCCAGGAGAGAGCGCAATAGTAACATGCTGCTGCTTTGCTTACATACTTGCGTGCATAGATAGATATAAACCACGCGTTTGTGGCAACTGAAAAGAGGCAACTACTCTGAGTAATCATAAATTATTATTATTCAACAATGCGTGGGCCGAGGCATATGAATCAGAAGGTACGAATCGTGTGCCGGCTAAGGTATTACATTTTTTGTGAGTCTGAAACATAGATAAGGAGGGGCAACATCAAGCAATTAGTTGAAACAACATGCGTGGACACAACCCCATTCATTAACGTTTGCAAATTGCAACAGAACGGAAAAAAAAAAGAGCGATAGTCGGCAGATGACTCGCACCTTATAGTTCATATGCCTTGGACCGAGTCTTATGGGATTTTCGCGACATGCGACATTTCACGTTTAGACTTGATTTCTTGGATCCATATGTCACTAAAAAGGCTTTTCATTTATCTTATTCGCCCGAGCTTAGAATGCAGTTCACCTGTTTGCAACCCTCAAAATGTTGTGTACGCTGAGAAAATCGAATTAGTTCAAAAACAGTATCTTCTTCTCTTTGCGCTAAGAAGCCTAAATTGGCCGCAACGTTTTAACCTTTCATCATATACCGACACTGAAAGGAAAAACGAACCACTCTCAATTCTCTCAAAGCTTATTGCTGGTGACGTATCATCGTTCTGAAATCGCTCGGAAATATAAAG
Source organism: Chymomyza caudatula (assembly GCA_035041775.1). Taxonomy (NCBI): domain Eukaryota; kingdom Metazoa; phylum Arthropoda; class Insecta; order Diptera; family Drosophilidae; genus Chymomyza; species Chymomyza caudatula. The sequence goes on from JAWNKW010000142.1 coordinate 11,254,951, forward strand.
CTTTTGAAGACTTTGGAGTCCTATAGCACATCGCAAAGTAGCTTTCTAATACAACGTCAAATCCGTTGCATGCCTCATCGTATGCGCCTAGAAATATGCAACATTTTATGCAAATTTAACAGTTTTGGCAGCTGTGACTATCGAATTTTTACAGACAGAAGTATCTTTTTATTACTATCGCAGAGCGCATTGCAGCCGCTGGCAGTAATTAAATAAAATGCGTATTGTAGTATTTTTTTAATGATGATTCCAATGGGCATTACGGCCGTATTTATGGGTGCAGTGCGCGCGTGTGTGTGTGTGTGTGTGTAAGGTAAACTCGAACAGCCTGGCACATTTGTTTATTGTTTTCGCAATTACAATTAAAATTTTTTACTGACCACTGGTTTTGGTGCAAAAATTATCGCCAAGCCCATTTGCGGTAATTATTTAATGTGCACTCCCAGGTGGGGACAAATGAAAAGCATGGCAGCAGCAACAACAGTTGCATTGGTCTCCAACAAGTCTAGCAGAGTACCTGAAAATGGGCTCGCAGTGTGTCAGTTGTGGCAAGTCCATGCCCAGTTGTTGCCACTGGCTGTCGCTGGTCAATTAAATTTTGCTCGCACCTGCAAGCGTGACATTGCAGTGGCCCGGACTCAGGCCCAACTGCCCCGCACTCAACCCACCCGCAGCTTAACACACCTGGCAGCAATGTTGCAAATATACGTATGCCGTGCGGACCGTCTGTGTCCCATTGTTGGGACCCGGCGCCCTGTGTCATAATTAATGCCGGTTAAGTCCACAGTGCGTCGGCCGGGTACTACCTGCTGGGCACATTTGAAGTCCGTACGGGCCTGCAGCAGCAGCAGTCTCAACCCCTACCTGCCTCATCCCCCTGCCAGTCAATTGGGCCCCGTTTTAATTCAATTTCATGGCTTTACAAGTGTGTATAAAATTTTTGGGAATTTCGCTGTTTGGCTGCTTAATATGCGCACCCAAGTTGGATTTGGACGGGCGAGCGGCACAGAGTACTCATAAAGTGTCATCGGTGGCAGCACTTTACAATTAGGCGCAGTTTGTACAACTTTTTAAATATTTTCATGTTTGCAACTTTTTTTTATTTTTTATTTTCTATGACATTTTTAGAAAAAATTATATATAATTTCCCGAGAGAGCCATTCCTAAGCACCGGAAGAGGCACAAAACAGCAGCTAAGGCTCGACTCGCATGTCGCCAACTTGTTTGTTATGCGATACATATTTATTTGGAGCACTGTTATATAACTACATAATATTACAAAAAGAAACAACAAAAATGTAACGACTTTAACTGCATCTTGGCACAATGCTGTCGTAAAAGCAACAGCAACGTTGTTTTGGTTATATACACTGAGAAAAAAGAGGACTATCGAAAATTTGGTGCAATTATTGTGGAGAACGTACTCAAAAGGGTAGTCTGATTTTGGGCCATATCGAGAAAATAGCTAAAATCAGATATTTGTATAGTAAAAAGGAGGCGGCGTACAGTGGTCAAATCTGAAATCGAAAATCCTGTGAAGGAGTAGATGTTTTTACATATATACATTCACCAAACTCATATTCATATGGACTTCCGTAAATACATGGTGGTGGTTCAAGGTTATATTATTACCACTCAAGAGTTTCCTCATTACATGCAAGGACAAAACGCTTGGAGTCGAACTTTACTAACGTTTTGTGAAGCACCCTGTATTCACAGCACTTTTGATCATTTCAAAGCTTAAGTAATACATACATACATTTTGAAAATATTTTTACTTCTTCAAAAGTTATGATTTTTGCCGAAACTCAATTTCAATATTCCCACAGTGCGGCGAATGGAAAATGCTTTTCGACTAAATCGCGTACACAGAGAGAAAAAGACGACAACATTGAAATTCGCCCATGAAAATAGTTTGAACAACACAATAGTATTTAGAAACACGAAATTCAAGTTGTTTTTAAACATTTCATACGAGAATAACTTGACCTTATGTCAAAATGAAATAAGAAAGCCGTCAAATAACTTTCAGGGAAATGCAGTCGGTAAAACAAAATAGGAAGATCAGCAAACCTAGCAAAGAGCTTTTCGATTCATTGCGAACATTGAGAGTTTTTTGACTGGAAAACTAAATAACTGAACGGCGATTTTTCTCAGTGTAAAAGTTAAATCAATGATGGAAAGTTTTTCAACGTCGTTAGTGTAAGCTAGTCGCTGGAATCTTCGTTCCGATCCAGTTTCATTGAAAGGGGCTGTTCATAAATGACATCACAAAAATTTTGAAGAATATACCGTCAATGAATTATTTTTATTAAAATTTTAGAATTTTGAAAGAAATTATTTTGTTTATTGCTCCCAATACGTAAAATAATAATTCCGACTTACGGTGAATTTACCTTATTTCATGTTCTAATGTCACGTTCGCGATCGACAAAACATCATTTGTCTCTCATTTTGTTACTGATAGCAACAGCGTGTGTTTCTCTAATCAGAATTTCAGAGAAAAAAACAATATGTACTTGAAGTTTGTCACGATCCTAATCATAAGTGTACAACATCGTGGTACTTCATTCATATTTTCGCACTCGTTAGTCGGGTTGCTCATTATGGTAAATCAGGCATAAATTATTTAAAGCAATAAAATATAAATATGACTCAAGTCAGTGGTAACCTTTCTGTGGATATACCCATTTTCTTTGTCAAAAAATAATTAATTGTCTGGTATATTGTTTACCTTTTCTTATTATTATTACAGTGCACTATGGTATCATAGTTTGTTTAAAAAAAGAAAACACAATTTTCCAATGAATTGTTGTTAATTCCGAATTCGACTTGTCGACAATGCAGTTCATCGAAAGAGTTACTTTTATGTAAATTATCAGAAAAAGAATATTAATATTTTCAGGTCTAGAAGTCTAAACAGTGCAGTTATTTCGGTAAATCGTAATCGGAATCGAAATTGAAAAATATTTTTGGTCACATTCGAATGGGCTTTCTTTACTTTTTCCCGAAAACGAGGACTACGTTTATACGTGCTACCAGCGTGCTATTAGCTAAAGTAACAGAAGACTTAATTTGTCTTCAAAACTCCACTTTGAACAGGTGCGGCGGTCACGTTCGACATCATGAAAATACACATACTCAAAGACAAGATGGGATATTAAACATTGGTTTTTAAAAAACTATTTTGCAGTCAGGTGGATTACCTGACGATAAGTACGCGCCAAGCTCCTAAGAATGAGAGTCCATTTGTCCCACTGTGAATATTATGCTCACTCTAGGCTAAAACACAGCCACATAATACTCTATAGTAAGTAGTTTGCATAAACAGCAGGCGTTAAAAAGGCGTCAAAGTAACGTGAGAAAAAGTTAATTAATTTATGTCACATAGTTTATGCCTACTCGGGGACTAGTTTCCGACCGCGTTAATGGACGTCGTCCTGTCGGCGATGCCCCAGCCGAACATGATTAAAACTATGCATGTTTGTCCATTTAAGCTCGTAATTTGTATCGTAAATCACTCCGAAACTCATAGCGTAGCACCCCCGCTCAGAAGGCTCGCCCTTACTTTGCACCTCAATGACCCCAACCCGCAATCCTTGTCATGCTGCTTGTTTGCCTAATGAGTCTAATTGGGGTTGAAATGGAGCGCACGTAGTTGGGTTTTTTGGGTGAGTTTAGAAGTCTTTAGTTGCTCATATGCAGGCGACCAAAGGTGTCATCTTAGCTGCTTGGCTATCATTAGCGCCATTTGTTGGCCGGGCACTCTAGTTTATAGCGTACATACATAGGGCGGAGCGTTTGTAAAACCGGTTCATTTGCATATCAAAGGCATAATCAACACCTTCAAAACAGCAAAATACAATGAACCCATGGACAGAATCACATGTGTGTGTGTGTGTCTGCGTGTGTGTGCCTGGTCAGACAGACAGACAGACAGACAGACATGCACGCAGGTAGTGCCTGAATTCATAAAAACCCTGGTCGGTAGCTAGCATGGCCCCAACCAAGAACCGCAACATTGACAAGCTCCATTTGTGGTACAAGTTGTATGTTGCACACATTACTGCCACTCATTTGCATGTAGTATGTTGCCTGGAACTTTGCATGAAGCCGAACAGGTTTTGACTAGTGCAGTGACACGTTCAGACAGCCATATTGGAGCCATAATTTTTGCCACAATTAGATGTGTGTAACGTTTCATAGCCCTAGCTTATGACCCTTCTATTAACGCTAATGAATCTAGCAGTTTTAAAGTTTCTCAACACTACTATTTCAGATCTTTTGATGTGGTTTCTATGCGCATCATTTACAATTTAGCTATATACAAGCATCAAGCTCCTACACATAGTACAGTCAACTCCCACTCTTCTTCGACCAAGTTGCTGGCACAAGAAACAGTTTGGAATTGAAACATTCTTAAATGCTTTTAAATCCTACACCGTATTTGTAGCACCAAAACCTCCTGCCACCGCCTGCTCTTTGTGTTAACTGGACGAAGTGAAATTCCTGCAGCTGCGCAGTTCACAGCGTTGTCTAACTTCGAAGTGGGGTAAGACAAGTCCCCACCACAATTTAGGGCGGAGCCAACGTTGCATTGGTGGCAGGAGCTGCTATCGGGGATTAGGTGCTCAGCATGTCCCTGCCCAGCCAGGGCCGGGCAGTGGGCGCTGGCACGGCCTGCCAGTTAAATATTTTAATGTGAACAAAAAAAAAGCTTTTTCGCCATACATTTATTATGCTCCAGAAACAATATTTATTTTGTGGCACTCCGGCAACTGCATGAGCAATAGAGTTTCATATTAAAGTAACTTAAATTAATAAAATACTTGACTATATATCCGAAAGCCGAAATAACTTATATTTTAAGCAAAATATATTACATGGTTTGGAGGAAGCACATTTGGGACTTAGCTTACGGTTTAATAATGAAAACCTCTTAGTTATGTGTTGAATATAGAATTTGAGAATGATCCATTTAAAATGAGCTCTTGAATCAATACCAGCTTACCTTTTTTACATGTATAAAGTTAAGTAGAGAAAAGTAATTCCTTTTGAGCGGAGCATCGAAATACAAGTTGTTTGGTTTTACTAAATGTCATACGAACTTTTCCAACTTGCCAAAAGTCATTCCTATTCTAAACAATAATCTTAAATAAGGAAATTTCTTCGCAACCGTTTGAATTCACAACCTTCTCTTGAGAAACCCCCTATCAAATTCTGGTTTCCCTGCAGTTCATGCAAGTTCAATGAAATTGAGTCTTTCTGGCTTTCATCTTGCTGACGCCAATCATCTTCTTCTTCAGCTTCTTCTTAGTATCCTTTAACCTTCTTAAATAAGGGGCAATGGAATGTTTTGACTATTGATCTAATTCTTATACCAGTTTCCCATGTTTTTTTAATCTAACCCAAAATGTTTCCTACGATTAAACACTATATCCTGACTTATAGTGGTATACCTGGTGGATGTGGTTCTTCGTTGTCTAAGTTCGGCTTTTCTTAAGCAAGAAGCTTAACAGAGATGCATTAGAGTCTAATAGAAACTGCCGGATTTGAATCTGTTTGGACCAAAGCTAGAGTGACTTTTTCTTCTTACTATATGTTACTGATTATTCGGCTATAGACGCAATCATTTTCCATCTTCTTCTGATTGTGGTTTTACGTGGTGGGTCCCAAACCCTACACACAACCCTTTTAAGGCCTAGGGTGGCTCTACTGGTATCGAAAAGAACCCAATGTCATTGTTAGTCGCCTCATACGAGATGCTTTGACCTGCTGAGGTGGTATTATCTAACCCGCTCACCACACGGGGAGTGTAAGTGCACTTAAGAAACACAAAACAAGCCTCAATATCCCAATTTCCAGGCCATCGGCTAGCACTTCGGCCATGTCTATCTGAGCACCCGACAAAACTTCGGGTTAATAATATAAATATGCCGACTATAACTGTTTTTGCATCTTGGTTCCTGCTTAATTGTACAAAAAAGACTAATACAAAAATAGATGACGCATCTTTCTTCATAAAAGTACAAGGTCTTCGAGTATTTCATTTCATTGCCTCCTGCCTTGAATAAATCTATAAGCTAACTGTCGACGCCGGCAATCCGGAGTTTGCTAAGCGATGATACAATCACGCTTTCTTCTATTATTGGGGACGTCGGGAAGTCAGTAAAACTCAATCAAAATCATCAACCGGGTTTGTCAAATTTCGTAACAATGAGCATTTCCAGGGAGACATTCATTGTCCAAGCACAATTTTAAGATATCTCAGTGTTCAAAACTATACTTTGATTTTGTCAAGGATTTCGTCTTCCTTTCGACGGTGGACAACGAAGAGCGATGTCATCTTGGAACCACATACTTTGGTCTCATTTGGCAAATGTCGATACTAAAACTCTGACGCTGTGTGAGACAGATGCCTTGGAGTTTTTGAATACAAAGCACTCTTTAAGATCTCTGGCTATGACAACGAATCCACGGCGTGATTGACATAGTCAAGCGAATCAACATCTACCGGTCCAGCTGGCACGACTATGTTGGGCGCATGGACGAAGAAGCTCCAGCGACAAAAGTTATCAAGGTCCCGAAAGGGTATTCTTTGTCTCCTTTACTATAACGGAGTGAAGAGGGCGTGAGCGAAGGCGCGACGCCTAGTTCAATGATGAATAAGTTAAGGATTAATAATATCATTGCCTATGAAACATAAATTCATTTCTAAATTATCCTTGCAATATACATTTGTATGGAAAATTCTAAGTTATGGGTCCATTCCAAGTTGACAAGACAGAATATATGTTGTTTCAGTTCGTTGACCAGTTACATATCCTGAGGATTTTCCAACAACATCCGAAGTTAGATGTGTTTTGGCCCATCTAATCAAATAACTCTTATCTTTAGAAGATTTTTGGGTAGAATAAGAATCAAAAGGCAAAGATTGGGAGGCTTAAAGAGCCGAAGATCATCTGGTGATATTGTGTATGATATATGAAAGTACTCGTTAATTGGATTCAGAAAGAAGTTTATGCTAATCATAAGATTATAGCCAAGAATGAATGTCGTCTTTACTATAAAATTGCTTTTCGTTTGCATACTATCAATATCAGTGAAGATTTGGATATTCATAACGAAACTTCTATAATTTCAGGCTGTTTATCAGAAGCAAAGCGCATTAGATTTTGGCGGCCAATAGCCGACGTTCCACTTGCTTAGTAAAGAGTCTTTCAGGATATCCGCATGTTCGACGCTCTAACCCATTCAATCCGCAAGAATACTGAAATTGTTTGATTTTTCTATCCCTCTGTATATAAACAATAGAAGTTCATTACAACCAGCATTAACAATGTATGGGCAGGCTTTCGACAAAACACCGGCATATATCTGACCGCTAAGCCCAGAGTAAACACTACCTTCTATCAACCCACACCGGCAGTACAGCAACACATTACGAACTTCACACATACATACATAGACTACGGTTGTAAAATTGTTCGGCCTTCCGTCATGTTTAACCCACTCGTAAATTATAAAGATCCTTATAGCTAATATGTAATTTATTGCCTGCCCAAAACACATGAAAAAAAAACTGCCGTCCGGCGAGATTTTAGCTATATTTTTACCAACACGTAAAACAAATGCCCACGGATTTGGCGACCATTAACCAAGCAGGAGAGGGAGAGAGCACACACTAACCACAATGAGCAGCTGCTTAGCTGTAGAATTATTTGCGGTCACCATTCACCATTTAGTGGTACACACACATGCACACCCGTTGACCTTCGCTTAAAAAAGGACCCACATCATATATGAAATGTGTCCTTTTTACAATCTAATTACGCAGGCCTGAGGCCAAGAGCTGGTTACATTTTGTGCAATTTAAAGTCTCAGTTACTTTGCCGCTTACGTCACAGCTTACGCTTTAAATAATCCATTACCGATTACCCAATTTCCATTACTCGAAGTGGGCGACAGAACAAAGCGCGAAAACTCCGACTCCCACCATTCCAGCCAAAGCGAAATGGCTTAAAAGCTAAAACCTGTTGAGTTATTTTTCAATTCCCTGAACGCAACCGAAACTAGAGCCACTCAGAACACAGCTGCGTCGAACCCTTCTAGTTGCCAAGACTATCCGTACTCCAACCATTCGCCAGCATCTTGTCTATGCATCGAGCTGTTTTTCTTTGCCTTGACAGAGATTATTGCTGCTTTGAATAACAATCGATGGCGTGACAATGGCGCTGTCGATGATGCAAACACAAATGGAGGCGGCATTCCGACTGTCCGTCCCGTTGCCGGCGCCGGTACCGGTCCCAGACGCAGTGTCTTTGCACAGCCTTGCGATTTTATTACTCTCTCGAACAAACAACTGCAACGGTTGGTTACTTAACTTGTGGTTTTTATACCACGTCGCCCATTCTGTGAAGTGATTCCTTTTTTGTGTTCCTCGTTCTCAAGTGCAATAAAGTTGATTTTTTCTTTCGTCACTGACTAGAACTTCAAAGTGAATTTTCATGATTGAAACATAAAAGAGCTGAAGTTGAACAGAAAATTTATGAGTTGTACGAGTATGTCTTTAAGTGGGAGAAATAGTATATTGATAGCATAGAATTCTAACTATAGTATAATATATACATACATGTGTAAAAATAAGTGAAGTGGGTCACATCCCCTTGAAGTTTAGTGGTATTTTCATATTCGATCTGCAAACTTTCGATTGAACGAGTTATCAATAAACGAATATTTAGCGGAAGACCAATTCGTATGTCGTCAAGAAAATCTGGAATTACGTTGGGATGGTGTTCCGCTTGTGTGCTGCATTCACAGGAGGTCGAGAAGAAGCTCCTGCGAGAAAGATCTTCAATGTGGCTGTTGAAGGGAGGCTTCGAAGTGGTAGGCCACGTCTCCGTTGGCAGCACCAGTTTGAAAGCTCACTAACTAAATTTGACGTCACCGAATGAAAAAGGCACGCGCAAGCCAGAGTCAATTTTGGTGTTGTTCCTAATCGAGGCTTTAATACTATTCACTGAGCGGAGGATTTTACGCGGCGGGTCCCAACCACTACACTGAACGTAAGGCATTGCTGCGCACACTAGCTCACTACTCTAACACCGGGTGTTAGATAGAGCAACTTGGTTAAGGTAGAGACAGGTATCACCTTGGCCATTCATCAGTGAATGGTGATCAGAAGCTTTCATCCTGTTGAAACACAACCCAGGACCACCTGGCGATGTCCTTTCCTGCGCCCTTCAACCTTGTGATGGAGAATGTATTGCAAAAGTCCGAAGTACATCGAAACGGGACTGTATTCTATAGGGGTGTCCAGTTGCTTGCATACGCGGATAGGTGTTTCTTCGGAATGCCGCAAAATGCAGCTGCCCAAACTGACAGGATGAAACCACTTGTACCACTTTTCCTGTTAGCCATTCCATCTGTCAGGAAATCGGCTTTGGTCATTGAGCTGTTGAAGAGATCATCATAGGGCATTGGCTGTGCAGCAATAGCAGCAGTGGTCATCTTGTTAGAGTTGACACTGGCCGGAGTACCAAGGACTTCGGCCTCTTCAGTGGTGAACGCTACAGGCTTGAGCTGAGAGCCTGGGTTGCTCTGGGAAAAGCACTGAAACAACCCGTACAAGTTGCTCTGGGCATATAGGTATTGGCTCCCTGCCAAGGTGGCATATCAAACGTCTAGAAGGTTCTCATCAGAGAGTTGTCCCCAGCATTTGAATTCTTAAAGCAGCTAGGTTTCTCTGTGTCATTGTGTGTTTGTTGTTGTCGTTTTTCAAATGCGGTGTGTTACTGGAATATGCAATACGTATGTTTGTTCTTGACTTTGTTTGTAATCCTATTTCATTTGTAAAAAAGAAACAACTTATGAAAAAGGTCTAGGGTTGTAGCTCCCTAGTTTAACTTTAATTCACCCGCTCGTTTTTCGCCAAGATATCTTCTACATATGTAAAATACATATCTGTCTTATACTGTGGCTTCTGATCAAATGCAAAAGTAAAACGAATGACATAATCCCCGGTGGGCAATGGGATATTTAGTCGATCAGCTTCTACAAATAAGCCCTTTATTTCTTGTGTACCCTGAAAATGCATACGCTTAAAATATCTTGTCAATTTGTCAATCAAATACTCACCATATATGGGCATGTATGATTTGCATTTGAATAATCTTTTAAAATGCCAAACAATATCTTTAATAGAGGATGATTTTGTTTCCGCAGAAACTCGCAAACATTTAAATTGTAGTCTATGAGCCAAGGCTTATATCCATTGGCTTTTTTCAGTACTTGCAACTTTACGTTGATATTATTGACTGGATGAAGGTATATGATTTTCATATTAACGGTTGTCGTGTAGCGATTAACTGCTTTCAAGAAGCAGTGCTCAATCACTACCCAGGACTTGTTGAAGGACTCGCAAACCAAATTTGTCATTTTATGTTGAGCAGCGTGCTGCAGAGAGTAGAGAATTTGGTAGTCTTAGGCATTAGTATAACTGATTAAAGTAAGTTGGCTTACATTTTGGGTAACCAGCAATAGCAGAGCAACTTGTAACTCCAAAAATACAAGAATTTTGCACATTCTTTTCGTTATTTTAATGCACTATCAGCAGGCAACGTTTTGTATGTGAAGACTTTTCTGTTATGCACGCGCAACAAAAATGTATTGATTCAAAGATATTGAGTGATTAACCATAATTATTTAGCAGAACTGATTGCTTTTCCCATTTTTTTTTAAGCAATCGATTAAATAGCAATCATATTTGCAATAGGCATAGGTAAGTTTTATAACGTGGCTCCACTTATCGCTTTACGCATTTTCACATCAACATCAGAAATTGAAATGTCGCTTTTTACCCAACACAAATTATACTGACATCGTTGTTACCCTCACCAAGCAAATGCGACTTGGAATGTGTCTTTTTATAAGTGATGTAAGTCCAGACCAAAATATCAATGTTTACCATAGGTCGATGCATCGGACTAAAAATATCAATGCTTCGATGATTTTTCGATATTTGGTATTTGAAGTTTATACTTGTTATTATAGAAGGAAACTTCGTTGTATAATACAAAATATGTGAAACTAGAGCTATGTGAACAAAAGAAGGCTTCTATATATACTTTATACTACAGATCAAATAGATCTGTAAAAACATAAATGTTTTAATAGCCGTTACGGCTTTTGAGAATAAGAATAATAAAAAGCAGAAAAAAACAATGCACTTTGCCGCCGAAGATAAGTAAATTAATTAAAAAGTTGAATTGTAGTCAACAAGAATATATTAAACAAGAAATAATAATATAATTGTGTATATTTCAGAAAATAAGTCTAGTGTTGTCCACTCCGTGCGTTATTTTCATAAATTTTTCACATTTTTCTTGCTGCATATCTTCTTCTTAACTGGCCATAACAACCCGTGTTATCGAGTTACGGCCTGATGTAAATACATTCTTTCATTGGAATTGTTGTTTTACGTGGTGGGTCCCAAACCCTACGCACAACCCTTTTAAGGCCTACTGGTCTCGAAAGAACCCAGTGTCATTGTTAGTCGCCTCATACGACAAGCTTTGACCTGCTGTGGTGGTATTCTCTAACCCGCTCACCACACGGGCTGCCTATAGTATACGTTTATATAGAATACTAGCTTAACGCGCAAACTTCGATTTGCTCCGGTCAACCCTCGTGCTCCTCTCGAATTAGTTCCTCCTACTGTCCCCCTTCCCCTTCGCCCTCTTCTTCATCTTCTTGAGACATGCGTTGGATTTCCTTCGCTGCTGTTTAGTTCGGAGTCACGGGAAGTATTTGTCGGAAGTCGCCCTCCAACACTATCATCACGCCATCAGTGTAAGTAATTATGTTGACGGCAAATGAAGTAATTTCAAAACAACTATTAAATCTTCTTATTTTGTTTCAAAATAATTTGAACTCAGCGGTTACAATGTTAATGCGCGAGTCAATCGCATTCTTTCTCTATTGGCGTTGCAGCTACATGATTTGGAAGATCTTAAATACTATGTAAACTTTGTTCAGGTGTTGAATTTTCTCGAACCACTATCTCGACGAGCGTCTCGTGTTAGTCTGTCAATGTTTCCTCTTCTGGACCGCCACCTCATCAAATTTCAGAGTGAAATGTTTTCCAAATTAAAGTTGTGAATTGTAAACACATTAAAACGCTAGCCCTCTATGTAAGTATAAATAATATGTATTTATAACATCACTTAAGGATATTGGTGATCCTGTCTACCTATCGTACACAAACTGAAGAGAAACCTTCCTGCACACCAAACGAATATATGGTGCAAATATGAAGTCATTTGGTCAAGCGGCTCTCAAGTTTTACAAACGCGTACCCCGCAAAAACGATTTTATATATTAAGAAGTATAGTTGATTTTTAAGCAACAACTAAGAGTATTATCATATAGCAGAACTGATTGTTTAATTTTTACTTGTACTCACCAAAACGTCATAAGGGTTTTTGGTCTTCGGACTATACCGTTTGATTTCAAACACTTTAAGTGAAGAGTTTATTTGCTGGATGATAAGCGAAAAAAAGCTATACATATTATAGTGTAAAATGTGAAAGGGTATTATAGATTTCTGCAATGTAGGTACCAGGAAGAAATCACAATGAAGGTGGAAGATGTAAATACTACCGCATCAGCCAATTCGTTTCAGAAGATGCTTTTGGGCCTCAGTGACCAGAAGCGGTGAAGCTTAGCAAAAGAGACATTCACATTTTTTGACAATTTAGGTAGCTTCCACAGTACTCTCGGTACATACATAAAATTAATTTGCCTGAAGTTTTTCGAAAGAGTCACAGGCTTAATTTTTGTCTTTCTTGCACTAGTTGCGCATTCCATCTGTTCAAAACGTTACTGTTTCTTATTCTGATTAATAATAATATTTGGATTTTTCCTAGGAATGGTCAATCATGCCAAACGAGAGGATGGTTGGATGAACGGGCTTTTCGAGTACTATTTGCCCCTCGGACCGAAGTTCTTAAGGGCGTCCGCAATGAAATACGACAAAGACACATTATCACATGTTTGAAAATTCGACCTCATAGCGACGAGGATTTCATAAAAATCTTCATGGAAGCCTTACACGTATGTATGTAAAATATAACATTCAAACAAACAAATTTCAACCCAATATCAACTTGTTGGTATGCCAGATATCTTTTCAAACCGAATTTTAGGCAAAGAATTCAAAGCAATTCGTCAAGAAATATCTTGGAAAACATCAATTTAAATGAAACTTTAAAAACCTTTTAGAGTTGCGGCACTACCAAATGCTGCGCTTTAGATTCGAACCAGTTCGTTTCGAACTTTGGTGTAAACATAGCTTATCAGTCTTTCGTTGACAGACTTAATTAGTGAAGAATTTCATATCTTACGAGTGTCTTGACCCCAGCGAATATAAAAGTTTAGATTAGAAGAGAGTTGCTATTTAACCAGAGGAGTCAGTCACATTAAATAATTTAACTATTTTAAGAAGTTGCGTGTATGTTTATGGATTACATTTTTAAAACTACAAATATTTTGATAGTCAAGCTAGAAGTTATGTAAAAATTTCAGACCCAAGCCAAGAAAAGCGCAGATGACTCAGAACAATTGTATTGCCGTTGTGCATAAATTTCCCTAACTTCGAAATCGTGAATTATAAGTTGCTTGATGCCGCTTTGGACAGGTGATCAACAATGTGCATATCTAACAATACCCGCTGCCAGTAATGATCATAAATAATTTCATTACAATAATTAGTAATGCATACTTAATGGTGCTTAACAAAAAAATACAAAATCTTGACAAAAAATCTAACGAAACACAACAACCTTTGCGACGTCAGCGAGACATGGAGAGGCGGGGGGCTGGACCCAGTCAATGGAGCGGCGGAGTCTGAGGTCGCAATCGTCGCGGCGAAACAAGCAAATTAATCAATGAGGTAATCACATTTTATTTTTTTATAAGATTTCTATTTTTATTGAAGCGTTGTTGCTGCTCTGCCCAGAAGCGTGTTGTGGTTAAAGAAAGACAGTTTTACGCACTTTTGACACACTGTGCAAACGATCATTGCCTTTGGTTGCACGATAAAAACAAAACAAAACTAACGATTCTGTGCTCTCTCTTTGATGAGTTCGACTCATAATTGCTACAACTTCAAACATTTATTCATAGAACCGAACCGAATCGAATCGAACCACTTCGGGAGCGGAAGCGGGTGAAGCGGGCTTTACTTGGAAGCTGCGAAGAGCGCACCAAAGCTTACTCCGTCAGTGCTGGCAATGATCACGGCTCAGTCGTCAAACGGCAGCACATAACTTTGCACGCAAAGCGGAGAATCGCCCAACAGAAGTCACTACTACGGAATTTACGTGTTATTTTTGTGGTTTTTTTTGGGGTTTTTTGGCACAAATTTACAAGATGTTTAGCAATCAACAGCAATTGGTAATGATTTGATTAATGGCTTTTCGCGCCTCAAGAGCATTTAAGTCAAAAAGTTCTATTCTATTTGTAGCTACTGGTTTTGGTATTGGGCTTAGTGCTCTATATAAGTGCGGTAAGCGGGGAAAAGCAGGATGTGTCCGAAGCGGAGGTCATCAAGGATGATGTGATACGTGATGAGATTGAGAACATAACACAGAAGGTCATACGTGTGAGCACATTGGACTTGCCCTCGAAGAAGGATCATACGGGCAACAACATGAACTCGGCGCTCTTCCAGGTGCAAACACTGCGTCCTGGCACACAGCGCAAATATGTGGACTCAAAACGCATGCGTCGCCCACGTCCGGCGCCTATGAATGATGGTGAAGAAGTGCCCGTTTTGAAATATACGCCGGAACTAAAACCTTTTCCCAAGCAGAAAAAGAAGCAACAAAAGCAGCTGCACTTCCTCTTCAATCAGCCGACAGGAATTGAGGGCGTAGCGACCAGCCAAGCACTGCCCGTCGAGGTTGCACCGGGTGCCTATCCCGTCTACTATGTGGTATCCAAGACCAACGGACGCTTTGGCAAATTTCCCATCAAGGCATTCAGCAACGCATCCGAGTTTAGCAAATATTTACTTAAGAGCAAGGCGGAACCAGTTCCGCGTGCCCAACGCTTCGAGCGTTGAGTTTTTTTGGGTAGGTCAATTGCTTGTGATTTAATACGCTGCGCTTACAATAAGTTAAGTTAAATTATTCATTATAATTATAACTGGTAATTACCAGCATTAAAATATTAACGATGTACCTACACACAAAGTACTTATAGCTACAGGTTGCCAAATAAAATGCTTTAATTAACAAAACCGCCTCGTCTAGTGTTTCGAGAACCGAACTTTGGGCCTTCAATTGCGTCGTCGCAGCCAAGCAAAACCCACAAAGCGGCAATCTCAGCTCATCTCCTCACGACACTTTCAATGATTTGTTAACTGTCGACGATGTATTCAGTTTTTCGACTTGGTCTGGTAATTACATAGAAGTTGGTTCTTTTTTTCCACAACGTTTGTCATATGCAAATTTGGCTTCAAAACCCATGAAGTGCTGAATAATTAAAGATAAAGCAAAAAAAAAAACAAATAATAATCATAACTATGCTTACATACATATTTATATATCAAAGAGTTATTAATTGATATGCGTATATACGTATGTAAGCACCTACACTCCGAGAAACTCAACAATAGATTTGATTTATTGTAGTGTGCCCCTTTTTTTTGCTATTTGTTCATCTGCTGGAGCGTTGTGGCGTTCGGATTCAGATACATTTGTTAAATAGTTATCTGAGTCAACAAATGACAACGTAAAACAAATTAATTTCTGGCTTTCACATTACAAAAGTTCGATATTTGTTACGGTTTAGCAACTTTCTCCACACGCTTAGAACATTTTCGAGAAGAATAGCTTAGAACAGAAGAATTTCAAGCAGCATTCTATATTAGCAAGTCTGATGTCTATTCTTCTTTAATGATGTTTCGCAGCTTAGTAAGCAAGCTTTTTCCAGAACAGCCCTACTTAAGTTTATAATTACCTAAATACCCTCATTAGTGATTAAGAAATCACTTTTATTTGGCAAAAACCTTTTTTAACGGAGTAGTTTCGTTGAGGTTTTAATGATTTGACTGAACATAACAAGCCGTTACCGGGTTACGGCTTGATGTAGAGCACTCCTAAATTCGTCTCTGCTTCGAGGTCCCCTTCCTCAATCGGTGACACCAAAGGAAGTCACTGCCCACTCTACTTGGTCATTCCAACGGAGATGCCATGACCTAACCCCTTGTCACCTTACTTCAAGCCGCATTAAAGACCTTACTCGCGGGAGTTTCTTCATCCATGCGCATAACATGACAAAAACAGTGCAGCCGCGTTCCATCGAATCTGTTAGTCGTTGCCAAAGATCTAACGGAGTGCTCCAAGAGCATTTGCATCAGATTGCATCATTGCCCATTCTTCAACCGCGAAGGATTAGCGTCTTGTAGAGTATTAGTTTCGTCTGGAATGGTCTCTAATACTCATTTGCCTACTGAAACCAAAGTAACATCTACTGGAAATAGTGATTCTCCGCTTGATCTCCATGCAGACGGCATTCTTCATCATGACGGTTGTGTCAAGGTATTCAAGATTCTTAACAACATCAAAATTATAAAGTATTTCAACATGAATCTAAAACTCCAACAGCCGCAACTCTTTACTCGAAACATATACATGTCTTGCTCTCATTTACAAACAGACCCATCCTGACAGATTCTGTTTCAATAGCCGCAAAAGCTCCAATAACTGCTCGCACTACCAATGATGATCTGCGTAGGCGAGCAACTGGACACTCTCGAAGAGTTCATATCGTCTTTTCTGAAGTCTCGCTCGGTATCAAAGTGTTCAGAGAGGTTCTTTTCTACCTTGGTGGATCTGCGTGTGCTGCTCAACGTTATTCTATAAAGTTGCAACAGCTTTGCATGAGTACCGAGCTGAGACAATTAGGAATATATGCGTATATATACACCGATCCTTCAACGAGCTATCAAATACTGCATAGGAGATGGTGGTTGTCGATTTGGTATTCGTATTTTACATAGTGTGAATATCTGGTCAATGGAGGTCTTACCAGGCTTCAAGCCACTCTGATAAGGTCCGATCAGTTATTTTACGAATGTCATTAGTATCTCATAAGCGATAGAGAGAAAACTAATACGACTTTAGTTGACGCATACCATCAGTTTATCTTTCTTGAGGACTTGGCAGAGGACCCCAAGGTTCCAATCATCGGGCATGCTCTCATTCATCCATATTCTTCAAAAGAGCTAGTGCTATTGCCTCCAGTCTTGAACAGCTCAACAAGCAGGTCATCTGCGCCAGCTGCTTTGTTGTTCTGGAGCCGCTTCATGCGACCCTGACTTCGACATAGCTAGAGCAAATCCACGCCGGCATCTATAATGCTCACCATTGCCCGATAGCAAGCCAGAGAAGTGTTCCATCCGCAACGTCAGCGCACCCTGTGCATCCAATACCAGATTTCCTTTTGCATCTCTACAGGAAGACTCCGGTACTAAATCCTTCGGCCAGACGCTTGACTTTTTGGAAGAACTTTCTTACGTCGTTCCTGCACAACTTGATCTTCACTTTTGCGTCTGAAAAGGCGGATCTCGTCGGATGGGTCGCGTAGTTGCCGACTGCAAGGTCCATCTAAAGGCGGCGTTATCCTTTATGATCGTTCCATTGGTTCCTCGGCAGTGGGCGTTGGAAACCAAGGACATTCTCCGCGGTAGTACGCAATGAATACGTTTAAATTATCATATTGAAATACATGTACTCGGCTTGGACGTAGAAGGGTATTAAATAGTTGACTTTTTCAGCTTTTTCCAAAAATATCTAGCTGTTTTTTTAATATAGCTCTATCAAGCAACCATTTCTATGGTCTACGAAGCAGTAAAACTGGATACTAGTTCATCTTCTATATAGTTCAAGTCTATCAATCAATAGTATTCAGATCGTTAGCAAACGTCTAATTAATTGCCGCTCCCATTCAAAATCACATCAAGATCAAGATAGTAATTTATTTTGCTTTATCCGCACACTTTTCGCATGTCACTCTAATACTAAGTGGCATTCCGGGCCGTAGCTTCCCTTTGCAGCTCCAACAAGCCCATCAAATCACGCGCCCCCAGCAAAAGTAAATGATGCGCTCGTAATAATTATGACTGGATACAGAAGGGGGCATACTTGCCACACACCCACACACACATGCTGCAAAAACAAAGATGGCAGTTTGTGGGTGTAGTAGTAGTAGGTTAGGCTATATTGGGCTTTGTCTTCAACTCCGCCTCCGACTTTTGCATGTGGTTAATCATTACTTGGGCCTTTTTCGAGGTTGTGCATTTCTCATTACTTTTGCTCATTTCGACATTTCATTTCATTTCAGCCGTCGCGCTCACACGGTACACATTTACACACATGTACATATACATATGTAATGAATTGTGGCAGAGCAGCTACCACACACAGCATCAGAATAAAGTGCGATATCGAAATTTCCCAAAGGATTCGACACCATATTTTTGCCAAGCAGCTGCAAGAAAAAGATTCAACTCGCAAGAAGCCTTTGCTGCAAGTGCGTGAAAACGGAAAATGAGAAAAATTTAAGCAGAATTCACGATTCGCATATTTCTTGGCTGACTATAATAAAGCGTAAAAATACGAAATTAATCAACTTCAGTTCTTGAGTTAACAACGCAGAAAATTGAATTAAAACTTTTTTTACCGCTCACTGGTGTTCACCCTTTCTGCTTCACGCATAGGAAATCTGACTGACATCCTCCCTAGAAGTTTGTCCAAGAAATTGTTGGCTTACGGACTGAGGCTATCGCCCGCCATCTTGACTACGCTCCGAGTTGTTATTCAATTATGTATTTGCGCTTGTCCTGCAGTAAAAATTACAACCTACACGACAAGTCAACAAAATTATGAACACTCTTTTGGGGCAGTTACACTGTAAAAAGTAAATAAAATTTTGTCGAGAAAAAAACTTTTCTCTGCAGCCACTTTTTTTCCTCCTCATTTTGGGTGTATTTCTTTCTTTCTTAGTATATATGTATCTGATGGATACTTGCTGTTGTTGTCGCTTTTGGCTGCATTGTTGTATTGTGGCTGGTCTGCGACGGCCTCCGACGGCAGCGGTAATTGCAACTCTCGCCGTCCTGAGGGAAATGTGAAACAATAAATGAAAATAAATGAAGTTTTGTGAGCTGAGTGTTCCAGCCACCGCAGCACAGCACACCACACTACGGAGCTAGTACTACACCTGCGACGGGGTACGCGAGTTCGTGGTCTACGGATGGGTTCCGACAAAAATCTCAACCAATCAACTAACTGTGGCAGGACAACACTAAATGCTTGCGGCTATAAAAAAAATAAGTCCAAAATTTCATTAATATAAATAATTCAGCCAAAATTAATTCAATAGAAAACTTTATCTTGTTTTTTTATGCAGCGGATGGCAAATACTTGTCAAAATACCAAGATTACATTCAAAAAATTCAGAGTTTAAATGATTTTTAAGATTAATCATCTTCTTCTTGACTGGCCATACCAATCCAATAACGGGTAACAGCCTGATGTATTGCACCCCTGTGTAGTCGCCTCTGCTTAAGGAAGGTAAAGCACCCTCTCCCTGGTCCTTCCAGCGTTTCTTCAACAGCCCAATTGAAGAACATACTCCCAAGAGCTTTTATCTCTCTTCTATCTACGCAAGATACGCAACCAACGAAGCTTCTAGACGTTGGCGCTTGACCATATCAATGTCGTCATTGACCTCGTAGAGTTTGTCATTCCAGCGAATGCGGTTGTCGTTGCCGATGCGCCTCTGAGCCTCAAGCCTGGGCGACTGTAGGCACGGTTCGGATAACACCTTATTCCGGCAAAGGTGTGAGATGTGGCGGAGTAGAATGGTGTGACAGTTGGGTATTGTGTGAAGCTATACTTCGTGCAGGCGAGAATAAAAAAGCCTCGCCTGTGCATTCAGCAGCTGCCCGGGACTGCGAAGTCGTCCTCGCACCATGAGACTCAAACATCACAAATCGAACCATTGTAGATTTGTAGATAAACAAGCAGCTTCGATGGCTACAAAGACGGTTGACGGTTTCGTTAAAGCTACTCTAAAATTACCGAATCGAATTGAAATATTGAAGAGAAAATAAATTTCCTTGCTGTATCAAATCGAAAGCCCAAGATACGCATGAAAAGTGTTTAAACCACATGAATTTGTTTTTTAAATTCAAACTTTGCCAAAAGTGACAGGGTGCAAAAGACGAGAGACAATTTTGGCCAAGTCAAAAGCCATTTTATCAAAAATTAATGAGTAGTTTGAACATTTTGCGACATTATACGCGCGTCAGACGGGTTAACATGCCGCACAGCCCAAAAGTGTGGGCCAACCCGATAATGCACAGTGGGACAAAAAAGCCAAGCGATAGCTGACTTAAGCTGCAAGGCTAACGTTCGCTTTTCGGCCCATAGTGCACAGACTTGGGCGGTGCAAAGTTTCAGCGCATGGAAACGCAGTAAAAAATGTACCCTCATGTCCTCGAGACGTGGTTACTGACAGCCGTAGAAAGTTTGCGACATCCTGGCACGGCCTGCCGGGCTGCTGCGACCCCCCAAAAGGTGACGCAAGCCGGACCCGGACATTGCTGTTTAAATATTAATGCTCAAGTTCTTGGAGGCCATGAATACATTTTTGGCTATGAATTTTCAATAGCAGTTTTCCCGTTACGGTTTGCTGTAATTTTTTTTTGTACGCCTCAACAAGCCAGTTGACATGGCTTTAAACGTAGGTTCGATGTGCAGGGAATGCCTTAAGTTGTAGTTGCTTTAGGTGTCAACCACAATGCCACAACAACTGGGTAGCCCCATAATACCAGTGTTTAGTCTGACAATGACGACACCATCGATGCCGGGGCATTGTGTGAACTTTCAGCCAAATTAATTTCGACATGTCGATTTTCACTTCCGGTCATGGCAGACGACAATCATTGCCAGCCAGACCTCAGGTGGGCTCCGTGGGAACTTTATGACCAGCCCGGTTACGTGTGTATGGCGCCAATTTCCAAATGACCGCAAACCGCACGTAACCAGCAACAACTGACCCAATAACTGCACAATGCCGACTGGGTCGCTCAACCACCCAACCTCCCAAGTTTTAATCAAAAACAAAACATCGGCTGGCAAACAAAACAGTGTGTACCACTGCACCATCCCTGGCAAGCGATGAACTGTCAAATGTCCAACCCCGCCCCAAAAACATATTGGCCACTGATTTTATTTGCTTATCCAGACTTTATGCTGGTTTTATTTGATTTTTATATGCCTGTCGCTATTTCCATTTCTGTAATTGAATTGCCATTGTAGCTGACCGTTGGAACGATTTTGTGGTCCTTCGGTTCGGTTGGTCGAAACGTCCAAACAGTGTCCAACCGCTGGCATGTCGAAGCATGTCAAAAATGGTTTTGCGCTTGATTGGCGTTGGCAAACACCCAAAGGTATACAAAGTGACGGACGCCATGAAAAGGGTTGCATCAGTACGTCCATGGAAATGGAAGTTAGAAGTGTCCATTCATTGGTAAATTGGCGCAATTGACGAAGGGGCTAAATGTGCTATGACAAAATAAAAGTGAGCAAATAAATGTGACAGTAAAAACAGAGAGTGGAAAGAGACTTAACAGTTAGTTCAAGTTCTTATTTCCTTTCAAAGTTAAAGCTGTTTTTCGTCTCTCTAAGCTCTGTGTACTTGCTTAGTTTTCCAGCGAGAAACTTTTACGGAAGCAACTACACGCTTTAATAACTGATAGTTCTCATTTTAGTTCACTGCCACAAAAATGGTTTCCGCATCTTGAAATATCTTAGAATCCATATCGGTACAGTAATTAAGTTTTTTTGTTGCCAAATTTTAAGGAGTTGTCCGTGGAGCCTCCTACTTTTAGAGCTAATATTTAAGAATAAGTAAATTAATTTTAGGCACAGTCAAGCGATATTTGGTAGAATGATGGTGAGAAGAGGATTGAGTTAAGGTTTGTGCTGATTACTTTCTAAAATTTAGTACCACCATTGCACTCTTTTTGAGACAGTTGTAATCTAGTTCGTTTTGCGAGCGTAAGCATGTTGGCTTAGGCAATGTACGCGAAGTGCATTGTCACCCAACTATCGAAAAAATAGTGCAAGCAGGGCAATTTATCCTTGGCTAGGCCAATTCTATGATTTTCGAGAATTGGCTGTAAATAGAAAGGGCTATAGTTGTGTCGCAAATGGGACAATCTTTTTCATGGAAGTGAAGGGTAATTAGACAGTGCTACGTTTTTGTAGTTCTGGTCGAGTACCATGAAAATATGGCTCAAAAATTAAACAATCATCAAAAATCATGATTTATTGTTTAAAAAAATGTTAGCTTGTGCACTTGGAATATTCCACAATTGCACTTCCTAAAAGTTTTCTTCTATAGAAATGGCTAAATAACACCGAAAATTTTAAATATATTTAACATGATGCCAAATTAGTGAACCCCGTGTGGTGAGTGCAGGTCAAAGCTTGTCGTATGAGGCGACTTATAATACTTATAATGACACTGGATTCTTTCGAGACCAGTAAAGTCACCTCAGGCTTTCAAAGGGTTGTGCGTAGGGTTTGGGACCCATCATGTAAAACCCCAATTTCAATGAAAGAAATACATCAGGCCGTAACCCGGTAACGGGTTGTTATGGCCAGTTAAGAAGAAGAAATTAGTGAATCTACCTGCTTGGATAAACTACAGCTTTCTTAGTAAACTACAGATTCTTTAATGTCACATTTGCACTGCCGCTAGGGTGTCCCTCTAAGCCTTGCGGCAAAGTCATTTCAACTGGGAAAAGAAACGAGGTGCAGTGACTCCCAATCCTGTGCCTTTGTTTATTAAGGACCCGTCCGTGTACCAAACTATGGTTTTTCCATAGGATGCATCTCCTCTAGAGTTGTTCACTCCCGTTTGTTACTTATAGAAATGTTAAAATTTCCGTTGAAATGGTATTCAGTGTCCATTTCGTCTGTGTTGTGGAAGCAACGAAATTGTATCCCTAGCTCGACAGCGTCACGAGCGCTGAGGGCTTTGGTGGCCCCTTCCAGTACCCTCCACCGACACCCGTAGTAAGGTTAAATTATATTGAATACCTTGACTTTTTCCTCGTCACGAGGCTCACCTTCAGATCAAGATCCGCAAGCTTCACTGGCTGCTGAAGCCAAATAGCAGTTGCTCTTTAGCAACAACTTATATATCAAAAAAGTGAGATTGTCCGGCTAAAGATTCGGCTTTCAAATCTGGGAAATATCCGCAAAAACGAACGAACGAATGTTGCTGATTTGTTTGCAAAACGACCTTGCCTAATCGAGCAATCATAGAGCTGCGGATAGGATTCTTCTTTTGCGGCTAGAGCTCACTATAACCGGTAGGCAAGTCATTTCTTCAGAAGCTTGTGCCCCTGAAGCACTGCCAGTGACCCCATTTCATTCGAGGGTTTTTTTTCACATAACTGATTTAAACCGACGATTAACAGAAGATTCAACTCTATTAACAAAAAATGCAAATAATATGCGAATATCGAAGAAATAAAAGAAATTAAATACTTCGAAAATGAAACATTATAATATTATTAGATATTATTATAATCTTTTAATGTGCCTCCTGGGCATCTCCAAGTGTATCAACCCGCTTATTTTTCCGCTGTTCCTTTTACACAAAGTTGTATTCCTGTGCATGCATGTGTGTGTGGGTGTTTGCACACGTTAATATCCATTTTGCGGACAATTTAAGCAGTTTTCATATTTAAAATTCCCAAAATGGTACTACGTGCGATCATAACCGTTACATTTAAGAGGAATTTGTGCATATATTTCATATATGTTTGTATCTACGTCACGATACTTTCAACAGCACACACTTTTCGCAACATAAAAGTCAGCTGCTTACATATTTCAAAGCTTGCAACAAACACACAAACAAATGTGCCCTTAAAAGAGGTTAAAAAGGGTTTTCTTGAGTTTTTGCAAAGTTAGAAACCACCCTAGCCCTGGGCAGAGTATCATTAAACTTCCGCCGGATGTGCCATTAGAACGGGAACACGCTTTGCAATTGGCATGCCCAAACCAGACTCAGTCCCCATGCAATCGGCAATATAATGGCATAATCGAATGATAATTTAATAAAGCCGAAATGTGACGTCAACATTTGAATTGTGTGCTTTCTAAGGCGCTTAATTGAATCTTCCTTATGTTTGAATGTATTGTTGTGGTGCTGCTTGAAGATGTGGCTATACACACACGTAGTACACGCAGACACTTCAGATATGCAGAATGTCTTATCCAAAGTGAGTGTGTGAGTGAGTCTGCTAGTGTGTGTGTGTATAATCAGAATAAATGTTTATCGGGGGAATTGAACTTGTGCATATGCTAGCACTAAGGTAATGTATATACATACTATATAGACATAAACCTGCTATAGATACTTATGTACACTTGTGGCCGAGCTACTGCCTCTTGCATTGACAGCACTTTATCGACACATGAGTAACCAGACAATCTAACGATGCATTCCCATATTTATTTACATATATTGTCTTGCTTGTATCTGTGCTCATTTTACCTGCTCCAAAGGCATCTTGTAACTTCTAATTCAATTTGCATGCATTCATGAATAATGCACCGGCCTACTAAAAACCAATCGCAATGCACTAACCAACAGATCCGGAACAACATGAGCAGATTGCTCGAGACGACTGGAAATAATTCTAATGGACATTGGTTGCAATATTTATAAATGAAAGAACTACGTCAACCAAACAGACCAACTAGCCAAGACTCTGAAACAGGGTGATTTTTCTTGCAACTGAAAAGGTATGTGGTTGCTTAGTTTCACGTTATTTCATGCCAAAGTTGCGTTTAAATAGAAATTTTATTGCAAAAATCGAATTCAAGCCATCAGCGGACGGCAGATGCAAAGTATTCAGCTATAAATTATCTTCATAACGTGGCGTCATCTAGCAAAAAGAACAACAACAGCCCAACTTTTCGCGCTCACTGTACTATAGACGCAGCACACAAAAGTAAACCACCATCCAAACATAACACCGTCCAAGCGTAACACCACCCGAGCGCAAGAACAGGTTTTCGAGACGGCAATTGAGTCGGTCTTACCGCCAAGGTGCTAACACAACACCCAAATATGCAACATTCATGCTCTCCTATAGACGCTACGAACACAGCACACAAAAGTATAACACCATCCAAGCTTAACACTTCGAACCCATTGATAGGACCAGAACTTTTCTGTGGCATTGGCAGACACACCCTCAAGCAACTTCTAAGGAAATAGGAAAAGCTAGCATGAGCCACGAACTGGAAATAGAATTTGTGAGTCAGTAGAAAAAAGTTGTAAATGTCTGCTCAGCGGCTAAGGTTAGGCGGGAAAATAACCGATGGTACCATCGATAGTATCGAATCATTGTCATGAAACTATCGAAAATACATTCGATTGTTTTGCAGCTCTAGTAAGAGTTTGGTATGAGCCGTAAGCAAAATATTTCACTTCCACTGTTTGTAACTTTGCCTTGAGGATACAGTTTTGTAAGACGGACAATCAAAGTTGTGCATGCGTTGCTCAAATATGTAGCCTCTACTTTAAGTGTGCACAACCATATCCACATAAGGTTGTACATTAGCATCAAACATAAAACTTAACCAACCATTAGATAATTTGTCAAATTTAAAGAACCAGCGAATGTGTGCAAATATTTGCCGAGATGATGAGCTCTAGCCACTGTCATCTAGATTGTATCAAAAGTATGTGCCTTCATGTGTTGGTAAGCCACCAGACTGTCAAACAGGACGTTGAAATTGGCTGACCCCAAAATACAAACCGGCTGAATGCGCACGACTTGCTGTATATTAAAAATAATATGCAAAGTGCGGGGACCTGTTGAGATTTTCACAATTCCCAAAACAAATAACATATTCACATATTGTTGCTCTCCCAGTCATACGAACACGTCCATGTGCTAGGACTCCACTGCGGCATGTCCTGCCAGTCCGCCTGCCTGTGCTGCATGCATATACAGTCGCTAGTCTCTACATGGGTTTGGCTGGGTTTCGGGCTTCGGGTTTTGGGGCTGTTTATGATTTATCATCGCCAACGTCAAAGTTATTTCCTTAAGATTAAAACGAGTAACGATGCTTTTAAGCAGCACCCACATAATATACTCGCCCCCCCAATGCCTTTGTTTGTGCGCAACTTGTAGTCGCGGTTCAGTGTTCGGATATGAAGGTCTACATTCATTTACCTAATATGACAAGCGATATTTGACATTTCTTTAAAGACAGGCTCTCGGAATTGTATGCTTTGTTGCTTTGGGAAACCTGCACAAACTTACTTACGACGTTGTACTTTTGTAGTTATGATAGTTAAAGTTTCGCACCCGAAGCGCTGCTTTGAAACTACGCTGCTAATTCAAACAAAAACATTTCAAACTTTGTTCTTAGCATAAGTTTTTCGGTTTGAAAAGTTTATTTCCTGCAAAAGCTAAATAAATTAGCCCGAAGGTTTGCAAAACACCAGCGCACACATTATTAATAATATTTATGATTGAGTGATTGGGGGTTTGCCATGTCTTTGGGGTGTGTCCGAGCATTGGGATGTGGCAGGTCGGTAAGAGACTCCTTACAAGAAGAAGCACAAGTCTCATGTATTTAAGTATTTTGAGCAAATGAGAGATTATGAGCAGCATTTATATTGAAAGTTAATGTAGAAGTTTTAGTTTTTTCTCAAGCAGGTAGTAGGTATAATAGTAGGAGAGTCATAGAGATCGAAACTATCAGCTGAATTAGCAGTTTAGTCCAAAAAAAAAACTGCATTCCTAATTCCCATCAGTTATACACTGTACACATAGGCTAAAAGGGAAGGAGTCTTGGCAGACCAAGACTTTGATGAAAAAAATATTCTTGATATCTGCTCACAACAATGGGCCAAGACTACTGAAGATATGGGCATAAACGTAATTTTTACCCCATAATAATCTACTCCCCAAAAGGAAAAGTTCTCGATTGGCACTTCCCAAGAGGAAAATGTCATATCGAACTTGTGAAAAGAGACATAAAAGTAGTTACTTCCGTTCCCATTTTGCCCTATGTTGGATTTTGTGTTTACGTAGAAAGGTGGGTATTGGGTATTCCACTGTCAAGCACCGTCTCGACTGTCTGCATCCAATTTTATTTATATATTTGTTTGTAGAAGCTAGAAGCTTGCCGCTCATCTAAAAACCCCAACAACTACTCTACGTTTCCCTCTCAAGGTATCATCGCTACGTATTACGCCTCGAGCGGAAGAAGGTATGACCATAGCAAGATTTTCATATATGTTGCTTATAGCAATCCCGTTGTTTTGCAAACTAAGTAGGTTATCCATCAAGTCTGTGACTATGAATGAATAGCTATTCCAGTTCAGCAGAGAATCTTGGACAGCCACATGATTTGCGTCTTCTGTGGACTAAAAACACCCATGACCCGTTAGTAATTGAGTAAAATAGATGTCGGTTTTCAGTACTTCCAACTCACCCACGGATGGCTGTCCGGAATCAGACTTCGTGTTCAGGCGCCGTCAGAAGTAGAAAGGTGGCAATTCTTGCCATTTCGAAATAGGTGATTCTGGCGGACAGAGCTGTGACTCGTTGCGCCGACATCTGCTTAATGTCTTTAGGATACTGTTAGCTTTCCGTATGTTCAATATGTGCGGTATTTACGTCCAGCGTTGGGATCAAGCAGCACTCTGTTACATCCATGCCATCTTGTACCTTGCATTGCTGTTCTGGCAACATTGATGGCCGTGGTCGACAATTGGGCTACACTTCTTGCAACAGCCTAATTGCAAGGCAGGGAGTCAATGCCGTTACTGCAGGTTCTCCTTTTCCAGGTGGTTGCATATTAAACGCTAAAACAGCTTCGTAACGACGTCTAGTGGATAGAGTTTTACATCCTTATTGATTCTCTGGCAACACTCACTGACGGCGATCGACCTTTTGCGAGCATTCTTTAGGGCCCTAAGCCAGATCTACAAAATGCGAAGATTTCCGTTTGGGGAACCGACGGCACACTCTCAATCGCGAATGAATAGATTGAGTTTTCGTCAAGTTACCTAACAGCACCAGCGCCACTCATCGTTTTCGACTCAACTGTATAGTTGACATGGGTGTTTCCTCTCAATATGAGTCCATGGTCATAAACAGCGTTAAATGGGAATACTGTCAGCTAATCTGTCGCAGGCTTTAAAATTCGTTCTACCGACGGAAAAGCACAAAGCATCCTTAGCTACTGACTGGTTTACTAACTGAAGTAAGCTATGCGTCTCAATCCTTAGAGTGTAGCATGACTGGACAACATCTCTAAAATCGCTAGGAAAACCAAATTAGAAGTAGAAAACTTTGGAAAATATATTTGAAATTAGAGAAATTGCGTCGCATAAAACTATTTGTGCCTAAGAGCGTCTTTTGGAAATTGGTGCTTCCAGTTCAAAGTTCATATATCTTGATACGGATTTCGAACTAGATAGCGTAGGTATATCTCTGCACTCCATAAGCATGTTCGCACAGCCATTAATCCCTTTGAGCACAATGCATCCACATGGGAATGTAGGAATTTATGGTATAAAAAATGGATTTGTGTTGTTTCCTCTGTGCAAATTAAATTTATTGCCAGAGATACTTATATACCCGCTTAGAATGCTGCTGGCGTTTTACATATGCACATACTCCATACGTGAGTGAGTCCTGCTCCTTCTCCTCCTCCATGGAGTCAGACAACAACAATTTATTCGCGGCTTTCCGTGGCTTCATTTAACATCACTCTTGTATAAAAAATTATGAGTCTACTTGCCAAATTCGGGCGGCAGGTTTCCACGTCGTGTATATATGCCACAGCAAGCGTAACGTAGCGCATTCCCAAATAACAAATGTAGCTAAGTGGCAAAAAAAAAAAACACACGGCAAAATTGAAAATTAAAAAAAAATATAGCACACGCAAAATACGGCAAGTGCACGCTTTTTGACTTCAGAGCGGACGTAGAGCATTGCGCCCTTCCTGTTGCATTCTGACAATGAGACACCGAGCCCAGCCAGAAACGTGCCACAGCCCCTGTGGCATTGCCGGAACCTGCCCCAACCCCGGATCACTCCCACCACGGGCGCAGCCTAAACGGAATAAGCGTTAATGCTTCGTTTGAATGAATTTTTGATTGCGTTGTTTACGATTGAATTTCATGCTCGCTCCCCCGTATAAACTCGGTGGCTTTATTTTTTCGCGAATATAAATTGTTGATTCAGCATTGCGGCTGTCTTTGCCGGAATTTGCCAAATCCGTGCTGAGTTTTTGTTTTTTTTTTTCTTGTTGCTGTCGCTTTGGGTGTTTTGTCAGTTGTGTCGCAGTGGTTTCAGTACCTCCCGAACTTGCACTTAGGTTTAGTGTGCTCTTTGTGTTGCTCTTTGTTCGAGAGCCATTCAGATAAATGTTATTTACAGCATTTAAGTCTCTTAAGAATTTACGCGAGACACGCGACGGTTGATAACGTAAATGGCAAAGGAAGCAACGTAAACGCAAAACGTTTCAGGAGTTTTCGGGGAACTTCATATTCAATGAGCGTATTTTAAAAACTCATATTCCAATAGGCGTTTAGATAAACGATAATTTCTTGTATAAATAAGTAAAACTGGCAAAAATTTTAGCACACATTTTAGTGCTTTCAGTTCTTATTGGTGTTGGAAGCACTGAATGCTCATGAGTGCTTATATGCATATATCATTCAGGGTTGTGCCAGCAAGCGAATTTCAGCCCAAAAGTATTCCAGGAGGAACTATGTTTACGAACGTTTAAGATCTAGCTAGATCAGCCTTTAATCGATGCACTATTCAAGAGATTAACAATGAAATGAGTCGAAAAACCATAATAATATATATGAAACGACTAGGGGTTCAATCTTGCTCGCTCGCTCATCAACCCCTTTGCTTTTTTTTCTTTTTTTCATTTTTACCCACGAATCTTTATCTCCATGTCTTCATATCTCCTACTCTAACCTTGCATTTAACTTTTCCCTTTCGTCTTCGCGTTTTTCTTTGTATTTTCTACATCTTCCTCTTCGTCTTCGCGTTCCAATTCATCTTCGCGGTCGTCATCGACCATGTCCGCCTAGATCTCTCAAAAAGCATTTCGCTAAGCAGATTAAGTTTGACGAATCCTGTTGATATTCCCTCTAAGAGAATTTGGCGGCAGTACAGCTTCCAGGCGAAAGGGGTTATTCTTCAACATTATAGTATATATAGCTCCCACAGTTTCAATAATAAAAATAACAAATCAAAGGTCTGCGGCTTTTTCAAGATTGTTAGTCGAAATATGTTGACGTATAAATATAATATAAAATATAATATATACAAAATAATATATAAAATATAAAAAAAGAATACAAGTGAAGAACTCCCTTTTAGAACTACCCTAATATACAGGGTCGAAATGACTAAAAAAGACCATTAAAAAACTATAAAAAAAAAAAATTAAGACAACAAATTCTATGTGGCGCTTACATAGAGATTTCGCAGAACGATGTGTAAAAAGAGAGTAACTTATGTTAACAAGTGTAAACGAGAGTAAAAGTAGAAAGAGAGTAACTTATGTTAACAAGTGTAAACGTTCGTGGCATAACATTGCAACTGCGATCATATTCGCCGCACGCAAGCAAGCGAGAGAGCACTTTATATTCTAACAGTGATAAGTTAACAGTGGCCTTAACATTTTTTGCTTTCGATTGATGGAACAGTTACATTTTTGCAGCGAGAAGTTAACATTCGAATTAACATGATTACTGTGCATTAACTCTAGTTTGCTTTACATACTATATACATATGTATGTAGTTCTAAGATTCATACTGACAGTATCAATTAAATCCAACTTGAAACCAACATTTAAGGACCAAACAATGCTGACAACAGGGACCCAAAGCTACAACTACCGCTTACGTTTCCTTTTGTTGCATTATTAGAGCTTATACAGCTCCTTAATCCTGTTGCCCAAATAAGCTCATTATAAGCACACGTTGATTATGACAGCAGCTCAATTTTTCAAACCATTACCAATTCTATACATACATGTACTTAACACAAAACGTGAAACGGGATACCAATTAATCTCTATCAAATTTTGACTTTTGAGCATAGCATCCTGCAGATCAAATGGCAAGACATTGACTGGATTAATGTAACGCTGTCAGTCCACGCGTGAAGTGGTCCAATATCTGACATTGCCTCATCTACGACTCCCCGGAGAGCAATCGGAAATGGACGCCAATGAAATAAATGCAAAAAAAAAAGAAACAGAATAAGATGACGGGGAAGCAAATAAAACAAAGTACTAGAGAGCCGGCAATGTGTGGCATAGCTAAAGGTCGACTAGGCAGCTAGTGTCGAGTTTTTGAGCTCACATCGTATTGGACACCAGGAGGTATGAGTAATGAGAAAAGCGCGTGGCATGAGTGTACGGGCGGCTGCTGGCAAAAGGGAAAACGATTTTCCGGTTCAATCAGCTTTGATTTAAATTGCAATTATTAACTTGAATACTGCTTGGCTTGCATTTCGAAAATAAGCAGAGCTATTTATTTATGGACTTCAATTGACAAAAAGACAGCACTTGAAGCAGTACTTAAGGACAGTTTTTGGGTGCAAGATTTTAATTGTCATCAAGTAGACTATTAATAAGTATAGAAAATAGGATAATATTTTACATACGGAAAGATAAGAGACCCCGAAAGTAAACTCGATCTGAGCCATGTCTTGCAACTGATAGCATTAGATACCTGGATTAACATGGATATTGGAGCTTTTTCTGAAGACGAAAACTTTGGAGAAACTGATTTCCAAGATGGTGAAGCAGGCACATGTGCTTACCCTTATCCTCAACCGATGATTATTTTCTTTGATAGACAAGCAGCACTTGAAGCTCAAGGCTGCTTTATAGCCTGTTGGCCCGTCACTTCACTAGAACATCAACATCAAAAGATGACTCGAAATTAAATGGCTGGAGTTGTAATCTTCTTCCCGCTCATGTAGATATTAGAACTTTCCACATTCCTGACATTTATGTTTAAGCTTAACCAAACTCTTGGCTCTTGGTTCCAACGTCACAACTCAAAGCACTTGAGTATTAACTTCATAAGATAGCAGGACACCAACACATCCCTTCTCAAGCTATACTTGGAGTCTTATTCAAGAACTTTAGATATGAAGATAAGGAAGAAAGCACAGAGCATAGTCCCAGAAACAGCCTTAGGAGAAAGAGACCTGCAGCCATAGGACACCATTAGCAGGGTAACTTCTACGAGAAATTTGCACTGGAGATTGGTGGAGATGCTGACCGCTTCATCCATTTAAACCCAGCCTAACACAAGCAACGGCTTAGAACCTTTGTGTAGGCACATTCACCCGGTAAGAGTCATAACAATTACAATTTCCTATTTAATTTATTTAAACTTTTATTTAACACAACATTCAAAAACAGAATGTTCACTGAGTAAACAAAATCTTAACAATATTTGCAAATGTTTACCAGACGCGACACTCGCCCAGTTATGATGAGATGAAGTTTAAATTTTCGGGAAACAAGTTAACACTTAAGGTGACAATGGAGCTAATCTTTCGGCAAATATTTTTGTATTTCAAAGGCGCTTATCAGCGGCCATGCTATCTATGCAGCTATGAGCTTTATAACTAAGCACGATGGGGTCTTATGTTCATAAATCTTTCACAAGATGGTTACAAGTCGCAACGTGATGCTAGACCGTACACGTTTATCAGTCAGTCATCATGGGTAACCGGCTTTTTCTCAAGCTGAAACTGAAGTGGTTGCTGTTCATCTAGCGCCTGCTGCTCCTTCAGACCAACATCGGGCGTTTGGCTGCTACTGTTCCAGGGCTGTAGTGTAGCATCTGAAAATAGAGTATAGAGCACGCCGCTAGCAATTAACATGCCGGCGGTAATAAGGAAGACATTCTTCCAAGCCTCCAGAGTTTGCTGCAAATATAATGTGTGTGAATTTTGCAGTATGTAGTATGCACATTAAGTTGAAAGGCTTACATTATTAAGTGTAAGTATGCCCACGATGTAGGGTGAGATATAACCCGGCATGCCACCGATTGTGCCACTCACGCCCAATGCTATGCCCGCATAGTTAGGCGTTATATCGACCACTGATGCAAGTGGACCAGATGAAACGGCACCATGGAACATGGTCGCCAGTGTGAGGAAGACAATGGCGGCAGTTGGGTTGTAACCAAAATAAGCTAGCGCCAACACATTTACTCCCATTAGGCCGCAACCTAGGAAAAATATGAAAGTTAAGTTAATACAATATGTTTTCCTGGCTTCAAAGCCCAAATGCTCTTTATAATACTAGACCCAGGCGAACACCGTCATGCTTCTCCTATGTCTCTTTTTCGTACTCAATAGTCTATACTGGCAAACCATTTACTTGAAAAGCTTCTCAGTGCAAAAAATATACGATTTTATAACTATTTCGGGTTCTTTTTGAACTATAAACCGAGATAAATTATTCCTAAATGAAGGCACCACTGAAGGGAGAGGGAGAGTATATTTTCGGGAAACAGCGTGAATCATCTATCAAAAATAAGTTTGGCGTAGACTTTCAAGCAAATTTTCCCATTGCGCCTTAAATGGTATTGTAGAAAGGTCTGAGGGGGTGATTTTCTGGGAGAGACAGATGAACGAGCCTAAAGAGGAAGACAGCGCAAAGAGCTCACTTCCAAAACATAACTGGCCCAGGGGAAGAGTTTAGTTCGTGCAAAACCCGGAGAACCCGTCAATATAAAGCTACCAGTTTTTTGTTATTTAACCAAGTGGTTCATCCAATTTTTTGTAGGAACGTATAAGATATGCCTAATGCTGAAAACACTTGTTAATATAAAACATCGCCTAAGGCCGTCACGCTCGTGTGGTGTGATTCGAACGGTGTTACGCTTGTGTGTATAAACACAATTGTGTTTTTTTAGAATTCAAACTAGAATTCAAGAATTTTCATTCGACAAGAAACAGGCTAAAATGTGTCATGGGTTGTACTTCGGGTAGCAGAGTTTTCAAAGTTTCCTGAATTGCTACTATTACTGGAGTACTACAGATACTTACAAACCGCAGTGGCTAGTTTGCGTACATTGGTACGACTCATACGCTCCGTACGAAGCAAGTAGTCCGCAAATATCGAGAAGAAATAGGCAAATATCATGCGCATCATATGAGGTAGGCCCGACAAGAGGCCCGTCTGAAATTAAAGTACCAACTAAGAATTGAAGAACTAGATACACATTGAAACCAGACTTACCGCGCGTATATTCCAGTTGTGTATGACACGGAAGTAGGTTGGCGCCTGTGTCATGAGTGTGAATAGACCCCAAAGTCCACCCCATTGTGCGATGACATTCATCCAGACAGGAAGTGAAGTTAAAATTTCCCTATATGGTGTCGGTCCATGGTTACTTGTCTGTACTGAGGCGCCCAAAGACTTTTCTATGTAGCGTCTTTCGGATTGTGAAATGCGGGGATGTTGCGCTGGACTATCGAATACAAAATACTGCCAAGCAATAAACCATAGAGTTCCGAGAACGCCGCAAATATGATAGACCCACTCCCAAGATGTCCAATGTATAATATAGCCAAAGATGGGAAAGAATAATGCCACGCCCACGGAGCTGCCCAGATAGGCTGTAACGAATTTGCTGCGCTCATTGGGAGGTATCCACTTGCCTGTTAGTACATGCATTGCTGGCCAGGCCAAGCCCTATAAGTTGTGAGATACGGCGTGGTAACTGACACTAGCTACGTGATTATGCAAGCAAACTTACTGTTATAAGGCCCTGTATGACTCGTAACCAAATTAGGGCGTCAACACTCCAATAGGAAACAATAGGCATAAGGAAGCAGCAAAATACGCCGACAGCATTCGCCAGTCCAAACACCTTTTTGGTGCCATACTTTCGAGCTAAAATGCCACCTGGTATTTGTAGAACCCAATGTGCCCAGAAGAAGGAGCCCAGTAATAAGCCCTGTTGGTACTCATTCCAATAAAATCCCTCTGAATCGTATTCAATCTGCAGAAAGGTAAGAAATCGGTAAATATACATTCTTTCTTACTACCAAACATATCAAGAATTACTGAAGAATCGTGAGATGATGCTTGTGAATAATACTAGGTAACAAAATTGGGCTAAATTGTAAGCCCTTGACTCTATCAGAAATAACCTATCCAGGAAAGAGGCGATTTCGCACGATTTCTTATAGCTCACGCACAGTTTTTCAAAGTGGGATAAACTATTACTTCTTTAACTTAATCATTCTGTGCTTGTTTCAGATTCAAAAAAAAGTTTAAGAAGACTTAATTGATCGCGTTTTTAAGTATAGGCTATAAATTTCTGCGTATTCGGTCACGTGCAAAATTGCTTACCGGTTAAGTTATATTTCATCCAAAGGCAGTTTTTCTATTGCTTAGTGTTATTCACGTCAAAACCGGAAAAGGGTCTTTAATTGTACAAAACAAAAATCTACTTACATTTGCCCAATTGAGAAACTGTTTCTCCAGTGAATATTTACTAGCGCGTGCGTTCACATAACCGCTGCTGGCATTGTAAGTCGTCTGATCTGGAATTTGAGTTGTTGTCGTCAGAAGTAAGTGCTCACGAACCTCCACGGAAGTGATGTTCTCGGCGATCACCGTTAAATTGTGCGCTTGAGCCGCTATGCTTTGAACAGCGGTTTGCGGCGGCTTCCCTTTGCTCACTACCATATCGACGATAGTAATATTGAGATTAATTCGAATCATATAGTTAATGACAAAGCCCATGAACACCAGATGCCAGAGAACAGTACGCGCCTCGACTGCAAGTATTTAAAGATGTTGTAGGTTACTTATTATGAGTTAAAACAAAGCTACGCTATTGAAGCGCCAATATTGGAAACTCAAATCCAGTATTTAAAGTTCAAGTAAAACGCCTAGCATAAGTAGAGTCTTGAAGAACAGCATAGCGTAAGTCGTAAGCAGAGTCGAAGCTTGCATACTCTTCACTTATCACTATAGGGATTCCCCGTGTGGTGAGCGGGTTAGAGAATACCACCTCAGCAGGTCAAAGCTTGTAGTATGAGGCGACTTATAATGACAATGGAGTCTTTCGAGACCAGTAGAGCCACCCCAGGCCTTAAAAGGGTTGTGCGTAGGGTTTGGGACCCACATCAGGACATCAGGCCGTAACCCGGTAATGGGTTGCTATGGCCAGTTAAGAAGAAGAGGGTATCAAGGTATCCAATCATAAGTGGTTATCGAAATGAAACGATTTAAGCTATTGTGGTAACCGATAAACATTTTGTTTAGTTCAGCGGAGTGCCTTTTATATTTCCACTTAAACTGACAAATAGTTTAAGCTATTATTTCCCTTCTAATAAGAATTCAAACTTAGATGTCACAGTAATCAAGAGGCGTAACCGTTAACAGAACTTAACCGATTAATACTTGTAACTAAGAGCGCATATCGTACCGATATTCGATAGCACTTTTTGTTAGCCACTATAGAAGTGACCTAAATGGAACTCAAAGGTTTTGCTTGAAAGATACAATAACTTTAGGACTTTTTATTACAGATCCTTACCTTATCTACGTATTCCAAAATGTTTTAGCCCATAAATTTACAGTATAATGCTACTTTTACAATTGTGGATTGAAAAAAAACTGGGTTCGTTACTGGACGCTAGTGATGTTGTACATCTGCATTCAGCAGTGCATTCTCTCCAACTTAGCATCAAGTGGCGCCATCTAGCGCAAACTTCTCGTTCTCCCGTGAACGTTGCTAACACAGAAAAACCGAGCGTAACATCATACAAGCGTAACACCATCCGAATCGGTTCTACCGCTAAGGCCCGCCAACAGCTGTTTCACATGAGGGGAAAAGGAAACTTATGTGGTATGTGTTTTGACTGCACTACTAATTTGATATGGTTTTTTTTTGCGTTACACACTTCTTGTATAATTATAATAATAGGTATAATGTAAGTTAAAGAAAAAGAGTATAAAATTAAAACATAAAAAAATGTCAATTACAAAACTCAAAGCAGAGTCAACTAGTGTCGCATCGAAGGCAGTTTGTGGTTATTTGAGTTAGATATATGTATGCGCAGCTGATCTTGAGCCAGATCACAGAAATATTTTATGCATATATTTAAACAGCGGGTTTTTATTTGTTAAGTTATAAGCAAAACTTTAATTAATTGTTTAACTTGCGTTAATTGATTGCACAGTGGCTATAACAACGCAGTTAGTTTTTTAAGTAAGAGCAACCAAAGAACAGAAATTCTTTCTCACTAAACATTTGCTTTTGCCATACCTTCAGCCATTGTAAGTTTTTAAGTTGTTTTCAATTTCCAGAGTAGATAATATCACAGTTTTTCTTGTTTAGCAGCTACAATTAATTCCGCTCGCGCTTAACTTTTTTTAAACACAACAACTAAGTGATGTTGTTCACTTTTGTTTCAAATATTGCAATATTTCGCGAACATTATCCTGTCCCAAGTCTCCTACCAAGGGAGCACTATGTAAGCCGTAGATATCGCACGACTAGCTACCGCTGGCTGTAAGACTAGAATGATTATCGGGATCTGCACATAGGCAGCTCAACGGCTGCTGTCTGCCTATCAGCTAGACAATTTAAGTACTACTGATAAGCGCGTATCTCACCATTTGATGTTGCAGCTATCATCGCGTTTATTGCAGCGTTTATTACATGAGATATGCTCAGATACGCAAAAGCTTCCACACTGAACGATCGCAGCAATTGATGACAGAGACAAGTCAAACATTGTTGCTTCGTTTGTGGTCACTCTTCCACATATTGTGGTACTTAAATTTCCGTCACTCTTGATTTCGAGTGAGTACTGAAGAACTTGGTGATATTGCGTGTCGTCGCAACTTAAAACTGCTACTCATCGACAGTAAATCTAACTTTGATAAAGTTGTGTTGCTAGCAATCTATATAAGTATAATTTCGGCAAGATAAAGATAGATATTAACGCTTATGGCATGGCTTAACCAACCGGCAGACGTTGCCCTCTCTGTACCTATTTGTTTACCTGAATCTATCTAAACTTAATGTACGTTAGCATTAATGGAGCTGAAAGGGAAAATCATGAGTATGCTGGAAATTTCTAGACGGTCTCTTTAAAAATCCTTCCGCCAGATGGCTTCTTGTTAGATTTCCCGCGCTCTGCAAGATAGAAAAATTCGCTTAACTGACATCTGAAGTACCGACAAATTTCAATTGGGTTGAAATTTGGTTGAAAGCGATTTCTGACACAACAGTAAATGAGAATTTATAGATAATATGAAAAAAATTTTGAATGTCTCCGACACCAACTCAAAGTCAAATCCTTAGTAACGATTCCTTACCTGTACAGAACTCTGACGTTGGCCTGCCCCTGTCTATATATCAACCTGGATCTTTCCAAAATGGTCAAAATAATGGGAATTCATAGATAAAGTGCAAAATAGTTCGAGTTGTAACTCGTAGCCAAAACCATGTCAAATGCTCTGTTTAGGTAAGCTATTCGATCTAAACACACTAAGACACACAACTCGTAATTTTTAACTTCAACTAACTGAACATTACTGTAAGTATGGAGATCGATGGGGCCTCAAATGCTTTATGCTCTGTCTTCCTCTTCGATCACACTCCTCTTTTTCTACCTATTTCCCTTCGTCTGCGTCAACGTTATCCTCTTTCTCTTCGCTCCTCTTCCATTTCATCATCATTGTCTTTTTCTTCTACATATACCTGTTCGTCTTCTTCTTCAGCTTCAAGGGTGCGTCTTCCTCATTTTTCCCCTCTGCGTCATTTTCTATGTTTTCTATAATTTTCTTCTTCCACTATCTATTCCTCTTCATCATCATCTTCGCCTTCTGTAAATTTTCATCTTTGTCACTGACATCCTCATAGTTTTCAACATTCTGTTTCATATCCTTTTCGGCCATATTTATCTTCATCTTTCTCATGCTCTTTCTCTTTGTCATGAGTATTCAATTTAATGCGATTAGATTGCCAAGGACATGCCAACAGCAGGAACGAGATCTTAGATTAATTAATAGGTGTTAGCAGAAAAATTAAGGTAAGCAAATATGCTGTGTGAGGGACAAGGAAAGTGCAGCAGAATACAGGTCATCACCCACAAATTGACTACAAAAGATCGTGTATTTTTACATTACTGAATGAAAGCGGTCCTTCATTATTCCGATTCACGTGATAAATCTGACAGCAAGAGGTTAATAGCTAATCAATTGAAATTTTCAATTTTGTTCGCCTTACTCGTAAAAAGATGAGCATTGAATACTAATTTTAGGACTAACATTACGACTAATTTTTGGTTTTTCATGTGGTTGACAAACTGAAGTCATATTGACGGATTTTAGCAATCCTGTTTGATGTATTCAATACTGAACTATCGTTAACTTTAGGATCTCCTGATTCCGCCTAATCACCGCAACGGAAATATAATGAGTTTCTCGCGAAAAATTATTTCTCACTACCAGTGCAGACTAGGGGATTTGGAAATCCTGCTTGATGTATAACTCTCATGTAATGACCATATGGACGTAATGGTTAATAAAGTTAAATGTCATCTTGGATTCATTAAAAGATGCTTCAAATAGTTTATGAAACCCAATATCACGAAAACGTTAATCATATCTCTTGATTTTGGTATACGGATCTCTAACTATAATATTTATTCTGACAAGATTGATTGGAAGTCGCCGTTCAAGCCATTTCTATAGCAATCAACTTTTGAAAACAAGTTTTAGGGATT
Organism: Chymomyza caudatula; assembly: GCA_035041775.1. Classification (NCBI taxonomy): domain Eukaryota; kingdom Metazoa; phylum Arthropoda; class Insecta; order Diptera; family Drosophilidae; genus Chymomyza; species Chymomyza caudatula. The sequence goes on from JAWNKW010000142.1 coordinate 11,294,889, forward strand.
CAAGAATATACATAAATAGTTTTCCTATCAAAAAACTTACTTTGGAGAGGATGTGCGATTTCGAGTACATTTTTCACTTCAGATAGAAGCTTTCAGTAATCTCAAAAGGCACTTTAAGTGACAAGCTCTATTATAATAATGTAGTTATATCTCACTTTATACAAAGATTGAGAAACTTTTGTTCTTGACCAATAAATATGCAAATGTATTTATTAATGTATGTATTTATACATAGAATAAATTCATTTATCGTATTGCGTTTTAATCATCGTTATCCACTTTTCAATGCTAGGCTGCATTTAGTTTGGTTTCTTTTGTTTTTACGCATAAACTTGAAGATCATTTTATAATCATTTCTAAACTAGAATAGAGACAAGACATAAAACCTAATGTTTGAAACAAATTTGCACACAGTTTTACAAGATCGCAAATCCAGCACTTTTAGGTGGCCCAGGACCAAAAGCCGGCACCAAATTAGAGCTGAGCTTGGCTAGGTTAACAGTTGCTAACAAGTGTCCGCGTCGGCCGTCGTGGGTGACACCGTCGAAGGGCGTGCTCCACAAGTGGCTTCCCACAGACGGCTCAACATTCATCCGACATTCTCGTACGACATGGCAGGCCGGTCCGTGGTCATGGCCGATGTGCTTGTGGAAGTGCCAAAGATCGTGGGCGGATGATGCTGCTGGGTTTGCTGCTGGTGGGGATGCTGTTGCTGCTGATGCGGATTGTGTGCGTGGTGTTGCTGCGATGGCGGCTGCTCGTTGCGCAGCTGTGCTAGCGGGAACATAATATTGTGTGCCATTTGTGGATGGTGCAGGTGCTGCTCGTTGGGTGGCGGTGGAGGTGGCGGTTGTTGGTGTGCATGTTGCTGCTGATGCGCTGCCTCCGCTTGCTTGCGCTGCTCATTCTGTTGCTGATGCACTTTTTCCGCGCTTTCCTCGTATTTCTTTTGTATGTGAAATAGCGGCATTTGCTGAGGCGCGTGCAAGGGTACAGCAGAAGCGGCCACACGCTCCACTTGTGACTGCGGCGATGGTTCCTTTTCGTTCTTTTCATATTTCTTTGCCAGCTGATACATGCTGTGCGACAAATGAGTTGAAGAGCTGCTGCTCTGCTTGGGAGCTGTTGACGTAGCAGCGGAAGACTTTTCCGACTTTACGGGCGTTTTCTTTTGGTACTTTTTCAATATTTGTATCAGTTCCGACTTGACATCCAGACGTATCTCTTCGGGCACGCGCTTAATTTCTTCGTATAGCGATAGTAAAAAAAGTTTGTCCGGATCGCGTTGTTTGCGCTTCTTGCTCTTTTTGGGAAAAGCATCCTGCATAAATTGCAGCAGCTTTTCCTCAAAGGGCGTTTCTCTTTGCAGCGCGGAGTTGGCATGCTGTCGTCTCAGTAGATGTGGATGTAAGCCGCCATGAAACGCAGGATGCGGTGGCATAGTATGTGGCTGTGTGCCGCCTGTGCCGCTGCCATGTTCGCCGCCATTATGTGCCTGCATTTGACCAACACCTTGGCCTTGAAAGGAGCCACCATTTGAAGAGCCTGGCGCATCATTTGTTTCGCCATCATTGGTATGATGATCTTGCTGGCCACCATGTGCTTGCTGATCCTTTTGATGCTGCATGTGTTGCTGCTGCCCAGCAGCGGCTGTAAGTATTGCGTCGCAAAAGTGCTCTGGTACATAGTCAAAGCCGGACATAAAGTTTTCCGGCTTTAGCTCGCCGTTCATCTCCTCGTAAAAATATTCTGTGCCCACTATATCAATTATGTCATTGTCTTCTTGATTTAGCTCGATGCCTGGCGGCGGAGACCCACCGGAGAGCTGGCACCGCTTAAGCTCGGCCAGTTTTTTGCGCGTGGTCAAACGCATATCGCGCCAGCACTGTAAGCAAATTTGGGATTAGATGTGGCAAGTGTATTTAATAAGAGTGCTTTACCTTTTTCCACTGTATGATGGTCTTTTTAGGGCCTATGGTATTCAGCGCTGCCTGTATTTTTTCCCAGTACCATTCCTTCTCCTTTTTGCCCTCCATGTATTTCGTCTCGCGCAGCAGTGTGATAAGCATTTTTTTCTGCGGCTTTGTGACTCGATCCTTGAATAAAATATTGAAAACCTTGAAATTAAGAATGAAAAGTTGCAAAAGGTGGATACCTTCGTACAATAGTACTTTTTTGATACTACATTGGATATGTATGTATGTACGTGTATGTTGAAGAAACTTTTCAAAATGATTGAATGAGGAAACCAAAAAAGTTGAATGGATATCAGCAATCCAAGAATAAAACAAAAAACAACACGGCAAATCTTGGGCACATAAAGATTACCCAAGAACCGAACCGGCGCGTTCCAAATTCAAACAAGGCAATCCTGGACACATTTGCCTTCCAAGCCAATTGCTCTTATTGTCTTTACAAGCCCCGGGTTCTAGCCCCCTTGGAACTCCTTTTGCTCGTGGGCTGCCCTGCAGTCTCTATAATATTTATGCCATACACACAGCGCACACAGACAACATACACACTAACCCACACACACACACACACACACACACTATACTTTCCGTGCAGTTCCGACGAGCGATTTGGTTTTTAAACCAGAAAATGATTGATTCCGTTCTTACCATTTTGACGAGCTTTTTTGCAAATCTCTTTCGGCTTGAAATCTTGATTGTGTGATTGATTTCTAATGTATTTAACTGTATAATTTTGCACTTTTGTTTAATTTTTCACTTTTACTTGGACATTGTCGTAGTCGCTGCTGCTGCTGCTGCCAGTTCTAATATCATCGACGTCGTCGTATGAGAGAATATGTGTTTGTGTGAGTGTTTTTGTGCGCGCGCTACCTTCGTCTCGTCGACAGTCACACGTTTTGTCTCTGTTACGCTTAGGCATATTGCGCCGACGGTCGTACTTGTCGACTGTCAGTCGCTTTGTCTCTGTCGGTGGTGCTCTCTGGCGTTGTGACCAAATGTCAGTTTGACGTTTATCAGCAAGATACCGACCCAGTTGGAAATTTGAAAACAAATCTTTTTGCATCTTTTTCAAAAATGTGACATCTTAAATATGCTTGGTTAATTTTATTCAAATTTGAGACTTATTCGTTAATTTAAGGATTCGCCGCTGAATACGAACTTTCCAATCCAATAATATTCTTAGCCAATAATTTCTTTGTTTTCATTTCCTGTACATATAAAGCTATAAGGGCTTACTTATAAAGCCTACTTCAAATGTACGAGATTGATTTAATTAAAGCTTTCACCATTTACTTTCTGATTCAAAACTAAAATTTACTGCATGATGGTGAAAAAAAGTATATGAAAATAGTAGCCTACGCTTTTATCCCGCCGCTGAAATAGTGAGTTAAGCTTTTTCCAATTGGGAATTATTTCATTTGAGAATTTTCCCCATTGAGAATAATTTTTTTTCTATGTGTTGAGTTTCGAAACAAATTAAAAGCACTTTTTTTGAGTGCATAATCAACCTTTCAAAGTAATGTTTATTTACTCATTATTCTTTTCCAATTATTGTTTACATGACATTTCTCTGAGGTAAAAGATCAAAAGCAAAAGGGCAAAATGCGCATTCGGGCTAGTAATTTATCGATAAAACAGATATCGGAAACGTGACAAAGTTATATCGAATTCAAGGAAATATGAACTTACCTTTCGTGAAATACAAGGGAAAGGTCCATATAAAGCTAAGCTTTAGCGAAATCATTATGAAAGGAGAGCACAAAACAAGAACAAAGAAGTTCCAATATTCTCCGAGGTCGAGTTGCAAACGTACCATTCATATTTTCGTATTAATCCTTCAACCTTTTGACCTAACTCCAGCTTCCCCATAGCTGCATACCAAACCTCCAAATTGAACTAATAACAAGTAACGCTTTTTGTTTTATTTGTAATATAAGCCACTATAACTTTTTGAACAAAAATTAGTTGATTCCATGATAATATTTTTAAATAAAAGCTAGTGATATTTCTCACTCGTTTCATTATTACTAAGGTAAGCCAAATTATTTGTGTAAACAACTGAAAAACTGTTTATCCCAGTTAATAGAAAACTAACGCTTTGGGTTACGTGTGCTTACTTGGCGCGTAACGCTAGAAATACCATCATCGAATTTAGTTTTAAACAAAACGTTGGCATGATTAAATAAACCATCCTTCAAAGACACCACTAAGAATTGCGAGCCACCAAAGTGCTCTCTAAGCATGTTGCCAATGTTTTGTGTGTGCGACATGTCGAGAGCAGCATCCACTTCGTCCAGAATATATAGCGGTGCAGGGGAGAATTTCAACATCGCCAAGACGAGAGAGAGCGCCACCAATGACTTCTGACCGCCGGAAAGCTCGCCAAGACCCTCCTTCCACACACCATTGAAACCAACTCTAATTTGCAGTCCGCTCAACACGCCATCTGTATGCACCGCTCTTAGACAAGCCTGAGCACCAGGCAACAAAGAGCTAAATATACCACCGAAATTCTCGTTAACCTTCGTCCAGGCTTTGTTCACCTGCACGTGCTCCTCCTCATCCATTTTGAAAATAATGTTTTTAAGCTTCTCCTTATCCATGGCTACTATTTTCTGACGGCGCATAGTTTCTTGGTAGTTTTCCTCCTCTCTTTCTAATACCATCATTGCATTCATATTGAGATTACGTTCCATTTTATCCTTTTTCTCTTGCATTTTTACCAACTTGGTGCCTGCCTCATGAGGGTCCTCCTTGGTATAATCGTAAATTGTGTTTTTCATTCCAAAGCAATGGCTCTCCTCCGGTATCCATGGGTATTTAGCCTCCAACGCTTCCATGCGTTTTTTGGCATCTTTCGCATCATTGCTAATTTTATTCTTTTCGTTCTCTTTCTTCTTAACATCCAACTCAAGCTCTTGATTTTGCTTCAGTAATCTATCCTTCTTGGCAAATAGGCCTCTCATTTCTTTGTTCTGCGAGTTCAATTTATCTTTTTGTGCTTTTATAGCACACTCAAGTTCTGCTACCTCAGAGGCTGCACTGGAACTGTTCTGCTGCAAGGCTGCCAGTTCGGCCTTGTACTTTTCCAGGTTATCAATCATTTCCTGGTGTTGCTGCTTGGCATTCTCAATACCTTTCTCCAACTCTGTGATTTCCAGCTGCAAAGTTTCAAACTCTTGCTCACGTTTCTTCCAGTTTTCATGCGACTTATCAGCTCTCTGCTTGGTCACTTTCAATTCATTGTTCGCAGCCTTAAGCTCACGTTCCCGATAACCTTTAGCATCTGCCAACTTGGCTTCAATATCCTTAGCCTTGGCCTGTGAGATCTTTTGCGTTTCCCGTGCATTAGCATTTTGCTCCTCCAAAGACTTAACCTTTTCCTTCATTTCTTCAATCTCAGCTTGATGTTGCTGGAATGTTGTTTGAGCCAAACGTGCTTTGCACATGTTCAATTCATGCTGGCGCAAATCAATGGTCTCCTTTAGTTTGTTGTAGGCACGCGCCTGGTCTTCAATAGTTCTTCAAATAGCAAATGCAATACATCAATTAAAAATCAACTAAATCTACTTGTTAAAATACTTACGCCAATTCTTGCTCCACTTGTATCAGCTCATTCTTCTTTTGCTTCATTTCTTTTTCCAAATTTTTTATGGTGTGTAACTCCTCCAATACATTTGCACCTTTAGGTGCAGAACCACCTGAAAGTGTGCCATTTGGTTCAACGACATCTCCTTCTAGCGTTACCGTTCGGCACTTGATTTGAGGATCATAAGTTACCTATTTAAAACTCATTTGAGCATCAATACCTATTTCTGGTGAGCACAATCTTTCAATAGTTCTTACCCTCTTTGCCACATCCAAGTTCTTGCAAATAAGCGTGTTACCAAATACAAATTTCATGACAGGTTCAAAATATCGATCGAATCCTATCATTGACAACGCGCTATCAACATTTTCATTGCCATACTAAAAGAAAAAGCATTAGACTACCTAATATTACAGAAATTTAGATGTCCTACCTTTTTCTGTGCAAAGTCAACAATGCGCTTGTCTATAGAACGAGCCTGAATTTTATTAATGGGTATGAAGGTAACACGACGCTGTAGGTTTCCTGACTGCAAAATCTTTCTACTCGTTACGTCATCGTCTGTGACATAGCTAAAGAGCTGAAAACATAAACAATTTTACATTCCTTTATAACTAGTAAACTATAAACTGCTTACATGGCCACCGCCTGCCATCATCAGAGCCATCGATGTTTGCATGTTGTTTACTTTAAACAGCTTTCCAACTAAGCCGTGCACTTTTTTGCGATTAAATTGCGGTTCTGGGTCGGTGTATTGCAAATCGAAACGTGAGGCATTGCCGCCAGCAAGATCACACTTTAAAGAACGCATTTCCTCATGCAATTTATGCCGGAGCTCTTGCAGCTCCTCAAATCTACCATCCGTGTAGTTCAAGCGGGCCAACTGACTTTCCAAGTGCGTGATTTCTGATTCCAACTGATCATGGAGACCTTTATCCTTCGTGTAGGCAGCATCATTGGTCTGCGTTTCGTTTTCTTTTTGTTTTAAAATGTTGCGTGTGTGGCGCATCTCCATTTCAGTTGTTTTGAGTGTAGTCTGAGCCTCACTTAATTTCTGTTTGGCATCTAAAAGATTTATATAATAATTTAGCATTTGTTTTTATGCAAGTATTTGCAGCTTACCTATTAACTGTTCCTGCAGTGTTGTGGCCTGGCCATCCTCATTGGTAGACAGACCCTGGGATACAGCCTCGAATTTACGTTTTGCATCTTCATACGCTTTCGCATCGTTAGCATCAGCGTCTTTAAGGCTCTGGAATTCGCCCTCTACCTTGGCCATTTCCGCTTGTTTTTTGGCCAAGGTACGCTCATCTTCATTGAGGTTTTTCGCTGCCATGCGTATTTTCTTTTCATCCTGTTCAATGGTGCCCTTGGCTGCCTTTAGGCTTCCCGATGCAGTTGCTTCGATTGCCCGCTTGGCACTTAGCTTTTCCTCCAAGGCCTTAAGCGCACCTCCCATCTCGTTATCAATTTTCTGTTGTATTTCACGAACAGAGCTCTCGATACCTTCAATTTCTTCCAAGTTCTTTGTATGTGTGCTGCGGCTTGTGGCAATACGATCGTCTATTGCCTGTCGATTTGTCTCCACAGACTGAAGTGCTTGGCTTACTTGTAGGTACTTGGCTGATACGTGTATGCGTACAAGAAATTCTATATCCCTGCAAGTTTTCTGATACTCTTGATAAGCGGCACGTTCTTTACGCAGTTTGTCCAATTTTGGTTGCACCTCTTCTTCCAACAAGGTTGTAGTTTCACGTACCTTGCCCTCTTTCTTGTCGATAAGTGATTTTGTTGCATCGCGCTTCGACTTGTACATACTGGTGCCTGCAGCCTCCTCAACCATTGACAATACCTACAAACACAACGATCAGCATTACACATAAGGACAAGCAGCGTTAGAGTTAAACCATACATACCTCTTTGGGCTTCATGTTGAGCACTTGAGTAATTTTGCCTTGCATGATTAGAAAATTGGGATTGTTCACATTCAAATTAACATTGCAGAAAAAATCTTGAACCTTCTTATTCTGCACCGCTTTGCCATTGATTAGAAATTTGTTTTTGCCGCCAACAACAACTTGGCGCGTCACCGAAATCTCGCGGCACTTCTCATATCCTGCCGGACACTGGGCGGTGTTGCTGTTGTCAAATACAACAGTCACATTTGCCTTTGTAATGCCCGCCTGACCATTCTTATACACCAAGTCTTGCAGCGCGGAGGCTCGCACCTAGAATGTTCCAGATGCTTAGATTGTTTATATACGTACTAGGCTTTTACATACATTATGCAAGTTGCTTATTCCGAGCACGAAACAAACGGCATCCAAAATGTTGGATTTTCCTGTGCCATTCAAGCCCGTGATTGCTGTAAACTCCGGATCGAAGCCTTCTATTTCGGTGCGCTTGCCGTACGACTTAAAACCGTCGAGTATTAGCTTCGTTATGTACATTTTGTACAATAAATATTCACTTTTTTAAGAGCTTGGCATCAAATGAGCCTGCTCAAGTTGCCGCCGTTTTTTTATAAATGCAATAAGTGACGCTAGAGATGACACTACTAGTATTGTGGCAGTGATGGAAAAGTACCCAAAGAATGCCTTACAGAACTGAGTCCGGAACTTGTTCTTTGTAACTTTTCTCAGCTGTTCTTGGTTGACCTTCTCAACAGAAAACACCGGCGGAAAAAAACCAAAAACCAATTTAGAATTTAACAAATTTTGAAATTTAATAGCAGCCTGAAACGTGCACTGTCTTTGAGATGGGCGCAAAAATTTTGAATTCGTTACCGTCCAGGACTCCACTCTATTAAATTTCGAACATCGATGTATCCCATACAATTTCTGCATTATCATTGAAAATAAAACAATCAATTGCGCATTTCACAACTCTAACAAAATTGCGCGAACTTGTTGTTTATAGAAACTTGTTCAAAAGTTGTTACAGCGTCTTCATATCACAAAATCTCAACTCTTAAACTTCGTCGTAAATATCTCAACGACAACGAATTATCTTCGCATTAGAGGAAAACAAGCATTTAAAAAGAATACCAGGTGTGGGCATATGAAACCGGTAATGACATCTAGCGGGTGTTAGCCGAATATTTATAAGTTTCCAAACTGAAGCAAATGTCATAATTACTTCATTTGGTATCTGTAAACAATTATCAGTTGTCAGTTTGTCAAGTTTCATACAACAACGAATTTTTTTCCGTGCTTAAAAATGTCGAATTACGTACCTACAAATCACGATATGCGGACACAATTGATTTTGTTGTTTCATTTGAAGAAATCGGCGTTAGAATCGCATCGAATGCTTGTGGAGGCTTACGGAGAGCATGCTCTTGGTCGTACACAGTGTAATGAGTGGTTCAACAAATTCAAAAGTGATGATTTTGATGTGAGAAACGAAGAGCGCGGAAGACCACCAAAAAAGTTTGAAGATGCCGAATTGCAAGCATTACTGGATGAAGATGATGGTCAAACTCAAGAACAACTTGCAGAACAGTTGAATGTTGACCGGTCAACCGTTGGAAAACGTTTAAAAGCCATGGGAATGATCCAGAAGGTGGGAAGATGGGTGCCACATGAACTGACTGAAAGACGGTATTGAAACAATCACAAGTTTTAGGCATAAAGCCCCACAATTTACAATTTAAAATGCTTTCAGGAGAAGGAACGATCGATCATCTACTTGCTGAACTTTATGAGGACGAAGGCAATAAAATCCATCACATGGAAAACGAACGAGCTTATAAGCTGCAATATGGGCGGGGTATAACTCGAAGTTCTATGTGAAATAACAAATGCAGAAACAAACTCGAATACTGAATCAGAATTATATATGGAATCAGTTGAACCTCCAACAATAACTTCAGAGAAAGCCCTCAAATATATAATCGATCTTATTTGTTTTTGCAATGAAAACCCGCCAGACCAAGCAATTAATTTGTTGAAAGTAAAAATCACAAATGAAATGACAACTGCAAAATCAAAAGCTTATAAACAAATATAAAAAATTTTCTCAAGTTACATTAGAAATTTAAAACTTATGTTATTAACACACCCAACTGGCCTTTGATGCTGATTTGGTTTTTTGTTTTATTTTACTTTAATTTCTTTTATATTGTAAATCTTGACTTTCTGATCACTTCCTGATGTGAGTTGGTGCATATCTTTAAAAAGGTTACCCAACGGATTGGAGACTCGGGATTAGAAATATTTATCTACTTCATTCCTTACACATTTTTATATAAACGATTTTGCTCTATCTTTTTTATAAATAAATAAAGTGTATTTATTTAAAAAAAAATTTGAATGCACATTTCTCAGGTATCCTTCAACGTAGGATAACGTTTTAGGCCTAAAATGATTTTAGTAAAATTTATAAACAAGACAATTATTTAACTACGAAATAAAACATTTATAATATATAGTTAATTATTCTGTTTATTCACATGCTCTTTTCAGCAGAAAAGAAAACGCGTAAATGTGTTCTCAAATTGTACAAAATATCTAAATCCAAATTGAAAAGCAGCAGAATCTTTAACGGTAAGACTTCTGGTAACGGGCACGAGCGCCTGGACCACCGAATTTCTTGGGTTCGCAACGACGTGGATCGCCAACCAGCAGGGTTCTGTCGTACTGAACCAGAATGTCCTTGATTTCCTTCTTTGAGGCCTCATCAACGTCTGCAAAATACAAAGAAAAAACAAGCTGTTAGTAACTGCTTTCAATAAACATTATCTATTTGATACTTGGGGTCTTAAGCATTTGTCGATGCAGCCTCGATTAGCAATTTGCCATAAATGTGCAAAATTTTGCTGATTTCGTTAGCCGCATTCGTTATTCTTCCTTACAATAGTATTTCGTTTAGCAGATAATGGCATAAAACAAAAATCTGGTAGAAGGTGCTTACAATAACGCTAAAATTCGAATGTTTTTGATAGCATCACCCAAAATGAGCTCTTAGTATGCTTCCAGTTTGGTTGGTAAATGCCCAAAATGTTGTTCTTTTTAGCCGTTATTTAAAATTTGCAGGTAAGAAGCGTCTCACAAGCAAAAATCTTTTAAGGCAGATGAGGTTTAAGAGTCCTCAAACGATAAAATACTTTTATAGCCTGTGCCCATTGGGTCAAGGGTATGGAACAGACAGGAGTCGGGACTGACCAGAGTCCTTTGTGAAAATCTACCTCAATGAAACGCTAGATCTCGGCTGACCGGATACCACTCCCTCAACACACCGACACAAAACCTGACAGCTATTTACTCTTTTGATGAAAATGGGTATCTCACTGATTGAAATTATTAAATTTGTCGATGTAGCCTCGATTAGCAATCGCAAGAAATATGCAGAAATTGCTCAACTCGTTAATCACATTCGTTATTCTTCCTTACAATAATATTTCGTTTAGCAGATAATGGCATTAAACAAAAATCTGGTAGAAGGTGCTTACAATAATGCTAAAATTCGAATGTTTTTGATAGCATCACCCAAAATGAGCACTTAGTAAGCTTCCAGTTTGGTTGGTAAATGCCCAAAATGTAGTTCTTTTTAGCCGTTATTTAAAATTTGCAGGTAAGAAGCGTCTCACAAGCAAAAATCTTTTAAGGCACAAATGGTTAATGATTCAGCATACTTACATTTCTGGTAGAAGGCAACTAGAGCCTTGGAAATTGCCTGACGGATGGCATAGATTTGGGCCACATGACCACCACCATTGACGCGAACACGAATGTCAACGCCGGCGAATTTTTCCTGCAAGATAACAAAAGTAGATTTAAGCGGTACGCACATAGCATCAACAACTTTCTTTCAACAGGCTAATAGCATAGTCAGAAACATTGATTTATTATCATTTGGCTTCAATTTCGGGATAAATGTTATCATCACTGAGTGCTAATGGACACTTAATTTGATTATTACTTAATTAATTATTATCCTACCTTGCCGAGCAACAAAAGTGGCTCCTGCAATTTGTATTGGAGTACTTTAGGTTCAATTTGCTCCAGTGGACGTCCGTTCACCTTAAGCAGACCATTGCCACGCTTGCAGTAGGCAACGGCGGTGGCGGTTTTCTGCAATAATCATAAAAAATAACTATTAATATCTGATAAATAATATTTATGCCGCGACTTCACAAAAATCAACGCACACAAACATAACCTACGGGACCGCCTTTTGCTAGTACACGTGCGTTAATTTAGTTAAATAAAATTATTTTGTTTGCACTTACCTTGCGTCCGAAGACTTGCACGGCCTGCACGGGTTCCCTGCGCTATAAAATACAATATTTGCAACAATTAAAATACATTTCTAAAGCACTTTGCTTTTTTTTTCAATTCAACAAATACCTTTTGCTGCATTTTGCTCTGCGTTTTGGGTAGAAAAGAGCGGAAGTAATTTTTTGTGACACTGAACTGTCATCGTGGTGTTTCTATTTTTGACACCTAGGTGGCGCTGTAGTGTTTTTGACATATGATTTTGGCGTTGTTTTTAATATTTTACATTGAGCGGTGCCTACAAAAATGCAAAATAAATGTGTTTCTAACATTTAAATATGCACTAATAATTCCAATTCATTTAAATAAATTGCTGAAAAAAATTGAAAATACTCTTGTATTGTGCAAGCACTCTGGCCGCTCTGCTTGCCTACTAAGTGGCAGCTCCGCTATTGACAGCATTGATTTTGGCGCCATTTCTATTTAATTTAATGCAGCAGTCTATTTAAAATAAAAAAACAAATATGATAATAAAAATAATTTAACATTAGAAGAAAAAAACAAATGTCAATATAAATGATTTTTTGTTAAACAAATTGTATTGTTCACGCACTGTGGCAACTCTACTTGCATATTGCAGCGCCGTACGTCATCGATAATTCTATTAAAACATGGCTGGCCATGTTTTAGCTGTGAATATAATTATTAAACTACATAAAAACAAATATATATATTTATTTACAAAAAATTTTAAATGTGTAATGTCCATTTAATCTAAGTGTGCCATTATAAACTGCATATGATTTTGCAGCTATATTCCTACTGCTATCGCCTAATCGATAAATTCTTACGACAGTCAATTGTAAAGGAAAGCAAGAAGAAGAGTCCTTATTTTCGCACTGTTCCACTAAAATTGCTGAATTTGCATTCATAGTTTCCTTCGAAATTTACCATGGTTGCCTGCATTATGCAGGGCTTCGTATCAGATAAACTTAATGAGTGCTGTGCAGCTCAAACTGAAAACCATAGACAGGCCAAGGCTCCGCTGGACATGGTGCCTGCTCAACATCAAGCAGCAGACAATGGCGTCGTTGTAGATGATGATCGCGAAGAGGGCGAAATTGTGGACGACTTTGAAGTGATACTATCCTCCGAGGATGAAGAGTTTAAATTACGAGCACGCATACAACAGCTGGAGGATAAAAACAACGACTTGGAAAAGATATCCGCCTTGGCAGCCAGCCTCACCAATCAGTACAGTAGTAAGCATATACGTAGAAGCAACACGTTGTTACAATTACATATACATCATTTGACCTTGGGTTCATTTTTATTTTTCTGATTATATGTTCAATATATGTACGTACGTGATTGTATCTATAATCAATCTTGGAAGCAATGTCAAGAATTATACTTACCTAGTGGCCTCGTTGATTAGCTTAATACTTGAGAGACATTTTAAACAAGTTTCTAAAGCTATACAAGTACAACTCAATTCATATATAAACTATAATTAAATGATCTAGCTCGAACTATCGGTACCCTCTATCCATTTTCCCGAAAATTCGTTTACGGAGAAGCGGGAGTCGTCAGTTTTCACTGGTGGATATCTGTTAATCGTAGGCTAATGTCAGTCAGAAAGCTTCACCTGGTCACATGATCTCTATCAGGTTAGTGAAGCTTTGTCAGGTATCAACCGATCGCCGTCATATGTTTTGGCAATATGAATTTGGTGGTCCTGCTATCAACGATCGCTAAATCAAAATGATTAAGTAAACAAGGTTTCACCCCTGACCATTTTAATACTCAATATTAATACATAATATTATATCTAAATCTATAAATGCGTATTTTTTTTAGGTTTTCAAAGGAATTCTACTGTTCATAGTCCCAGGTCTTATCGTAATTTTCAACCCATTTCCGAATTCTCTGACGTTTCAACTGAAGATGAGTGTGAACCAAGATATCACCAAAAGCGCAAACACAAAAAAACCAATGGAAAACGCAACTCTGAATCTAAAAGGAATCCTTTCGCCCGCCGTGAGCAGCAACATAACCGTAGAAAACGACGTTACGATCATCATAATTCTAATCACCACAATTATCATCTTTCGGAACCTGTGGTACTTGACTCTCTTGATAGTCTTACAGATAATGATAGTGGAGATTTCGATATGACTATCGAAGAGGAAGACATAGAATGTTATGGTTTGCCTCGTGATAAGCTACGCTTTGCTTTGGCGCGCAATGGAGACTGTGACATTATGCCGAAACACAGTCTTATGGAACGATTACAATGTCGACTGCGTAGATCAAGCACAACTCAATCACACACTGATGAACGGCCAAGGCAAGAGGAGAAACACAATCTCCCAGGTTCGCCGCCAGAGTTTGAGGGCTCGCCAAGCACGGCAAAACCAGAAGATGAACGTAGCACTCAATCGCCAGCTGAGCTGAAATTGCGTTTAATAGCTTTAAAATCGGTTATATTAAAGAAACATCATGCTCGCAAAAAAAGGGATGCGGAACGCGCCTACTCCCCTACGGATATGATCAATCGTGTGCATCCAACTGTAAGCCCAGACTGCGATATTGATGACCTGATGGAGATCAGCCCCGCCGTATCTCCAGAACGTGTAATCAGTCCTCAGGACTTTGAAGAGAGCCAGTTGTCTGTAAATACAAAACCCGTGGATATGGATTTGGCAGAGACTGACAGCGATCAATTTTCAGATCATAGAGATCAATGGCCAGCAAATTGGATGCCAACTGCGAGTGCTTGTCAAGCTGTGCCAGAAGCAGCACCAAAAAGCAGCAGTAGCTGGCAGCTTTTTACGCCAAATTCCCTGCCACCCGTATCCATACCTATTGTCGTCGATGATGATGACGATGACGAAATACCGCCGCCAGCACCTTCATATCACATTCCACAGGTTGCCTTAGAGGACGACGATGCCAGAGATGCCCTGGACATACCTTTAAGAGAGTATTCCAATTACTTTGCAACTGAAATACAATCAATTTCAATGGATAACTCGCAAAACTCACATTCATCGAAAATACGCGAATTCCAATTCAAGGCGGAGCCCAGCGATGATGAAGCTGAGGCTCTGCGTGCTATGCTACTAGCCAGGTTAAAATCGGTTGGGACAAAGATGGAGGAAGATGCAAATATAGAAGTAAATGATGTGCCGGAACCAAACAAAAAATCCCAGACGAAAACAACGGATGACGACGATCCAGAGCAGTTGCGTTCCTTGCTCTTATCTAGCATTGCTTCGAGAAAAAAACCTCAAGAAGAAGAAAGTCCTGCGATACTGAAACAAGCTGTGCGTCGCTTCCAAGTTAAAGGCATTGTACAGATATCAGCTGAAAAAAGTCAGCCGGAGGAGAATGTGCTGCCGGATACTATTGAAACGCAGCTGCCTGAGAACGATATTAGCCAAGAACAATCCAAAAGTCTCCAAAGCCACAGTCGAGATGGTTGTAGCTCAAAATGCAGCGTATCTGAAGAACTTGCCGCTATGTGCCAGGCAACAAATTCTGCCGAAGCCACCAATCAGCCTGCCAATAAACAGGGTCTCAATGCTTCTTTAATCTCTAGTGTGCCATTAATCGATGAGGCCCCTAGGCAAAATGCCATATCAATGCCCATACCACAAAGTCTGAGCATCAGCATAAGAAATACGGCTGTCATACAAAGAACCGTTCATAAAAATCTGTTGCCGCAGCCATCTTCGCCCATTGTAAAAATCGTCAAACCAAATAAGGTTATAAATAAGAATCCTACATTGAAACGAAAGATTACAGTGGTTGAGGGAACATCCCTCGATTCGAGCATTAAGCGGCCAACTTCACTGCTGATTAAAGAGGGCGTTGCTCCACTGCATGTTGCTGTACCCGCAAACAGCACAACGCGCTTTATAACCTCTGTCGATCCTGCTTCTATTAAAGTCAACAAACTTGTCATTAGATTGGCAGAATCATCTACGGAGGATGATGAATACGACATGTATTTGCCAGTATATAATATGAAATCCTGCCTCGACTATGTCAATTACTCGGACAATGCAAGTCCCCTTAGCTTGGCCATGGATAGTGCTAGTAGTTCAACAACTAGGTCAAATACGCCAAATGCAGAGCTTTTGGACTCAACACAGACGCCTTTAAATTTAAGGCGTACAGTGATGAATGACTTCTTTGAAAAGAAACTAGATGATTATTTGAAACAGGCACGCTCGAAAGCTGCGGTAGTTCCAATTGTACCGGAAGTTACAAGTAAGAACGTTTTGGATAAGCCTGAGGAGGTGACTCAAAAGCCCGCTTCAGCTTCCGTTCCAATCAAACAAACAACGCAAGCATCCATGGTATGTAAAATAAGTTCCTTATAATACAGAATCTAATTTCACGCTTTTTTTAGGCTGTGAGGCATTTGCCAGTAGCATCCCAAAAGGAATATTTACGCCTCATTGAACGCATGAAAGTTTTAGAAAATAAGAAGAAAAACGGCATTAAATTAATACCAAGTCAAAATGCCGCTGCCGTTGCAGCTACAACTTCCGCGTCAACTGCTACGGCCAGCACGACCAAAGCCTCAGCTATAACGACCAAAGGAGCAACTGCAACAAATAATAGTCAAGTTGCGCCAAAGACTGAAGTTGCTTTTGTCACAAAAACAACCAATTTCAAAAAGATAGCAGTTAACAATAAAGTCGAAAGGAATGCTGCAGTCAAGCCCACAATAAATAATAACATACAAAAACCAAACCTCGAAGCAGCAGCAACTACAGCTGCAGCTGTTAAAACCAAGCAAAAGTTGCTGAAAACATCCACGAATCCGGTCACGAAGCCAAAAGTTGCTACAACTGCCGTACCTGCCAATTCCGATGCCAATTCCGATGCCCCAAGCACATCAAAGGCAGCAACCAAACCACAAAATGAAGCGGCAAAGGAAAGCAGACTGACAGCCTTTGAAAATTCGTATCTGAAAATTGGGTACATATATATATATATATATCTATGCGGGTCCTAAGCTTTGAACAAGCCTTCAATCGAAATTACTTTTGTTTTTTTTTTTTGCTTTATAGCGGCAGCCTGATAACGAATCTCGATAAGTGCTTGCAGATGGTAGAGGAAGCGAAGAGATCGAAAATTTCGCGCATGCATAGCTCGCAACGTTTAAAAGAGCTTTATGCAGAGATACAAAATGTCAAGCAGTCTGTCAAAGAAGAGGAGTTGAAGATAGCACGCATACAGCCAGAGATACAAGCCTCACACGAGATCATAACCTCACTTAAGCAAAAGCGCAGCAAATTATATCGAGCTGCCATGGATTTGGGCAAAGACCTCAAGGGCGCTGACTACAGGTATTAAACCAAGAACTACAACAACAAAAGTGGGCGAGACTGCCAGTTGCCTGGACCGATCAACTCACAACGCTTACAACTATACCGGAAGCAATATGCGCTGGCGACTTCTAAATATTTACAGACATAACAAATTTGTTATAATTTTTTTATTATTTTCAGATTGGTGAACACGAGTAAAACGGATATAACTCACAAGTCGGCGCAACTAACCAAAGAGATACAGCATTACAATGGTTTGCTGAAGTATAAGGATTTGGTCGCGCTGCAACAAAGTAAAGCCATGGAGGAAGTAGCAGCGGAAACTGTAGAGCAATCTGTAGCAGTCCAAAACGAGCAAACAGAAACTTTAAAAGCAGCAACAAGTGTTGCCGCAGCGCCCTGCTCCACGGCCACAACAACCGCCCAACATACAGACATGGCTACAGGCCAGACAGACTGTGATATAAAAGCAACTGAACTAGCTAATAACTGCAGCACCGAAGTGATAGATGAAACTGGGCACAAACTTAACGCTGAAGTGCGTGGATTTGGTTTTGTTTTATAGTTATTTAACGCTTCAATCTTAAGAATCCAAATGATGTTCAGCTCTATTTGTGTCACGCTTACCGTGTGCTAGCCCAATACTAATAAACCCTATCGAGTTTATTTTCAGACAAATCAAAAGGATGAAGCAGCAACATGTGCCCAAACCAAGCATAGGCCCAACACTGTGTGCTTTATGAGGGAACTTAACGAGGAGCCCAGTGGTCAGGATCCGCTGTGTGAATATCGCACGCCCATATGGCGTAATTACAATAGGTGCGTAAGGCGTAATTAGTGGTTTTAGTTTATAGAGATTTCTTCCCGACTTTTTACAGTCAGGTGGACGTGAATGGCATGATATGTCCCTTTGAGCTGATGGGTCGTTGTGAGGATACGGAGTGCAGCTACATGCATTTAAGGAGCACTCCCATGCAGCTTGCCAACTGAGCAAGACTACTGCGCTCCACGCGCCGCCTAAATGTATGTAACAGGACCTAGAAAAGATCTAGCAAAAAAAGAAAATCGCAAAAAAAAAAGTACACCAAAAAACAATTCTAAATATCATTCTGAAAAGCGTGCTTGAATTCTGGTAAGTCGAACTCTAGACGCAAACTAATATTTAAATGTTGCTTTCAGTCAACGCCACGAGCATCATATAAACAATAACAAAAAAGAAAGTTTATTGTTTAACTCTTAAAAATAACTGAAATAACTGTTTAGTTGCTGTGGTGTAGTGTTAAAGTACGGCGTTTAACGAAACCGTTTAAGCGGATTGTGCACGAAATTATAAAAAAAAGAAAATAAAAGTATAACGAATTTTTTTACTGTCAGTTTATTTGCCATTAAATTAACAGCAAATCTGTAATATTGTTGAAATTAGTCGCGGTTTCTTTATTGTTTTACGTTTTGCAAAAGAGATTTACAAAATTTATTGCGAAGGCTTGAAATTATTATTTTTTCATTTTAGTTTGTAAGTTACAATTAGGCACATTTTTGTAAGCATTATAAAGTTTTTCAAAATACAATCAATACCTGAAACGATAAGCATATGAAAGATACAAAAGAAACAAACCACACACACAAAATGATGGTAAATAAAAAGAAACGTTTTCAATTAAATCAAACTTGAGTACATTTTATTGAAACCCATTTCAACAGGATTATCCCGGACTGTATAAGTATAAGTATGTGTATGTGTATGTTTGTTTGTTGTTTGCGAGCAAACTAATTACCTTGAAATCATTTCATTCATTTCATATATATATATATATATAAACACTTTATAAATTTTAATACTATGCGCATATTTCCATTGTTTGTTGAACAGCCATGAGTATCTATCTTACTTATAAGTATGACAGCGAGCACACTATATCATATATACATATAGAATTTGTTATACGTTTAAATAAATACATTGGTAGATCAATTTTTAACCTTATTATCACAGCCAATTGTTTCGCAGCGGATCCACAAGTCGCTACAGCACACTTAATTTCAATGTAATTACAAAAATTAGTTGTAGTTTTCGCATTCACAACCAACTCAACCCATTCATTCCACGCCAAAGTACACGTATCTATAGCACCAGTCTTTAGCTCCGTCATCATTATTACAGCACATGGGATATACGATCTCCGATTTGGTGACCTTGGCGCAGCGCATGCACAGATCCATGGTATCAAAGTTTTGCTCACACTGCTGTAGCTTAAGTACGGTCTCGTGCGACAGATCTCCGGGGTATTCACTGGGATCGACTAGCAGTCCGGCGTCAGCTTTACTCTCATTGTCCGCCGAGGGTCTACAAAGCACCCCTTGACATAGGCACATGACCAGCAGTAACGCCGCAGTAAATAAAGCATTGCAAATTAACTGTGGAGCATAAAAGATACAACTTAGTTAACAGCCTCTCTCTCTCACTTATTTGATAATACATTAAATGTGTAGCGCCGAAATTCTCACGTGACGACGAATTTGGGGAATTATTCAATGAATGCATGCATGAGCAATTGTACCAACACGTTTATACTCTTTCGAATTTGTGAACTACATGTAAACCACGCACACGTCCAATAGCCTCATTAAAGGATTAATCCAATTTAACTTTTAAACAAATTTGCACACAACCTTTTGTAGGAGCCGTCTGCGTTTTAATTGAAAACTTGTTCAGGCGCCTAAATGGCAATAGTAATCGATCGATAGCTTTCTTAATCCCCATGCCGCAATTTCGTCAAAGGCTAGCAGAAAGTTACAATCCTTTTGCGCATATCGGTAAACTGTCTTTTTAAGTATAACTACCTGAATTGGAGTTGTTTTGAAAATCGGTTAAAATAGATTTCTAATGATAGCATAGGTTTAAGATTCTGTTTTCCTTTGAATGGAGCTGCCAACTTTTGACAAAAAAATATTGAGGATTTGACTGTAAATATCGAAAAATATCGATATCCAACTAAGAACAACGAAGACAAAAAACGAAGCAACAAACTAAAGCAAGTTCCATAACATTGGAATATTGAAGTTTAGAAAATTATAAAATTTTATTCACGAAATTTATAGATCCCAAGGTAATTAGAAGTTGCCTTAATCTAGCAACGAGGCATATATATTACTATTAGTATTTTGACGCGTTGCATTTGCGTCTGCCACCGAAGTCGGCGCTCAAAGGGTATTGGTTCAAAGCTAACCTCAAAAAAGAAAATTGTGATACACCCGGGAAAGTGTCTTGTTCTGCATGTAAGTACTCTTATGTTTTTGACGTTCAACGAATCATGGTTCTGTTCTACTCTATTTAATTGACAAATTGTCTTCATTGTTACATTGTTGCACTATACCGCGCTCTTTTTTCTTCAAAGGATTGAACATTTTATGGCTAGGATGGTAAAATACTTCCAAATGTTGAGTTGTTTGATGAATTTAAAATTACGCTTTCTCGATTCACGTCTGGATAAGTTTACCGAAGATGCTGTAGATTACAGCGAATAACGGTATCGGGGTAGATGGGTTGAAGTCATGCATGACATAACACGATATAAGAACTACACTTTGGAACAGCAAATACTGTGATGTGTCCGATCGTGTCTTTGAGGCAGCTTTGAAACTAAATCGGCTTGGTCATACTCATACTTATTGTTCGAGTTATACGTTTCGATTTTGAATTCGCAAAACAGTAGGAAACAGGCTTTCCAGCGTGAAAATCGGCTGTTAAAAACAAAAGTAGCTACCATTAGCGTGGCGGACAAGGAAGTCCCTGAGACATTTGCTTTTTCGTTCTCTAGTAGTTGTATCCAATGTACATATAATTGTCAACCTTCTAAAGCCATGCGAGTCTCCAGAAAATCTGATCAACGAAGATTTTGTGGAATATTCAAGCATAATAGGTTTAAAATTCGAGAGACAGACTAGTTGGTACCACAATAGTTTTTCAATCGTCAGTTCGTCATGCTAATCGAGAAATAATGAACTTTTTTGTGCAAAAATGTAACTTTTGAAGCAAAATTTTGTTTAAAACCCGTAATAATACGCGAATAGCTCGAAGTCAATTTGCCATATCGATGTGCCAACTAACGCAAAGAAAAGTAGCGTTCGCTTTGTACCTTACAGGTGAATCTTGCACCCTGAAATGGAAATTTACTTCGATTACTTTTTAACTCTAAAAGCGCACATTAATTTGTCTTTATCACTTTGCTATCTCGAAGCCCGTCTAAAACGATGTTTAAATAATAAATTTAAAAATCAAATGCTCAATTAAGGGCTTATCACATGCCAAAAAAATTCAAGTACGCGCTCGTACAGTCGAAATCTTTTTTGGGGTGCGTGCGTTGGTCACGTTTTAAGATAATTTGTACAAAATTTCCACGACACTTAAACGAGTTCGTGAAGCTCTCAATGTGCCGCTCTTAACTTACTTTCTCAGCCATAATTTCAGCCGTTTAACACCAAGTAATAATAAGTGGATGTATTTTCAAAGACGTATTGAAGACTTTTTTCTGGTGTTTTTTTTTTTTCTTTTTGTTTCGTTTCGGTATTCACAATCGCACGAATAGCGGAGCTAGCTTGTCTGCCTCAACTGGAAGCTACCATCGTGAATGTCTAACGTTTTATACCGAACCCATCCACGCTGTGTGTCGATCGCTGTGTGTCGAAGATCGGATAGCACTCGTTGTTGCCGGCGATAAGGCGTGTAAACACCCGGACAGCCGAGCGCGCTCTCTGTTGTTCTTAGATAGATCCACTGTCAAGCAGCGCTCGGAATAAAGTCTCATTTTTGTTTCTTATGTTTTGTTTGCTTTTTTGTCTTTTAGTCTATGTCCGAAATATGAATTGAGTTTCATGAGTGGAACATATGGTGGTGGTTGCACGTATATGGGCAACACCCACAAACCCCACCATACCAGATTGAAGCAGCCACGTTTCAAAACTGAGCAAACGACGTTAAATATATAATATTTTAGTTGTCAAGCATCTGCAAGTTTTTATTTATCATTCCAAATTTGAATTTTTTTAAAGTAACTTTTTATTTGTTTGTTAAATAAATTCTGCGCAGAATGTGGTCCAAAGTCACGCAAAAGCTGCTGCAGCCCACAGCTGCTCAGTGTTTCAGAGTTCAGCGTGATTTCAAGGTCGCCGTGGTAGGCGCGGGTGGTGGCATAGGACAACCTTTGTCCTTGTTGCTAAAACAGAATCCGCTCGTAGAGCAGCTGGCCTTGCATGATATGGCGTGCACCGAAGGCGTGGTTGCGGATTTGTCACATGTGGATACGCCGGCATGCATAGACGCCTTTTCCGGCGATGATGAGCTTAACGATGCTATCTTTGGCGCTCAGTTGGTCATAGTGCCTGCAGGATTGCCGCGTAAGCCGGGCATGACGCGGCAGCAGCTGCTAGGCGCCAATGCCAGCATTGCCATCAAGGTGGCCAGTGCTGTTAGTGAAGCGTGCCCGGATTCGCTGCTGGCATTTATAACCAATCCCATTAACACTATAGTGCCCATTGCCGCTGAGGTGCTCAAGTTCAAGAAGACGTTTGATCCAAATCGTCTGTTTGGCGTGACAACGCTGGATATTGTGCGCTCCAGGGCCTTTATTGGCGAATTTATGAACGTTGAACCCAAGAAGGTTCAGATACCGGTTATTGGCGGCCATGCGGGCATTACCATATTGCCATTACTTTCGCAATGCTCGCCCGATTTCCAAGGTACTGATGAGGATGTCAAGCGTTTGACTCATCGCATACAAGATGCTGGCACAGAGGTGGTCAAGGCCAAGGCCGGCGCTGGTTCGGCTACGCTATCAATGGCATATGCGGCTGCACATTTTGCCAATGCGCTGTTACGAGGACTCAATGGAGAGCCGAATGTCATAGAGTGCGCCTATGTCAGCTCTGATGCTACGAAACTGCCTTTCTTCTCAACGCCTCTGCTGCTGGGTAAAAAGGGTATAGTCAAGAATCTGGGTGTGCCCGACATGAATGATGACGAGCAGAAAGCAATGGATAAATTAATGCCTGAACTCAAGAAAAACATACAAGACGGCATCAAATTTGCTAAGGAGGCGCTGCAAAAAGAACAGTGTAAGAAAGGCTGATAACGTTGGGCATCGAGATATGGTTTTTCGGAAAAGAAATTTCAGGATAAATAAAAAAGATAATATAGTTTTGTCGTCAAAGGCAACGAAAATAATTGTGAGTTAATCCCCAACTCGGTATGAGGAAGAAGAAGCAGCTGGCTGCAACAAGTAAGGGGGATTTTTTTTCATTTGTTTTGACTTGTTCCAACAGACATAGGCATTACATGGCATGAAATTTATGATTCTATTGATAACAAATTTCGAAATAGCCTAGTTACTTGGAATCCCCGATTAGTTTACAGTCAAGAAACACCCGTTTGGTGCCTGACATAGACCATGAAATATTCAGTGCCAGCACGCATGCATCAAATGATCTGTTTACATGCATATACATATGTTTACAAAGAAAATTTAATGAATTCAAAATATTAAATTAAATTTGCACTTACAAGTTGCAATTCGTCAGACTGCAGCAGAAATTCGTGGAAATACCCGTAGGGAACTACACATATAAGTTATGATCAGCGGGTTAATTAGGAATTCAGTGGAAATTGCATTCACATCAAATAAATTATATAGCACAGTCAGCAGAAATCGAACCTAACGCAACAATTAGAAGGTTAACATAGGAAAGTTTGTGCATCTGTGCCCGCCGCCCCGCCGTTTTCAAAGCGGCCCTCTATATAATATGACAGTTAAACACTTGTAGAATTTTCAACAAGAAAATCGAGCTCTTGTCATCTCTTTGAAAATTAATTGCATGATAAACTGCCAGAGCAGTCAAACCATATACAGTTTACAAGGGGGCTCCTTTCCGTCGATTTCTAATATCGAGCAAAAGTGAAGTCTATATACTTGTAGATATGTACGTCTGTATGAGATCATCAAACCTTCGCGTCTCAAGATGTTGAGTTTGTTCATCAGAAGCTCGAAGAGAACGTAGTGCACCAACAGGAAAGGCAGCAAGGAGATGCAGTGCAAGCGTTGCACTGGTGGCGCATTCTTTTCTTCGTGTTTGTCGAGTATTTCTGGCATGGATGTTTCCTACCTTAGACCGGTTTTCGGACACCTTGCCATAGACCAAACTAACATTGAAGCTTAGCGTTTAACTAATAATAATGCCTTTGAGAGAGTGTGGTATTGTGCCGTTTTTGAGTCCCTACACAGCAGTGCCGAGCCCTGTGATGATTGATGATAAACTATTGTTTATGAATGTTTTTTGTCTTTCCCCGGATTGATCTGTTGCTGCTACGGAGCTTCAGTTATTGTTATGGCGTCTAGAGGATTGGACTGCTTGTTGACGTATTTACAGTATTACAAGGTATGAACATTCTGCCGACGCTTGCTCATTTTTAAGGCCCTACTTTTCATTCTGTTCCAAACGTCAATGAGGGAGATTGTGTCCACGCAAATACCGGCAGACGGCTCATATCTTGCAATACATGTGACTTGTGTGTTTGCTGCCAATGTATACTTAAGAAGGTAACGTCGTCGTTGCAACGTCAGCAGCGCAGCTTCTTAACTTTTCATTCTCCTGCGAATTCCAATAAGGGAGAATTTTTCAGCAACGAGAGTTAATTGCGCCTCTCTCGTTCGCTATTTTCGCCTCTCACAAAATGTTAAGAAGTGTCGCTTAACGACGACGTTACCTTCTTAAGTATACATTGTGTGCTGCGGCTTTATGAATGTGTGTGTGTGTGTGTGTGTGTATATATGTGACGAGGTAAAAGCTTTTATGCTAGCAAAGAGCGCTTGACGTCGGCTTGCCATTGGCTAACATTCTATGTGTATGTATGTATTATCTTCTTCATTTCACATTTGTGTGTTTGCTAATTTTACATTATGTTGCACTCTAACAGAATTTAGCGCACTTACTATGTTGTTTAACATTAAGCTTAATTTAACATTTGTTGCACATTGGTTTTAGTTAACATTTATGTGCACATAACATTTGAAAGTTTCACTGTTGTAATGTTGAATAACTGCATTTGAAAAGCTTTAAAGCTCTCCGAAATGTGATTTCTGAATTGGAGTTAATGGTTATGCAACGAAAGCTTATTCTTTCTATGGGGATCCCTTCACTCTGTTCTCCACCGTATGGCCGAGGATTTTTAGAAAAGTCTTTAATCTTAGAATGCGAATTTGTAAATAGTGGATAATATAGCCACATGCCCCAGCATCCCACAGGGACAAATCCACAGAGTGTAACAAAAAATGTCGGAGTTTGTAACACAGGTTGTGTTTGTATTGTAGAGAGTCATCTTAAAAGTATATTCCACTAATTTATCCACAATCGTTCACTAGACGCCCGAATCAAAATCACGTCAAGAAAAAAAGGAAAGTTTTGGAATCTGCGGGAAAAGTCAAGGAAGATTCCAAGGAGGTGTTGATCGATTACCCGCCCTGCTGCACGCTATAGGTGCTTGAGGAGTAGAACGTTTGGTTTGGTTCTATGACAATGTCCTCCCATACGCAGCTCGTCAGACTTAAGAACTGTTTCATGGGATACTTTCGGACATTCGCCTTATGATGGTCAACCATTATGGCGCCAGAATGGTGTGCTCCTGTATTGCCAAAGCTTTTATGACGGTACCAGAAAATTTATAAAAAATATGTTTACTTTAATTTTTTCAATAAAAATATAACATGCTTTTGAGTTACAACTCGTATTTTGACATTAATGACTAATGGATAACAAAGCATGTCGTTCATATCAGCCAACTATAATTTTTTACAACTGAGTAACCATACTAAAAATTTATGTCAAGTTTTCCTAATAACTTAACTAAAAACTATTTTTCATTGCATTACTTACGGTGTGTGAATAAGGTTCATCGTAGAACGAAAAATTTAAATTTTTTTTTTGCGCAATAACAATTTTTTTTTTTTGCAAAAACATTTTAATTTTTTTTTTTTTACAACTAGGAGCCATAGTTCTTTATCTCCTTTTCCTAAAAATAAATCCGAAAATATTTTTTCAGAAAAAGTGTAATGAATTGCAACGGGGTTCACGTGGACGACAAAGGTTTTTCCTTATGCCCCTTTGACAAAAGTCATAAAATTGAGCGAAAACGATTGATGGTCCACATTAGCAGCTGCCCTAAAAAAAGGGATAATTTTATTTTACAAAAGTGCCCCTTCAACGATTGCCATTATCTGCCACCGGATGCAATGAAGGTAAGTTTTAATAAGCACTCTGCATAGACTTAGCTAATCTCATCAAAACTACACTATCTAGAAGCACATACAGGATCTGGAGATTGGCACAATGGGAGATGATCTCAATAAGATTTTAATGAATGATGAGGCGGCATTTGCTAACGTGGACACAAAGCGTAAACAGATCACTGGGGGCGAATCCAAGGAGTGGGATGACGAGTTACACGTTACATATACTCCCAAGAGGACTAAAGGTACATACAAAAACATCAAGGGAAATTATGTAATGTACAATGTAAACACAAAGCATCACAGATCACTAGAGGCGAATCACTAGAGTGGGATGCCGAGCCCCCCGTGACTTACATACCAACAATTACCCGAAAATGCAACAGCCGCAAGGAAAATTCTGCTGGCAAGGTAGATACAAAGAATAACCCAAGCATTGCAGGCGAGTCGCTGGAGTGGGATTCGGAGCCGCCCGTGACGTATATTCCTAAAAGAAAATTGTACAAATAAAGAGGTGTCCAATGTGAAACAATGTGTAATCCGATCACTTAAAACATACAAAAGAACTTAAAAATGATTCAAGAAAAATGAAAATAACATACGGTGTCTGAACCGAACATAACATAAAAATGTGAAAAAACACGCTTGTAAATAATACACTCTAAAAACATACTGAAAATTAAGTAGTTCGCTAAAATGCATTTCTAAACGGCAAACAAGTAATTCTCTCAAAGCAAGCCCCGCAGATACCACGCTGTACGCAATGAGTACCAGTAGCTTAAGAGTATTTGCTCCACCGTCATTTGTATGCGAAAATGTGAGTCTGTTTTGATTTTACGGTTATCTTATTATTCGGGTCGCAAAAGATGTTCCTAGTGACACAATCAATAACTGCTTCTTGCAAAGTCTAAAGATTGACGCGCAGGTTTTTGAGAAAACTCAGACCCTAAAGCGTTTGTTTGAT
Organism: Chymomyza caudatula; assembly: GCA_035041775.1. NCBI lineage: Eukaryota > Metazoa > Arthropoda > Insecta > Diptera > Drosophilidae > Chymomyza > Chymomyza caudatula. Next base: position 11,322,256 of record JAWNKW010000142.1, read on the forward strand.
TCTCTGCTCTAAGCAGTTTGAGACCATCCGCCAGTTGGTCAGAGGCACCATCCCCTTAAAGGATCCCTACATACCGTAGCTTTAAGGCATAGCTTATATGTTTTTCGTGGTCGAAATTTGCTTGGCTTTTAATACATCTGTCAGTGAGGAAGGTGTTGTGAATGGTAATAAGAGCATCTAACTAGGGGCGCATTTGTGATGTTTGTGCAACAATTTGATTAAGGTAAAGACATTCCCAAGTGAAAATCAGTCAGCACCTTTACCCTGTTCTGTAGTTATCGTGCCACCAATTAGGGAATATCATGACAGAGACATACAACTCACATTAAAAGTGAGGGAGCAGTTGACGCGAACTCAAAATTAACCCGCTGTATTCCCCCTTGCTTGCTTAATGTGCCCTGCTGTAGATTGGAGGTACGTCTAAGAAAGACATTGGTTATTCAGCCTCATCGAAAGTTTTTGGAGACTTTTATTCTCCTCAGCAGGCTTTGTATTTTCCTCCAAATTAAACAAGATATACTTATATTTCAGCCTAAAACTTTTATACTAAAAAGCTAAAATGTGGCGCAGTCTACCAAAAATTTTGCATGCTTCATTATTAGCGCGTTTTTCGGCTAAATTTGGTTCTGTGCGCTATCTAAAAGTGGCCATTGTGGGCGCAAATGGCAGCATTGGGCAGCCTTTATCCCTACTACTGCGACAAAGTCCAGGCATTAGCGAACTAGCACTGCATGATCTAGCCGGAACCCACGGCATGGCAGCGGATCATTCGCACATTTGTTTGGAGGGCGAAGTCAAAGGTTATGTGGGCGATGCAGAGTTAGAAGCGGCACTTGAAAATGCCGATATTGTAGTGGTAGCCGCCGGCAAGCCACGTAAGCCGGGCATGATAAGGGATCAGCTTTTGGACGTCAATGCCAACATTGCCATCAAGGTGGCCAGTGCTGTTAGCTTGGTATGTCCGCAGACACTGCTGGCCTTTATAACCAATCCCATAAATATGATTGTGCCCGTTGCTGCTGAAGTGCTAAAGTATCATAGCTGCTTTAATCCCAAGCGTCTGTTTGGTGTCACCACACTAGATGTGGTACGCGCCAAGAAATTCATCTCACAATATTTAAATGTGACCCCAGCTGAGGTTAAGATACCCGTAATCGGCGGGCACGCGGGCGCAACTATATTACCCTTGTTTTCGCATTGTCAACCATGTTTTAAGGCAACTAAGGAGCATGTGCTCACTATGACGCGGCGCATTCAGCAGGCGGGCACGGAGGTGGTTAAGGCCAAGGCTGGCATGGGTTCAGCCACGCTTTCCATGGCTTTTGCCGGCGCGCATTTTGTCGATGCTTTGCTGCGTGGCTTGAGCGCAGAACCTGGCGTGGTGGAATGTGCCTATGTAGCTTCCGAATGCACCAGTTTGCCCTACTTTGCCACGCCTCTCGTGTTGGGCACCGAAGGTGTTAAGCAGAATCTGGGCCTGCCTAAGCTGGATGACACTGAGCAGGAAGCTTTGGCGCAATTACTGCCGCTTTTGGAGCAAAACATCAATGATGCAATTGTTTATGTTGAAAAGTGGAAAAAGACGCAAGAAAAAGTACGTGCGTGTCCGTGAGGACACTTTCTGTTTCAAATTTAAAGTTTGTTTAGTTTTGTAATGCATTAAAAGCTGCTTACAAGAGCAACTCGGACAACGAAACAAGCTGTCACTCCTGGTCAAACCAACATTCCGCGGAATGACTTTGGTTTAGGGCAGAGCCATAAGAGTGGAAATATGTGGCTCTAGTTAAAAACTTTGCCATATAAGTCAGTTTTCAATTTCTGAATTTGTTTTTAAACTTAAATTTTAGTTGCTTTGGCAAATCAGGTACAAAATTTTGACTAAACGAAAATGCTGTCGCTCAAAATACCAACCCAAATATTAGATGGACTGCTGCATACTAGCAGGTTACCAACTAGGCCCAGACTTGCGGGCAGCAACCGCAACCTTAAAGTGACGGTGGTTGGCGCTGCCGGTGGCATAGGCCAACCCTTGACCATGCTGCTGAAACGAAACCCGCGAATCAGCACGCTTGCACTCTATGATGTAAATAACACAAAAGGCGTGGCGGCAGATGTGTCCCATATAGACACAAAAGCGATAGTAAAAGGCTATAATGGAGCCGGGCAGCTGCAGAATGCTCTACAGGGTGCAGACATTGTCGTAGTGTCAGCCGGCATGCCGCGTAAGCCAGGCATGACACGGGATCAGCTGCTCGACGCCAATGCTGGAATTGCAGCCAAAGTTGCGTGTGCCGTAAGCACGGCATGTCCGGCTGCACTGCTTGCCTTTATAACCAATCCTATAAACACAATTGTGCCCATTGCTGCCGAATTTCTCAAGTCGAAAGAAGCATACGATCCGAATCGTCTCTTTGGCGTTACCACACTGGATGTGGTGCGCGCCAAGACCTTTTTAGGCGCAGCCATCGGCGTGAAACCGCAGGAAGTGAGCATACCCGTAATTGGTGGACATGCTGGCACTACGATCTTACCGCTGATCTCGCAATGCAAACCGTGCTTTAAGGGTGATGACAAAACACGAGCAGAGTTGACGCATCGCATACAAGAAGCTGGGACCGAAGTGATCAAGGCCAAAGCCGGCAAGGGATCGGCAACGCTGTCCATGGCATATGCGGCAGCTCATTTTGTCAATTCCCTGCTGAGAGCTGCCATGGGCGAGAGTGGTGTGGTCGAGTGCTCCTATGTAGAGTCGTATGTTACAGAGGCGGAGTTTTTTGCATCTCCTCTGCTGCTTGGTCCACAGGGCATCAAAAAGCATCTGAAACTACCAGAGTTGGATGAGACAGAGAGTAAAGCGCTGAGCGCTTTGTTGCCCATATTGAAGAAAAACATTGAAGTGGCCAAAAGCTATGCCAAGAAGGAACTTAATTGACTTACAAAAATGATATTCTTTTCTATGCGTATACTTAATATCGTGTCATTAGCTAATGTGCCACTTTCTGTGAGGTCATTTGCCGTTCTTCTCTTGATTCAAATAAACAATAACAACACACGCCATGGCCCAGACAATGAACTTTGAGCCTCACGACGTATCGTACAAACAATTTCAATATATACAATTCATTTTAAATTTAAATGATTTTAAGACAATCTGGCGTGTGCCAGAAATCACTCAACGTTTTGGGCTTAAACCAATTATAACAATATTTGATTTTCCGTTTAAGTATATTTTTGCACATTTAAAAAGAAATCATGATTTTGGTCAGCGTGTAAAACCGAAACGTAAGCCGTCACGTTCGTGTGGTATGATAGGGTGTTACGGTCGAATGGTGTTACGCTTGTGTGCCTTATTAGTAGTGAGAGCGAAAAGAAAAGCATATTGGTTGTTGTTATGGCTTTAGCCACCATCCGTCGGTCAAATAGTTGTCTGACAGATTCCCATAAAGTTTGTTTAAAATTTAGTTGAAATTCGACTAAAAGAGATTTCTGGCTCACTCGCCAATATTCGAGATTACGGATTCTCGTTTCGCTGAGTTTTGTGGGGAATCTCGACGACTACGACATTCTGGCAGACATACTCATTTAAGAAATTACTGTTATCAATGTATAGGGCGCACGATGTGCTGAATCGATTGGTGGCAGGTGTATGTAACATGCGCAGCTGTCCATTTTGGACTTATTATGGTATTATCTAGGTTTTCGAGTAGTTGTTTGTCGTCTTACGGCTGATTGGCTGGTTGCTACCCCAAGCGGGAACAAGGAAACCGTTACTCATTTATTTTAAGAGTGTTATTGATCGTCTTGGACTATAAATATGCCTATATGTAGAATGTTTACAACTGCCGCCGCCTACTCCATAGACTGTTATCGCTGCGCAGCGCGACAGAGATTATCGGGGTCGCAGTTGTTTGTTTGTTGGATTGGCATGAGTAATTTCATCACCCAAAATATGGCTTGTGTGAAAGAGAGCCAAAAGGTGAGATAGTGACAAAAGCCAAACACATACTTTCACGACGCTTTTATCCGTTCGCAGTGCTCCAGTTCGTGACCCTGGTAAAACATCTATAGATGATTCAGCGCTGATTATAAGCTTAGGAAATTTTGAAAAGTTCGAATTTAGAAAGTTGTTGCTCTTTGTAGTTCATTTAAAGCTGGAACAGCTGACTGAATCGACCGACGTGGTGGTTCTGACTATCTGGCTATATTGATAGAGTATTTATGTGGGGGATGGCGTGACAGTTTTGTGGTATGGATGATTGGAATTCGACCGGTCATAAAAATGGTACGACATTTGTTTTGTTAAATAGCTAAAAAAAAAAAGTACAGAAGAACGCTTTGAACAACTTTTACTCCAACGTAATCTGGCCATATACCTTTCTTCTCAAGTCTGCAAGTGGCATGTTCGGGTATCGGCCTTGAAACTTACAGAGGATTAGATCAGTTTTTCTATAGCAAAAACTCGGTTTATGGTGAGTCGCAATAGATTGGCGTTTTCATACGTTGAATGTTTCTGCTATCAGTAATAGCCGTTGCCAAACTCTTTGAGGCTTTGAGATTTATGTAATTTTTTGTAATTTTTCCCTTTTTTGTCCATCAAATTGAGATATTTTTCACTTGTGAAAACATGGCCCATTCCAAGAGCTATAGAGTGGATCATCCCGACTTACGTTTCACTAAGCAGTTTATCCAAACACCGGCCACATACAAACTTTTGGATTGATTTTTATATATATATATATGGAGACTCTAGCTACCTTCGGTATCACCAATTGCAAAAGGCTCACGCAAAGCAGAGACGCCTGGAGGAGAGCTTTACATCATGCCGTAACCCGGTAACTGGTTGTTATGGCCAGTTAAGTAAGTAAGGAGACTCTGGAGTCACTCTCGCGAGATAATGGACTTTTATGAGAATTGTCGAAATGTAAAAATGTATGTGTTTCGATTTTTTGGAAAAAAAATCATGTAAAAACAGAAAACTTTTGTTTTAAGGGTTTTCTTTTATTTCTTGAGCATGGTATCGAAAGTATACTTAATAAGACCTTTCTCATCGACGTTTGCACTAAACAAGCCAATGAGCTAGGCAGGGCCACATATCCCAATACAAGTTTTAGAATTCGATACTATGTTGCTATGTAATATAAGGTATTAGCGAATCTCGAGTTTTCATTTTTTCATATATGTGAATCGACTTATGTAATGACTGATCGAATGCTCTTACAAAGAAACTGGTACTAGCTGTCTATAGTAGCAATTGGGGTAAGTTGTATGCCTTATAAAAGTAATCTTACTTAAAACTTTACTTTGTAGTATCATCCTATTCAGGTGCTCTACACCAAGATATAACCTTTCAAACTATGCGAAAGACAACACAGAATCGGAATCGGAATAGGCATAAAACAGATCAAGCTTTTTATCCAAGACACGAACCTTTGAGAGCTTTTCTAAAAGTGTTTGGCTTGTTCATAAAGCGCTTAATTGGGGCCTTATTGATTATTGAAACCCCTTTTTGAAAAACTGCGTTTTGCATTCAATGTAAAACCATTTGGAAGGTCATTTGCTGCCAATACGTGGGAAAGTGTGGCATGGTCACATGAGGTGAAAATACAATATAATGACAGTTACGGCATAGCCTTCTATTGTTATTAGTCATAAGCGAAATTGTAAATGCAAATGGCCTAAATAATATTCTAGGCCACTAAGTGCGCTATAAAAAATATATATAACATTGGAGATTCCACAAGGTGCCTGACTTTTGGGGGTAAAACCAGTTTATTTCATATGTACACACAGTTGTGTTTATGTGATATTACTTTTTGGAAGTGCTACTTCAAACCAAGCCGAGCAAGCTTCTTAGCAGTTTAATGAAAGTTTCTACAATGAAAAGTGTTGTTTTGTGAAACACTGAAAGTCTATGTTGCACCAAACCAACCGTTACTTAAAGCTGCGGCATTAACTGATAGTTGCCCTGAACTATATGAGTCAGTACGTACCGAGAACTAAGGTCAGAGATACCTACACAGAGAGTAAAACGTAGCAATAATCGAAAGAAAATTTTGGAAAACACCTGAAATGTTTGTGAGTGTGAGTACTTTATTAAGTGTACCTTGGTCGCAACGCACGCAATTGCAATTGCCAATTTGTAAAAAAAGTTATATTAATTAGTTAAAATTGTTCCTTGCACCAGTTGCTTGGTCGCTAAACTACTGCAATAGCTTAAAAAGTTTTGACTTGGTTTTTTCTCTCTGTGTATTTCACAAATTTTGTTACGTTATGTGTTACTCATGGAAGTTGATTTGGCAGACGTGAACGCACCCAACAGTTGCTTCACGAGAAGAAGAGGCACCTCTCCATTCTTGTTGTTAGGTATCATCAAAAATTGTCGCCAGTCAATTTCACTTTTTCCTATTTTGGAGAAGTGCTTGTTTCACCATCTCCATAGTCTTCGCAGTTGGAATTCGCTTCATGTTTAAATTTAAGTTGAGAAAATCCTCTCCTAGACTAAATTTCCCGCTTTTCACGTTATGAAAAAAAAGTGCAAAAGAATCATTGCTCATCATTTAGTGTAAGGCCTCATGCAAACAGCGAGCGGAGCTCAAGTGACCTGACCTGAACTTATACGTAAATCAAATTTTACACTGTAAAGTTCTCACTCCGCTCTGTTCTTCATGTACGCACTTACACTACTGATCTTCGCTTGACTTTTCAGCGCTGATTTGTCTAGATCCGTTCATTTCCGACCTCCATGTGCTCATGGTCTAAAGCCCAGATTACATTAATTTTAAAAAAGTTCCTATTTAGAATGAGGAACATGCGGTTTGACACCCAACTCTTTGAAATGAGTTACCAAGTGTATGTTGGGCTTAACCTTTTAGGGAAATAGAATTGAACCCCGAAAAACCACAGCTGCGTTGCGAAATGTCATCATGCGAAATTCAATACATTTAGGCTATGAAATGCGGGTTTTTGTTCTTTAGAATGTATTTGTGTCGCCTAAAGACCGTTGCTGTTAGAACCTGACATCATTCTCATTATTAAAACAGGTATTTCTATTTATTTGAGCTCTAATTCTGCAGCTGCAAGAATGATGACGCCGGCAACAAATTGTGCACAGCTGCGCTGCACATGCGCATTCAGCAGCTCAAGATGCAGTTCCGTGCAACTGTTGAACAATACTGCCTTGGTTTTCGCGCTCATTTAAGCAGCAATGAAGTGAAAAATCTGATAACAAACAACTCATTCGCTCAGAGACCCCCGCAAAGAAGCCGAACAACAGCTGTGCGTACACACAATTGAGGACAGAGTGAGGGACGCAGGCGGGCGGGCGGGCGGTCGGTCGGTCGGTCGGTCGGTGAGCAACCATAGTAACAGCTGAAAGCGCGAATATGAATCAGAGCGACGCATTGCTCTTAAGTGCAAGCGCTCTCTTAAAGCGGCAACGACGTATCTCACAGATACAACGAAAGCACAACACAAACTAAGAGAGCGCACAGCCAGTTAAAGAGAAAAACTCGTTGGCTGCCTGGCTGCTTGTATGCGGAGCGAACGCAAACTAGAATTCAATCGTTTCTTTGACTTTGTGTTGGTTGGACGGCAAATGAAATTGCTGCCCCGACAACGTCTGGCATTCGTACTTGTGCGCTTCGAACAGAAATAGCTAATAAACGGTCAAAGTGAAACATAGCCAAATACTTGGCTCGTATATAGCATAAAAAATAAAAATTGTGCAGCAATAAATAACTTAAATCAAGCGTGTGTGATTGATATACATATATGCTCATATATATACAGATCTGTATAGCAAGTAGCAGGTGCTCTAAAACCAAAGTATATAGCAACATACATACTATGTAAAAAGCGAATCTGTTTGTATCTAACATATACCAAATAAAAAGCAACAAAGTTATCAAAAATCAAAAGGCAAAAACAAAACAAAAGACCAACAAATCTAATTGAATTTTCAGTGCGCGCACAAAACAACAAACAAACAAACAAACAAAAAACGCGCAGCATTAAGCAAAAGCAACAACTCCAACAATAACAACAAACAACGCAACCTGTGGCTCCAGCTTGCGTCCAGAGATACGCTCAGAGAGCTCTCATAGAGGCGGCAGCAAGAACAACAACTCAAAGCATAGAGTGGACTTGGATTTGGGGTTGGATTTAATGTCACGTAACGCGTAACGCGGAAGCGCGTCCAAAGCGAACCCATGTCATACCCACGCCAACAATAGAGCTACAAGCTATAACATACATATAATCGCTTAAGCGTTATTATAACCTTTTAAGGCAACAACAACAACAACAACAATAACAGCTACAACATACCTTAATAAGTATTACCAAATAAAGTTAATCAAAATGTGGTGCATTGTCAACTTGCCGAATGGCACACAACAAGCCGTCAAATGGGATCCGAAGGCCAATGGACAAGAGTGTCTTGAAAAGGTAAGTACCATACCGACTTAATATACTGCTCTGTACTAGTCTTGATGAACTTTGGGGTTAACTGATTCCTTTCGAAGCTGCTGCATGCCACAGCAATTCTTTAGATTCTTGAGATTTTCAAGCGATACATAATATCGCCCGTAAGTTGTCTCGCCTGCAACCCTATGCGACATACTTCATATTACATTTTGTGCAGTGTGTTGAAAAGTGCGATTCAGTGTTGTGTTGTACCTCACCGTTTAGTGTTGCAAAGGAGACGAAACACAACCTGCCCGCCAAAATACTTCGTTGGCACCTCTTTTGCTTCCTCCTCTTGTTTTTCGCTTGTCTTCGTTAGCAGACGCATATAAAATTGGAGTTTTTTCATTTTCAACCATAATTTTCTTGTTTTTTTTTGGTACACATTTGAATTTCATAACACTTTTTATAGCCAGTGTTTTAAAAGGGAATAAGTTATGGCTTTACCCATTTATCGTTGTTTATTTATCATTAGAAGCGCTTGCGTTCAAATGTTCTTCATGAACATTTCTTCTGAAAGTAATAGAATTGGATCCTGGACCGTTTAAAAACTCAACATTTTTGCTGAAAAGCGACAACATCCAAGACAGTGTACGTGTGAAGCGGCTTGTGTTGCTATCACTGTCAGAAAGAGTGAGAACTTGTAATGCGAATTCCTACCAAAGTGCTGTCGTTTGGCGTTAGTTCAGAAGACATAACGATCCATTTTTCAAATATTCACTTTCAATTCCAAGTCAAGGTCAACGATGATGTTGCCGGTGAAACTATTGGTCGTTCGAGCTCATAGGCTTTTTGGCCCAGTGAAAACAAGCAATCAGTTTCATGTTTCATCGGATCTATATTTCGAGCCAATGTAGGAAATCATACTGTTCGGTCACTCTCAAAGTCTCTAGGGTGAACACCATCCTTCCCTCCTCTCGTCGAGCCTATTTACCTGTGCTACAGCTAATTTGGTGTTCTTTGGTGTTCCATAATTACGTCATGACAATCTTCTTATCAGGCAAATTGTATGCCTTGCTTATCGGCTATATGCTAAATTTGTTGTTGATTTCATGAGTTTGTCGTTTGTTTTTACGATTTTGTTATTGTTGCTAAGTTGTTTCATGTTTTGCACACAACTATTTAGAAATGCCAATATATGCCCTTGATGGGTATGCGTTAAGGTTGCGACTATTTGACATTTTGAACTGTAATCGGCGCAAATCAACAAAGCCCTCCCTAGACTAGGTTTTTCAGGCGCTTCGAAAACTCTAGCATGCACTATTTACAAGCACCTGAGTGTGCGTTGGGTGCAATGTCCAAGTGACACTTGAAAGCACTGCTTCTGTTATAGCGCATCAGTCCAAAGCTCTGTACTTCGTCAATACACCTTGTTTACTATAATAATTAAGTCTTCAAGACGTGCTATCTTATCAGCAGACTTATCAGCAACACAAATGAACTCATACCAAAAAAGGCGTGTATATCTGTAATGCTATATGATTATTTTTACAGTTGACTTGTCTTATCGTAAGAATAGACCAATAAATAGTAGTTTTTTTATACTAGTGCCCTTCTTATTTTTATGTTGCCTACCAAATAACTTTAATACTATCTTATCAACATGCCATATCGGGTTTTTATATAATACTGAACTTTGCTTTATAAAAAAAAACAACGCTAATCTCTTGAGATCTATTGTCGACCTATATAAAAAAGCAATAACTCAAGTATTTAGTATGAAAATATCTGACACTTCAATTTGACAGAATGTGCTCAAGGAACTGTTATTCTATGAAGTTTTGCACTTATAATCTGTGCTAAAAATAAACTATATGCCTAGTTACAAGAATCTGCAGCTATTAAAGCTAGCGATTCTTAAAGTTTAATAGAAAATATCTGACACATAGTTTTTGGACAAGAAAACAAAATACTTTCGTGCTCTAGTTTAAGAATTTGCAGTAATATATAAAAGAAGACGACTCTCATGCGGTTTTTCATTTCTTGAAATGTGATGAATTTATTGGAAATGTCAAAAAAATTGGTCGTATAACCAATTTTCGATATGAAAAGATCATACTAGGCGAAATAAATTTGTCATATTTGCATTTAGTAGTTTGTATTTGATTTTAGTGAAAAATAAAAAAGCTGTCCAAATATAACGACGACTACCAACGACAAGAATAATTTTGGTGAAAAAAACCAATAAATTTATAGACCGTACTTAACTTTTTACTTTAGTGAATTTGAATACAAGTATGTAGCAACTTATATGCCAAAAAATGTATGCCAATAGTCGAAAGATTACTTCGATATGACGAACAAATTGGCATATTTCATATGACGTCAGTCGCCTGGCAGAAAACTATAGACGATTTTGTTTAAAGTTCCAATGGAAATCTCTTATAATGTGATTTACAAAGATCTTAAATATACATCTAGCACAATGACGGATTACTTGTATGTTGAAATTCAGTGTAATTGTCACATTGACGAAGTTGAAGTTCGGTTGAAAGACATATCTGGTATACCATTTATTAAATTGCTTAACTTTTGCTGCTACTCTGCTGAAGCAATGCAACTGTAAGTGTACTCTTACTCTTTCAAGAAGTCTAATTTTGTTGACAGTCAAGAAAGAGGAATTCCGCCAAAGACTGCAGTTCGAAATGAAGCTGTGAGAAATGTGAGCGTACCTACTTAAGTATATCTTAGTTTGCTTTTTAGCTTCGCATGAGCGCATCCTGCGGTTCATCTCTTTGTAAGTTCAACACAAACTTATTTAACTCATATAGCTGTGGTCTCTTGTTAAGAGTTACCAAGAAACCTTGCTACTCAATGTGGTTATAATGGCTTCATTATAAATTTACATAGAATTGTGTATTCTAAAGCATACCTTGCCTTTGCCCACCATTTATGCTGCTATGATGATATGAAGCATCATCTATCACATCCTTTGTCAATTTGAATATAAAAATGAAAAATTTATTTATGCCACTGCGATTTGTCATGGAAACATTATTTGTCATAAACCCAATCGACTATACATATATTAAATATTTCATTTTCATATTCTGCCCCGTTCAATTCAGTTCAGTTCAGTTCAGTTCAATGTGATTTGCCTTCGTTGTGCGTCATCAATATACTTTTGAAGGGTGCTGCTCGAAGTCGAAGGAGAAGGCAACGTCTTATCAGTGCGCTTTATTGATAAAGCCGGAGTGTTCTCCTGTAACTGTAATTGTGGGAGCATCGAAGCGTACAGATACAAGCACGTCACCATGGCTCATCAGCATGTATATTGGCTTATTACCTCACAAACTCACACACACACACTTGCACATTATTATCGGGCTAACATCAATTGGCAAGCAAATTTAATTAACTGCTTGTCAAATGAAAGCCAATATCTGAAATCACTTTTACATTTAATTAACTTCCGTGCTCAAGTACTAGACACTTGTCCGTATACGGATTTACTCATTGGTAATTTATAAAGGAAATACTTGAATTAGTCACATGCTGACTAATCCTGATTTCTAACTGTTGCTATTGGCTGCCATCTAATCCTCTTGTGCTCTCAATTATTTACACACACATAATTTGTATGGATAGCACGGTCAAGTTGTCCAGTGGGGGCGTCTGTCTGCCTGTTAACTTTGTTGTACCACCTTATCAGCTTTAGGTTCGTTGGCTTTGTTTTTAGTATTATTTTTTCCCAACACTGTTGACACATTAAAATGCATTTTGTTGCATTGTTTGCCTGTCAGTCAGTTACTCAGTCCGTGAGTACACACACACTTAGCCGTACTTGAACTGTGCTCCAATCAATAATGCAAGCCGATTAGCTGGCAATTATATGCCTCTAGCTAAAGTTCGATCTCAAATCGTGGCACATTAGCAGATTAGGCGAAACGAAGCGATAAGCCGGACAGTTGAGTGTAAATGACCTGAGCTTCGATTACAATTGCTTTGGGATTGGGAGCGTTTAACGTCAGCCACTGTTATGTTGCATAATTGGCTGGCGTGTGTGGGTTTGGCGGGCTTATCCGCAGCGTGCAACCCTAGCAACAACTAGCTCACACGCTATTCTTTAAAGCTTGTCTAGCAAGCAAGTCTTGATCATGGGTGTAGTTAGCATTTAAGCTAGGGTTGCACACTGTCTAATCCTGCCAGACTCTACACTCCTCTCAGCGACCTCTGCAGAAGCTGTGAAGAAGAAAAAGCGAACAAACGTAACGTCTGAGCAAAAGAAGGCTGGGCTGTCCAGAATTTCACCAAAACGGATTACTGACTATTTGATCCATATGGTGACTGAAGGTTTTGGAGCGTTTACCTGACCTCCGTACTTGGCGGTATATTCGTTACTTCAGCTCCTCAAAAAAGCGTGGTTGGAGAAAGCTATCCAGAAGGGCTTTCCAAAAGGTTTCCCAATCGGTGCAGTCTCGCTGGTTAAATTTCGAACAGCGTTCTGTTAACTACGTTGTCTTGTAATGAGGACCTCTCGATCCACGAACTACAGTCAAAAATTTCATCTTATGCTACTGACCAGCGCCACAGTCTTTCTATTACGCAAGCCAGAGTTTTATCAGTGAGTCGTTCTGGCGTAGTTAGGTGGTCTCGACCTTCCCCGGGGCGCTGACTTCAGCCTCAGCGCGGATGGTGACTTGCTTTTGACATGCTTTCTTTTACATTAATTAAACAAATACCTTTATCTTTGTGTATTGAAGGCTGCGCCTTGAATTTTTGTAATTTCGAAAAACTTGGCGCATATTTTGCAAACACTTCCTATAATGAATTTCACCTCTTTCAATAACGTTGTCTAAAATAATCTACCAAACATTTTGATCAAAAAAAATCTGAAAATCGGTTTGTTTATGCTTTCACGATTACAAATTAATCCAAAACAAAATTGATATAAGAAAAAACACTGATTAATTGATCTTTTAGAAATATTACGACATTCACGACATTACGAAATTGTTTTCTCTTTTCGTGCTGCAAATTTTGACTAAATTTCGCATCCGTTTTTGCGAGAAGAGTTAGGCCTTCGTTTTCAACGCTTTCTAAGATATTTTTGGCGCCTGCAATTGCTTTTCAGCTGAAATTCGTTAGAAAAGATAACTGTCGCAGCGAAGGATAGCTGGTGGGTAGAAATGCGGTCGAAAGAGATTTCTGGCACAACAACGCTTGTCGTTTAAATGCATATCCAATCTACACAATCTTAAGATAAGATACTACCGCATGATGGCGTTGCCAGACCAATTTCAAGGCCATAATAAAGCGCTTTTCACACAAAGTAAATGCATAATTGTAAAGAAATTTAATTTTGACACATCTAAAGTTTAGTGTATTTTCATTGAAAGAGCTTACTCTAAAAAAAAGGATTTTCTACTCGTCTGCTTTTCTTACAATATACTAGAAAAGCATGATGAAAGCGTTGCCGGACCTTTGTTAAATTAACTTTTATTAAATCCTTTTTGCACGAAGTAAATACTTTCAAACAAATTTGCTGGGAAACAATTTCTATAAAAACTTGTTTTTCTCAAACTGCTAAAGGTTCCTATCCCTTTTAAAACGCCCCTGAACCTAATATTTATGCCATTAAAAACATTTTTATTACAGATTGTTTAAATGAACAACGCCAGAAAAGTTTTGCAATTGCGTTCACTTGTTTCATTTTCATTTTAGCTTCCGAGTTAACTTTTATAAGTGCTATACATACATGCATGTGTGTGTGTGTGTGTGTGTGTGGGTGGCACAATGTGGCACAATGTGGCACATAATTGCAAGCCAAACGTCAATGAGGTCCTCACGAAGCGGCGCTCATTTGTGTAGCTCGCAAGCCTAGAAAGTTTTTGACGTCGTCGAGTTTGCATGTCAAAGGCAAATTACAAAGTTGTTGTTTTTGGATTGAGCAAATGTATTGTTAGTGTATGCATACCTCAGAGTGTGTGTGTGTGTGTGTGTGTGTGTGCGAGGATTAAGTCAAATCGCAGGTCCTGTAAAGCAAACATTTGTATTTAAGCTTTGCCCAATGTCAAGTCAAACTCATGTGGCACCGTGGTGCATGCAACAGTTTTAGCGAACTGAAAACTTAGGAACCTTAATTATTTCGTAATTAGGTTGCAACTTGAGCGGGTCACAGCATTGAGTAGTACTACACTGGCAGTGTTTTCTTTATAAAGCAATTTGAGTGCGACCACTGTGCCTCGGTCAGGTTGGCAATTTTCTCATCAGCTGTGCGCTGCTTGACTATGGCCATTTAGCTGCACATCCTCTGTAGCATCAGAGGCTGTTTTAACCAGGCACATTTGAACGGGCTTTAATTGGATACAATATGTAGCACTTGCTGACTGTAATTACACTGGCACATGAAGTGTCAGTGGCAGCTGGTGAGCGTGTGTGCGTGGGCGTGCCTCGTTTCTAGTATCTGGTATCTGGTAACTAACTGCCTTGCAACAGAAGTCACTTGGAAGTGTAAAACTGCATGTTCAGTGTTGCTGCCAGGGGCCAGGCTCTGAAGTGGACAACAGCAAGGCGAACAATTGAGAGACTGACTGACGGAACGGCACAGATTTGATGCGGCAGCTCAAGTTTTGTGCAGCTGCCGTCGGAATCTGGAGTGCAGGCCAATTTGAGTGTAGCTTAAGGGGCAGCAGCTGCTGCGTCTATGTGGCAGACGCACAATTTGGCGCAATCTTTAAGCTTTTGTTTTTGAGCTGCAAAGCAGAAAATCAATTCCGTTGTGTAGGTAAGAAAGCGTCAAAACAAATGTGCCTGTATCTGCTGGCACACAAAAAATGTATCTCATGGATACACAGCGACGACAACAACAAAAAGCCAGAAGAGCGGTTGATAAAAACCAAAAAGCAAACAACAACTATATACATATATTTATATATGTACAAGCGAGTTTATATGTATTTGTATAAATACTTAAAAATAAACAAATAGCAAAAGCGGGAAAAGAGTTGCGGCATTCTTGCGGCCGTGTCCGAAACGTAGACCCCAAAATCGAGAAACACACAATAACAACGCAATTACTGAAAATTCGCCTTGTCGTTTGCGAATCGAATTCCAGTTTTCGGTTTGCCTTCAAAATAACAAACCTCTGCCACATAGGCGGTAATTGTTATCAAACGCTTTGATAAGCCTGTCCAAAATGCTTAATACCCGCCCCGAAGTATTGTCAAGCGAAACAATCACAGATAATACCGCACGGGCCTGAAATTACTTTGGCAATATCACAAATATCATAACATCGCAATGATAAATGTTTAATCACAAATAATTTCATTATAATTTCTTGAAACGCAATTTAGACAAGCGGGCGCTCTGCTGTCTCGTATCGAAGTTATTTTTTAGCAATTTGTATGCTTATTCTGATATAACCCCCATATCTAGATATGCGTGTAGCGAGCAGCCGGAAAATCGTTTAAATTAATGTTACAACAAGCCGTCACAAAAGCTTTCGTTATAGCTAGTTTCTTGACATGAACGAATTTTACGTTGCATCTGGGAGTGGCAGTCAATTTTCGGTTTGATTTACAGTAGGCGCTGAACAATTTGAACTAGTCGGTTGTACTAGCCATTTATGTCGCTATAGCTATAATTTATGTAGAATATAAATCAGGCAACGAAAATAAATATAACGGCATTTATGGCCCGGCGGATGTGTGACTTCGAAATTGCTAGTTATTGCAAGAATTTATAGTTAGAAAAAGTTTTTTTTACTTTTTCAAAATAGCGCAGCCTTGTCCACGTCATTGATATGGCAGCGTCACGGCATATAAGACGGTTTTACACCCGTGGCGCGCCCATAGAAATTTTAAGTAATACTTGTTGGGAAGCCACGGTTCAAGTCATAATGGGACAATTTCCGTCTCATAACTTCAAAATCCCGAACTTAAAATGGTTCTTGTAAAAGCAATGCTCATATTCATTTCATAACTTTAAAATGAAGGCATAGTGGGAAATAGTGGGTACATAACCTCAAATAAAAAATTTCATTCTTTAGGGGAACATAGCAAAATATATTTGCAATTACAAGCAAATTGAATAGAAATATTGAAATCAGGTCTTTCGCCACCTGGTATTAGGGCAGTATGCTAATGTGAAATTTACTTTAGAAGATTAACCCTTCCCACTGAAAGCTGACAAGAAAGCCTCTTTAAATTAAGACTCCTGTACAACAAGCTATCCTGCGTATTAAGCTGCCATCTACAAGTCTGGCTCTCCTTATACCAAGTTTCCAACAATTAATCACCGTTGACGCGTCATGCTCAATTCAGTCACTTGATCCGAGTGCTCACAATAAGTAATGAGGTTAGAGTTTGCGCAGCTGATATTTAGCCCTTTAAGAGAACCCGGAAGCTTGTGAGACGCTTGAGTGCTGGACGCTGCCAAGTGAATTGCAGTCACTGCATTTCCACACCAATATGAATCAGCTGCATCCTTCATGGCTTCACACTTATTGAAGCTAGATTAGCGGCAGAAACATTCCCAGACAAAAAGTTGAATCAGTTGATCACCAAGTCGGTCACCTTAAGCCTTGCTGGTTCTTTGTCTTCCAAACAAAAGATCTTAAACAAAGAAGCATAACGTACAGAACCGTCAGCTTAAACTGGAGGTACTTCATAAGCTTATACTGCGCTAAATTGTTCTGCTCTATATTATAAATACCATCTGGACATTCGCATTTCCGAGTGCTCACTGTATTAGAACTAAATATACTTGTATAGGCATTCCAGCAATTATTGGAATGAAACAGCTTTTCGGAACTCTCCTTCTAAAAGGCCAACAAAACGAAGCGAGCGAGAATCGAAATGTAAAACGCAAAATATCTAAAACAAGATTTACCTATACACACGTGTGTGTGTGTGTGTGTGAGTGTGTGTGTGTGTGTGTGTGTGTGTATAGCCGTTATGTAGTGGTGCTTAAGAATGCTTTTTTTCATGCCTCCAAGTTTTATTTGCAAATAAATGGCGCATTTCTGTTTCGGTTTGTATCTCACACTGTCGTTGGTTTGACTTTGTGTTTTTTTGCGCTGTTTTTCACTCTTTTGTTATTATTGATATGGCTGTTGATGTTTTAACAATTTGCACCCTGTAGTGCCAGAGACAGAGTTATTAACATTTTAAGCAAACAGTCGCTGACACACACAGATACACACACACACAGATACACACACACACACAGATACACACACACACACAGATACACACACACACAGTAACCTTAAGCGCTTTGTGCGCTTATTATTTATATGCATATTTTTTATATTAAATATTTTGGATGCAGTTATTGTATTTGCAGGCACAACAAAAAGAACAACGTAAAAATTGTCATAAATTTTATATAAGTATGTGCATGACAATACCAACATGTGTGTGTGACCCTTTCCTATTATATTTAGTCAACACATTTTTCGTGATTTAAGAGCAGACACTAAAATGTATCTGTTAGATACATTGGGTCGAAATGCGAAATTTCATAGGCACGCTGAATAAAAAGCAGCTTTAACCGCAATACTTGCATCACACTGTGATTGTTGATGATGATTCGTGCTTCATATTTCATCACAAATGAATAAGTATAACGAAATTAGCACGATTTTTGTGAAACGAATCTTGTCGTAGTCTGTTCTTGGTCTTAGACATATACTATATATAGATCGGTGTGAACTGGGTGGTATGACTCATACGATGGTTAAACTACTTATTAGGATAGCTTTGCTGACACAGCAGTTGAGGAGAACAAAAAGGCAGTTAGCTGGAGCTCCTCCATATGCAGAGATGAAATCTGCAATAGTTTCGGGTCTAGCTACAGACAACTCCGGCATGCTATGCAGAATGTGACTGCCTCCATCTACAGAGAGCTGCATCTGAGCAGATGAGGCGCAGAACTGTTTACACCTCTGTTGGGTAATGGAGCGCAACACTGCAGTACATCTCGCCAGGTTCAGACAACAGAGCTGTACGTTTTTGTAAGTTTGGCGAAAGTTTCTGAGGTTTAACCATTTTTGGTTAAGTCTGGGATGGTGCCCTGTCTGGCGAGAAACTAAAAAGAAATTTAAGTAGCGAAATTATGAGATGATAAGGGCTTAAAGCTGTTTCACCTCTTATAAAAGTCTTCCCGACACCTGGAGAAATCTCTAAACGCCACGCTAGATAAGTACTTAACTCCCTTTGAAAGAGCTATCTGGTATTCAGACAGATTGCTATTGGCTCGTAATTCGATTAACAGAGATTTCGTCTTACACTCACTGGCCATAACTCGGGATGGTGTAGGATTTCTGCAAATCCTTCCCCTTTCTTTTCAATAATAGCCGTTTTTCGACGTAGTTTTTTGGTTCCTTTGTGAGTTTGAGTTATTTACTACCACAGCTCTTAGGTACCATGTATGAGAATCGAGGAGGATAGTAGGCGTGCACAATAAATGATTGCGGAGAAAAACATTTTTATATGATTGAGTGATACACTTGGATTGTTTCGGACTGTTTTTCTTACAACTCAATCAATTTTATTTAGAACTGCATAAATATACTATTAAATCAAATTGATCTCAAATTGAGGGTCATCCACACAGTTTAAAACTGTACCATATTGATTTTGCTATCAACATAATAAAATCCATGTTTCCAAAATTTATTCCATTTATTAGAATAATTTAATTTCAGATTTTAAAATGTTCTTCAAGTTTTTTTCCCCCAACTCTCAATCTGCTGTGCAGATTTATTCATTTGGTATTTATGCATTTTTCATGCAAATATTGCACGTATCCACATGTGTATAGTATGTGTGTGTTTGTGTGGGTGTGTACGTGTGAGTATTTATAAGTTCAGCCTGCCCCAGAGGCCAAATAAACTCTTTTATTTCAATTATTTATTATAGGAGCAACAACGACAACAGCATTTATGGCAATGCAAATTGGATTCAAAGTAAATTTTCCAAACAATTAAGTTTGCTTCGAAATATCCTAACGCCCACGGCACTACACATCAGCTGTATTATGACGCGACATAACTGTAAACAGCAGCTGTGTGCGCCCGAGAATTCTGAGTCTTGGTTGTCAATTGAAAATTTCCAATTCCGTAATTAATTGCTGCACTAACTGTTCCAAAAACAGACAACTGCAATGCGATGTTGCAGCATGCAGAATGGACAATTGACCACAACAGAGCTCAAGCTCTTTGCTGTCCAGCACGGGGAACGTTATTTATGGCGGTTCGGTTTGTACTTGTTCCGCAAAACCCATACAAACTGACATTTGTGTGTGTTGAGCTTAGCCCAAAATGCAAAACGGTTATGGGATGATGCATATTTAGGCTTGCGGTAGGGTTGTCAAGTTGTTTGGTAGTTAAACGTAAAAGGGTGTGATAAGTAGGGCTTTTGCAGGAGACAAAATTTTAAAGCCAAGCTCACTCTGACAAAGTGATAGGCAAGTAATCGGCTTTAAAGCTAACTAGGGGTAGTTTCTAGCCTTGCCTATAGCTAACCAAACATAAAAGCGGCTTACAATTCAATAGCTTGCCACACCGTCGAAAAAAAAACAGACAAGCACTTCGCTCCACTTTTCCTTGAAACCCATGCATTGCACAGCAGTCACAAAGACCCTTAAAAAAAGGTTTTTTTCTGTTCTCTGTACCCGCTATTCGTTTGACACAGAACAGCAGCACAGTGAAACCTAAAGTTCGTGTTGTTTTTGCATCACAAAATGTACCACAAAATATAGCATTTGTTTGAGCAAATGCGTGCTCTAATATAATCTAAGTAACTTCGAAGACATTTGAAAGTTTTTCGGTGTAAATGTCGGTACAGCAGATACTACCACGCGCTCTAGTATAGGGTATCCAACTGTCGGAAATTGTGTGCCACACATGTTGGTTCTTAAAAACATACTGGCATATGCACAAGCACTGATACCTATCGTATTTGGAATGTAATGGTGTTCAGAACGCCCTTTATTGATAAGCCAAAATAACAACTAAGCTTTACTGCTAATTAAAGGGAGCATAGCGGAAATGACTGAAGCACTCTATTCAGTATATATAACAAAAAAAGAAATCGGTTTCAAATGCAATAAGTACAACAAGATGTGGTCTATATACAAGCAGCTAAGTCAGCTTTTGTTTCTGCTCTCATTAGTTTGGGGTGTACGTTCCGGAAATTTCATGTTTGTCCTCGAAAATGAACGCGTATTTGACAAATGTACTAATTCACCAGTACCAGGTGCACTTTACTTAGGCGCTTTAGTGGATACAACCAATATCGATTATAAGATAAATGGCGATATTGTGACAGTCTCTGGTAACGCTACTGTGCTGTGGAATGTTGAACCCACCGATCGAGTTTCTGTAAGTATAAAGCTAAACGACTAGAACAGAGGTGCGTTAGAAATCAAGGAATTATTCCAAATATGCTAGCTCTTGATATTAGAGATTTTTGGAATATCCATAAGTTCTTCTACAGGGTACGGCTACGGTGTATAAAAATGAACGGGGACGCTGGCAACCAACGGTCTTTGGACGATCCGAAAATAATTTATGCAAAATATTTTTTTAGTAAGAATGAATTATGGTATAAATTTTGGACACAGCTTATAGTTAGGGGCGAAGAAGACGTGTGCCTAAATACGCCTGGGGTAAGTGTAAAAACTCTCATTTTTCAACGGTAAACTTATGGTTTTATTGTCCCTTTAGAGCGTACTGGTTCACAAGCCATTCGAGCTTGACATGGTTTTTTACGATATACCCGCACACGACATGAACGGAATATACAAGTTGGTATATATTCTTACAGCTTTTGATAAGTTTATTGTCAAACGTGCGGACACTATTTGCTTCGAAATAAGAGGAGAATTTTTTAAAGTTTAATACAATATTAAATGAATAAATCAATTACCTTTAAGTGAGCAAGACTTGAAATTTGTATGTTTTTTAAATTAATAATTAATAATCCACTGAAGCTACGGCCCGATAATCGGCATGCCGATTAATGCTGCTTGTTATCGCTGATAAATGTCTGCCGCCAATCAGCAAACCAACACAGTTGACCGGCAAGCAGATTGTCTGACCTTGTAAGCGTGGCTTTAAGTGTCACGTTTTCTAAATTAGGATTGCGTTTACAATCAAACGTTCTCGCGATGGAGTGCAAAGATCGAGCAACCTAAGCGAGCATAAAAAATACACATATATATGTCCAAAGAATGACTTCATTTTCAATAAACTTAAAGAATAAAGAAATAAATCACATAACTTGTAAATTATTAAACTGCAAAGTTTGTTCCAAAAGTTAATCGATGGAACAGCTGAGCGATTGCGATTTTGGTCTAAAAGATTATTTATGCATGAGCATTGCGAACAAAATACACTGAAAGTAGTATTTTTTGCATTTAAGCAATAATTTCATCTAAAAGATGCGTCATGTAAGCGATTTATATTTTTATATTTTGTTGGTCGTTGTTGCCGATATTTTGAAATATTTAAATGTAGCCAGTTTTATTGGCTAATTTCATAAAGAATTTATCGCGCATTGCGTAATGCGGTGGCGTATACTTATTTTTAAAGCAAGTGATTATGTGATCAACTTGGGAATAGCATTTATTGTTTAAACTGCAAATGCAAAGTTAAGGCGTAATATAAAAATGTACAGTGGTGACTCTTAAATAGTTCACGCCCTAAAATTCAGCTAAATATGTTACGAAAACTGTTTAAGCGACACAAGTAAGGAGCGTGGGAAGCGAAATAACGGCTTTCCTTAAACCTTATGCTTAACTATCACACTGTCATTAAAGTTTTTTATATTTGCAACCGTAAATGTTTATAGTGTATGACATTTACGATACAGCGCGCAACGGTAACAGAAATGAGCTTGGCAACTCTGCAGTTTGGCAGCTCTATGAAGTTGCATGTGTGCAACAAGAGAGTTGTGGTGTTGTGGCCTAGGTAGAGTGCGTTGTGTGTGTGTGTCAGTTCGTCCTTGCTGTGTAAACGCAATTTATGTTTACACCGTAGCCTGGCGTAGTGCCCCACAGACAGACAGACAGACAGACAGACAGTCGGAGTGCCAGCCAGCCAGACGATGCGCCTGGAAATCTATCTGCGAAGTCACGCAGTGACGCCATGCGCACAATCAAAAGGAAATTATATTCGCGTGCTCTATAAAAAAAACGTCGAGCCAAGTAAAATTCGAAACAAGTAAAGTTAAAAAAAGAAGAAGTAACTTAAGTGAAAGCGGCTAGAACCAGAGGCAGAGTTGGGCGTGTTGGTGACTGTACCTAAGAGTGTGCGTCACGGCGCTGACAAGAGCAGGAAGGCAAGGTCTTAGCAGCTCTTGGCTAACATTTCTAGCTTATATTGATTTTATTGTTTAAGCCAGCACAAAGTACAGTTAGTATATATGCAGCAACTTGTATATACTAGTGGCAATGAACATGGACACCATAAAAGCGACAGCTAATTAGCCACAACACTGGACAAGCGCTGTGCGCACAATGAACGCGCCTGGCCGGCAGTGGCCTTAAGAGCCTGCTAATCCAGAGCAGCAACAATGATGACTATGGTAAAGCCATGTTGGGGGGCGCTTTTAAGCCGACACTTAATGCAATTACCGCACAAAATGGCAACATTTTAGGGTTGCCTCAGCACGGCACTCAACATGGCGTTGCACTTAATATTTTTATGATGATTCAGAAATCGTGCTCATACATGCATAATGCACAAAAGCTGCCAGTATTGCCATGGCTCGGTGACAGGCTTTTGTCAGGGTTGCTGCAGGGCAGGTTAAAATCAATGTTGTTGTTGTTGTTGTATGCCGCCTAATGATAATGCCATTTTGTAGGACTGCTAGTCACTAGAAGCCACTTGGCTTGCCGCCGCCATTTGCAATCTTTTGTGCGGTCTATCCTTGAACTGCCTGTAAAAATAATACATACTGTACACAAATAAAGGCTATATAAAAAGGCGAAAACCCCATAGAAACGGTGACAACGAAAAACTACAGGCGCGCAAAACCGAACAACAATAAAAGCAAACAACGCCAACAAAAAGGAAACACGCTTTGGCACAAGCGACACTCTCAGCTGTTCTGGCCCCGCCCCCCTCACCGCCGCCCCCTAGCCCCCACTCGACAAACTGTACGCGCTTAGAACAATAATCTATACATACATAAAAACAATAAAAGGCGTTTTTACAGTCGCTGCTGTAAAAATTCCACTTTGTGCCGGAGTATGCAGCAAAAGGCGTAACGTAGAGCGGTCAGGGCGGGGGGTGTGGCCCGGCAGCGCAGCGGAAATAAAACAATAAATTGCGTGAATGTGCAGTCGAAAAACGCAAACCGCAAACCGAAGCGCGCGAAGCTACATCCACACGCCGCTAACCGTAAACCACAACTATGAAAATGCATTCAATTCCTTGGCATCTCTTTTTTTTTTTTTTGGTTTTTCTACAACTCTTAGCCCCAAACTGCTCCAGTCGTTTGGCCCACAAAACAGCGCCAACCTGCCATGATGTGCCACCTCTAATGGCTAGGCTTTTGTTTTGTTGTGCGTCACATCGCTGTTGTGGTGTGAGTGTGTTTGCTTTTAGTTTCCATAAAGCAAGTGCATATGTATAGTAAATATACGTATTGTGGATGCTCATAAACAGGGTTTTTCACAAAAAATATTTCAAAAGATAGAACGGTTCAATGTTTGATAATGCAAAAGCAAACTGCTTGCTGTTATGCGGCATTTTTACAAACTTTGGCAACTCTACAACAAAATGTATAAAAGTGTACAGTTTGTACAGTGCAGCTTCAAATACGACGACATTATCATATCCCGAATAGTATATAATAGGAGCGTCAAACAATATTTGAGCTTAAAACTAACTTTTCAAGTTGGTATTAAACGGTATTTTGTAATCTTTGACGAGTTCCATAGCTTTTTCATATCCAGACACAAGATAACTAATATCTTTACCGAGAGTGTCATCAGAAAGAAAGAGATTCGAGAGCTATGAAGCGCTGAGTGAAAAACACAAACATAAAAACACGTCCGTCTTCTTCATACTTTTGTATGCGTGCATTGATACGTTCACAATACTGAACAACGTTTACATCTTCAAACAAGACCAAAACTATCAATCGTTAACTTCACAATCTTTCATTCTCCGATACCACAATTCATTCATTTTGACCTTAAAGTCGGTAGCAGAATAATCCCACTATTACGAAATCTAGTTCACGTTCAAATAGACAAGAAATATCAACTAGAATTCAGAAAATCTATCGTTACGCCAGCAATGTGCTTAAGATTCTTGGAGAATCTTATGCAAGATTTTGTCATCGAATTTTTACAAATAAATAAATTAAGGCATAACCATTTAGAGAGTTCAGACCTCTTCTGAACTTCACTAAAGTATCTACACAATCTTCTATGCTGGAGCTTAGTAGCCCATTTCATCTTCCCGAACATTAAAACGTCTATCAACGTAACGTGGAAGCGTATTTCCGGAAGATCGATCTTTTTATACTCAGACAAGCGCTCTAACATAGCATAGTCTCTGGCATAACTATGAGCCGAATCGCGCAAGCCATTCCAACCGAAGATATTATCATTCACCCAAAGTTAAACTAACCTTTCTACGATGCATTTAAGCTCATTATGAAATGAATAAAATCTTAACAGAATGAATGCGCATGGAAGTAATGCATGAGTTAATCGCGTGGTGTTCATATGCAAGGAAACTGCAAGCCTTTAGATACTTTTATTTTATGCTTAGATGAACAAATGCCAACAACTGTAGTTTCAAGAATTTATTGAAGAGCAGCAAAAGCTATATAAAACTTGAGATCTTCAGAAACTCTAATTCAACTATAGAGTATGTTCTCAAATATATAGTTCTGAAGAATAAACAGCTATATTTGCATGTTAAGTTATTCTTTGCGTAAATATAGATGGTGTTCAGTTGTATTTAAAGTAATGCATGAATGCATTGAGGAGCAGCTTACTGTATGCGTGGGCAGTAACAAGTAATGCATGAATTCATTGAAGAGAAAGAACAGGTATATTATATTGCAACTGCATACTCAATCATCTTAAGAAACTCACATTCTGTACTTAGGTAAATATGTTTTAATTCGTTTTCAGTTAAAAATATAATATTTATGTAAGTAATGCACGTATTCATTGGGGCAGCAGCTTTTGCTCTATGTCACTGAAGA
This sequence comes from Chymomyza caudatula, assembly GCA_035041775.1. NCBI lineage: Eukaryota > Metazoa > Arthropoda > Insecta > Diptera > Drosophilidae > Chymomyza > Chymomyza caudatula. Next base: position 11,347,899 of record JAWNKW010000142.1, read on the forward strand.
ACGTCAGCTGCATCTGCATATCCAAACACCTTTTAGATACTCTAAATCTGTGCTTATGACAAAATGTAGTGCAGCAAATATGCAGATACTTAAAATGTCAAGTCAACAACAAATTGGTTTACGGCTTACAAACTCATTTTAGGCTAAAACAGGACAATATGTGCCAAAAGTAGTACTATGAGGCCATAAACCAAAAATTTTTCGTACACACACCCAACAACAACCGCACACTTGTGTATGCGGTTGTTTATGTATCTTGTAGCTGACAGGCCGTGTGTATGTGTGTGTGTGTGAGTGTGGCACTGTAGTAGGTGTGAGTGCACTCATAAAATGGAATCAGAAGTGTACAAGTTTTTGGCAGCCGACCAAAAAATACATTCACTGTATTTCAATTAAGTCATCACACAGATACACACACACATGAAACCACGAAAACAAATAAAAGTGTAGCCTGCTTAAGCCAAGATACACAATGGCCATAACTATAGTGCTGCTCTATAGCCTATAGCTTGTAACTGTAACTGTTTATACAAGTACAGTTAGCATGTGGAGAGTCAAGAGTACTGCCTGTGGCCAGGTGCCAATTCCTTGACTAGGCCATATTCATTTTGGCCTAGAAAAAAAAGTGCGGGCTACGAATTTGCGAAAATAATCCATGTGTGCAGCTGATAATTACGAATTTTATATGCAAATAGCTAACAGTAATAGCACCTCATTAAAATCAATTCCAATATAAACTCTGCATTTGTTCAGTTCCCAGACTAACGTCACTAGGTCGAGCCATAGTTGTAGACCTGATTCGACTTCTATTGTTGCGTTCCTTTCGAATCGTATCGTGCATTTCGTGCTTGCCATCATTATTCTAATTGTACACGGCCTTCTGAGGTTGCGCGCCACTGTAAACCGCTAGCATGCAGTTCGCCGTAATTTAAGGATATCGGAAATCGCGCTTTACCCGCTCATTGCGCAGCACATGTAAATGCCTAGTTGCAACTAGCAACTGTGCAACTTGCGATACCAAGTCGTGGCCAAGATTGACATTTGGCGCTGCACAGTGACACAATGGCATGCACAATTGAACCAATGAAAAGCTGTAGCTTGAATTCCCTAGAGTGCTTAAATCCCGTTAATAACTTTAAGTTTACAGCTCGTTTTCGTTAAATCATTTGCCTTTTAATTAAGCGTTTATTCAGCGAAATGCCATTAACATTGTTGTTTTATTTTCCAAAGAGTTTAATTTTAATTAGCTCACTTAAGTGGAACAGTGTTTACTGTAAGCTTTCATAAAGGCAAAAAAAAAAAACACAAATTAATCCTTGAAGCGTCCATCCGCGTCTTCCCGCTGCCCGCCGTATTAAGGGCGCATTAGCTTGGCCAATGGCCAATGATGTTGCTTGCAAATGAGCTCGAAAATAAAGCAAAGTAATTAAAGGGAACAATGAAAATGCTCTGTAACCTCCAGGCGTCGGCGAGAGTATATTATAAAGCCCACACACAGATACACACACACACACAAACAGGAATTCAATGCCGTCTAATTAACATGACGGAATATCGAATATCTTTGTGATTACTTAATGAATTAAAGTTTAGCGGCAACAAAAGCTTTCTCTTAATATTTAATGATACTTTTCCGTGTGACACATCTATGTAATCTGGCTTGGATGCCTAGTTTGGGTTAGATGAGATTAGGGATGGGCTAGATGGCTTATCGAAGTATATTGACCCAGCTCGTTGTGCCATACCCAATAGAATAGACAGTTAAAAGCAGAAAGTAGAAATAAACAGAGTAGACCAAAAAGGCGCTTCCTATGGAACACAATCTTCCAGGCTGCCGTCAGAAGGGAGAGTATGCACCACTCATGTCAAGTGTGTCATTTCCTAAAATGCGCAGTCATATCGAGTCGTTCTCCAAATGTATTGGCTCGCAGATCTTTTCTCTTCTTTGAAAGAAGCTAACTTTTGGCTTTTGTTTTGGATGCTTTCCCAAATGGTTTCGTTAGGCGACATCTTATTTATTTATTTACCTAACTACGTAAAGCTCTCCTCCAGGTGGCTCTGCTTTGCGCGAGCCTGGTCCAATTGCGCTCGAGAATGCCACTACAAAACACTCAATCTGTTTCATTGAACTACAAGTATTAGTTTAAAGCAGGCATCGGCAGATGGCATCAGCCGAACCCTGATTTGAAGTATAAAACTGACACATGTCTACTCTAAGCGATTCATGTACAGCTCTAATTCCTTTTTTTTGTCGTATACTTAATACTATTACTTCTTCTTATTATTATCATGTGCAGCTTTTGCCTTATAGGCCTTAAAACCTGCGGCGCTTTATACACATTAATCTTGTTACAAAACTTAAACTTAAAGAAACGTCAAGTTACCAATTCCGCGCAAACAATGTAACCCAAATACACTGGTATCTGTAATATGGCATCTTCTAAACTTGGCAACAACTTTGCATGGCCAAAACCATTTAGTACACACACACAGAGATACTTTAATAGTAGCATAGAACGCGGCTAACGCGGCATATCGCTTATGAGCTTAACTTCCTTTGTATCTTCAATTCGACCAAAATGAAGAAGCCTGAAAACCATGACCTCTGAATCACAAATTTCTCTGGTTATGTGCCTTGTTGACATATACCCGCTTTCTCACACTCACACACACACACGAATACCATAAGCAGCATGTTGATGTGCACATTACCATACAACTTCCTTGTAGTAATAGTATCTGCCGCAGGAGTGTAGTGCAGTGGAAACGGTACAGTCCGTACTTTGGGTATAGTATGTGCACTTGACAGTTTTTCAGTTATGTGAAAGTTTTTCATTTGGCCCATTTGAACTTTTGCGCATTTCATTTGGCATAGTAAAATCCAATTTATTATGGTCCAAATGCATGCAATTCTATGTAAACAAATCGCTAAAGTTCTCTTGCCAAAAAAGCTGCAAAAGGATGCCAGCGAAGAAAAGTAAAAGTTTAGAATATTCGAGTAATTACGTTATAGTATAGAGTCTGCATTTGTACTAAGCAAAACATGTGTAATGTTATGTGAAAACAAGCGAATTTGGTTCAAAGTACTGTTGGATAGTTCTTAGTTTCAAGAGTAAGTATGCAAAGATATTTACTGCTCAATTAAATTTGTGGTCGATTTATTATTGCATTTATACGGTAGAAGGGTATCTTCCTTAATGTCGAAGTAAAGGCCCTCGTTCGAGCTTGTTCAAAATAATCATCAATCGGAGCAAAACACATATTGCTCATTCGATTTGGCAGAAAACGAGTTTAACGGTTTGAATTTGCTCCCAACTAGTAGAAAAAAGAGTGACATATTCCATTCCCTCGCGGAGAGTATACAAGATATTTATATGAAAATTGGATACAATATTTACTTGCTGGATATAACTCAAAAATCAAGTTTTTTGAGCCATGACACTCTTCTAGCAAATGAGCGATTTATGTTAGATTTTTAGCAATCTTATTAGGTAATGGAAAAATGTTGAAATTATGGCGAAAGCGATTTATAAGGCTTAGCATTTTTACATTGAAATTTTTCCAAAACATCAGAAGAACGCTTCTGCGTCTTTCTTTAAGAACGGATGTTTCCAAAAGTATTTGCAGTTAAACCAAAAAATTTGTAGTGTAAAAACTTTTGATGGACGCGATTTCTAAGAACTAAGTCAAAGGCATCCGGTCATATTATATTTTGAACGCATATTTCTGTACAAGATAAGAGTAATTGTAAATTTTTCTTAGATAAAACTAACATTATTATTTTACGAACTCAACGGCGCCCTGCCAAAATTCCATGCATATTCTTGTCACGATTTTAGAACGCAAATCGCGTTACAGTACTAATTAGTGCCACGCCACGCCCCGAACCAGTCCTATGGGATGAGCTCAGCTAAATGCACTGTCCAACCTTAATATTAAGTTGTTTGCATTCTCTGGCACATTAACTGACACACACGTGCACACTAGGACACACACACACACGTGGTAATGTGCGTGTTTCGCTGCGGCTTTTCCCATTTTCGTGCTGTCGTTAACACGCATTCCGTTGAAAATCCACCGAAAATGACGCATCGTAAATGTAAACCGAAGGATTTGCCATCGCCTTTATATATTGTGAATTGATTTTCTTATAACTGCTTTGCTGTTGTTGATTTTTATACCCAAAAATCCCATAATACTTATTTAACACGTATATTTCGTATATGTGTCAAGCTTATTGTGCGCGTGTTTTGCTCAGTGTAGCCGCTGACGCAGCCTCCGCGCGCTACACTGCGCGTTGATATTTATGTGCAAAATGTCACGTAGACGCTACATGCAACCAGTCCGCAGCCGCCGCCACTGGCCAGCCAGCCAGTCAGTCAGTCAGTCAGTCAGTCAGTCAGTGAGTCCAACGGTCACCAGTGCAACCTAGTCGCCAAAGGCAGAAGCTGTACGTTTTCATTACGCCTGCTTAAAAGTGCAGCACACTGAGGTTTTGGCAGCGACCAAGTGCAGCATGGCAATGACGCACAATAAGTTTTGGGCGCAGGTAATGGCACGGTAAGGGGCATGGCACAAGGTGACAAAGGGTTTGATTTAAATGGACGCACTCCTCTTGGCAAGCCACGAATACGGGCCAAACGTGCAACACACCAACAAATACAACTACAAGAACAATTACTATGACAACGCCACTTTACAGTTGCTCCATGGTCGCCAGCCGTTGTCGCCCCATAAACTGTTGTTCACAAAAAAAAATACAGTTAAACAAGAAAAGCTTGCACTTAAAGCCGAATTGCATATACGCTTTACATTAGAGAATTTGGATGGATTACGGAAGTTGAAACAGATGTTAGCATCCATCTTTTCATAGCTTAAAACAGCGATAGAGGTTAACAGTAACATAAATTAGTATGTTTAACATGATAGCTTTAAAGTATTTCTGCGTCTAACTCATCTGCTAACAGTCAAAACTAACATAATTTCCTATCTTAACATAATTAACTTAACATACATAATGACGTATTCACTCTGACGCCGCTAGAGAACGTCACTGAGCGTCGCAGTAATGGCCTTTCCACTGGGTAAAGAGTCGCAGCTGAATTGCAGTTCAATTAAGGCCTAGTTTATAATAGCAAAAAATGTTAACAACTCAATATTAACATAGTTTCCTTTTTTTTACCTTGTAAACATTTATAATGACGCCACAAAGCGTTGCAGCAGCTCGTTTTTAAGATCACTTAAATTATGCAACGAGCATTGTAGTGTGCATGTGGAAAATAAAATAGATTTCATCATCTGAACTATCATTCAAAGACAAAGAATTATGAAAGACATACCAAATATTTCAATAAAAATGTACCTAAAATTACTAACTTACTTATATTTGTTGTTTAAATTAGAAAAGAGCTTGCTTCACATTTCTGTGTTGAACTACTGCTATTCCATTGAATGAGGTACGACTAGAAAATAGGTCAAAGACCTCTGACTAGATCGCTAAAATGAACTTGAGCTGCTAAACTATGGGAGCCGATCCAAATAGGTTGCACCTAGTTCGATCGAACTAACGAATCAAATACCGATTAACTTGTTTTATCGAACTTAAAAAGAGTTTTCTAGAGTTACGTGACAAAGTTCTGTCGAAGCCAAAGGTGTGGCCAACTCTAGTTACGGGGCTTGTACCCACACGACAATCAAACAAAGCTTTTCTAGGTAATCAGAGTTTCACTTTGATTTCCGTTACAGTTCTTAGTACACACTAGCAGAAACATTAGTTAGTCTGCTTTTAACGTTTGCCACAACCAAAGTGATTTCACTTTGATTTCCGTTACAGCTCCCATAAAAGAAGCAGCCCAAAAATGTTACAGTTGAATATTAAATTTTCAGCATCTTTGAAACATACATATTTCTTCTTGCAGTGCATTCAAAGCAACATGTTCACTTGCCATGATAAAGTTCGTCTAACCTTTGAAAAGGGTATTCCGCAAAAAATATTGACCGACCCTCAAACCAAAATGAATGTCAACGTCAATGCAGGGCGTAAAAATGAAAAAATGAAACGACCGAAATAAAATCAGAACCCTGGCGCTTTCACTGTAACTCAATTAAGTTCGAAATTATTTAAGGGTCGCTGGACAGGCCAGGGAGCCTCGATGGAATACACATACATCCATGTACATATAGATGTAGTAGTGCGGCCAACTGTGTTAACTGCAATTACTAGGACAAATTTCAGGTAGTACAGCTGCCAGAAATTGCCGCACATTTGTCGACATTTATCATTGACGCTTCATTCATTGCGCTGCAGTTGCAGTTTGCCCTTGCACTCAAATTATAATATTATTTGATTTTAATTTTTATAAAAAATTGCATATTTGCTGTTTTAAGCTGAGTGACTGTGTGCGTTCGTATCAATGTGTTGCATTTAGCTCAATATGCTGTTTTGTTGCTTTGGCATTTGTTAAGCGTTTTTTTTTCTTGCATTTTCATTTTGAAATTCAACAATTTATGTGCAATGTGCAAAGTCCAACGGTCACTCGGTCGCCGTTGCATAGGCTTGCAGAAATTATAGCACTCACACAGACACACAGCGAGTAACTGCAAATAAAAAATAGAAAAAAGCAATAACAACTACGAAACTTGAGTTATTTTTAAACAAGACCAAAAAAACTCAAGACTAAAAACAAGTGTAATCAAATATATGCAAATGTAACATGTAAATGTCTGTACTTGCGTTTATTACTTGCTGAGAAGTGCATGATGAGCTTCTGGTTGGGTCAAGAGCGGGAGAGCTTAGGGCTAAGGCAAAATAACTTGAAGAATAACAGAGAAAAGAAGAAGAGGCCACAAAAAGGTTAAAGTTCGCAACGGTAGCGAAAAGAGGCGACCGTGTAACACGACCGTACCTGTTTAAGTATACCTTGGTTAGAACTGTTAACTTTCTGTATTAGGACACTGTTTGTTAACATAATGTTAAAAATTACTTAATTTTACAGCAAAAGAAGGACAGTCTGTTAGACAATGAAGTTTTTCTGAAGAAAGAAGTTTGCACTTTCTCAAGAAAAACTATAAACTTTTTTCTTACATATTTTTATAGCAAAGAAAAGAGATGGGATAACAGAAAAGAAAATTGTTCTAAAGAAACTTTTGTTCTTGAAAAGGAGTGCAAAATTATCAAAAGTTTACAAAAAATAAGCTACTTTTTATGCTTAATTCAAAAATGTAATGAAACAAATAGTACCTTGTGTCAAAAAAAAAACCCTGTAGTGGGCCTTTCTACTTAAAGCTTCTTTGTAATAAAAACGTTAGCGAATGGATATCGAGAATGGACTTCGTTACGTGACATCTACATTTTTGATGTACCGACACTTACGGAAAGACGAATATACAAATATGGGGACCTCATTTTTATCACATTTTTCTTTGCTTTTTCATTTCATTTTCTTTGTACGCATTTTTGTTTGGTAATCGATTGTTAATTTAATTTTAGTCTTCAAATAGATCAATTCTGTACATTTTGTGACATGGCGAAATCGATTAACAGAATTTTGTATGTAGTTGATCTTACAGCTTAAAACTACAAATCACAACTATTTTCCAAAAACTGAAGAATTTGTTTACAATTTGTTGTGTAATCGAACTTATAATGAAAATATGCTAAAATATCATGACAACTGGATTAAGTTTTTTCCACCAACTGAAAAACTGTTGACAAGTTTCAATTCCAAAGTCCACTATAATATAATATGGTTACCAAAACAGTTTCAAAGTACTTTTTCATTAATATGCAATAATATGTTGTCACTCGAGCGCGATTAGCTTTCCACGTTCTTTGCAAGTACATAAAATTCCAGAACGCTTTTTATGTTTTATTAAACAGACAATTTGAACTTTATAACAAAGTAAAACCAAAATCTATATATACTATATATCTTAAAAACTAACATCTCTAGCAATTACATATATGTAATACATAGAAGATGAGTGAAAAACTTGTCGCCTTAGCACGTTCGAAAACGAATTGTAATCAGTAAACGACCGGTTTTATCTATTATTTCAATTAGAATATAGAATGTAAAAAGCAACTTAATAAATTAAATGCATATTCTTATTGATTCATAAAAATTGTATATGCACATTTTAATGAGTTATAAATAGTATATACGTACTATTTCAGACACTGAAATGTTACGAAACTACTTGCTGCTAGACCTTGAGTCGTCTTAATTCTTTTATTGTAAGTTCTACATATTATATAAACCTATAGATACAATAGTATCTCAAGATGTAGACATGAACAATTAAGGTGCTATCGTTTTATTGCCTTGGTTGTAGCAGCGTCATGCTTGCACTTACACATAGGGCACACAATTCATGAACCGAAACATTTATGGATACGCCGAAGGGGGTCAATAATAATTAGAACCATTGTGTGCGGGACTGCAAATGTCAAGCACGTGTAGGTCGGTTGGAATTGGCACTATATTAATATTGTGTGAGTTATTAGAAATGATTTATGAGCAGAATCAGACGTCAGCAGAACAATCCATTAAATATGCAGAAACGTACTATATACATTTATGGCTATTGGTACATGTGCACCTAAATTAATGGATTGAACCTGTTTGGTCAACTAATCAACGGTAGAACAGCCACCAACAACTGCAAATAAATTGGTATGAGCATGCATTCAGCGCTATTCATTGGCAACATTGTATGGGCTCTTTTTCCCGGTTCCCACTGCAGGAAAAGAGCAGAGCGAGCCTCCGCCGAACCAGTCGCAGTGATCACTCGATGAACGCGTGCCATGCCGGCGGTTAGCTACACAGACACTAACAATTTATTGTTGTATCTGCCAACACATACATTCAAACTCATAAATGTATCTTGTGCTGAGTATCTGTGTATCTGCAGCTATATAACAAGCAAACACTATATTGATGCTTTTCATTTTGCGCTTTATTTGGATTTCAATTAACGTGTATATGTATTTGTATTAACTATATATGTATATTTATGGCGGCACCCAGCGTTGAATCTGTCTAAAAAGTTAAGCTAATAAACCAGTCGAGCACGATTAGTCAAGCAGATGTTACCACAAATATAAGGAGACTATGTACATTGCCCCATATGTACATAAACTTATGTTTTGTAGGCGCATAACATGTCGAAGAGCATTATTGGTTGGTCAAGAAGCATGCAACGTCTATAAAAGAGTGCCCATAAACCCCTAGAATGAAATATGTATGTGTGTTTGTTCCTGAAGCCAAGTTTCCAATATGTGCATTGTATGAATAAGTTGCTGGATTATATCGTACACCTTATGAGCGAAAAATAAATCTCATCTACGTCTAAATACAAATTTGATCGCCTACTGCTGCTTATCGGCATCGAGAACCAGTTCTGCAATCCCCGAAATTGGCGTACACAAGGAGGATACACTTGTGATGTTAAATCAAATAAAATACAAGTAAACATTCGACATGCATCCAGTCGGTTTGCGTTTCGTTTGATTAATCTCAAACATGAGTTGTTTCACTCGCAACAGTCACTGACAAAGTCAACAATATTTGAAGATACATACATATGTAAATCGAAATGCTGAAATAGTGGAAATTATTTAAACTCTTCGTAAATATTTAGTCCATTGGTCACTAACTCCTTGTGAGAGCTATCTAACGTCTAGCATTTCGATAGCAATGTGGTATCTGCCATCACTAACTGGCCATAACAACCCGTGTTATCGGGTTACGGCCTGATGTAAATACATTCTTTCATTGGAATTGTGGATTTACGTGGTGGGTCCCAAACTGGTCTCAAAAGAACCCAGTGTCATTGTAAGTCGCCTCATACGACAAGGTGGTATTCTCTAACCCGCTCACCAAACGGGGTATTACAAAAGAATGTCTTCGGCATTGATGAGCGATCCTTCGATTGTCACTATCTTATTAAGAAAACGTCATATACATTCAGCAAAGAGTATAAGAACTTCAGTGTTTTCCAAATTGGCTAAAGTAACAATGAAGAGATTTCTGCTCTGCGCACAAGTGTTGTTTTTGTGCATTGTTCCACTTTCCGTTATCATTGACCGTCTGGCCCCCTCACTGCACGTGCGTTCAATTAAACTTTGTACATACATTCATATGCACATATACGGTTGCTATGATAGCATTGCAATCCCGACTTTCGAATTGTATGAGCGAATACATGTGAAACACCTGCACATACATACATATGTACATACATACATCATACATACATACATACATGATGCACATTGAAAAAACGTCAACAATTTGTCGCCTGCCTTTGCGCCTAGCTTCGGGTACAAAGTGCAATGCCAAGACGGCCGCTGACGTCATACGCGTTGCTTGAGTCAAGCTTCGCACAATTGAACTCTCTTCACACACTTAAACAAATCAAAGTTTGTCGCCGTGGCATCTACAGTTATAGTCATACATACATACATACATACATACATATGTACATACATACATACATTTGGCTCATATTCGTAACGCAATCATTTCAATTAGAACGAATTCAATACAAACTTTGGGCAAGTGTGCCGTTATGTCGGACGAGGAGCAGCATCGCATCATCGTTGATCGTTGCCGGGCCAACAATAACAACAACAAACAAACAAACAAACAAACAAAACAAAACGCAACAAAATAACAGCAGCAGCAACAACAAATAGCAAACAGCTAAACAAACGGCAACACTCACTGAGCGAGTGGCTTTGAGTACAAAGTCCATTCGGCACAACTCACGGGTCCAAAGTCCAAAGCAACGGTCGGTCGGGTTTTCTACTCATCAGCCAGCCAGCCAGCCAGCCACAGCAGCAGCAGCATAAGCATGCTGGCAGTATGCGCCGCTCGCTCTCTCCGCCCGAACGAACAGCACAACATTCAACAGTGTTACTTCACGTTTACACAAGTTTCGGTGTTGCTTGGTTTCTTGGCGCGCTCTTGTTTACATTTTTTTGTGCAAAAGGTTGTAATGAGACCGCTCTTAAGCTTTCACAACAGCTGCAGCTCTTTGGCGCCATCGGTGCGCTCTTTAGTGTAATCTTTGTGACAAAATTCTCTTAGTTTAGTTGAATGCATTTTTCTTTAACAACCGTGTAAAATGTTAATAACTTGTTTTTTTTTTTCGTTGAATTTGGCGCGGTTTTATGACAGAGCTCAGAAATACTGCGCAGCTCTTTGTTGCTTTTATGCCGTGTAATTACAATGTAAAGTGCTAAAGGCACATGATAAAATGTCGCATTTAAATGTGACCCAGTAGCGCTTGAGGCTTCAGGCTTCAGGCCAATTGCTAGTTCGAATTCCATTACTTTGTGGTCCTTTTAATTGGAGCGGTTTTGTTGTTGGCTAATTGCAGGAACTTGGGCGCATTCTTTCTAATTTGTTTATGATTGCATCATGTGTGTACGCTTTAAATTTGAGATACTAAAAACCTTTTGTTACGCGTTTATTGTAAAACTGTTGAAAAAACACGTTTTATACCAATATTGTTGCTGTTCACGTTTCGTGCCGATTTTTGCACTTTGTTGAGAGGGTTTTTGTTTAATTTAATTTTAGCGGAATCCAAAAAATGGACTTTGAACTTGTGCGTTACGTTCCGACGCTAAATGAATGTGAATTTTCATGCTTTTGATGTTGTTTGTGCTGCTGTTGCTATGGTTGTTAATAAAATAAACTATAGTACATGAAATGCTATTTATACAAAATATATAAAAACAGCTTTGGATAAACCCGTCTATTGCGCATATTAACGTTGACCTTTGTAATATTTGATCCAAGCTTCCCTGTCTGGTAGCTACTAGCAGGATCCCCCCCAACTAACAAACTCGTTAATAACGAAAAAAGCAAAAGCGGCAAAGCTGCAGTTACCGTTGCCATTGCCAACTAATTGAGTTTTGACAAGCTTGGCTGACAGATGTGTGGTTTCGGTTGCAATTAATTAATCAAGTTCGCAGATCAATTTACATACAAGTCGGTGCGACAAAGACACGCAACTTGTAACGGTTGTTAGGCAGCATCTATGGCTAGGATGGGCGTTCCACTCGTTTGGCCCCTTGCGGTTGTTACGGAAGTTTTTGTCTCTTTGTCGTTTGTTATATGTACTGTGCTTGTTTGTGTGGACTACGTTCAGGGTCGTCGAAGTCGTCGTCACCATATACAGCTTGGGTGTCGGTTTTGTCGCAGCCAAATGGAAAGCTTTGGCTATGGACCGCTGCCAATGGCAAGCAAAGCGCAACTAATGAAGACTCTTTTGAGAAACACGATGGAACAATATGACACGGAATATTTTAAGACGACTTTTCAGTAGTCCAAGATTGGCAAATCGATTTAAGATTCGTAAGAGTTTGATGTTATTAAAATAAATTGTTTAAAGTGTACAAAAAAGTGTTTGCTCCGTGCTGTGTTTAGTAGTTCCTTTAGCCGAATTTTAGACAAAAATATATTTTATTTAGCAAGTTATTGAGACAAAAAAATAGTTTTAGTATACTGGTTCTCTTATCTCAGCTGGTTCCAAAAATAATGACATGCACTTTAACACAAATTCATAGGAGCTCGAAGAAACAAAGCATCATCATTGCACTAGGATTGGGAACAAAAAATTAGTCAAACAAAATTTTGGTAACTTATCAAAAGCCATAAAACTAGCTCCTAATACTAAGTTTGCTTTTTCGCTTAAACGAAACGATGCTAAAGATTTTGAAACGTGATGCAAATGCAAACGTTAAATTAAGTTTAGAGAATAATCTTAAACTTCAGATAGCACACACACATGTGCTTAAGAGGCTTAGCTATTCCCCAAAGTGCACTGTCCCGCTCATATACATACAAGGAAAACTAGCTTATGTAGTTTTCACGGAAATGCTTATTTTAGTTGTGTTGCTGCTCCTTTGGGGGCGGCCTTGCATTTGTGCGGTTGCCTAATTAGAAAGTGCAAATCTGTTGGATGCCAAAGCCGGTGTGGCATGGTCTGTATATAATCTGCAACGCGTTGATGCGTGCTGCTGGCTTAGTTGTGGGTTAGTTGGGGCATGCAACTTGTTGCCTTGGTTACTCATTATGAAAAGTGCAGTGCACGGCAAGTGAAAGTAGCTGTGGGCGTGAGCATTATATTCGTTTCCTTGAAAGTTGTTCTTACAATTTCAATTTCTTTACCCCGCTGACAACTGGCAAACTGACAACTGTCTGCAAGCACCTGGTTGGGAGCGGGCATTGGAAACGACATTCCTATTTAAATTGCTGTTACAACAAACCAACATCAACGTCATTATCATTCAAGAAAATCATAATCATCAACATAAGCATCAGTCGTAACAGCAGGAGGAATGTTGTAGCTGGAAGGCGTTCAGAATGCCATGGCACGACTTGTTATGACTTTTATAAGGTTAGCAGTGTGTATATAGGCACTGTCATGAAGTTTGTGAGTAAACTGAAGTTGGTTTTTCTTCTTTCTAATAGCATTGAAGCTGTATCCCTCAAATGTGTGGCAATTACTTGGAAACGAGAGAACCAATTTAAACGATATTAGGTTCTTGTAAATTGTGTTTTCAGACAAAAAAAAAAACCCGCAATTCGGCAAGTGTGGTCTTATTACACGTCCTACGAACTTTCCACAGCTTGTCTTTTTTAAGCTTAGTCTACGCTTTAATACCTTTACAATGATATAGAGCTCGGCAGATGAGTCACTCCAGTCAGAGGTTCAATATTTTCTGTATATTATAGATAATATTAACATTAGCTCCTACTTGAAATTTCGACCAAAAAGTTGGACAAATCAAAATCACAATGAGAGGTACACACGGCAGCGCTTCATTTCCTACTGGGATCTTGTTGCTGTTGCGTAGAGAGTCTTGTCGCAGCGAGTTGTAAAGTGAGCACAAAGAGATTGCGGCAATTAGAAGCCTTCTTAACATAACATTCAAATTCCTATGCGACTTAACATTTTAACAGCGATCCACATACTTATGTTAACTTAACAGCTTTCAAATTATTAAATTCCAATTCATAATGTCAAATAGGATCGCTTAACAGAGGCTTCTCTTCGAGTTGAGACCGTTCTAAGAGAGTGTTTCACATTCGGTTAACTAACAGGCTTTGCTTAGTTTATGACTCTGTTGTTGCATTTGGTTATGTTATTGCTGTTGATATTGCTGCTGTTGTCGTTGACATACTTCAAACATTTGAATTCGTTCCAAATGATGACACGTACATTGCATAAGCAAATATTTAGAATAAGCAGACATGTCCCGAACACAACCCAACGCCCACATATTCCGCACGGCAAACAGAGACACACTCGGCAGGATGTTGGCGGTTGGGTTGCACTCGTTGAGGGGCTGGGACAACATGTGCATGCACTGTCAGGATAACGTATGCGTTGACAAACCCAAAGTCGGAATGCAGGCGACTAAACCGACAAGCTGACAGACAGCTGGACGACAGCTATAGAGACTGCCAGACAGCCTGACTGGCTGGCTGTGTCTGTGGCTGTGGCTGGGTGCTGGAATGAATAGTGGCTGTCATTCTATGCTGCTCACTAGGAGTCTCGTCTTGTAGCACAAAATTCGATTTAACTTGAATGCAAAATTCATTAATTAACTTTTACTCTTTGTCCTTTGCAGGTATGCAAGGCCTTGGGCATAATCTGCGAAATGGAATATTTTGGTCTGGAGCACTGGACGCCCAATCAAAAGGAATCGCGCACACGTCAATGGATCAACTTGCGGAATCGTTTGTCCTGCGACAGAGGCAGTAGCAGCAGCGGCATACAGCTAATGTTGGCGCTGCGTGTCAAGTTCTGGGTGCCCGTGCATTTTATACTCCAGGATAGTGTTCGCAATTTGTTCTTCATGCAGGCCAAGGTGGATCTTTTGGAGGGTCGTCTAAGTGCGCGGGATTGGAGCAATGCAGCCAAGCTGTCGGCGCTGCTCTGCCAGGCAGATGGACTGCGTTTTAATGAGCAGGCGCTGCGCGCCGAGTGTCCCATGCGTTTGCGCTGTGAGCTGGAGCTTTTGAAGCAGCAGCAACAACCGCTACAGGCGCAGCAGCCACCCAAAGAGCGCCATGACAAGGAATATGTGCTGTCTTTTAAGAAGCGACGTCTCTCCAAGCAGCGTTCGGTAGAACACATTGAGCAGCAGCAACAGCAGCAACAGCAGGCGACGGTTTTGAGCAGTTCGCCTGCTGTTGGCGCCTTGGCCACGCACTCCTACTCGCTATCAGCGCCCACAGTAACCGGCAGTCATAGCAACAGCAGTCCTGCCTCCAACTCTTCGTCCGTGCAATCCCAGCCATCGCCCTCACACTCGCCCAGCGTGGCATCTAGTAATTTGGCCGTCAACTCTACGTCCAGCTCAACTAGTCCCAGCAATAGCAGCAATCATTCGGCTTTAAGTCCCAGCCATCAATCACAAGGGCTGGAAGAGCGCCTGGCTGGCAGTGCGCTACGAATCTACGAAAACTACCTGATCTTGCCGACGAGCGAATATAGTGCGGAACCGCCCAAGGAACATTTACGTCTCATAGCAGAGGAGCACAGCAAATTGGCCAAACTGGGTATGACGCCCAAATCGGCTATGTACTGGCTGCTGCAGGAAATACAGGAGCTGCCAGGCTATGCCGAGGAGTTCTTTAGCGGCGTAACCACAAATGAAAGCGCCACACGCTGCGATATAGCCGTGGGTGCTCATGGCATAACCGTTTCTCGCGGGGAAGAAAATCAAAGGTAGGTTTTGAGAACTGAAACTGTTAAGGCAGCTTCACTAATAAAACGTCCTATTGCAGCATCCCTTTTAGCGCCATTGCCGCTGCCAAGTCGCTGCGTCGTACCTTCAAGCTGGAGTATGTGGACGATCATAATGATCGCAAGGAGCTCGAAATTAAGCTACCTAAGCAGCAAATTGCCGCCGGGCTCTATCGGTCCATTACAGAGCGTCACGCATTTTACGTATGCGACAAAGTGCGGGGTGTGGTAACGAATCAGTTTACACGCGATCTCAAGGGCACCATAGCCTCCATGTTCAAGGAGGATACGGAGCTGGGCAAGCGCTATGTTTTTGACATACAGCACACGTGCCGCGAGGTGCATGATCAGGCGCGTCGTAAATTGCATGAGCGTGGCGTGGAGCTAAGCGCCAGCGGTGGCAGTGCAGGGCAGGCTGTGGCCGGTGCAGCGATCGATGGTGTTGCTGCGGTTGATGGCGCCGCTTGCAGCGGATTCGGCGTTGGTTCCATGGCTGGCAAGATAGATTTGGCTATACGCGAGAAGGAGGCACGTGAGGCGGCGATTGAGCGTTGCGTGGACACGCGCATTTCCGAGGCAATGACCTGTAAAATATGCATGGATCGCGCGATCAACACAATGTTCAATCCGTGCTGTCACGTCATAGCATGTGCGCAGTGTGCGGCTAGGTGAGTCAATCAAACGACTGCTAAAACTAAGACCGGCATTAATACTTATTATTCATCTTGCAGATGCAACAACTGTCCAAACTGTCGGGTTAAAATCACAAGCGTGGTCAAAATCTATCTGCCCCCTGAACTGCGTACCAGCCAATCGGGCAGCAGCAGCATCGATGGCAGCGTCGAGTGTGTCCAGAGTCTGTACGATGAGCAGTTGGCCGCAGATGAGGGTGCAGCATCCACTTCTGCCGCAGCAGCAGCAGCGGGCGCAACAGCTGCAGCCGGTGCAGCACCGAAGGTTACAACGGCTGCCTAGAATTGGTTGTGCTCGCTGCTGTTCCGGCTGATGGAATGGGTGTGCGTGCCGCTCGTCTGAGACTATGATAAAATAAACAATTTGATGCAATGCAACTTATAACTTAGACCATAAACTAGAGGGAACAAACCAAATATTTTCAAAATATATGACAGATTTTACTTTATCTTACGGCCTGATAAGGTGTCCATATCTTAGCGAGCGATTTGATTTGATCTTTTTGTAGTATGCGGTTCTAGCATCTTAGCCTGTCTTTACTAAAGTATTTTATGGATATAAGCTTATGAACTGTTAACACTGTATGTGTATGTATGTATCTATTACTATATACTATATGGGGTCGCCCATACTACGACTTTCAAGTGCTATTTACTTCGCCTAAGACTTTACTGTGTATACCTTGTGCATAGAATGTTAAAATATATTGTAATCTACTATATATACATATATATATATATATATATAAATATATGTTTAAACATTTACAAGCATAAACAATAATACCAACTAATATACATACTAAGTACATATTTCTAAAATTAGTAGTTTGTGTGATTTTTTTTGGAAGCTATCAATAATATGATATATAAACAGCAGCTACTTAAAACAGTTACTTATCTATCGAAAACTAACATACATATTAGTGTTTTACAATTAGTACATAAACTGAACTCAAATGTATTTATTATAATGCTACACCTAACCTTTTAGTATTTATTAGTTTACTTAGTTGTTAAGCGTTACACGTTATACATACATACATATATATATGTAGTACTCTTTGTGTATATATACTGCAAACAGCAGATCGGCCCAATTCTCATGTATATAGACAAGCGTACAATAATCGCGAAACGAAGGAGCAACTAGCCTAAGTACCTGTAACACGTATCTCTGCAGCAGATATTACGTAGTCAATAAATGTTAACATGTTTCAACTTAAGTTTTACACTATTTATTTTATTCTGTTTTTTTATTTTCCATTATTCACAATTAATGCGCCTTTTATTTTAAAACTTGTTCCCGAGCTCTCCCAAATGGTAGCTATGAGCTAGCAAGGATCATGAAATTTTGACCTTCTAAGCTTTTCAAGATGTCGTTAAGGGAGTGTCTTCTTCACATTTTATACCTTGACAAGATTTTCAATATGGAAATACTCTTAAGTTGGAGCTTGATATTAGCAAAGATCTTGAAACTCTCAACTTTTTAGATGCTGCAAAGTTTTTCAAGTTGATCAAAAGGCATTAAAGGAGTCATCTGTAACGTTCATACCGAAACGAAGTTATATTATATTATACAATCGTCTGTAAAGCTTTTCAAGCTATTTATATGGCTTTAATGAAGTCATTTGTCACTGTAAAAGCGCGAAAAGCCGTTTTCTTTTAACTCGAACAAGTTTTCCACATTGTTTTTAAGGCTTTAAAGGAGTCATCTTTTAAAAGGAGAATCAACTTATTTAAGTAATTATTTATTAGTAATCCAATTTTCAAATGTATTATGTAACAAGGATCTTGAAACTTTCGCTTTTTATATTCTATCATCTTTAGCGTTTAATGGGATACTTCATACTTCTAGAGATTTACGCGGTCCTCAATTGTTGTAACAAATATTTTTGGCAGCATTAAATGTTTTTCAGCTCCACTTAATCCGGACACAATTCTCGTTTCTTTAACGATTTCTACTTCTGAAAGCTTTCTTAGATTTAGCTTTAACTCTAAGATGGAAAATTATCAATATTACAAAACAGTATCAGTTTTTCCAACCACATTTATACTCAATTTTTCGCAATGTTCTTATTCTTAAATCCTATAACGAGTTGCAGCTTCTTTTCTTTTCAAAATTGTTGCCAAGCAATGTTTCGAACATTTTTAAAAGTAAACGTTTTGCGCTCATCACACTATAAGCTCTTTATCACAATTGGCGTTATGACCAGGAATAGTAAAATTAGCGATGTTTAATTTTAAAATTTTCAGCGAACGAATCTATATTTAGTTCTTAACATTGACAAATTGACAATCTGGCTATGGAGTTTGAGAAAGAAATTTCGATAAGAGAAAATGTTGTAATTAGAAAGCTATATGAGAGATGAGGTCACAAATAATCAAGAGCTTGGATGGGTTGTGCATGTTAATCCGTTCATTATTTCTTCTACTTTTCCTTCAGGATTTGTTCTATATAGATTGGGAATGAGGGAGTGAATAACAACATTTTTCGGAAGATTTTTTATTTTCTAGCAACGTTTCTGAAAAATCGAAATATGCGTGATAGTCCGCCGTACAGATTAATACTTTACAATACAAGTTTTGTACAAATTGCCGTTTTTTTTATATTTCAAATTTTTTAGAATATCGTTTTAAATAGTATTGTTTCTAAAAAAGAAAATATCAATATATTTTTATTTTGATTCTTTTAGTATTTGACACAAATATATATATGTTCCTTTTTCGTGCTTATTAAAATTTTGTTTTGTATTTCTGCAAATCTTAACGTAAAACTGCTTTTAAATGGGTGAGCGGCAAAAAATGCAACGGCTGTTGCATAACCGATATGTCAGTAAGTACTCGATATAAACGGAAAATGAAATATATCGATTTTCAGCAATCAAAATGCACATCGTATAAGAATTAGGACATTTTGCAGCACTAGCTATTAATTAAAACGAAGGCGCCAAAGTAAAAGTGCTGCTTCTCAAATCCTGTGGGATTAATTACAATAGCCACTTGCATATACTTTTTTGAAAGCTCTTGTTATTTTCCGTGCTATAAGTGAAAACAATGCAATCATGTCAACAAATTCTAATCGGTATCGATACTAAAAAGCGACACGTTAACTTTGGCGCTTCTTTTCAATTGCCGTTTAGTGCTGCAAAACGCTTATGAAAGCCATAACTTATAATTTGGTTATTCTCTCAAAATACAGCGCAGCTGTTGTTATTTGTTTATAAGTATTCAAGTTAAAAAACTAAAACTTCTTGCTAAATTGCTTGACAATAAAAAAATTCATTTTTTGGTAATGCCAACTTTACAAAAATGCAACTATCGATAAACGATTTATTTGGTGGTTCTGGCAACTACGTTTGAAATATGTGGCAACAGAGTCGCTGTGGCAGCACTGTTTCTTTTTTTACTGCAATTATCTTGCTCTGCCAAACCATTCGTCGTAATAGCTCCGCCGATTTGTAGTATATTTAGTTAAAAGCTTATTAAAAGCAAACAAAAAATAATATCTAATAAATAGAGTGTAAACGCGGCTAAGCAAAGCGTCGGTGAATGTGTTAAAATACATAATAAAATAGGCACAAAGCCCGCAGCAGCAGCAGCAGCAGCAGCAACAGCACAACGAATGCGAACGCAAACAATTGGATAAACGCTCTAAGAGCTCCAAGTTGGCGCCGCTGCCGCTGCTGCCAGAGCGCACAACGCCAAAGCCGTGTGAAGTCGCAAAAAGTGGCTATTTTTAAAGCGTTTTCTTACAAGTTCCAAGGTCTCGACGAAATCAATTTGTGTGTGAATTTACTCGCGGCTCGCTGCTGATAATTATTACAACCAGCTGGCTGCCCCGCTGCTGCAGCTGCTGCCAACGCCGTAGCCGTAGTTATTCTCGTCGCCGTCATCATCGGCGGCACACGCATACTTAGCCTTGTCGACGTGGGGCATCCAAGTAACAACGCATGGAGCTCGTTAAAATGGTGTCGCTGCCGTCGTCGCAGCAGCAGTGAGAACGCGCATTATGGCTGCCGGCGCCGTCGTCGCCGCTCTGCAGCAGCAGCGACCAGCAACAAAAGCAACAAACGAGGCGTTGAATTCAATGAATGTTTATACAAAATATCTAGAAAATTGTAAATTGCAAAAATTTATTTAAAAATACAAATTCAGCGAAAGCTGCACATTTATATGCAGTAGCAGCAGCAGCATGACAACAACAACTACAAAAGCAACACCAGTCACAACAACAACAATATCAACCCGTTCTAGTTTGCTCAATAAAGAAAACATCTGAAATATCAGTCTATAAAACAAAAGTTAAGTTCATATTCCATTTGTGCTCTTAAGCTTAAAAAGCAAAAAAATCAATTTAAAATTAAAATTAAATAAAAAATTAAAACAACAAAGTAAGAAATCTGTAAATCAAATCAAAGCAGAAAAAGCGAAGCAGAGTTTACTGCAATGCGTTCGGTTGTTTTTTAACAAAGTGCCTAAATCTTAATGAGTTTAAGTGAATTTAATTTAAACGCATCTGACGTCACACGTTGGCGCCTACTCACACCTTAGCAGCAACAACATCATCAACCACAACAACAAAACGGCGTTATCCTCTTAACCTTCGTGGAAATTTATTATTTTAACTTATTCCTCACTCTCCTTGTGCCGAGATTTACCACCTAGGCGTACCTATTGCTCCTCCCGAGAGTAAACGCCTTTTATCAACGTTTAGTATTTGGAATATATACAACCATTACATCCGTAAACCAGCCACTCTATTGGATTACCTTAAAGTGAGCCTCTAAGGTGGGTATCCTTCGTCTTCTCCTTGTAGAGTATATACTTATAATTGACCTAATTTTAATTTATTTTATATTTCCAATATCTATACAAACAGCAGATGTTCGCTGCTACACATAAATAAGACCCGAATGTCCATACTTACGCATTGCTTTTAATTAAGATAAAGTAGCAGGTTGTTTAGCGGGTTAATACCGGTTTTTGGGTTTTATGGCCTGGAAAATGTGCAAAATGTCAGTTTTGTAATCTTAAAATCGGCAAATAAATACAAGTTTTTTATGTTGCGAGCATATTTATGTCAAACTTTGTTACTTTTAGCGGCATTTTATTATGATATATCCTTTAATTATCGTCAGCGTATATTAAGTATCAAGTTATCTGGTTGTGTCCTGTTAAAGAGCGTTCATCTAGGCCTCTGCTTTGCGCATCTCTCCCGGTGCCTCTAACGCACGCAAGGTGTACTCCTTAATCCGCTTGACTTAGTTGTATTGTTCGTAGAGTTCGTCGTTCTACCAAATGAGAATTGTCTAAAATACAAAACGCAAAACGGGTAGAACATGCTTCTCGAACAGCACTCTTCATCTTGCCAGACGATGAGAAGAGATTAGTTTAAGTCGTTTCTCAACAAATCTGCTAGGCTTTAAGTTAGCCCCGATGATAGTGTTCATTTGTTCTTGAAGTGGGCACATCGGCATTGGCTGAATAGTTATCCAACAGTCTTTTAGCACATCCTTATTCAAGGCCCACTAGACATAACACAAATATTGAACATAGTCCCGCCTGCCCTATCTACATAAGTTCATGGTTAAGTGAAACCGCCGTATACGTAGTATACCAAGTTAGCTTTTCTTATACTGAAAGTGGTTTTCTTGCTACTTTTGTCAAAACTCTACATATATTCCAATATTGCGAGTGGTGTGTGCTTACTGAAACTCTACAGTTTTGCTTCTCTCATTCTTCCGAAAGGTCGCTAAAGTCTCGATTTCACCATATGTGTAATCAGGTGAGTTTTGTCTCGTTTATTTGAGCATGAATAAAGTGTTTTTCTGAAAATGGCATTTCTTTAATCAAGATATCGTGAAAAGTTCAGCGAGCTCTTTATAAACAAATATCTTTATATCTCACTCTTGTGTGTGATGACATACATATTTGGGTGAGGAGAACTTATACATGTACATTCTGCTTAAAACTCCAGCAATTTCGTAAACTGGATATCGAAACACGAAAATAAACGTGATATGCACAAACCTTACTAAGCAAAATCTGGTTTGCTTCTACCTGTTCCGAAATCCGATTTCGAGTTATCGTTTGGACAATATAGCTTATCACTGCTGATATCTCTAAACAGTGCAGTCATTATTGCTAAGCGGAATGGAAACAGACATGACTATCTCCAAACTTTTGGTGGCTATGGGTTCTTGACTCTACTTTTGATACAAATCAGTTTGGCCAAGCTCCGCACATTAACGACATAGTATACAGCGACTTTTTTCTGCTTTCAAGATTGATAATTCCGCTCAAAAGTATTGAAACCACTGGTACACGTGCAATCAAACTGACTTACGGAACATCGTCAGAAAACCCAACACGGTATGTGTAAGAATTGTAAGAACCCCTAGTATTATGCCTCTGGATTATCTAATTATGTCTCTATTGCAAACGCCGGGTGTTTAAGCAAGGAATTACTCCAAAAGGTACGTCAGTTCGGTTAATAAAGATATGACAGAGCCGTATTATGAATGCAGTTTGTTTACTTTTGAGAAACACCTCCTATGTTTTTGGGTCTGACACACTTCCGTTTTCTCCTGTGCGGTACTCAGATTTGTCTTCATTTGTTTTACCTTCTGCAAGATCCAGTATATTGAACGCTATGTGTGTTCTTTCAATATCTGTCGCCGTAAAGGATTGAGAAGAACTACGACCGAAAGCTGTTAACCGAGCGAGCGTATGGGCGTAATTCGTGTTTCTTCTACTACTTGTTCGATACCCTAAATTATAGCTCCTTCCTTTACAAATTCGATGGACAGAAGTGATGAAATTTAGCAGCTCCATAACCAAGAATTGCTTATCTTATAAAATTTAGATACGGTTGTTGGACTTGCCGTTGAATTAGGAGCATGCTAAAAATTTTAAGCAATTCAAATGCTGATTAACGACAGATTCCTTAAGTTGTCGGCATTCGCTAATTAAAGCTTAGCGTTCGACTTGATTTCACCAGTTTTAACCAGATGATATTTCTAAATTATGATAACATTTCAACTGTTATTGGTAGGAGCCCATTGTGTGCTAAAAATAACATCACTAAAATTATGAATTACAAAATAATTGAATGTCCATTCATCTTCGTCGTCTGCTGGTTGCTACGCCAGTGCGTCCATGTTGCAAAATGGAACATTTTATTTGTTAGTGCCACCGAGTGCCTTTTCATTTCGAGCCGCATAACTCGCATATGACGCCAGCTTCCACGTCGCTGCCGCCGCCGCTGCCTTTGGTCTGAGCCTGGATAGCAATCGCATGGGCCTTACGGTCGGAGGAGCCGGTTAATGGAAAAAATGTTATATGT
This sequence comes from Chymomyza caudatula, assembly GCA_035041775.1. Lineage (NCBI taxonomy): Eukaryota > Metazoa > Arthropoda > Insecta > Diptera > Drosophilidae > Chymomyza > Chymomyza caudatula. The sequence goes on from JAWNKW010000142.1 coordinate 11,371,707, forward strand.
TCGCCTTTTTTTCGCATTTGTTTTACGGTGTTTTTTCCTATATGTATATCCCAAAACGATTGATCAGACAAAAGGAAGGCACACGGGGGAGAGCTTGTTTTGGGGGGCTTCGTGATGCGTGCGGCTGGTGGCTGTCGCTCTTTGGCCAACAGCAACATTCTGCTATAAAATGGCATGTCCGAGTTTTATTTCAGTTCTGTTGCGGATGCTGTTGTTTTTGTTATGGTTGTTGCTGTTTCAGCCCTTTAGTTGACACACTCAACGAGAGTATATCGAATTTGTGAAGAAGCATGCAACATGAGAAGTTTTGAAGCGTAAACATTAAAGAGCTTACTTTTGTTTTATGAATCAGCTCTTTTTAATTTTAAACGGAATTCAGTATCAAATTCTAAAACTATATCATATACTCATAATACGGGTGATCAATCTAATCGATTTTTGGTAGATCATTCGTGAGATGTGTCAAACTTTTATGTTTTTTTTTCAAATTCGTATTGTTTCCCATTTCACTACGGAAAGGCTTACAAAGCCAAAACTTTTACACATCGTTCAATTCCATAACGAAAATTCGCATACTACGAAGCCACTTAAACCAATTTATTATGAACTTAAACAGCGTACCAAAACCACTTTATCTCACACCGTTGAAGAATTCATACAACCGTTCCAGAGTTACTGTTCCATCAAGAGAGAACAACTACTTTTTTGGTTTATGAGTCCGTGGAATCATACGTCCATATTTCTTGAAAAATAGAGAAGTCCGAAAACTCGAAAACACAACTGTAGAGTTTTTCCTTTAGACGTACGTAAAACCCCGTCCTTGTCTCAGTCGAAATAAACCGAACGAAATACAAAATGGCAAAATAAATGAACTTTTTTGTTTAAACGACAACAAGCGGTGTACAACTACCGAATTGAGGCCATGTCCACTTTTTCTTGATACCGTGACCGGTCGGTTTTAAATTAAGCGCGTAATTATCAAGACCGCCGTTCTGGTATTAAGAACGGTTTGATCATTTAGAAACATTTGGTACATTATATAAGAACATTCTGTTCTTGTGTATAGTATAGAACATAGTGTTCTTGTATATAGAACACCCTGTGCTTATTTTATGAACGATTTTAGTCAAAATCCAAGCCAATAGCACGCGTCGCGATACAAGTCAGCCAAAATCTGCGGTTGTAGTTTCTACAAAGTAGTTTTTGTTGTACTTTAAGAACGCCGTTCTTATTCCCATAAAATTAGAACATGCGGAACATGCATAATTTCCGAACATCATTTTTCTATCAGTGTACGTTTACAAATGTTCGACCCAGACAAGGGAGCGAAGGGGATGATACTGGGTTTTCTTTATTATATAAAAAAAATTGTCTGCAATAATTTATTTTGACCGTCTTTTATCCTTCCACGTGGAAAAGGGAAAAAACATGTCTACTAACTGTTTACATTAGCGTTTCCAAGTATTTTGGGAATATCGTTATCAAATGCATTCATAATAAATCAATACAAAGCCGTAGTGAATTTTTTCGTAAAAAAAAAGTATAAACGAAATTCTTGTTTTTTTTTTTTATAGTAAAATAAACTCGCTAGATCTAATCAAAATCAGAATTCGCCCAAATATGCCAAAGGCAGCCAGTGCAAAAGCTGTCTAAAAAAAAGTGTTTTATGAACACGAAAAACAAAAACTACTTTTATAGAGAAAAATATTATTTTTTAGTTTGCGCCAAATGAATACATGAAATACTATATATATAAAAATACACTATATTGCGGTCTCGCAAGAGTAAACTCAAGTTGGTTTTTTCTGTATCCCGGATTTTATTCTGCGCGAGTTTATTGCGTGGAATGCTATTTAATAAATTCCATTTCATTCCCTTACCATTGCCAAACGCCATGACCACCGCCATCACCATCTCCATCACCAACGCCGTCACCATAGTATAACCATCGCGTCATGGTGGGTTTTTAGCCTTTTTGTTCGGGTTTTTTGCCTGTGTTGGCCACTGCGAGGATTTATCTGTCGCGTTTTCGCCCTTTCGTCGCTGCTGCCCATCTGCTCCCTCCAGCTGCCTCCCGCCGACTGTTGTTTATGTTGCCCAATGCAAATTTCAAAATTCAATTTTGTTCAACAAACTGCACACAGCAAACAAAAGCAAAATGAAATTAAAAATTTTTAAATTGAAAAAAGTCAAAATAAATAAAATTACACGCACATGAACGCGCACATTTACCTGACATACATATATATATATATATATAGTGTGTGTGTGTGTGTGTGTGTGTGTGTGTATATACAAAACACACATGGCCACAACCATTTTCTATGCTTGTTTTTCCTCCACAAGACTGTATTTTACTACGTTTATGCAGCAGCTCAACTTGCGATATACTTTGACGATGTGTCGAAAACAGAAATTTTAGGAAAAACTGAGCTGTACAGCAACTAGATTCGGATAACTCTCGATTAGTCTACAGCCAATGGCTTGTTATACCGAAAAATAATCTCGATTACAGAATCTATTATTACGCTCGAATGGTGCTACGCCGGATGGTGTTACATTTGTTTGGGTTGTAGTAGCAGCGTTCAGAGAAGAGCGAGAAATTTGCTTTTGTGTGCTGTGAACTCTAAAAGTTCATGGTCACTAACTACTGTGTAGCGTCAGAGATTTCCCGTACATCTTTCAACACCCTCATACCATGTAGAATGGTCCCTTGGTCCTGCGGGCACCAATGATGCCTCCAGATTCTTCACTGATAATTGAACTTTTTTGAAATTTCCATGCACAAAGAATAACGAATAATTTCTGTGCGAAAATAGACGAGAAAACTCAGATGCGATGAATCGAGAGATCGAGAAGTAGAACTTGTTGGTCCCGAGAATATCAGAAGAATAAAATTTGGTTTGCTTTTTAGTGATTTTTTAGCTCGCATTTCATTACTCACTGCATAAATTTAAGTTATTAAACAGAAATCAGCTGTTCAGGTGAGTCTGTTTGGCCAGTGGAAACGACTTTGCGGCAGCTGGTGGCGCATCTTAGCAGCACCAGTGTGACATTAAAGCACTGCCTATGGAATGAATTGAAATCGCTTCAGCTAGTTATCGCGATATGTGACGCATAAACGCCGTACAACTGTTATGAATACAATGTTTTTATGTTCGCATGATGAATTTCGTTTTTAGTTTAGACAGTTTTTGCGGAATTTCAAATTTCGCTTTTTGATTTAATAAATATTTCAACTGCGTAAAGATGCGCTGATGTTGTACGAGACACGGAAAACGAGAGGTTCTCTGGCTGTTACAAAAACACCTTAACTCACTTAGCAAGAAAGGGCATACAAAAGCGAACAAATTCCCGACATTAAAAAAAGTTTTGGCTGAGCCAAGTTTTTCTTACATTTGCTGCAGTTTGTTGCAGCTTTGCTTCCGGTTCTAAGTTTTATGTACATTTTGTTGAGCAGCTGTAGTTGCAGTTGTTGCAGTTCTTGTTGTTGTAACAGCGCGCCTTGCAACTTCCGTTTTATGCTGCAGTCATGCAAGTTTCTTCAAACAATAAAATGCCAAGAGATATAAAATAGAGTATAAATCTAATTCCGAAAGAACAAAAATCCAACAAGAACTATAAGCATGTAATATTTGTATCTTAAAGATACTTGGCGAAGCTTTAAACTGGATTTACTTGGCACAAGTTTTCTATTTCACTCGTTTTCACTTGCACTACGCTCTCTTTTTGTATGTGTGGCACGCCCCAGCCAGAGCTAAACTTTGTATGTGTGCAACAAGGACACGAGAGTCATAAAAATGTTCAACCTACGAGTACACTGCAAAAAAATAAAAAAAACCAAGCAAAAGTTTTCAAAAAAAAAGTTCCAAACAAAGCCAACAGAGGTAGTAACAACAAAAGCAGCAACATTGTTCGAGTGTGTGCGGGGAGGGGCAGGGGCATGTAAGAGGAAAGCAAAAATTGTAGAGCACAGCACTTTAACAACAACAACAACAACAACAACTGCAACTGCTGCTTACAAAAACTTTTAAAAGGTTGCAAGAGGAAAGTAGGTAAAAGAGATGAAAAGCTGCTCACCCAGTCGGACTTTGAAAGAAGTATGTTCCGAAGTCTGACGTTTTCCACGAAACGCTGCTTTTTTTAACCTTCTACCGGAGTGAAACAAGTAGGATGTTTCTGATGGTCTTTAGGATGCATGCTAAACGTACTTCTTGAAGAAGGGGGTTATCATGTATCGCTGCTCTTCAGCCATGTTTCCGATGGTGTTCGGAATGCTGGCGAAACCGACTTCTTCAAAAAAGGAAGTTTTTTCTACCGCAGTTAAAAAAGTAGGATGTTTCGGATGTTCTTCGGAATGCATGCTAAAGGTACTTCTTGGAGAAGGAAAGGTTCCACGAAACATTGCTTTTTAACCTTTTATCGGAGTGAAACAGGAAGGATGTTTCTGATGGTCTTCAGGATGCATGCAAAACGTACTTCTTCTTGGTGAAGGGAACTTATCATGTATCTTCGGGATGCAAGAGAAACCGACGTCTTGGACAAGGGAAGTTTTCATGCATCGCTGCCTTTTAGCCTTCTACCGTAGTGAAACAAGAATGATGTTTCTGATGGTCTTTAGGATGCATGCTAAACGTATTTCTTGGAGAAGTGAGAGAGAGAGCCTTCTAGTAGTTCCACTGTTCATGCTTTTATTTGCCGTTCTGTCATAGTGAAAAAGAATGAACTTACGTTTCCACTGTAAATAGAAGCGTGCCAAAAAGCAATCTTTTTGGTAACCACGTTCCGCCAAGTCCGACTGGGCAACCCCTTGACACACACACTCACTCAGGCACACAAAAATCCTTTGCGAAAAATATAACTTGGCATTGGATGTAAAAAATGTTCAAAAATCGATAAAAAAAATAAGAATGATATATAATTGAAACATGAAAAAAAAGGAAAAAAAGGTTTGCCCTGTTGGCTGCGGCGTTGGTGGCACTTAAAGCTGCCGCAGGAGTAGGTGGCTCAGGGTTTGTGGCTGTGGGGTTTGTTTTTCGCTGTTGGGGCAACTTTTGTTGTTGTTTGTTGTGCAAAAATAAAAATTTATGGCGTTGAAAAGTTTCCATTTACAAGTTTATTTTTACAATTTGTTGGGAATTTAATTTCTGCTGTAAAATAAATAAATAATACAATGTAATTAGCTGTTGCAATGCTGTTTTCCCGTTAGTTGCTTTCTGGTTTTCCATAGTTTTCCACGCTCTACACCTCTATATTATATATGCAAATTAAATTAAGTCGTGAAATTAAATTTAAAGAAATTCATGCCAATTAGTTAGTTATTTTCGCACATTGTATATTGTGCAATTAACGGAAAGTTCAGGCATATTTCTTTCTCGGAGTCGGAGAATCGTATTTCTTGGCTTTACACGCGACTTTTGTTATGTTTAACCTTTGTAATTCTGGTATTTCTCTAAAATTGCTAACAATGTTGAGAAAAAAAAGGCATGAATATGATGTTAAATGTCATGGTTCCTGAGCTCATAAAGTATAAATGAGTGCAATTTAGCAAATTTGATTAATAACAATAATCTATGCCCGTCTAGGAGATTCATTCCTCTTCGCGCCTGTGCGTCGGGATTCCCTAACCAGCTTGTAGTTTACTCTAGTGCACCCACTTTTATTGCGGGCTGTCTGCTAAAGCCTTTATAGGTTTATGTCTCCTTTATAGGTTTATGTCTCCTTTATAGGTTTATGTCTGCAAATTATTAAGATCAGATAGAAATATATATAGATATGCTATTTTTAGACCTCACCTCATATAAACTGCAACAGAATTGCACTTTTTATAAAAAAGTTTTGAGACAAATTGAGAATCTTGAGGTTGATACTGAATATTGAAGCTTAGTTGCTTCGGTTATTTCACTTAATCTTAATCCTCTAAAATGCAATTTTATGTCTTTTTGTCAAGGTGGCTCCTTGAAGTCTGCCTATTTTATTGATGATGTTCCGCTCGAATGCACCCCTATGGTCTCTGACTTAGATGTACTTTTTAATAATCTAAGTCTTAACAGTTCTTGTTCAGACCTTGCCCATGACTCGGTAGTGTGGAACCCTCAGTATAATGCCCATCAATCGCGTATGGAATCAGTTCAAAAAGCATTTATTTATTTGCCGCTTCGTGGTTCCAATTGGGATTCTAATATTCCCATAACTCCATTCTATAGTAGGTTGCTTTTGATATAAATTGTAGGAAAACCCTTGGGGTTTTATTTCTCCATAAATGAATTATACATAGGTTACATCTCTCCTCTGAACTTTGTCAGTCAGCTTCTCTACCTGAACGTGTAACGACACAGTTTCACAATTTATTCAGACGGGGTTGACAGCTATGTGATAGACTTAGCGGAAATTTGTAGACTATTAAAAATCTGAACGGACATAAATAAATACCAACTATCAATTAAAATTTATACATTTTTCAGGAGTCACGTGCAAAACTTTTTTGTTGTTACGTAAAGAACCGTTTTAGTACTCAAAATGTAAGAAAATATATAAAATAAACACAAAAAATTAAGTATACAATCTTCATCATATAAGAGATGAAACCTGATTCCAAAGTCCACTCGATCTGCTTCCGAACTTTAATAAATATCAATAAATTTATTATGATTTCTACCAAAATATGAAAGCATTGCTAAATTTTCTGTGAATCACTTATATAATACTGGCGGGGATCCGACTCCGACTCGCACGCTACAACCTAGCGATTTCGAGTCTCTCTGCTGTTTATAATTTGTAATTTGATAAAAACTTCCTTTAAACATATTTTTAAGTACTTCAGAGAGATTTACACTAAGTAAGCCAAACTATCGCATTCCGGGAAGTATAAAATGAGCTAATACGTAATGGCTGCCATCATATATGACGTACACATATGTACGTACGATACGCACTACGTAGCATTATTTGTAATATGCTCTTCTAATAGATGCGAACACTGACACTGAAATTTATACATATAAATATGTATATATAATTGTTGGCGAATAAATTGTGAGTAAAGTTTAAAAATTAAATTCGATGCCCATTAATGGAACGATAGCGATAACCTATTTTATATGAGCTTCGATAACCTATAGACATTGCGATCATGATCTTTTGAGCTCTTATGTTGATGAAGCGGGAAGCTTTCATTTCCATTTCAATGTGATTCGCCGATTTCTCGGACGTTGATTTCTTGTTATTTTGAGATTAAGCATTTTCTTTTTGCGTGTTTACAAATACCGTAACATGTCATGTCTGACGTCTGTTGTAAGATTTTCGGCGTAGATCGTGTAATCGTCTAGAATTTTAAATAGGAAGTCAATAGAGTACAGTGTATTCACCCCTTTATGGAAGATAGAGGCAATAAATGAAACTGTTTAGAATGTCAGCAGATGAACTGCAAAAATCTGGTTACGTTTTAAAAACGTGAGCATATAATATTTACCTTTCCATCAATGTTAATTTGCATTATCAAGTATCTGCGAAAATATCTTACATCTTGCTAAATAATCTTGTTTGATGCTGCTTGAGTGAGGCACGATATATATGTTTGGAGTTATGTACTTTTAAAGGCAGCTAAAGTTATGAACTTCACAACAATCCTATTAAGAAATTACACTTTAGAATTATCTTTGAGTATCTATATCTTGCAGAGCAACGAGATACGCGCCATCTGAAATGAAACGGAAATCAAGTGAAACAAAAGCTATGCATTGCTTTCGCTTCCTCGTTGCTCTGCCATCCCCTAGCGATTCATGATTCGACGAAAAAGTTTCAGTTCAAAAATCTTCTTAATTTACCGCAAAGCTAGACTTAGAATATCTGAACCCATAACCAATATATTTGAAACCTTAATAAGTTGCGAGGTATTTAATAGACTAAAACGGAAATTAAGTAAAATGGAAGCTTAGATTTTGCATAACTTACTTTTCACTGGTTCGTTGCTCTATTGCTTGCCACGATTCCGCCTACCGAATTGTTTCACTTTGATTTCCGTTACACTTTTAAATACGTCATAGCAGAAGTTTGATCTTTCAACGTTCACTTGCCACAAAATGTTTCACTTTGATTTCCGTTACATTTTTTCATACTGAAAAAGTTTAACGTTTCCGTTATATCGTTCAGAATAACTTCTTAACTATTTCTAAACTTACCGCCTAGTTAGACCTAGAATATATGAAACGAAATGCCACAACTTCAACACATTACTAAAACTCCTTTCACCCCTAATCTTTCCAGCCAACAACTATGGAAAAAGCAAAAGCCTATATCAAAAATGAACTACGTGGAGGCAGCCTGCCAACGCAATCCGAGCCAACATCAACACCGCCCTCACCTAGAACACACTCAGCTGCCGATCTGCTAATGCCTTCGCCGGGACCAGCGCAACGCACCTTGACCCCAACGGATCACCAACAACATGCACATCAGCGCAGTCAGCAACAGGCGCTTCATTCACTGCCCATGGGCTATGCACCACAACAATACTATCAGACGCCAGTTAAAGCGCCACCAAGTTCTAGGCCAGAGCACATACCGCTTTGTTATGTGTGCGGCGGTCAAGGCGGCTATGAGCCGCTGCGCGTGCGTCCTAATGCGGAGCGCCTAACAGAATCCTATTTTCCATTTCTGGAACGTCATGAACCACCCAATGGCGTGCCACCCATAAGCGCCAGCCAAATGTACGTCATGGCCTGCATGCTCTGCTATCGCTCCCTAAACGAGCAGTGGGACTCCTATGAGCGCCAAAAGAAGCCACTGCTGCAGCGCATTTATCACATGAAGCGCGTTGATGGCAAGGGCTATATAGGCGCCGACTTGGCTACCCAAAGCGAATATGCCGCACAAATGATGGGCCTTAGTGCAGAGCATTTAACCCAGAATGGATTGAGTGAGCTGCATGCTGCAGCTGCCAGCGCCGGCGGCTATGGCTCTACCGATCCTTATGCCTTGGTTAGGCATTATGGCGCTGTGGCAGCGCCGCATATGCACCAACGCGGTGAATCGCCGCATCATAGTACCTCGAGGAACGAATCACCGATTCCGAGCAGCGCAGCAGTTGATTATTATCCTCGCAATATAACACCGACTAGTCGCAACTCAGCCTCACAAAACAACAATGCCAACAGCAACGACAAATACCTGAGCCGTCCCCAGTCGAGGGATATGCAAATGCCGTCACCCTCATCGCGTCCGCCCAGCGCCGCCGGAGCTGGCTACGAGGCGGCCAGCAAGACTCCAAATTTTGCGCATCACAAGTTTAAGCTAAATCCACATGCTGGCCCCACTGCCTTTAGCGCTGTGCAGCCGCAATACCAGGTGCAGGCACAGGCGCAACATCAGTATCATCCCTCGCAGTATCAACAGTTGCAGCAGCAAACTGCTGCTTATCATATGCTGCAGCACAGCGCCGTTACTGCCAACGATCCTCAGACGCACTATAAGGGAAATCCCTATAATGCAGTGCCTGCACGCAGTCCCTCGGCGAGCAGCGCTACACATCAGCCACAACCACCGACGCTGGACGATGATAATGCCACCGTATTGGATCTACGAAACTCGTCTGGCACCAATGCCGGAAATACTACAACAGCTCGCACGGTTCAAGCGCCTGCAGCCGTAACAACAGTTCATAGCCAGACACCTGCCGCCGAGGTGGGCATACTGGATTTATCTATGCCGGACAAGAACTCCATTACGGAGGTGTGCTATGTGTGTGGCGATGAAAAGCGTCGCGGCAGCCTCAAGGAGTTGAACACAGTGGAGCCAAAAGAGCCTCGTTCTGAAGGCGAGATTCCGGCCTACTTTCCGCTCTTCAATGAGCAGCATCCTAGACCACCGCGTTCGCGACCCAAAGATCCGCGTGGCCGAATTCAAGCATGTGTGGCTTGTTACGAGGATCTCACTCAGCAGTGGAACAATCATAATGTGAGTATTTCATGTATTGAATATTGTGACTTATTAAAGAGCGATCAATATACACTTTTCAAGTGATTAAGTAGGTTTGTTTTCCGGTCCAGTGAAATTTACATTTTGCAACATTTATCTAGTTTGTATGCAGCAACCAGGCCGGAAGCTGTCTTTTATAGATATTGCGATTGTGTAAGGGCGGAACTGCTTACTATTAATGAAAACAGAGATTCTTAACTTGAAGATCTTCAGTCAATTGTATGGATATTAGATAGGAATCAAGGAAATATATTTAGTTTCCATCACGAAGTTTATATACCTAGGCTACTCACCGAAATATCGCTCTCATAACTTATCGATCTTGACAATACCGTGTTCCTGTACCAGTTATTACCACGAAAAGTCAGTGTGGAAATATTAGTTATTCTAGTATTGAGCTATTCTATAGTTTTCATGCCTTTCTTCTTCTTCGCGAAGTAGATCATCATTGATGATCCTCTACAGCATCTCATGCTGTGCCAGCGACGAGCTGGTCTAGTCGGTCTTCACCAAAGTGCATGCTCCCTTTCCTCTCTACTCTAAGGTGCTGCTTTTGGCTTGTCCAGTAGTATCAGTACCTTGTACTCCTCCTTATGCCCTCCAGAGATTCTGCAGATTCTTCTGGCTTCGAAATAATATAAAAAGCATAGCAGAAATAGGACAGTTCAGCGTGAGCGAGTGCAGATGCTAGTCTATCATCGTTGTTGCTCTGAGAAAATAGTTTTAATGTTGTTAATCTTACCTCCTGAATAAATTTGAAATATGAATACTTTACAAAGTCCTGTAGGTCGTCTGTGCAAATGCTTCAATGACTTCATTCGATGAAAATCAAGTTTCAATAGATAATCCACATTAATGCCGGGAACGCTGAACGACAAATTCGAAGGGTTGCTGCATCATCCCGAAAATAAGCTCCTCAAAACGGTGTTACCAAAAGCCGCTCAAAGTGCTAAACTCTATGAAAGAGCATATGAAAGCGAAACATTAAGAAACAAATTTACGGGAACAGTTTTCGCGTCTCACGTATCAATATAAACAATGTTGTTGTTGTTGCTGCTCCCATTGTTGTTGTTGTTTTGTAGAGTTGTTGTAGCTACACAGCGGCTGGCAACGTCAACCTCGCAAAAGCCAGCGCCATTTCGCATAGACATGGCCTACAGATGACGGCAGTTCCAATACACAGACAAATAATGAGAGAGGGTGCCAAAGTAAAGCCCGCCAATACGGACAGACGAAAAGATACACATAAAAACACGCGAACATTATCATCTGGCCATGGGACGGGACATACGGGCGCACGGGCGGATAGACCGACGGACGGACAGAGTGGGTCCGACAGTGCGGATGGCAAAAATGTTGTGGGAATTTTGACCGCAGGGTCGTTTATATGATTCTGATTAAATTTTAATAGCATTTCGCGATTATTTCTCTTATTTCTTTTTTGAGGTCGTATTTTTTTTTCGTTTATTATTCGTTTTATTTGCTTGGTGAATTTTTATTATGCGTGGATTTCGTATTGCGTCTGAGCGAGCGAATTGTATATTTATAAAATTTCTTATCGGCATGGAGGAGCTCATTGATATTTTTAGAGCACGAAAATAAAAAGTAAGTTCTATATAAACTTAGTTCAGCGTTCGTGTGCTCACGATGATTCATTTGATTTGGCAGTAATCTAAGCGATCTATTCTAATTGGAAGTGTTATTAGATCTGTTTGTATGAGTTATGCAATGGCAGGAAGGGGTTGCTAAGTGGCTGATTATAAACACGACAATAACATGATATTATTTATAAATTTAAATATAGAGAATAGAGGTGGGTGAGTCGAAGAGTAAGAACCTCATAGAGGTGATAGAAGCCTGAAGTAATGAAAAGGTGTTCGGCCGCAAAGAAGAAGCCAATGGACACAGCAAGTACAATATGATATTTTTGGTCGCTATGTTTTCGAGAATTGCCTATAGAAGAGCCTCTCATTACATAACGGGTGAAGGATTCATCGCAGTTCAGAGATAGAGCCAGAAGCATCATAAATAGTCTTAGACATTTGGTGCTTAAGTTTATCCTGACGTGTCAGAGCCTTCATAGATTGTCTCTGGGGCGTAGTGCCGAAACCCGGAAGTGTTGTCTGCGTAAAACCTTGACCCATGCCATGCTCATAAAGCAGAAGTGCTCCGAATTCCTAGGTGGGCGGAGTAGTTGTTGCTATCCAGCTCATCTACAAACTTATTATCTGTAGAGCCCTAGAGCCCTGGAACCAATAAATTGAGGGCTGAATGTTCCTTAAGGGCTTGAAGTAGACTTACATGCCGTGATAAGAATTTCCATTAACAAAGAGATCATAACTGCTTGGCTATCTGAGATAATACAAATAATTGCCCTTATCTTTAGAGTCATCAACTTTCGCCTCAATAATAAACGAATTCTGCTTTATATTTTTTCAAAATCGCGGAGAAACCTTGAGATGTAGTAGTTTGTGGTTTTACCCAGAACAAAGGCCATTAATTCTGTTGGCTGTTTACGTTAAGCTTATTATTTTCCATTTTAACATTAACGTAAGGATTTTCCGCAAATATGTGCTTAATGCGAAACGGTCTCTTGCATTGAAGTGCCTATTAAAAAAGGTTATTGCAAAAAAAACGGCAAGTTATTTGCATACTAATTAATTAAATACATATTTATTATAAAAAAAAGTTTGTTTTGTAGTAAATGGACGATTATATGTCTGTGAACCGGAAAAAAGTCTCTTTTATCGCAAAAAAACGTTTGCTATATCCACTGCTATAATTTATATAGCTACCTACATATGTGCTACCGCAGCATCTAAAAGATACTCCTTCTTCGTTCACATAATAAAATGAGGAGACCAAACTTATGCAGAGATGAAATATGCAAGCTAGGGTCAGTTCTGACTTACCAGGAAGTAACAGTAAGTAAGCGTGCTTCTGCAGAAAGCCGGGTCAGAAGAGATGCTCAACTTTTTCCATTTCTTCTTCGACTAAAAGCTCGAAGCTGTTCTGTGTAGATGCCGCGTAAGACTTCTATAAAAAGGAGGTAGCGTCGGTGAGTTCTGGGAGATCAAGGCATCATTCTTCTCTAAATGGAATAAGAGTGTTAAAGGATAATAAAATGGAAAAGTTCGCTTTGGGAGGTCGATAACCTGTTTTGTTAAGATTGAGTGACCTTTAAAGCGTATAGCTGATAGTTAAGCAGGTTTCTCCCCTCAGTGGTGAATTGCTTACGAAGGCGCATTGTTGTATAATTCCCGTTAAAATTTACCAAAATATTTGAATTCACATCAGAAAATTCAGTCATCTAAAATACATATAACTATATGTTACAGAACGAAAAGACCAGGTAGAATTCTGTCGTTACGAAAGAGCAGTAGTTTAGTTTATGCTTGACAGACTTTGCAACTAGAAGAATTTCCACCGAAACTAAGGAAAACCACTGAAAACTCTGAATCAACAATTTCATTGGTTAAGAAGTGGTTTGAATACCGTTGGGGTTGTAGTGACGTGGAACATTCAGATCGCTATAAAACATCCATAAAATCAATAGAATGATATTGATTGACTACGGAACAGTAGAAGCAGTGGATTTCTCGGGGTGAACTTGCACCAAAGAAGGCCAAGGTGGATCTGTCGTAACAAATTTAATGACTCTCCTCGTGGTTAAAAATGTTTCTAACTTTTAAAGAGTGCTTTAAGCCATACAATCAATAAATTTATCTTATTAAATGCATTATTTTTGTAAAATTCGATTTACATTTCAAACAAACAATCCAGAGTTGGCCCCTTTTCGGCCCCATTTTCATTTAAAATTTAACATTCAAATCGTACATTTCCATCAAGCCATAAAAATGCATTATTCACAGCTGCCGCCAGCGCTACAAATGTAGTTATTACCGCACCCACTGCAGCCTCCCGACACGCCCCCCGCCGCTCACGCTGTGCAAAATGCCGGATAAATAATTAAATGCCATTAATTGGAATTGTGTAAATTTCAACGGAACACAAAAACATCCAATAAAATAGAAAAAAAAACAAGGTGCTCACGAAATAAAATAATAAATAAATAAATATGTACATAAATGCAAATAAAAGCGAACATGTTGCAACGTGGAACGTGGAGCAATGGATTGGACTGTTGGGGCAGGGTTCGGCAGGCGTGAAGTTGACGGCGTGTTGCAGCAGAGGGGAAATTAAAAACGAATAAATAATAATATAACATTGAACATTCGGGGGAGCGAGGGGGGGAATACGAAACAAATTAATTAAATTTAACCCAGTAAGCCAAAACGACGTGAATTTGGCGTAACGCCAAACACCCACAGACAGTCGCTCCGACGCACAGTGGTCGTAATGGCACATTTAGCTTCAGGAATCGGAATTTTTTTTTTGAATCCTACTGAAGTACAAATTACTGAATCTTCTTCCCAACTCGTAAAGCCACTGCTAAATTAATTAACGATTTGAACTTTGTAGAAGATCTTAGAGAGGATACAAATTTATACGAATTTGGGCTATTTAACCTTCACGCTTCGATCCACTGTTTTCTGCTGACAGAGAGGTTCTCGAGAAGAGAAAACTATTCAAAATAAATTTAGTCAAAAAATGTCGTGATTCCGGGAATACAAATAACGGCAACACAGGCAGTAGGTTTTTCCATCAATCGAGATTTGTATCCCAAATAACAAGAATGGGTGAATATATTGTTAGTTGATTGAGCGTAATCCGACAATCTCTGGCTTGCGAGTATGTATGCATTTATGGCTTTACGGATACTTTTTGCCAATATGCAAAGCTTTATCTAAAAAATACTAATACATGGAGCTGACATTGTTAACCAAGTTTCACTTTCAATTGGCTTTCAAATGCAAAGATTTCAGAAATTTTCGGTCGATCTATATGCGTGATATCGCGGAGAAATACGCTGAAAGATTTCTCCTTTTAGATCTAAAGGGACAAATATCAAAATCTGAGAGCAGTTCAGACTCAGAAGAGCTTCTAGTAGTTCCGGAGATACTTTTTATCTTACGGTAAATGGGTCATTTTGGCCACTGTGCGTCGGCTTGGGCCGACTGGGAACGGATCGAAAGGCGTCGGATGAAACGTGCGAAAAGGAATTTAATTATTTATGTTTGTTTATCTTATTTTAAAAGCGTATCTAGAAAAAAAAAACACCAAGATATTCATATACGATGATACACATTCAAATTGATCTGGTTTGTTTGGCTCGAAGCCAAGGATTTTCGGATAATTTCAATTTGTTGCCAATGCGCATTTGAGAAATATCCCAGCTATTCACTTAGTACACTGTGCGAAAAGCAAAGTCAACAAAAAATAAACTATTTTCAGCTAAAACTTAATTATTTATGTACAATAAATTTATGAGCTACAAAATTTCGATCTGCTCCGTTGATTGATGTGCAAATTAGCGCAGCTCGTTTGCACTGGCCAGCATTCAAATGTTCATTCGTCGTTATTCATTTGGTTCATTCATTTCATTCATGATTCGTTCATTCGGACAGTTTTCTTGTCATTTTTTGAATAGTACACATTGCGCTTGCCAAAGATAAATGGCTGAAAAGTGTGGACTTTGTTTTGAAAAAAAAGAAGACTTGGCGAAAACAAAACAGTGTCAGGGGAGAATAATGATATGCGGCATTTGGTCTAGCGGTTCGGCACGATTTTTTTGGTGCTTGTCCAAATCCACAAATCGACAGAAACACAGCAAAACACGCGCAAAGAAACTTGGCTATGAAAATAATCCCAAACAGAACTTTTAGACAAAACAAAATACAAAATAAGTGAGAAAAAGAAAGACAAGTCGCATAAGAGTTCATAGGGTTCACATATGATTTATATAGCACTGTAAGACCTTTAAATGTGTCAGCAAGATTAAAACCCTTACTCTTAGTAGCCGTTGGGAGATATTATTAAGTTTTCTTGCAAGTAACGTCATTCGTAAGGTGGTGGGTTTTGGTGTTGGCTTTGGATTGGAGATTGTCAGTCTGTACCGGCCAACCGCCATGTGGTATCAATAATACTAGACAACAAATTTAACCACAATGAGAAAAACGTACCTTTTCAGCTTAAATTTGGTGTCGCTGATTTCGATTGTACCGATATTCAAAAGCCTTTAATTTGATTTGCAATTTGATATTCAGGTTATCAGTCAGTTAGGTTAGTCTCCTCCAGCTTACTCCAAGTTCTCGTTGAGCGTTGAAACTTTCATTGTTTCCATGCAATCCACCATTTCGCTAACATTGCCCGAAAGACTTAAACTTAATTTTATAAGAAATAACTAGGATATTGTCATGTTTCAATGGTTTGAAACTAACGGTCTTGCCAATAGATCTTCCTAATTTACCAAAACAACCTTTTAACGTGTTACGGACTTTACTTGGTGCACGCTTTCTTCACTCCGTGATCCTAAAGGCAGCTTAAGCTCTTTTTTCTTTTACCGAAAAAACTACTTGTATTTTAAAGCTTTCTTCTAGTCGTAAGCGAACACACGGTAAATCATCTTTAAAGATAACTTGGAATCGCTAACATTTTATAGCTTAGAACAGTTGGTCTTTATAATCTGCACATGCCTTCATTAGAACTCTCTGTGCAAAATACTACAATCAAGCCAGAATAGTAGCTCTGTGGGCCTAGATCCGCCCGGCCCAGCCTACGCCGCGTCTTGAGAAGTTGCCCCGACTTGGTGTGGTTCGGGTTTTGTCGCTGTAATGTCTTCTACTATGTCGTCTACCAACACTTGACGGAGAGAAGCCGTTGCATTAAGTGTTACGAGCCAGTTGCCATGACTCTGTGTAAATTGCAATCTTGTATATGCGTCTGTCTGTCTGTCGGTCGGTCGGTCGGTCGTTTTCTTGGTCTGTCCGTCTGTCACCTTGTGTAAGTTTACATCAACCTCTACACGTTGCAAGTGCTCTTGAATGCCTGCTCCTAGGGGCTTCTGTTTGTAGTTAATGTGATTATTTCACACTTCGCCTACTTTGAACTAACATTTAAGTT
Organism: Chymomyza caudatula; assembly: GCA_035041775.1. Classification (NCBI taxonomy): domain Eukaryota; kingdom Metazoa; phylum Arthropoda; class Insecta; order Diptera; family Drosophilidae; genus Chymomyza; species Chymomyza caudatula. The sequence continues at coordinate 11,388,705 of JAWNKW010000142.1, forward strand.
CTTTCTGTCTGCCGCTTGAGACTGCGGTTTGCGGAACCTTCTGTGTCGTCGTCGACATCGTCGTCGTCGTCGTCTTGGTTGTCTTGGTTGGCTCTGTGTTTGGCTCGTGTTTGTTTAGCTTTCATTATCGTTTCTGTCAACTTCTGTTAGACGACGGTCTTTAAACGCTTTATAGTTGTTTTCTAGCTACAAGACTTGACTGGCATCTGGTACTTATTTGCCAGTTTGTCAGTTTAGCAGTGCAAAATGCTACTTCGTTTCGTATCGTTTTTAGGTAAATAATTGGCTTTAGCATTTAAATTTATTGGTGCACGTATATGCACAGATACATTTGTATCTTTGCACAGTCGTATACTTGATATTCCGTTTGCTTTATGAGTACAGTTATTTCTAGCTCTATTATTAAAGCTTTGTTGTAGCTAGAAATAACTTTAGCTGCAGTTTCAAGCAAGTTTCGGAATGAACTTTAGTTTGCATGTTTTTCAACCATTGCAGCACCGACTCCTTGCATCGTCCTTGTCCTGTTTCCAAGAATCCTATCTATTGCTCGACCGGCATGTGCTTTTGTAACAGTTGTTCCCCATATTCCATACATTCAAGTTCTTATTGTTATCCAAACACACATGCCTGCCTATGTGTGTGTGTGTACAAACACATGCCCAATGCTGTAGGGTATCAGCAGCCAAGTGTTTACCGGCTTTTCTATGTAACTTTGATTTTCAAGCCTCTGGTATTAAAATTAATTGGATATACTCTTTACGCATTTTATAGTCTTAGTCTTATAGCTGCTCGTTGAGTTGAGCGCATTAAAGCAGTCGTCGTAGACTGTACCCCATAAAGTATACCCCCAAACAATGTCACTACTCTTCAAGCAAGCCTGTGTGTTTTGAAGCTAAAAATCTTTCAATTTTTTGTTTAAACTTTTGAAGGTGGTATAGCAGCAAAGCCAATTTACAGTTTCTTAATTAAGTTCTTAAGTTCTGCCTCAATTAGTCGTCACGCTTGTGTGGTGTGATTCGTGTGCTGAGTTAAAAGCATTTTAAAATGTGTTTTTTGAATGTGAAGGCGAATACGATATTCCAGTCATTTCTAATATTTGGCCAGTAAGGTGCGAAGGAAGCCTACTCCTCTCTTTGCGCATTTGAGATGGTGCGTTTTCAAAAGAGCTCAACTTTTAAACTGACGGATCACGGTAGCGTGTTCCAGATATCGTGCCTAGAAGATTTTATCATTGAGTTAAGCTAACTTAAAATGGCAAGAGTGGGGAAACGGTGGAACGCCTCCTCTGTTCATTAGTGCCTTCCTGTAGAAGTCACAAAATAGTCGACTTTTCAAACTAATACTAACATCGAAAATAGATTAAAACCTTCTGGGGGGAGGTGGTCGAAAATCGGCAAAAACCTGATGACGTAATATATGGACGGCACCTATGTTATTTAGATAGAGATCAGCTTTCATATCAAATGTGAACTACTGAAAGTAATGAACAAAAATTGACCTCATTTTGAGGCTTTGATCTGAACCATATACGAGAAACTTGAGGTCGCTGAATTCGTTGCGTTTTCACATTGACATAAAATCGCGATTTCACTCTTCAAGGAATCGTAGTAAGTCCGTTCGAATTGACTGTTCTCTAAAATTTGGATCAAATGCCTATTGGAAGTACATTTCGGAAATGTAATTGAGATTTATTCGTGCCTGGTGCAAATTTTTGATTGCGACATTGAACAATAGAAATTGTAATCCAAAGAACATCGTATCGAGAACATTCTGCGACAGCAAATTGACAGCTACGTTGTGTTACAGTCAAGGACACATCTCTTGTTCTTTTGTTTGATAAAAGAAATGTTAACAATACTCTCTGTTTCGGATACACACACCCAAAAATTATGTTTATCATAGAAGCATGTGTGTTGTTGTCATACATTTCGTATTGACAGCGACTTGTAAGGCGCTGTCGTGACGTCAGAGATATTGTTTTAGGCCATAAGTACACGCAGGTGTAGGGAGTTGCTAATACCCTGTTGATAAGGTATAATTTTGTATAGCGACATCATAAACATTGTAATTGAAGACGATTCCTTTGCTCAACATTTGTATGTGTATGTGTATGTGTATGTGTATGTGTATGTGTATGTGTATGTGTATGTGTATGTGTATGTGTATGTGTATGTGTATGTGTATGTGTATGTGTATGTGTATGTGTATGTGTATGTGTATGTGTATGTGTATGTGTATGTGTATGTGTATGTGTATGTGTATGTGTATGTGTATGTGTATGTGTATGTGTTTTTTTTTTATTTTTTTTTACATAAGTAACCATGGATAACGCCATGGAGGGATGAAAATCTTCAAAAGATACTGATGGTCCGTACCACCAGCATGCACGATTCATGACGTAATCCAACGACAATGCCTACGTACTAAAGACACCCCTTTACACCACCACTCCCCGCGGGAGGACCGCTAAGTATTACTTCGCAGGGGAGGGTTGCCTATTATAGGCACACACATCTTAGCTCTCTTTTGCATCTCTCAGATCCTTCTGGATGCCTCGATGAGCTGCTTCACGTTCTTTCTTCTGGCTATATCTCCGACTTATCACGCGCTCTCCGCTTCGCGCCGTGCCCTCTCGCATCGTCGCAAATCACTTTGTATGCGTATCAATAGCTCAGTAATTCCGAGCCAATTATCTTCGCTGTCCATCATATATCTCATTAGCTCCTCTGGGGAGGGGATTGAGCCCACTAGCGTTCTGTACCGTGGGCATTGGTAAAGAACATGCTCCGCGTTCTCTTTTTCTGTTGGGCAACTCGGACACAGGGGGGTTTGTTCGTGTCCGAACCTATGCAAGTACTCCCTATATCCGCCGTGGTTGGACATGAACTGTGTAAGATGATAATTCATGCCTCCTGTCCCTCGTTCTATCCAATCCTTCAGTTTTGGAATTAGCCTGTGGGTCCATCTTCCTTTCGTTGAGGAATCCCACCTGGCCTGCCATGATGCCATTGACGCTTCCCTTTCCGAAGTTCGGATAGCTCCTGTTAATGATCCGCCGCGCATCGTCGTCCGCCATGCGTAGATCTCCTTCATCTCTCTGGCCAGCAGGTCAATGGGTAACATATTGGCCAAGACTAGAGCCGCGTCCTCCGAGATAGTGCGGAAACCTGATATTACACGCAGTGCGCTCAATCGGTAAGGCGCCGCTAGCTTCCTCCGCAGATCACTCCTCCCATCCAGTGTCGTCACCCAGATAGGCGCTGCGTATAATAAAACTGATGCGACTACTCTCGCCAGGAGCAATCGTACGCCAACCTTGGGCCCTCCTACATTGGGTAGCATCCGGGAGAGCGCTGCCTGCATCCTCGATGCCTTTTTGCTCGCATATTCCACGTGGGGCCTGAAATTTAGCCTGTTGTCCAGTAGGATGCCCAGATACTTGATTGAAGTTTTCGATCTGATCCTCGCGTTGCCCACTTGCACGTCCATGAACTCTACCTTCTTCCTGCTCGTAATAAGGACGGCCTCCGTCTTATGGCCAGCTAATTCCAATTTTGCGTCCTGCATCCATTTGCTTATCATTAGTATGGCCGCATTATAGCCGCCTGCACCTCCTTCACTTCCTTGGCCACCACTACCAGGGCTAAGTCATCCGCAAATCCAATTAGAGTGCACCCGTGTGGCAGTTTGAGCCTGAGAACTCCGTCATACATTATATTCCACAGGAGGGGCCCTAGGACTGACCCCTGTGGAACGCCTGCTGTAACGTTGTAGCGCCTTTGTCCTCCTATTGTATCGTATTCTAGCACCCTGTCAGAAAGGTAGCTAGCTACGATACTGCGCAGGTAGCCTGGCAGACCCATTTGGCTTAGTGTATCCAGAATCCTTTTCCAGCTTGCAGAATTAAAGGCGTTCCGAATATCCAGCGTTACAACGGCACAATACTCCTTCTCGCCCCACCTCCATCGGGTTCCTTCTATTGCCTTGGCAGCAATGTCCACCACCGCCTTGATCGCGTCCACTGTTGACCGTGACTTACGGAAACCATATTGGGAGTCGGAGAGCCACTTTTTTTCCTCCATTATCGCGAGGAGCCTATTGTAGACAATCCTCTCCAGTACTTTTCCAGTTGTGTCGAGGAGGCAGATTGGCCTAAATCCCGACGGGTCATCACTTGGCTTATCTCCTTTGGGTAAAAGGATGAGACGCTGCCTTTTCCATATCCTGGGGAAGATTCCATCCTGTAGGCATTTTGTGAAGGTTTCTGCGAATTTCTCCTTGCAAATTAACATCGCTAACTTTAAGGCTTTGTTGGGAATGCCATCGGGTCCAGGGGCCTTTTTGTCGCCTATCCGTTTCGTTGCTGACCTGACTTCGTCTGCCGTCACTCTAGGTGCGAACTCTGTATTGAGTGGCCGAGTATTGTGCACCAGTCGTGGGTGCGGCGGAAACAAGGTCGCGACAATTGTTCCAAGCGTAATGGGGCAGTTTTCCATTTGTGTGCACTGGCTACGAATCCTTTTGGTTACCACCTTGTAAGCAGTTCCCCATGGGTTCACATTGGCCTCTTCGCAGATTTGCCGGAAGCAGGATGCCTTACTGTCTTTAATGCTCTTCTTCAGGTCCCGCCTAGCCCTCCTGAGCTCCTCCAACTTTGTGTTAAAGTCTGGGCGACCCCGGGCTCTTTGTGAGCGCCTACTGGCTAATAGGCAGATCTTCCTTAGTTGTTTAATCTCCTCATTCCACCAATAGCAGGGTGCTCCACGTCTGCTCTGTTTCCTTCTGGGCATAGATGCGTCACATGCAACGAGTACCGTTTGCATCAACTGCTTCGCCATGCCTTCGGCTGTCCCCCTGTTCCATTCCGTAAAGCATAGGGAATCGGCGAAGATTTGCTTGTCCAGTCGGTTGTCCATCCATTTGGGTCCGGTGGTTTTGGGTCGGCGGTTTCCTCCATTACTCGTTTCCCGGACTTCGAAGTATATCGCCTGGTGGTCGCTAAAAGTAAACTCCTCCCCGACTCTCCACGTGGTTCTGTTACACAAGGAGGTGCTAAGAAGGGTTATGTCTATTATGGATCCACTACCCGCCTTGCGGTAGGTGAACTGCTCTCCGTCGTTTGCCAGGCCTATCTCCAGTGAGGAGAACGCCTCTAGAAGGTAGGTGCCTCTAGCATTGGTTTCTCTACTGCCCCACTCCACGGCCCATGCGTTAAAGTCGCCTGCTATGACAACGGGTGCTCTACCCCGTGCATCTCCCGCTATTTGCTCCAACATTTCCTGGAACTTCCCCAGGCTCCAGCTCGGTGGGGCGTAACAACTATAATGGGTCACTCCGTTGATTTTTGCCCTAGAGAAACCTTCCCTGCTTGTGTCAAACTCTCGCGCTGGCGTTTTAATGGACCATATGCCTGCCTTGCCACACGTACTCTGCACCCATCCGCTGCCTGCAATTGGCTTATAGGGCTCACATATTATGGCGACATCCGCCCTTGTGTCCCGTATGGACTGCATCAGAAGAGCTTGCGCAGCTTCGCAGTGGTTAAGATTAATCTGAATGTACTTCATGATGATCTTTTTGAGAGTGCTCTCCTAAAGAGAGGGCATCTGCCACTGCCGGCAATGTGACCCGAATCCATTTCTGTATCTTTGCAGAACATGCACTGCGGCTCCTTTTGACAGTCCTTTGCTAGGTGGTCTTTCACACCGCATCGTCGACACAAATTAGACCTATCTATCGCGCTCTTACATTGCCGCGCCAAGTGGCCAAACTCTAGGCATCTGAAGCACCTGGTTACGGTTACACGCTCCCTTAATCTGGAGCTAACCCATCCCACCTTCAGTGTTCCTATTGATAGTGCTTTTCGGGCACTTTCAGCTGGCAACCGCATGGTAGCAATTTGGGTTTGCCCATACGCCTTACGCAGACTGATGTCTTCCAAGACTAGGTCCGCTATTTGGAGCTGTGCTTTCGCGGCTTCCCAGATATCCTCCCTGGTCGTGACCTCATCCAGGTCCTTGCATTCCACTGTTACACGGTGTGACAAAGTTCGGACTTCCGCTTTCTCTCCTAGGGATTCACCGACTAGGTTCATAAACGCAGAGGTTTCTTCTCCTGATTTGTTTAGCTGCAAGAGAAGTTCGCCTTTCTGGGTTCTCCTGATTTTTGGACCGCTTGACCGAGTCCGTTTAGCTTGTCGTCAGTCTTTACCTTCCGGAGGATGTCCGCGTAGCTGGATTCTCCTTTCGCTACTATGACTATAGCGTCATTCCGCGTTTTTACCTTCGGCACACTCTTGTTCCTGTTGCGGGTCTTGTTCTTTCTCGTAACCTTTTGCCACTGAGAGCCATCGGGTTTTTTCTTCGACGTCTCTGTATCCGCTGCGAGTGGGGATTCCTCCATAGGTTTCGCTCTTGTGGCGACTTGTGTGCCTGTCGGCCCTTTTCCCCGCTTGGGCAAGGGCGTTCGGGCTTCCAGTTCATTTCGCCTTTTATTTTCGACCGCTACTCTGAACAGCGGTGAGGTCTGCGAGGACTGGTGCGTACGTATCACCGACTTAGCTTTGCCGTCGTGCAGCTGTATAGCTACCAGCTCATAAAGAGCTCTGATACTCTCGATGGAGTCGCGCATGGCTTGATGGATAGAGCGTCGTTTGCCGCCTTCAAGCATATCCACCAATTTTAAAATTTCCTCTCCGAGGTCACACATTGCACTGCTGCTCTGCTGGGTCACAGCTACAGCCCCTGCGTTGTTTGTTGGGCCGGATGTTGAGCCGCCGATTGGTGATCTCGCCATTTTGCTGCTCCTGGAGAAGGCGCTGCTGCTCAACTCTCCTTCTCCTACTCCTACTCCTACTCCTACTTCTACTCCTCCTCCTACTCCTCCTCCTACTTCTGGGGGTGATTTTATATTGTCCATTCAATTGGGTCCCAACTCAAGGTCGTTATCTTTGCACGATGTGTAGTAGCGCCAAGATTCCACGGTTATCTATGAAAAGGTCAGGGATGCCGTGCGAGGGTTGACAAGGATCCTTATGGGTATCCCTGTTCAGTGCCGAATCCGCTTTAGTCAGGCATAAATGTCATCCGAGCCTACACCGCCAACTGAATGACGACGTAACATTGAGCGTATCTTGAGTCCTGCCAGGGTTTTATCGGGACGGAGGCAACAGTGACATTAGCCTGGGAGCCATTTCAGCCAGATGTCACTCCGCTTACTAAGGTCCCAGAATATCACTAGTCGTCAGCTCGTTTCTTCTAGTCAGTAGATTTTTCCAGTTTTCCATCCCTAGGTTTTCTACTGGTCTCGAAAACCCAGTGTCATTGTTAGTCGCCTCTTACGACAAGCTTTGACCTGCTGTGGTGGTATTCTCTAGCCCGCTCACCACACGGGTGATGTGTATGTGTATGTGTATGTGTATGTGTATGTGTATGTGTATGTGTATGTGTATGTGTATGTGTATGTGTATGTGTATGTGTATGTGTATGTGTATGTGTATGTGTATGTGTATGTGTATGTGTATGTGTATGTGTATGTGTATGTGTATGTGTATGTGTATGTGTATGTGTATGTGTATGTGTATGTGTATGTGTATGTGTATGTGTGTGTTTGTGTATGTGTATGTGTATGTGTATGTGCATTCATATGTGTATGCGTATGCATGAGTGCGTATCGGTGTTTGCTTTGCGACAGAACAGTTATCAGCAAATGTTACTGTAGATGTTAATGCTGTTGATGTTGTAGTACTTGTTGTTGTTGTTGTTTTTGGTGTTTTTGTTTTCCCATTTGTTTCAATTCATAATGGCTCTCTGTTCGTGTGCGCTGTGGGTTTTTAGCTTGGATTCGCTCATTCGGGCTGCCCAACGACGACGACGCCGCCGACGACGACGCCGACGACGACAATAACAATGCTGATGACGACGCTGCGACGTCGACGCTTACTTTGCTCCAACGGCTACATTTGGGGCGGCAGCAGAAGCAGCAGCTAGTTGTTGACGTTAAAGTCAACGTTAACAATGTCGGCGACGTCGTCGTCGTCGTCGCCGTCGCCGTCGTCGTCGTCGTTGTCGTTTGTTTTGCTTTCTTGCTGCGTTGTTTGCGTTTGTTTTACTCGTGCGGCGCTCTCCTCGTGCCGCGTGCCATTGCCATTGCCTTTGCCTTGTTGTCTTTCGCCACAGAAATAATAACAACAAGCACGGCTCCGGCTCTATCAGCTCCAACGCCAACGGCACTCGCAGTCGCTGCTTCTGCTGGCAGCACCAGCAGCGGCAGCGGCCGCAGCAGCAGCAGCTCGATCCGTTCTTGTCTGGCTTTGCGGCGTCGTCAGTCGTTGTCGGTTGTCGGAGGCAGGCATATAGGCATTACTCTAAATGCGCGTTGTTTCGTTGCGTTTTGCTGCGCCTGCTTTAATTGCGCCCCACCCCGCCCCCTCTTGGTTTGTTTGTTTATCTGCCGCGACCGTTGCCGTTATCACGCGCGCACCTCGTCAATTAAGCAATTGTTTAATAAGTAAATCGCTGCTGCTGCGTCTCTCTCTCTCTGTGTGTGTGTGTGTCAAATTGCAATAATAAAAAATGAAAACAGCGTGGACCTTGTCCATCGACGACGCGCAATAACAAAGTTAGCCGGCAAAACGCTGTCTTGGCCAAAACGGGTTTAAGCGTTTTGCTGAATCGGCTAAAAGCAAAAAAGAAAAACAAAAAAATCGCTGCATGTGCATACATCACGCCAACGCGAAGTTTTGCCGCATAAACAAAGCTAAAAAAAAGTTGATCTGCTACAGTTGCAACAACCCGACTATAAGATGCCCTTAAACGCCGATGGCTCAGCACATATAATTGAATCTAATTGTCACAGTTTTAAACAGATTTTGAAGTGCTTTACGGAATAGCTGGCAAATCATAATTAAAACCCATGTGTGAAATTTAACAAGTGTAAACAGCGAAAATTTGTTGTTTTGTTAGTTGGTATCCCAACACATGAGTTCACAAGCCAATTTTGGTGTCAGTTCAAATGCATATAGTACCACATTGTGAAAAAGATTGTTTTTTCTTATTATTCAGTAGTTCTAATAGAACGAAGTTTCTATGCAAAAGTATTTCAAATGTGCACGTTTTTTTCGTGAAACTCGCGATGGCAATTTTACATTAGATCGCGTACTAAAACAAGAGAGGTTTTTGCCAAGTCTCTTGTTTGCAACTTGTAAATCTCAAAAAGCTATTGAAAAAAGCTGAATATTAAACAAAAAGGCGCTTCGTTTGACCAAATTTTTTATGCTGCTAAATCTTCTCTTCACCACTACACTAACGGCAAGAATGGGGGTAAACTTTTAGATTTCGAGCGTTTGACAAAATTTCCTATCGTTTAGATTCTCTTTGCTAAATCTTCTCTTCACCACTACACAAACGGCAAGAATGGGGGTAAACTTTTAGATTTCGAGCGTTTGACAAAATTTCACATCGTTTAGCTTCTCTTTCTTTTCTTCGAGAAACAAGACCTTCAAATGGATTGATGTAGTAATTGACTGAATCAACTTCTTTTGTCATGCTGACAAAATCGTTTGCCACTACCTTAATAAGGTATACCTCGAAAGGGTACGCAAAAACAAGCAAAAACAAATAAAGTGCCGCCTGCTCTGCTCTGTTACAGTTTAGTAATCAGGTGTCAACAATGTCGAACTGCGATGCGCAAAAGTATCTCTCTTGACCCGCTCGTTCGTTGCTCAGTTGGCCATTTTGAAATGGGAAACTGTCGGCGAGTTGGCAGCACCAACTTGTTGTTAACGCGTCTGCGTAGCTGTGTGTGTGTGTGTGTGTGCGTGCTGATATTTGTGTTGTGTTGTGCATGTCATGAAGCAAAGTCGCATGAACAAGTTTGCAAGTTAAACAACAACAACAAGAGCAAATACCGTTTTGAGCATTTTAACACGCGTCGAGACTTTGTTTTGTGTTTTGTTGTACTAAAAATAACCGTTTTACAAGTGCACAGCTATACAAATACACACACACACTCACACACACTCACACACACACACTCACACACACACACACACACACACACACACACACCCATACAAAAGCCGCTTTACCACGCTCTCTCAATTTAGTTCTTCGAGTCACTTGTTTTTGTTGCTGCTATTTTTATTATCGGCTGTTAAATGTAATTTATTTGCGTGTCGCCTATGATTTATATATGCAAATTGTCTAAACAACAATAACAACAACAATGACAACATTGCCATGGCTGCTCTAGTTAACAGGGTGATACATATACAATACTCACGCACACATAAACCTAACTAGGTCAAACAATTATTGGCACGTTTGTCGCCCCATCCTTTACCCCCCAACACACTGAATCCTTGCAAAAGAAAACCCCATTTACACTTTACGTTTACGTACTTGTCCGTGAGTTAGTGGCGCCCACTAACTACGTCTTGCTTCCTTCTTCCTTTACTTGGTGTGTGTTTCGCGCTATTCGAACTTGACAGCCGCATTGTGGCCTATTGTGAATGGTACGAGTGTCTTGAATAGATTTAATGTGATTTCATTAAGTCAACTTCCTGCGGCATACAATAGGCTACTTATTGACGACTCATGGCACTTATACCCATACATATGTAAATTATCTTGAAGCATAACATAAAACTCAAATGAATTATTTATACTTGTATGCGACATTTATTAAAACTAGAGCTCTAATCAATTAATGCCAACTGAGCTTTAAAATGATTGATTAATGAGCTTTGCATGTTATCTACAGTTTTTATGCAACATTAGAGTTGTATCAGGAAATCACAGTTTTGTGAAGTCCCATACATAGCTACACTGAGAAAAAGCTGCGTGTAGCTATGATACATTTATTAAGATAAGACCTCAGTTAGATTGCTATTCAGCCAAAACTAGTAAAATCAAATCAATCAATTCTTTAAAATGGTTATACAAGCACTTCAATCGAGACACTTTTAACACTTCATCCAGTAACTTTCTTATTTTTCTGGTTTGATCATAAGGACTACGCCCTGATGTACGCGAATATTACATTTTTCAATCCCAAAAGTTCGAAAAGTTAGATTATACAGCGATATAGTATGAAGTAATATGAGTTATGAAAAGATAAGTTGTCTTTCAACACTACATCCAGTAACTTTCTTAAGAAGCTAAGATTTTGGAATTTATTTTTCTTGTTTTACCGGAATACGCACTGATGCAGGGTAACATCTTTAATAACTATCGAATCTTTTGTTTGACAATTCATTTTCCGCCTCAAAGAACTGAAAACGGTAAACTCAAAATAAACTAAATATTAGATATTTTTTGTTTACACACGTTACATACATGTTTAGACAAGTTAAAAAAGTTAAATTATCTAGCGAGATAGCATTAAGAAAAGATAAGACAGTTGTATTGTCGAAAGCGAAAAACCCCGATCGGATTTCTTCCACTTTTGATGCGTTCTTCTTCTTGCTAGGTTCTTCAACTCATCCGTCAGACTGTCTTGTTTTAAAAGAGATTCCAATAGTACGCCAGGCTTTCTTCGGACATGCCTCTATTTTCTCTCAGTGTATGTTCATTAATGTAGCTTAACTATGAGTCATGCTCTCACAACTTGCTTTCTCCCAATTGACAACTACAAACTACATAACTCTTTTTCTCGACATCGTTTTTTGCACACGTTTAAGCTACTTTGTTGCGAACTATAAGTATGTGTATCTGTGTGCATCTGTATCTCTATCTTTGTCTGCAGAGTGTTTGTTTGCGTGTGTTTTGGCTTGTAGTTAATCGTTCGACCATGGCGACTGTCAGCTGTCTGAAACGGCAGAGCACTAACAAGTAGTTTTATAGTTACTCTTACCGTCGAGTGCGCGAATGGGACGACGACGACGACGACGACGACGACATAAATGGCAATTTCATCATCCGCTTTATGTCTGCGATTCCATTAGGCTTGTGGCATGATCGCGCCGCGGTGAGGTGCATGTAATGCATAATTAGTTACCTCTTAATCTGCAATGTAGTCATTATCATCATCATCATCATCGTCCAAGATCGCGTGTCGGGAATTCGCGCATACAATGTTTGGTGCCGTCGCGGCCAAGCGGTTCAAAACGGATCCGGATGCATGCGCGTCGCCCGTTCAACGCCCAAGTGAACACGCTCCTAACTCAATTTTAATTAAACATAATTTGTTTCGTGTTATAATTGAGGTCTCTTAAAGAGAGCCAGCAGCTGCGCTGTGTGCAGATCTTTCCAATTAATGCCATTATTCTCTCTCAGTGTGTGTTTCTCTAGTTACACTAATAAACTCAACGACAAAGCATAATAATACTAATCAAATAAAGTGAATCACTTAATCTAGTTACTCTTTGAGAAAAATCAGCGACTATAGAGATTTAAATGCGTTGATTATTAAAAATTAAAAGCGTACCGCTGCATTTACAGTTGAAATAATTTGGTTTTTATGTGAGTGCTAATAAAAAATGGCGCAGAATTTAACTGTTACCATGGGTGATGGCGTTAGTAGCAGTAATGCAGCTGTTAATTTCAAGCCAAAGGATACCAATGGCTGGAAGGATTATAAAAAACTTAAGACATACCTTATACTAAAGGATCAACAAAGCGAAAAGGTAGGCAAGAGAGACTTGAACTCATGTGAAGTATAGTTATTACAATCTATGCTTCAGGAGTTCCTAGTTTGTTCGCCAAACTACAAAGAATATCATCTAACAGTAATCATTTAATTTTTTTGATCTTCCTGCTGCCTTCCTCAATCTCCGCCTACTTCCCCTCCTCATCCGCTTCTAAAGTATCCACATATAATTTTCTTCTTACTCTTAGGGGCTGTTTATAAATGACGTCAATGCGAATTTGCAGTATTCATTCCTAAATCTATGCTAATACTACAAATTCGAAAGTAACTCTGTCTGTCGTTGGGTGTGTATGTTAGTACCGGAGCCCCCTAGTATATGCATATATCTAAAAACTCATATTCAAATAAACATATCCAAATATCCATATAAAAATACCAACGACATCACCCTTTTCCTCTTACAAGTATTTTGATCCTTCTTCCCATCCTCTATACCTCCTCCTTTTCGTCTTTATCAAAATACTTTTAATCCAAATATCCAAATTTATCCTAACTTTTGTTGGGTTTTACCTTGAATGATTCCTTTTTTTTTGTTTTATTCGTCACTAACACTTGGGTAAACGGTAAAACGCAAAAGAACAGCCAAAATATTAAAAAAATAGAAATAGGAGCTGCCTACATCTTGAGCTCAGAGTGTTGGCAGACGAAGAAAGCAGGAGGCGAAGCCCCGCAATAAAGAATGAATATCTGTACAAGGCACAGTTTTTGCGCAAAATCGTTTAGCGTCCTTGCTAAGAATAACAGCTCATTCTGAGATAACTTTAGAACAGCAACTTTTACAGGAAAGCAACATTAAAAACTATTTTGGATATAAGTGGTGCGGATTTAAGTGTTTCTTATGACTCACTAATTGCTGACCATTTAAAAGTCAATTTATATCTTGATGCTTAACCATAACAATAAGTTAACCCTGCGTAACTCCCATCGAGTATATAATTAAGTGTGCACCAAATATTTGGGACAAAAAATAAAGAAAACAAATATTTAGAAGAGTTTCCACTTTATCGAATAGAATTGCATAAGTGCTTTGTATGTAGGTAGAGCCCAAAGTAACACTTGTTCATACTTTGAAATTAACGTATAACAAATAAAAAATGAGAAACAAGAGTTGTTAAATAAAAGTTGTCTTCATAAAAAGTTATTAAACGGTCATGACCCCCATTTCAAAAAATGCTTATCAACGACATGGACGGCACAGAAACAACAACAATAACACCAACTGACGCTAGAACAGTGGCGTCGGCGGCGTCAACGGCGACGGCGGCCACATCGTCGTCGTCTACGTCGGTAATATTAAACGAGCATGAAAAACGAGCACTAAAAATGTCCAAAGTGACGAACTGGTTCTCAAAAGCCGCCTAGAAATCCCATTCCTGCCCCTCCAAAAGCCACGCCAACACAGAAGCTAAAAGCGGCACAAACTTTGGCAAAGTTGCCGCTGACGCCAATGTCGACGGCGTCGCCTTCATTTGACCGGCAGAGTCGTTGGATCAATAAATATGGATGACATGTTGTTGGCCAGATTGATGAGCGAGAGCGCACAGTGGGACACATACACATATGTGTGTGTGTTTATGCTTATGACTGGTTCTTTCTGGGTGTGTGTGTGTATCTGTGTATCTGTGTATCTAAGTATCTTTTGTTGACTGACAGCCGGCAACTGTATAATAAAAATGCGCGCCTATCAATGTCAAAAAATCTGACACAAAATGAAATACGAAAAGTAAACAAACAATTAAATTGTTTAGTGCCTAATAAAATAAATGAATGCTTGCGTGTTTGCTCTTTACCAGATACGACTGGAAATCGGTTCATTGTTGCCTAGATACTTTTGTTGTTGTAGATACATTTAGACATACATTTGGCACAGATACATTATTAAAGTAGCTTAACAAAATGTGCTAAAGTAAACATACATATAGAGCATAAAAAAAGTCATATAATAGGCTTATGGGATAATTGTGCGATGAATTTACTCTTTTTATATGTATCTGATATAATCATAAGCATATAAAGTTATAAATTGTATACTGTGTATTTGCATTTGTATGTCACGTCATATACTACACTGCGTTGTGACGAAAATAGACAAGCAGCAGATTACGAAACCCGGCAAAAGATAAAAAAAAGAAGAGAAAATGGATGCTATTATGTTGTAATAAAAATAAAAATTTTCTTCTGTCAGAATTGAAAGCAGCGATTCGTCAGACTACTTAAGGTTACTGAACTTGACTTTTCTGCTTTTTCTAATGACTTTCAAGAAATTGCCTCAAGTGTCTATGCTTGCCGTGACAATAGATTCGTTTTAATGTTCATTGTACTATATTAATCATTTTTTCAAATTGATCGTTAATATTTTGAGACGAAATTGCAGATAGTTTAACTTTGTCTGGAAGTCGTTAAATCGTTAAGAAGAAGCAGTATACTCTACTTAACCCATAAAAGAAGTTTTCACTTCTTAACACGGTTGTCTTAATACGTGTTTTCGTGCAATAGTCTCTTAGTTCTAAAGAATTGTCGATGAAATGAATCATAGTAGCAAGATGAAAAAGTTGAGCCATGCATACCACTCAGGCAGCCTTGCTCATTGTGTGATGAAGTAAGTTAAGATTGTGGGAGGACAATTGTGTATCTACTGAATCATTGTAGATAGGATGCACAGAGTATATGCTGCTGTTATAAAAGCGAAATAGTTTAAAATTTAATGCAAGATCTTTGATAGATATGTCTTAATTCGAAAAAAAAATAAACATTGCATCAAAATATCAAGATTTTTTAGATTTCATTAACATTTTGATTGTGACGTCACGTTTTCGGAACACCCCCTCCCTCATATTCACAAAAAGTTACAAATTGATGAACCCCTGAATCGGGGGTGACGTCATTAATGAACATTTCATTTGCTGAAAGAAGACGAACCGATTAAATTGTGTGTGATATCTACTATACACTATGCTAAATATTCGCCTAAAATGCCTAGTTACAAAGGAAATCTCATTTCTTGTTTATCTTCATTGCAGGCTTTATATACACCCGAACTAGAGCGTTCCTATACGTTGCGTAAGCGTCCCGCTCCCGCTGCGGAGCGTACAACATTTGTCTGCTATACCTGTGGCTGTGATCAGCCTTCATCCCAACTGCGGCTTGTCTACTGCTGCCCCAATGCCGAACGGGAGCCCTACTATCCCTTTATAAAAACTATAAAGCCTTTCAAAAGCGCTAGTCCAATTAGTCCACAGGGTAAGTGCCAGTTATGAAGTTTAGCATGTTAAACAAAAATTTCATTAATTTTTCTCATTTTAGGCATGGTTCAGGTCTGCGCTAGCTGCAATGAGAAGCATGCCAATATGGCGGAAGGTGGTGTTCCCACCGCGCGACCTCCCACTGCAGTATCAGGTTCACCTGGTGCAGTGCATCATATAGAGTATAATGCCAGCGGAGTTGTTGTAGGCAGCAGTGTTGGTGCACACAATATGCCACAATTCACCGGTCACAACTCGCCATCGGAAAAGTCACTGGCCAACTCGGATTCAACAAGTAACGTGCGGTTTAAGGTGAGAGATGAAAATAAGTGAAGCAATGATCACTCGGATCTCAGGATTCTTATATTTATGGAAAATTTCGAACGAAACTTAGGAAAATCGTTCTTTTTATTGTATGAGTTGTAGGTGTTCCTCAAAGTGGATTGATTCGATTCGTCTTTTAGATTTGAGAGATGAGCGATAAAGAAGAGAGAGAAGATGACGACAGGTTAAGCAATAAGGGAGCGTTTAAAAACTGGCATGCTTGCTATGTGACAGAAGAAGGTTGGAAGCAACGCAGAGAAATAAGTTTATCTCAGAGATAGGACTAGCGGGGGACATATAGTACTTTGTAGGGGACACAATAGAATACAGAAATTAAGCATGCCCTCCATTTATTTGGAATGTATCGAAAGGGTTTCAAACTGTATTCAGCCTTTAAAGAAGTTAAAACACTCAAACAAAATCGCGTGAAATAGGCTGTAATACCAAGCAAACATAAAAATTAGCAAGCAATTATAGAAGTGGTCGCTTGCTTGTCTATATTTAGTAATACCAGGAAACCTTCCGTTTTTTCAACCACCTGTATGACAAATTTTTCCGAGAGATGCTCACTTGTGGAATCGTCTCGTCGCTCTTATCTACAGAATGCGCAAACATGGAAATTTACTAGCTGTCGATTGCATGCATAAGTGAATAAATATGAAACATATAGGAAAAGCGATTACACATAGTAATAATAATAAATACTACAACGAAATAAGAATACTGTGCGACCCATCGTGCCGTCGTTTCGCCTAATGGGAGCACTAGCACTGTAGCGATAACACCGCTGACATTTCAGCCGATTAACAGCACTCGACAATATGCGCACTGATAACATTATTAACCCGGGAGCCAATAAAGGTGACGACGACGGCGTAGCCGAAGCTCTCCGGCTTTAGAGACGCACGCGTACCTTGTTGTTGATTATCATATTTTGATTGTCCATAAATCTACACGAACGACAGACAGACATACAGACAGACAAACAGGCAGATCGACAGATCAGACATGACACGTCGAGTTAGTGGCAAACGGAACGAAAGATTAGGCCTTTCCATAGGTTAGTACGAATTGGTTGGTGGATTGTTTGGTTGTTATATTTTTTCTTTGTTGAAGGCCGCATGGACATCAACTATCTATTGACATACAAAGAACTACTAAACACTAATTAAGGATGCACGGAGTCTCTGTGCGTGTCTGTGTGCGTGTCCGTGTCTATGTCCGTGTACGTGTCTATGCGACGACTCCTCTTATCTGCATGCCGCTGGGGCGTTGGAGCAGTCGAGTGTCAACATGTTAACAAATTTAAGTCAACAAATTTCAAGATAAGATATGACCACATTACCGCGCACTTTCCAACACACCGCGGGGGCTTCAGCGATCTTTGTGCCATTTCAACTGATCCCACAAGTACCTGGAAATATATATAGTATTTCATTTTACGTTTAATTGCGGGTAAATATACTTTGGAGTGGGTAAGCTTAGGAATGCACAGCAAGTTTATTTTTACTGTTACACATATATGTATGTATGCCAAGCAAAGAAGCATTTTGAGTAAACAGAAATAGAGATCACACGTCGCAGAACTTTAAATACGGCAACAAAAGAAAAGCAAATACAGAAACCCGTATGATTAATAGCTCAACCACGTCGAATTGCATATATGCTAATAGATGTTAACAAAGTTACCAGGAAATGTGTTGATTTTACGATTTCCGGCTATTTTCAATTTTGGTTGGATGCTTGAGATTAAACTTTGGTTTGGCAACGAGATGAAAACGATCACTGCTAATCGAAAATCCGACCGTACTGTGGCCTACACAGTACTCTTTTTTTGCGATCGATTCATCATCTAAAATATGGCACTCATATACACACATTTCCTCAAGTATTCTAACTTTACGATCCAGTGAATTCTTGCTCATGGTTCCATGACTGCAACTGATAGTTGCGACCAGTGGAACAGTTGCCTTAAGACATAAAAAGCCGAACAATTCAACTCAAGGCTGACGGTTTTTTTGGTGAGAATGTATTGGCATTTCCATGGCTATTCACTTTAGTAGCGCTCTATTTAATGTAAAACGTCTAAACCGACGACAGTATCGTATGGTAGATATAAGCAAGCAAAGTGTAATACGTGACATGACAGAGAAGAGAGTTGGTTTGTGTCTGCATCTATCAAGCGCCCGAGTTTTTCTAACTTGACTAGTCCTACTTCATATTCATAATTATATCCTCTACATCAATTATATAAATAGGCTAAGGTAAAATTTGTGCACCCTTTTTCGTCAACTATATAAGAAGAAATATGAGTGAAACTTACAGGCAATTTCCATAAGAAGTGCAGATTTGTCGATTCATGTCGATATCTTACCCCGTTCCCCCGTGAAAAAAAGTCATTTCGATGGACAAAAAAGGGTAAAACTACAAAAAATTACACAAAAGCCTACGAAAATCTGTGCAAAAAGTCTAACGACATCTAATAGGAAAGAGATGGAAGAGAGGAGCAAGGGGATTGTGGGTGAAACAAGAAGGGAGCGGGGTGAAACGTTGTTGTTGTTTCAAAGCGTGGATGAGGAACATTAAGAGGATGAGAAAGAAAATGATCGGAAAATGTATTGATTTCACTCCCGTTCGCCTTTAAACTGCTCCAAAATTGCGCTGAAATCATGCATGCAAGTTTATGGAATGTTGTTGTTTGACTTGGCGACGCTATCATACTTGCTAGATGGCGATAGTTCACAGCTGTTTGATCCAACAAAGCAATATGACAGCCTGCAGTAAAAACTATTAATTTCGATGTTTTACATCTACCAGACATTCGATGAGAAAAAGAGTAATATTTTCATAATATAATGCGTGACGTGACGCACGTTACGTGACAAATTTTTCCTTAATTTTTAATTAAATATCATGGTGAACCTTTTTTGTGGAATACTTTTTATGGAAGACCAATAATTAAGCTCTGTCTAAGGCCGTGATTTGTAGCACAAACAAATATTAACTAAACAAATATGTAACTAACTAAAGCTATAACACTTAATTCGCTAATTACTTGCTTTTAGTATTCAAGTTTAGCTTAATTATTAAATTTATTGTTATTGCCGTTGTTGTTGGTTTAGATAACAGTGCGCATATTTGGCCCTTGCAAATACGAGTACATTGCACAAATCATTAACACTCCTAAGTAGTAGCTTTCTATTGTATCCGAAATTGCCTTGAATTTCTAACACCTCTAAAAAGCTTTGTCATTTGTATGTATCTAAGGCAAATATTTTCAATGCAAATCCGAAAATGCAAATATGTATCCAAAAGATGCAATACAATTTGAAATGGGAAAACAGCTGATGTATAGACACAAATACATATACAAGTGGTAATTCTTGGGGTTGATTCGTGTATTGATAAACATTTGTAGTTTGCCATATTTCATTTCTATGACTGGTTTTACGTAAGTCCAGAGTTTCGTCAACTTTTGGGGCTTGTGCAACCAAAACAACATCTACAAATATATAACTCAAATTTTCTGCGTTGTTGTTTTCTAAAAGTAGAGCAAAGCTTTTCTTTGTATTGTTTTGCCTTTTAAGTTAGACCTTGACGTCATTTCCAAGACTTCTAGTTTTTTTTTTTTTTGTGTTGGCTGAAAACGAGTCAATACGCATACGGCATTACGGCAGAGTTACGGCAGCTGTTTAAAGATAAAAACAAAAATTTTGCCAGCTAAGCAATTATTTGCACTGTTTAAGATGTTTGTTGTTGCAGGCAGACAGACGAAGCAAACCGAGGAGCTCATTTGTTCCACACAAAAAAAAAAGAATGAAAAAGCAAGCCAATTCGCTTAAAAGTAAGGCCACCAAATAGCAAGTTCAAATACGTATGAACAGACTGTTATTGCACTTCTTATTCTGTTATTTGAAACGAAAACCTGGCAAATGACTTACAAGACCATTCTCTACATTCTTGAAAGACAAAGCAAAGGAACGAAAGAAAGTGCCACACTGTTGGAATAATGAGGTTATCAAATGATAACCAAATGAAAAGCAGAAGGCCAAGAAAAGCTATACTTCGCCTTCTCTTTTTTCTTCTACATGCCTATACTGGTATTTGAAACGAAAAACTTGCAAATGTTTTACAAGATATGGTAACATGCGCCTGCCACTCTTCAAATGATAACCAAATGTTATATAGCTATAGTTGTCCTTCGCCTTCTTTTGGATCTCCTACCTGCCCATCTGATACTTTTCTCAATTTTTTTCAAAATAATGCCCATTTGACACATGCTGTTCAAAGTACTTTTAAAATGATCATAAATACACGAATGCTAATTTTGGGAAGTGATACACTCCACATAAGTGAGGTGTATGCATACTCGCCCACAACACAATCTTCCCGACACCCGTAGGAATTCGTGAAGATTGTGTTGTGGGCGAGTATGCATACATCCCGACACCCGTAGGAATTCGTGAAGATTGTGTTAAAGGGGTACTCCTATGTCAGCCCACTCTGTTTTCGTACTATTGTTCTCTCTTAACTTCCTCTAGCGGGCATGCAACATGGTAGTTATCCGAACGTATTTGCTAGCTAATACAAGTTGTTTGCTCAAGGCTCTCGAGTACATACTAAACTTCAAATAGCTTATTATTATGAGCGCCTAACTTAGTTATAATATATGAGCTAAGCATGCCTTATAAGGTAAGAGACAATGACTTTTGACAGCATTCCCACTTTAACTCATGATTTATGGGCTGTTTCAGTAGTTGTATCAATTGCACTGGCACTAGCTAAAACACCTTATTTGCGGTCCGAGCTAAATGTGAAACGAAAACGCCCCAATTAACACACATTCAATAACACTCAAATATGTACGAAACACACAAGTAATTGTTAACGCGTCGTTAATATAATCACTTAAAATTTTAGCAACTATAAAGAGAAAACAACAAATTTTCAACAGAAGCCACAAAACAAACACAAAATGTAGTGTATAAAGCAAAAACTAGTGTTAAAAATGAAAGAACCAGTTTGAAGCAGATGTCTCAAACGGCTAAAACTGATTCGGCCAAGTTTGTGTACTTTGTATATAATATTTTAGCTGCTTTTATTATGTTTTTATAATTTCATTTCATTCCATTTCTGTACTCTTAATCACATGTACACGTGTTTATGTACATTGCATGTTTTATTATCTGTGTTTTGGGATACACTCTTTTTTCGAGGCATATCTGCTGTATCGGGAGTTCAAAGTGAAGCCTTTCTTTTCGCACTCACTGTTGACACAGCAAGTGTAAGCAAACGTGCATCCTTCTCGCTCTCTTGTGGACGCTGCTAACGTAACACATCAACCAAGCGTGACGCCTTCCGAGCGTAATAACTGCTTTTCGTAACGACATACGAGCCTAAGTGAAGCTAATTTCATACGCTGTTTCCTGGTCTTTTTAAAGAATGCTTTTGGTCTGAAATTCGAATAAAAGAAATAGCAAAAAATCAATCAATTTTGTGGCTTGAACTCTGGTTGAAAGCGCTTTCTTGCACATGAGAATAAAATATTTTTATAAAAGATCAATTGAAACCTATGCGTTGCAAAGCTGCCGATTGTCAGATATTTGGGTAATTTCGATCAGACAGCAAACCAAACATAACCTTATTTTGGTTCGATCGTATGGCACCATACTAACCGTAGGCTACAAAATGTGACCTCAATGGAAGGCACTTGGCATAAACATACAATTTTCGCTGATTTTGAATCCGGCAACCGTTTTGTCTTTTCTAGCAAGGTTCTCGAAAAATCGATATTTACAAATTTTTTTAACCTTACTTCCGATCTTAAATTAAAGGCTTTTAAAAAATCGGTTCAATGTCCCTTAAGCAGTTTGGTTGTTGATTGAATAAAAATGTACCATGTTAACTTTGAATTCGATGAAACGAATCTTTATGAACATTTCAAGGCATTTTTGATCCAAATTGGTAGAAGAATGCCGAACTTAGAAAATCCAAACTAAAGTCATCGACTAAAAATTAACTATTTTCGGCAAGTTTTGAATCGCAGATTTCGAATCCCGCACCAACTTTAGAGTTCATAACACTGTTTTGATGTGTCGCATATTACTCGAGAATCTTAATTCGGAACTAAGTGAATTTATACAAAAAAATAAAACTTTGCAAATGTGTTAGTGATCGGTGTTCTCGGCTATGCGGACACCGATTCGCATATGCCTTTTTTTGTTTGACAGGTGACGTTTATACAAGGGATTTAAGGTATATAAGGTTTTCGAGTTATCAGCCTGTGAGTAAACATTGAAGTTTTTTTTAACATCTTCATTAAAGATCAGGGAATGTTATAGGCTGAAATATGCATAATTAAGATTAGAGATAGAGATAGCAATAAATATAGATATATAGATAGAGGTAGAAGCAGAGGTACCAATATCCACCAATACAGCTGGTGTGAGGAAGAGAGAGAGAAAGAGAAGGAAGAGGAACGGGAAGAATTAATTTATATAATATATTTATTAACGGCTTTATCAATGGGTTCAGCTAGTTGTAACTAAAAATCTAGTCAATGTTTGGGGTATTCGAGATAAGTTTTCTATGTAAACAGCGATAAAATTTCTTAACATTTTGGGCACAAATTAACTATGGCTCGGTATCGGAAAGTGAAAAATGCTCGACCCAGATCTCGGAACAAAAGTATCCCCAATCGTTACATGGGATTTGCTAGGTTTTATAAGCAAATATAAAATATATAATATATATTTATAATATAAATATATCTGTTCAAAAACTTAAAACATAAAAGTCTAAGGACGCACCTCGAATTCTCAACTTTAACTTTACCATTTGTGTTTAGATAGTCTATTTAGTATTTAACTTTCAAGTAGCGGCACTTGAATGACTTTAAAAGGCTGTAGCCGTAAAACCTTATAACTTAAGCCCATTTAAACTGTCTATTTTATATGGAATTTAATAACAGACAGTAGAATTTACCGAAAAATAATGTGCGTCAATTAATTTATGAGCCGTCAATCTTGATAGGTTATTATGCGGCAGTTTGGGACATGGAAACGCCCGAAATAACTAGATTTAGTAGTGTCATAAAACTGACGCTGATAGCAGGGTCTCGCGAGAGGCGGGGCACCCAAACAAATGGAACTACGAACGATAAGAGACATGCTTGTTCTTATCACCACTATAAGCAGGTTTTTTTGCAGAAAGCTCAAATCGAAACCCTTAGTTTTTACCGGTATTATTCGGTTTGAGAGCCAAACAGTGCCAAACTTAACCAGCTGCACTTGAGTACAAGTAGCTCTATAGTACTTCTTGAATGGCAAATCAATTGTATGAAATATTTATTGAAATTTGATTAGATATTGTGTGTGGTATTATAATGTATGTGTACCATGAGGTGTGCTGTTAGTCGTATATTTTTGGAATCGCACAAAACGCTGTCATTGAGCAAAGCAATTTATAACGAATTGCCAGCTTTAAGTTGTCGTTGCTGCTTGAAAAAAAAGCTAAAACTGATTTTTAACTGTTTATATTAAGTACTATAAACATTTTCGCGTATCTCGTAAACAAAACAAAATTAACAAGTGTGATTTTTTACAGCCCTACGAAACGAATTCAAACAACTCTAATTCAAATACGGCGCGAGACTTGAAGCAAATAAGACGCAGCGATTCCAGGCCCAGCTCACCTACATCCACGCAAGGACCTATAGAAAATGGCCATGGACAGTATCCGTAAGCATGATTACCTTATCCTATAATACGCTAAACACTTTTTCAAATTTCATTCCATTTGTCCGCAGCTGCTCTATATGCAAAGTCCTTTGTGCTTCCAATAAAATGGAATGGCTTTCCACCAGTGCCGAGCACATGAACTCTCATGCCATGCATTTTCCATGCCTGAAAGCGAATGCTACCAGCAGCAATAGCAATAGCAACGGCTTGGCTAACAACAACAATAACAACAACGAGCTAAACAGCAATCGCGTTTTGGCCTGCAAGGATTGCGTCAACTACTTGGCTAGACAGTGGGAGACCATGGATGCCGAACGCGTACCCTTGGAGCATCGAAGGTTTCTATTACAGTTACGCATTTAGTGTACAATGAAACCTACTAACTTGATTGTTTTTCGCCTACAGATACAACATTCCCTCGCCCATGATGACATCAAGCTCACCGAATGGATCTCGTCATAGCGCCATGTGTATCAATACACCGCCGTCAACACCATCGATATCGTCATCAACACCTGCCAGCACATCAATCTATTGCTTTCTATGCGGTTTACACTCAGATCTAACACTAGCACGTGTGCTGTATGCCAGCAAGGAGGTATATACCTAGCAAATCGCCAGAAGACGGTCATATCTCAAAAAATGCGTCTGTTAAGTTGATGATGCAAAATTAGTCATTATAAATTCACATGTTTGTCTTGTATACTCTCTTTTGTTAGAAGAGTATATGCAGCTCTTTTACCGCAACGTGGGACTGATCTGTAAATTGCGTTTCTGAGTAATGACAGTCTTTTAGTTTATGAATTAAGTCTTCTACTTAAGAGGCGTCGAGGCAGAACTATGTCTATGTTGATATCCGATAGTATAGCTTGTGAAACCCAGAACTACTTTTATCTGATTTCATCGTATGTCTTATATTTTGTGAAAATGACGTATAAGCTTGCTTCCAATTTCGTATCCGATTCCGAATGGTCGAAATGACAGAATGAACTATATGTCAACTCGACTAATAGAAATCGAAATTTGGCATGAACATATCTAATGAGGACTTCAATTTCGATTGTCTTCACGACTGGCAGAATGATTGGGCTGTTCACAGATTGGAGTATAGGCAAAATTGTATAAGTACAATGAACTGACTTTTTGTTAAAACGGCCAATTGAACTCCGAATCCGAATAGAGGACTTTCCACTTTGTAAAAAAAAAGATATGACTACATTCTATCATAGGCATATGCCTAAAGTTGAGTTTAAAGTAAAATTCAATTATTTTAATTTATTTATTCGTTTGGAGAAATTTAAGTTCTTTCTCAAACGGTATTAGTCCTTCTATCAGCCAAAGTTTAGCTTAACGCAATTTCATAAAAGAAACTTAAAATTAACTAACACAATCAGCAATTGAAATCAGAATACGAATTAAGAACTGCCTCCATTGGAAGACAAAATTAGTTGATTTAATTTCATCATAGGTAGAACTATTTTTTAAAGTTGGGTGAAAACCTATATTGAATTAGTTAAAATTGTTTTGTAGCTCATAAAAGAGATATGTAAGAACTCTATCAAAACTTTTTAAATGTTTCTATCAACAAAAATGTCACTTAACTAAGTCCTACAATTAACATTTTTGTAATATTCAAATGACAACGTATGACATGTATATAGATTCTGTATGAAGTGTATTGTTAAACACATTTTATTCTAACTTGTAGACCCCCATAAACGAAGTCGTATTTGTTGTCGATTCTGACAAAAACTTGACAGTCCACATAAATTCAAAGTCGGAAGTTTACCTAAAATATACAAAAACAAATTTAAATCGAATTTGAGTTTGTCAACAACATAATAATTGGAAGAAATATACATTTTGAATAACAAAGTTTAGCGAGTGAATTAAAAATTAGCAGTCCACTATACAAATATTGTAGTTATAGTATGTAAGTTAACAGATTCCGAATATTGTCACGTCATTGTTGACAGTAAAAACATATTTGTAGAAGATTTCACACAAAAAGGTGTTTTTGTTGAAGCGATATAATGTGGAAAAATAGATTTGGAAAAGCTAATAATGGAATATGTAATAGTTTAGTGTATTTGAAAGTGTAATCATATTTAGGTGTTATGTTAGAAACAAAAGATAATTGTTATGAAAAAAAATATACCAGTTACATTTTAGCAAACTAGGAAATAACCTACAGGAGATGTACAGTGTTCTGAAATTGGAGAAAGCTTTACAGTAACCGTTTAGTGGTCTAAGGACCTGCTCACACTAAGCAAATGTCTTCATAGGTTAAAAGTTTTACTGAAGATCTTTCCTAAAACAATTTATATGATGACCAACTTCGATTGTTGAGTTTATATTGTTGCATTCGCTCAGTGGAGCCGGGCACTAAGAGAGAACCCGAAAATACTTATAAATTTACTTAAAAAGCCGTAATGTACCATGGAAAGAACACTCAAAAACTATGTCCTAATCATCTATCAGGCTAATAAATATCCCGACAAATCTTATAAAACTAAAAAAAATTGGGTTAATCCGCACTAATCGTAAAATCCAAATAAGGCAGTAAAATCTGTCTAAAGAAAAGCCACTAGTATATCTATGAATCTTCATTTGCGATTCGTGACCAAGCATTTTCTATAATAATAACACTAACAATACTACCTTTTCCGATAAATTTGAATACGGCAGCCATTTTGGGTTTTCTTGCAAGGTCTTCGAATTATCGAGATTTTTAAGTTACGAACAGGGCATTGAAATACCAATTTTTTCAAAATTCGAAATCGAATTTTTTTTAGTTTCTAAGATAAAAAATTTGTGAATTCGATAAATCTTGTGTTTTTTTCGACACGTATTCAAGAAATTTTGCAGGAATAACGTTTAACGAGAATGTTTAAGCCAAGGTTTTTTAGTGTTTAGTGTAATCAAAAATTCAAAATCTTTAGCACCCAATCATTGATAAATGTAAAACGATCAAACATATATGCAGATATAAGATAGTATTTTATTCATTATCTTGGTAAACAAGGATGCCCTCAACCAATTCCTTTTATGTTATGCAACTTCCCCTGAATGATAACAAATGCAAAAGTTCACTTTGAGATGTGTTTGTGCATTTTCCGAAATTCTTGAAAACTGCGGAACACACTGGAAATCGCCAATCTAGATAATCCGCAAAAGCGCTGAATTATTAAAAAATCGGTATCGGTGACTAAATCTAATAGCTTAGTAGGAGATAGCTTATTTATTCCGTTTTAATCTGCTTACATCTTAAATGTTGCTTTACTTTAAGCGTCTAGTCTAATATTATGTGATTTCTTATAATTCCAGGGTTCCAGGCCTTACTTTCCACTCCTGTTAAAACACAATTCTCTGCCAAATGCTGAGCAGCTGAGAAATAATTCCGCATTGGTCTGTACCTTCTGTTATCATTCCATGCTCAATCAATGGCGCAAGTAAGTACAACGCAATTCATGAGTTAAAGCATTTACTTATCCCAAAATTTCGTCATTACAGATACGAAGCACAAACGCCCAGCCTTAATCCACAGGATCGTAAATACAACTGGCATGACTATAACTGCCATCTGTGTGGCATAACCACTTATAGAAAACGTGTGAGAGCCTTACCCGTCAATGAGTTTCCCTTTGTGAAAAATCGAAAAAGCGATGATGGTCTTTTATTGGAAAATGGCGAATATGCCGTTGTTTGTTTAGATTGCTACGAAAGTTTAAGGTAGTTTTGATGAAACATATTTAAAAAAGAATCGATGTTTAAACTAATCAATATCTATTCGCTAAGCAGACAACAAGCATCGCAGCACGATCGTTTCGGGGTGCCCATTTCTAGGCGGGCCTACAACTGGGTGCCCCAACCGCCGCCGCCAGAGGACAGTCCCGAAGCGGCTGTGGCACGTCTGCCCTGCGGTGAACGCACAGATCGAATTGTAAGTTATATGGCACAAAATATGAACTAAAGCAAAGCCTTATGTTATGTTCTCGGTTCTTACAGCTTTTAAGTAACGCACTCAGGCCCATTCCAAACAAGAAGACAACTTCGCCAAAGCAATACGAAAAGTCAAAAGAAGGTAGGTGACTTGTTTACAGCAGTGTTCTGTCTATTTACAATTCTGGAGCTACTTAAGTTATTTGATGCCTTTTTGAAGCGTGTCCAGGTTATGGGTTCAAGTGAAACCCGATTTGTGGCAATAAATATCAATTGGTTTCGCTTAACTTGCGTCGAACAACCCTCAGCGACTAAGGGCTGTTCGCCACTAATAGCCTTAGAAAGCACTTACACCTGTGTCAAGTGTGGCCAAAGCAAAACTTTGGCTCATTGGCACAGTTGACGCAAAAGTTTTTCGACTCACCCAATTCTTCGTGTTTAAGTACTTGCAGCTGCTTGCAAGTTTGCTTTTGTAGCAAAGTTGAAAGTTCAAATACATTTGCTTGGGAAGCCTTGCGAGAGCCCTCGCGGAATATTAGATGGACAATATATATTTGAGTTTCAAAGCTGTCTTTATTAATTCTCTGGAATTGCTTGATTTGCAAGATGTGATTCATTGGAACTTGGCTATCATGGCTTAGTATCAAGCTATACTAGTTGAATTATAGCTAAAGTCATCAGAAACTAAAACCTTCAATCAATTTCAACTGTCAACTATTTGCAAACATGATTATTCTAATCTCAACTGCAAAGCTCTCTATTTGTTTTTTCAATCGTGTAATCAAGTGTTTCTAATTGCATTTTATTGATTGCTTTCCATTTAGTTTCGCGTTTTTATTCATAACAAGAAAGCTAACAAGCAACTGGTTACGCCGACTTGTAGACACCCTAATCTGATAATCATTTTCTTAACCTGTATGGTATATATGTAGCTATATGGTTATATATTCATAAAACTCTGCCAATAGTAGCTTATATGTTATGGTGGTGTCTCACACTTTGGACGGAATTCTCTCTAGGCTTGGCATAACGTGGCGCCATCTAGTGTGTGTATATTCTACCGCGAAAACAACGGCTAACACAGCAACAAAACTAAACGTGCAACCTTCTTGATCTGCTGTGGATGCTACTAGCGCAGAACCAATGAGATCAGAGTATAAGTAACAATACAAGCATTAAGATATTCCAGGCATTATGTTTCTTACACTAGATATAGGATTGGCAGTGCAGACAAAAGTTGCCAATGTGCTGAGCACATCCAAGGGACTGGGTGTGTCGTTAGCGACCGAGCCGATCCCTGCTTTAAATGCTATCAGTGATGTTACACTTGATTTTCGTTTCAGTTTTTTTGTTTTACTTTAAGTTAAATGAAAGCTTGAAATCAATTTAAAAAGTAAACAATTTTATTACTATTGAGTTCGCCTTGTCGGCCTCTGTAATACTATGTGCATATTGGTAGCTTCACTCGCTTTCCTTGAATCAAATCAATTTTTACCAGACTAAAACGCAACTTATCCAGGTGAAATCTGTATTCTGCAAACCGCAAGCATTTTATCTTTCGAATGGTATGGGTTTCATCGAAAAATGTTGCGTTATTGCAAAGTAATCGATACCACACTGAAAATAGATTTATGGATGACTGGGGATGGAACTCCCTTTACCATCATTTTGAAAGATAGTCAAGAAGAAACGGAGCTGGAAGAGAATGAAAGATTGCTGAAAAGCAAAAATGAATCACTAACTTTTAACAGAGGTCGCTCTTCCAGCTGTTTCACAATTTTCGACAAAGCCAAGATACTCTGCCTTAGCAAGTTTATAGCTGCAGTGTATGAAACCACAATTTGAATAGGAAATCAACTGATTAAATATCCACTAACAAGTCAAAGAGACTGAGACTGATGGACGGGAGGGCGATGGCAGTAATAAGAACCCTGAAAGCAATAAGTATTGATTTTATATGAATTGCAAGGGATGTCCATGTCCCATAGAAGGCGGGGAAGGGGCGCCGGGTGGTGAGTGGCCATGTTTCCACTCATTTATGTATACTTAATGCTAACGCGGCAGTGACGAAAGCGGCGGAGCAACCTCGTCGGCGGTAAACTTCTTCAATAAAATGCCAAAAAGGAAACATCATAAAAATAAATAAACACAAAAACCACACACAAGCACACATACCTAGATAGCGTCTGAGTATAAGTTTTGCACAATTTTTTACGCACCTACACAAGTGAAATTGACTGTACTCCATCCACATGCCACATATATATGCATGTGTGTGTGTGTGTGTGTGTGTGTGTGTGTGTGTGTGTGTGTACAAATGCCACTTCCGACGTCGACAAGAGAAACACCATCTACAACAACAACAACAACTTGGACAACAATAACGAGCAAAAGGAGCAGAACGAGCGGGCACAAATAATAAAAGCAACAGCATAAAGTATTTCGAATTGAATTACTCCGTGTTATCCTGTCAACCATACGAAAACACTCAAGACCATTCAACATGCCACACTTTTCCGCCCAGTCGCCCAAACGAGCGACTAAACGAGCGACAGACCCAACGGCAGTACGTAGCATGCCCCTAAAACGACGTCTGGGCTAACACACAGAAACAGAAAGCAGAAAAAAAATAAAAAAGGAAATACGGAAGGGTGAGCCACCCCCCCACAGCCAGCATTTAAGGAGTTCGCATCGATTTGCAAAAGTATATTACCCCGTTGCAAGTCTGCTTTTGTGGCAAGCGCGGGGGGCATACCAAAAGTTGGCTAGAAGGTGCAAAGTGGCGGCTGCCTGCTGCGCTGCCAATAAAATGAAGTTATGGCGCTGTGGTTGTGTGGAGTGCACAAATGATTGTTGTGTGTGTGTGAGTGTGTGTGTGTGTGTGTGCGCGGCAGGGTGGCAAGTTGTTTGAATAAGTAAACATAAAACCACTGAATTTACGCTTATTGCACCCGCAAACATTTTGTTTAACACAACAACTGACGAGGTTGCCGCCGCTGCCGACTTTGGTGTCGCCGCCGACACCCTCCCCCCCTTACATCACCACTCTGCGCAGACAGCTGATAGCTCGCTCGCTCAGCCATAGCTCACGCTCTCCCTCTCTGTCTAGCACAAAAACAAACTCATTTATATACCCACACTCGCGCGCTCTCTCGCACTCCTTCTCTGCATGGCTTTGCGCCAGCCTCGTGCCATTTCCGGCCTCAATTTCAAAAGAAGCTCAAATTTCCACACAATTTTGCTGCTACGCTCTTTCAACTTGCTCTCTGACAACCGAACAAGTCAAACCAACGACCAAACGCCCCAGACCCCTTGGGTCGCCCGTCCGCCCGTCCGCCCGCCCAAACAACCCCCAACCCCCCACTGTCAGTGGTTTCCTCATTCGCACTTGTTCAGTCAGTCACTTCTGTCGCCACTCCATAGCCAAAGTTTTCATGCCACAACGTTTATGAATGGGCGCCACCCAGTGTCGCCGCCTTGCTGCTGCCTTCTGGCTTTTCAAAGAGCTTCGTTGGTTGTGCTTTTTACTTTACCACTGCTGCCACTTGCCACCTTTGCCACAAAAATATTTCAAACACTTGCAACCGCAGTTGCCGCTGTCGTCGCCGCTGCCTCGCCTTGTTGCCACAGAAGGCAAGCGACGAGGCCAAGTTAGTTGCCTGCCTTGCCGACTGCCTGCCGCAGTGGCTTCCGTTTTGCGTAGAATAACAGTTACATTATCCTTTTTATTGCCACACTTTCGACGCACACCATCCAACGACTCACACACACACACACACTCATTCAGTCACAGAGACATATTTGGCATGTGGCAAGCTGTGTCTGCGTTTCTTCGACTTTATTGTGTGCCCCGTCGTCCCACTGGCACAGACGAGCTACCGTGTCCGGAAATGTGGCAAAACACAAAAAATAAAAGCGTATGAAAAGAGGAGAGCGCAACGAAGAACAAGAAGCAGCAAAAAAATATGTGCATTTATATTTTGAAGTTTTGTTGTTTGTGTTAACTTGAGTTGTTGTAAATTGCGGTGAACACGGAGCCAAGTGTTTGGAGTATTTACCAAGTTATGCCCCATAGTGTGCGCACAGTGGTGCACATTTGCATAATTGACAAGCATAAGGGGTTAGGGGTAGTCAACGAAAATTGCTTTTTTTGACAGTTCAATTAATTTTCTAAACGCAATAATACAAAACTTGTAATTTGATATTATATGAAATGAACTTACCGTCACGGCATAAACCGGCAAATATGAAACATCTAAATTAACGACTAACGAAAGAATTTCTAGTTAGAAAAACTCTACTATTCTGCCCAAAATGTCCTTCAAGCAATCCATTCCTCAATATTATAATGTGAATTACTTTAGTGAATCTCATTGATGTACGACATGTACGCGTACTCCGTCTTGGCTTTACTCACAAGGCGCACCATTAGAAGATCTTCAAGCTTATTGATATGCTATATGAGTCACGCTACCATCACGGCATGTACGCGGGCTTACCCCCAAAGCGTGCTATTGGGAGTTCCACATAAAAAATCTTTTGATCGACGCTGTATGGCGTGTTCATATGCTACCAAAATGTCAAGCTTATTGATGATCTACCATCACGACATGTAGGCGCCTTGCGTGTTGGCTTTACTCACAAAATCCATTAGATTTTTTTTTTAAATCCTTCGAGTGTTATTTGAATAACAGTGTTAACCCCTGCTCCTTGAGACGGATAAATCTTTTAAACAAGGATATACCATAGATTTTGCAGCATTACGTAATGTTCTGGTGTGGCACAAACACTTTTGCATGTTACATAACATCACTGTTTTAGACAGTAAGGCGGCGGGTGCATGCAACAAATGTAGCTGTCAGCATATTAGCTCAAAACTGATGAGATTTGACAGTTGCACAGTGGGTGGGATTGAGGGTTTATGCTATACAAAGAAATGATATAAATTTTACCAATCGATGAAGATGAAGATAAAATACATTTTGTAATGTGCTCGTAATGTGACATGCGTGTAGCGGCGGGGGGGGCTTGTGTGTGTGTCTGTGTGGGACAAGTGGCATGTGGCATGTTCGGTGGGGTCAAACTTTGAGTGAGCGTCATTTGGGAGTTAGTGAAGTGTGCAATCGACAACGACTTTCGTGCCTTGAATGGCAACGAAAAAAAGGATGCGTTGGTATAAGTGAAATTTCAAGCACTGACTCTTGATAGTGGTTAGTAACTGTGTGTGTGTGCTTGAAACCCTTTGAGGGCTTGTTGTTGCTAGACATAAACGTTTAGCCCATAAACCCTTGATACATGCAACATAAACACCACGCACACACACACACGAACACAACCACAAGCCATCCATTCATCCATCCGTTGTCCTTTAGTGGTGGTTGCTGTTGCTCTTAACTGAAATCCATCCTGCTAAGCAGCCCAGCTCACACCCTGGCCACTGGCAGGGATCCTAGTGCAGGAGACATGCTACTCGGCCATACCGCAATGTCAATAAATATGTTACGGTCGACTCGTCTTTTTTGTAGTTGTTGTTGCTTGGTCGCTTGGTTAGTTGGTTGCCAGCAATTTGGTTAAACATATTTATTTGGTATTTTTGCTCTTCTTGCCTTGAAGCAAAACAGTTTTGAATTTTGAATATTCAGCATGAAATTGATGTATGTGTGTGTGTGTTTGTGTGTGTGCGTGCTTATGCCAAATGGAATGCTTTTTTTGACATGTGTTTAGAATAAACACACACACACACGCACACACACACTCATAAAAAGGCTTTGTCACCCGAAAGTATATATTGAAATCTTGTTTTTCAGGTACGCAACGACAGTTCCAGTTACACATAAACATATCGAATTTATTTCGCATTTGTTTAGTATTTTTTTGTTGCTTTTTTTGGTACAATTTCATGCTAGTTTGTACTCATGCCATGCAGCGTTTTCTTTATTTTATGTTTTTCAATTTGATTTTATTATTTTAGAAGTGTATGTGTTTTTTAGGAGCAGTTGCATTTTTTTCCCTTTGTGTATGAATAATGAAACATTTGTTCTACTATGCAGCATATTCAATTTACAGTTGGTATTTGCGACTATTTATATTTCTTTTTTTTTTTGGCATACATTAGATTTGAATCGCTGTAAATATATATATGCGAAACAAGTGTCAAATACAGAAACGATGCGGAATATACTGCATTCAATTTCCGTTTTTCAAATTGACAATGGGATTTATTGTTAAATACTATAAATTAGTATTTTAAACGAATTGTTTGCATATAGACTCAATATAACGCAAACTGGTTCACTTTGCCATTGAGCGTTAATGCAGTAGCCAGGATTTTTCGGCGTTGTTGTTTCCGAATTTGTAGCTGACTCCGAATCCGAATAAGTTTTTGAAAATTCAAAATGGCTAGTTTGGTGCGTAAAACTTAGTAGCCAGGATTTTTCGGAGTTGTTGATTCTGAATTAGAAAACTATTTGGAATATTAGGAGTTTTTGATGTTATTGATATCGAAAGTAGTTTTTGGTAATGCAATTCGCCGGTTTCTGTACGTAAAGGATTTTGTGGCGTTGCTGATTTGTAATTGCAAAAGATTAAAAAATGAACCTAGTCATTTATTGATTTTCGAAGTAGCTAATTCGCTAATGAAGTTGAAACTGATTTACGCGGTAGCAATATTTAGAATCCGAAATTTGTAAAAGTAAAAAAAGTGTAAAAGTATTGATATAAAAAACTTTGCTGAAATAAAATGAATCTATTCCGCATACTATATGGTTTTTAGCAATCAATATGGTGAAAATTACTGAATTTCGGCTAATATTGCAATGCTGCGGTGCTGCAATTGACGAACCTATTTTGCAAAATATGATTGAATTTACGTGAAACTTAATATGCAGAGCTTTTTAGGGTAATCGGTTTCGAGCTTAAAATTCTAAGTTTTCTGTGCTTGAGCAGCTGCTGCCGCCATAATATGCAACCAATTATCATGCTATTAAGTTAAGAGATACCTCAAGCAATTCGTATTTAAAATGTCATTTGAGAACAGGACCAATAAAAAGCGAGCAGGAAGCGAAGCCCCTCTTATTTCAAAATACATATTCAAACAAATCTCAAACCAAAATAATCAATGTCATAACTAATTTAGGTTTGATTACATGATCTATGCAAATTTCTATAAGCTGCTGGACACTGTGCATAGCGGCGGCTGCCAAAGTCAACGTTGTCGTTAACGTAAGCTACTGACTTACGTTACGTTAAGTGACGCAAGGTAAACGACAACGTAACGAAAGTGCCCCAAGAAACAGACTGCAGAAATTTCTTCAACTGCTTCAAACTCACCGCAGCTGCGACACTCATTACTTTTCTTGCAGCTGTTGTTGTTGTTTTTGTTGCACAAGAGGCGACGCCATCTTTGTTGTTGTTGTTGTTGTTAAGTATTACTGCCGCCATCGTCGCCATATTTACTTTTGCATTTGTTTACGCTTTTATTGTGTATTTTAGCGCACGAATTTAAATATTTGCTGGTTGTTTTTTTTTTTATATATATAATAAACAACGCGATTTTGTAAGGAACGCGTTCGAGAAGGACGACTGTGTCCTGTGCTGTTACCCACACACATACATACAAACACTCGAAACTCACAACCTTTCTTCATTTCTTGTCATACACTTTAGCAATACAAATGTCTTAAGAGGGCATATGGGGTTAGAGAAAGTATATGTACCATATGTATTTGGTTAAAGCGAGAGATATTGGCAAATATTGCAGAATTGTAATGATTTTAAACTTTACTCTTTTTAAAAATAAAGTTTCCATGGAACTGCAAAATGAACTAGTTCCTGAATGCCGAGCTAATGATATATAAACCTATGCTACGTTTAGACGATTACAACTCAGCAATGAAACTCGTGAAAACGACGCTGAAGTCACTGAATATGCGGCATTCCTAGTTGTGTGTATTCCCTACTTTGGCTTTACCAGCTTCATATGCAATGAAGCCCCCGTATAAACACAGTAACAGACAAAAGAACACAATATACAGGACAAAAAACCTTTTAAAACGAACTAGTTTCTCACATTGAATGTTTTTCACTACAAATTAAGTAATTTCCGATACGATGTTTGTTCGAAAATGGTGCCTTTTTAACGCACTTGGGCCAAACCTTTTTCCAAACTAGAACTCACTAGAAACTTTTCGAACTCATCCTGGGATGTGCTGTTTGTCTACTTTATCTTGGTATACCGTCTTGTTAGTTTGGGAAACAGACAAAAGTCACAGGCGAAGTCCGTCGAATACAGTAACATTTACAGTGTTGATTTTGGCCAAAAAATCGCGAAGTAGCAGGAAAGTGTGTGCATTTTTGTTGTGCAAAAGCCATGCATACAAACATTCCTGCTTAAATGCGGCTTTTTCAAGCATTCAGCTAGCACTTCGTCTGTGTCTGTATGAGTAACCAGCTGCACTGCGGCTTTTTCAAGCATTCGGAGAACACATAAAAGTGTGAAGGTGTTAGTTTTCGAAGCCTGTTTTAAAGCTACTCCTTTAAGCATTCGGCTAGCACTTCATCCGTGTCTGTATGAATAACCTGCTTCAATGCGGCTTTCTCTCTGTGTGCGTATTCCTGTGGACTATGTGTATATATGCCAGTTGTAGGGTATCCAATTTTCGAACATTTCGCTGCCTCTCACCAAGTTATCGCTATAAAAGCTATTAGCAAGAGTATATAAACTTTGGCGTCGTGCAGGAAACATTTATGTCTCGGGTTTTATTTTATTGTTGTAAGTTGTTTGCTGGTATTGTGCAATACATAATATACTTTTCGCTTTAAGTCTCTCCCACTCCAATAAATTCATTGCTGTTGCAACTTGCAAGGGTCTCTCTTCGTATGTGTGTGTGTGTGTGTGTGTGTGTGTGCATTTGTATTGGTATGTGTGTGTGTGTATTTGTATTGGTGTGTGTGTGTGTGTGTGAGTGTGTGTGTGTGAGTGTGTGTGTGTGAGTGTGTGTGTGTGAGTGTGTGTGTGTGTGATGTGTGTGTGTGTGTGTGTGTGTGTGTGTGTGTGTGTGTGTGTGTGTGTGTGTTAGCGCAAAAGTGATTTACTGTTATAAATATTTGCTTCTGAGCTCTTTAAGTTCTTTTGCTTCTTTGCCAACGTCTGCCAATAACGCCCTCTAGCCAAGCTCTCTCCCGCTCCCGGTCCCGCTCCCTCTCTCTCCGCCCGCCTGCTGTCCCGTTCCTCTCTGGGGTAAGGAAACGTGAGTGCTGTTTGCTTTTTACCGTTAAGCAGCCAGCGCGCGCTCTCTTGTTCGCTTATTCGTTTGTTTGTTTATTTGTGCTGCATACTTTTCAGCGTAATTTTATTGAATCATGTTTACCATTACGTCGACTCGGTTTTCTTCCTTTCCTTTTGCCATTGGTCGTTGTAATGCCTTTTGTACCTTCAATTCGTTCTTTCTCTCCATTCGTTTCTTCTATTCTAAAGATGTTTTGTGAATGCGCGAGTGTGTGTGAGTGAGTGTGAGTGTGTGCGAGTGTGTGTGTGTGAGAGTGTGCGAGTGTGTGTGTGTGTGTGTGTGCTGCACAATATTGCTTTAGTATTTATATTTGTTCTTATTGCCACATTGCTGGCCATGTTACTGTGTGCAACCTTTTGTAGCGTGCGGTTAAATTTTGATATACACGAGGGTTGACTCTCGTCTTATAGGCTTAGAAAACCCAAAAAAGTATTTTTCATCGAAATCGGTTAATATAATCTTCGAAGATTCAATTCCGTGTTCCAACACATAGGTATCACTGACCGATGAGATTCGAGGTTCTTATAGTCATTTGCGATGTTGGTAGTTTTGTCAGATTTGGATCCTATTCGAAGACTCAAACAGTTGATTGTTGTTCAATTCCGTGTTCCAACACACAAATCCCATATATATATATTGGAGCGTCAAGGTTCGTATTATAAACTTCGAACTTGTCTGTGTTTCGAAGATATATTTACTAGTTTTTCGAAATTGATCGGTACAGTGTATCCCACTGTCGTGTACCTGCCCTTGTGAGTTTACTGAACAAAACAATGATGAACTCGACGAACCGCAGTCAATTGGTACAGCGTACCCCACTGTCGCGTGTCAACTGACAATATAAACAACTTTTTAAGCTAAAAAAAATAAAGTCTCAAAACATTTCGATCTGTCAATGCTTGCGACTAACCGATTCCCGAAACATAAAAGGCAGCCCTCGTGCCTATGTAGCTATTACCTTGCTTCGCGTCGCACTTTCCTTGGGGATTCATTTTGCATTAACTGTACAAATATACCAAGTTTGTTATATTTTCGTTTATTTCATTGCGTTTGCTCTTGCTCGAGGGGATTTT
This sequence comes from Chymomyza caudatula, assembly GCA_035041775.1. NCBI lineage: Eukaryota > Metazoa > Arthropoda > Insecta > Diptera > Drosophilidae > Chymomyza > Chymomyza caudatula. Next base: position 11,426,960 of record JAWNKW010000142.1, read on the forward strand.
CAAAGCTGGCATGGCCGCGAGAGGTACAACCTTTTTGGGCTTTGTTTGTGTTGGCTTTGGTTCTTTTTGTGTATGTGTAGGTAGTAGATTTGTACAATTTGTTATTTACCCTGTTTTTGTGTGTGTGTGTGTGTGTGTGCGAGCGGCGTCTGTGTTTGAAATTGAATGCTCAATTGAGCACTTAATTAGCAAAAACAGTTTTTAATGACGACACGAAAGCTTTTATGCTTTCAAAGTATTTTGCAGAGCAACAAAATAGATACACTGTAAAAAATTTGTATATGATCTTATCATTAATTCGTGATATATGTATGTCGTTGCTCTTCAGCTGGCAGCTTTATGCAATCAACTCTATAAACATATCAAACTCCACTGATTTAATGCTTCCTGATGTGTATGTATGTACGTATTCTGTACATATTTAGCTACGCTTTTTGCAATTTGTTAGAGTGTAAGCGATTATAAGCCTCTGTTGCCTTTTATTGGTGGTGGTTTGCTTGTTAAATTTTATTTTTACATCACTTGAATCGCCCCTCTTGGCAAAAGGTTGCTTGGCACGACACGCACTCTTAACCACGCGCTGTTGCCATCACACACACACACACACACACACACTCTTACACGAAAGTCAGACAGCCAGACAGACTGACGGGCGGCCATAGTACGGGAAACACAAACACTTCTGGTGAAACACCCGTAATTGTCGATGTGATTAATGTGTATTTAAGTGCGTCATTTTGAGCATATTATGAGTTTATAGGGGTTAATTTCAACCAAAGACTTTGCATGTTGCTTCTGGCATTTTAATTGAATTGTTGCCATTCCATTCACGAGTTCAGTTCAGTTGTTGTTGTAGTTGTTGTAGCTGTTATTGCCCGGCATTTGTTACCCTACTCGGCTCGATTTTTCAATTAACGTAATTTTACTCAAGTGCTGCCAGTAATATCGCTGTTTTTGACTGTTCGAAGTTGCTATACACTTTCGAGTAAGTCTTAGAAGAACTTCATAGTACAATCGATAGTCCCATCATCAAGCAACACTGCTTTATAGTTGTATCTTAAATGACAAAAAGTTATAAAGCTCAAATTTTACCTCTGATTTGGCAAAATATATGTATAAAACTTATATATCGCACACCTTATGAAAATTCCCAACAGAATGGTATAAGTTTAACCATGAATTGTTGCCATGTAGCTAGTGAAAAAGGGTGAACAAATTTTTCCTTAGTCTATCTATATAATAGAATTTGTAAATTATTTGGTACAACGTGGCGCCATCTAACGGGCGCGTATCCTAGCGTCACCTAGCATGTGCTTTTGCTGGCGTCATCTTGTAAGCGTTTATGCTAACGCCATACCATCACGGCATGTACACGTTACTTTAGTCTGGTTTATCATTAGATTTGATTAGTTACCCTTCAGAAGTTATGAATTAGGCTCATTAAGTGTTTTTTTTTTTTGGTGTATTGGTTTTCTCAAGCTATCTAAAACGCAGTAGTACCACAAATTAAAATAAAATTAAATGTACTTCTGGAATCAATGTTAACTTACTGCTGTAGTTTTCGGGATAAGTATGCTTTTATTGTAAAACAAGAGGATAAGTTTTCAAAGCAATTGGTATCCAGCACATTATCATGTGCAAATCTTCCAGAACTAAGCTCTGTAGCTTGTAACCGGTTCCGAGTGGCAGATTTCCAAAGAGATCTTAAGATGAGATCTTTATTTTTTCTGTAGGAGATACTACATCTATCGATTAGGGATCGCAATCCCTATTTTTTGGTTTAATTCCTTTTTTTTTAGACGTTTCAAATGGGCAAATGGGAAAAAATGTATAAAAAGAAAGAAGAAAAATGAGGAAGCGAAAAAACTATGAGAAATTGAAAGACGAATATGAAAGGATGAGCATGCCGGAAGAGGAAGGCGATCACGAAGATGATGTTGATGATAATGAAGACAAACACGAAAGCGAAGACAAAAACGAAAAGATGAAGATAACGCAGTGGAAGATAAGTTGACAATGACGGAGAAGTAAGAGAGAAAGGAGACGAATATGCCTTACCTCATGGAGGGCCCAAGGTTGAAGAGCTGCGAAGAATTTCTAAACAAAAATTACTTATAAGATGTTACGTACTAATTTAAAAGTTGCTGCTGTGTGAATGCGCTGGTGTGCCATTGTTTTGGTATCCAGCATTCGTTCCATTCTCTTCCGAGTTTCGAGTTTCACTCGATTTCGTTTCAGTTTTTCATGCCAATGTTTTAATTTCAATCATGCACATGAGCATGTTTGATGTTTCCATAAAATGTTCAACAAAGTTAAGTTCCACATTGATGAACAACTCTATGTTAAAGCTAATTAATGCCATCCCCTACCATCGATTTATAAGCTACACAATTGCATTAAGCCCTTGGCTAACTTCTAATACAGACAGACAGCGCCACACTCTTCTAGTATAACGGCAAATTGGTGTTGTAACACATTTTGCCACCCATTAGATGCCACTCTCAACTAGGTAGTAGTAGTCCTGTTCGGACTCTGGTCCTATCTGGGATGAGCTTGTTGTTTGGCTTTGGGATATTTTTGGATTTTGGTTTTGCAAATGGATTTATAACCCCTTATGCGATTTTATAGGCCCTTAAGTCATTGTTCAAATAACCCAGTGTACCAATGCAAACATAAGCTAACTGAAACCTGTACATATATGTGTGTGCGTGTGTGTGTGTGTGAATGCCCATGTCGTTTGGTGTGTGCGTCATATTGCGTATTCAATAGAGCGTACGTGAGTGTTCATATATGAGTGGAGCCGAGGGAGTGTATTTCCAGTCTAGCTTCAGAGAACGCAATGCCGCCGTTCTAATGATGAGCGGATGTGTATGTAAAACCAATAATAAGACAACGTAATGCCGGGGGCAAGTCCTGGGTTAGTATATTTGAGTAAGTGGACTCATGCCGAAACGGTTAACAAGTGGTGCGTGTATCAATTTGCGATTGGTGTTGTTGTTGCTCACTGAGGCATGCAGACAGACGGAAGAGCGGCTTTTTGCAATGTGCCAGAACCTCTTCAGAATTGTCGCTCTAAGACTTTGTCAGGATTGATTAAATTGTGTGCTAGTGACCAGTGTTGTACAGCTAGAGTTGAAACCGTTGCAGCTGCAACAGCTAAAATTATGCGGTGTTGGCGAACCCCCCTGTTTTTTTTTTATTTTTTATTATTTTCTAACCTATGTACTGACTGGCATTCAAAGCTTTTCATGGCTATGCGCTTCATTTTTGGCTGATGCGCGTACTTTGCCATAAAAGTTTCTCAGCCAGCAGATTTTTATTAGTTTTTCACGTACTGCATTTTCCGCGCGCTTTTCACATGCCAACATGCAACAACGCACCGGGCGCTGCGGCAAACATGGCGCTGAAGCTCGGTTTATTGTTATGGCAACATCATAAAAATTTATCATAGTTGAAAGCAACAGCCACAACAACAACAACTATAACAAGAACAACTCAGGGACGACACAAACAAAGTTATCGCATTTTTATGACAATTTGACGACGTCTTTCATTGCTATTTTTAAGGTGGCAAGCTATATCCGCCCCTCTTGCCCCACTCTCTGTGTGTGGTGTGTGTGAGAGAGAGAGAGTGCTTTGATTTAACTCTAGCTGAGCCAGGGTGTGGCATATGCACACTAGAAACACTAGATAAAAGATCTATGGTACGCAGTAACAGCTAATCAAATAGAATCCCAAAATATCTTGTCGTATTTGGAACCCTACACACATTTGAACCGACAAAAGTCAAATTAATATTTGGCAACAATTCTTCATAATTGTTATGCAAAAAACAAAAACCTGAAAAATTTGCCTATTTTGGCTTCATTTTGAAGTTAAATGTCTGTGTATTTTCGACAGGCGCTTAGAACCCCCGTGATGGCCGCTCTGCTACGTAGGGACTATTCGTTGTTATTGTTGTTGTTTTGTGAACATCATTCATAAACCACATCATCCAATTCCAAAAAATTGTTTCTGCGTTAAATTCCTTACTGGCCACATGCTCTATTAGTTGAAAATAACCCAAGTTTTGGTATCTGAAAAATGAGCAGAGATGCAGCCATAAGCACGGGCATTTACTGTTGTATGTAGTGGCAGCAAAAATGAGTACATCCAGGGACTACGGCAACCTGTGTGTGTGTGTGTGTGTGTATGTGTGCTGGGCCAAGGGGTAGTGTTGTGCCTCGTCGGCGACGGTTGCCATACGAAAATATCCTCACATTTGAACTTCGAACAGGAAACACTAAAATGCAACGGCAACAACCAAAGCACAACAACAACGCCAACGACAAGAGCAACAAAAGCGGCCATAACGACGAGCAGACATAGAGCAGGTTGGTCAGGCAGTCCAGTGAGGCAGGGAGATGGGTGCCATTGTGTCCGTCAGACTGGCAAGAAGGACAACATGGCACAGAGCCTGCAACAGCATCAGCACGCAACGCAATGCTGCTGGCATTCACAAGCCACGCAAAAACTCTCCCAATCATGCACGAAGAGCACATCCCTCGAACCATGATGTTGTGTGCACCATAACGTTGCACAATGCCGACACTGTCCACGCACGCTCATGCTCTTGCCACACTCTCGCATAAAACGTTCCAATGTCCAGAGCACAACTGCCACCCAGTCGGGCGATTGCTGCCGCTGCGGCCCACCTGTCTAATCGGTGTTTGTTAGTATATAAATCTAAAAGCTAATCCGCTTGTATTTCCGCTTGGGCGCTGTGAGGTTAGACCGGAAATTCCGCTCTATATGCAGAATGCAGCAGTACCAGCGCAAAGCACAACGATGCGCAGCAACAACGACGCAGTTGGTGGTGCTGCTGCTGCTGCTGATGATGATGTTGATGACGAAGTACGGGTACGGGTTACGGGCACGTTGGTGTTGACGACGGAAGTCGAGTTGCTCGGCTGCTGATGCAGCTTCTGCCGCTGCCATAGTTGTTGCTTGTTTAGGGATTTGTTGTGGTAGTGCAGTACATTTGTTCCTTGTAATAGCTGTGGGGTTGTTGTGTGCGTCTGCCACAGAGCAAATGTTCTCACGAAGCTCGTCAACTGAAGGTATCGTAGGTTTGTACTCTCGTATTGCATGCAAGTAGTTGCTCAGTTTCAAAGTTTTTTTGTCCGTTTTTTTGGGAGCACACAAATTTTAGCTTGATACACTGGCAGAAATCACAGGCCAGTACTCTTAAACGGCGGTTTCACCATACCCATGGGTATCCGGTCGTCTATATGAGTCGGTTAATAGACTTAATAGATGGAGTTTATTTGAGATTATTGTTGTGCATTCCACGGCTATAAAATAGAAAAGAGATTCGCCCAAAGGAAGTAAGAGAACTGGTTGGGATGTACGCTGCTTACATCATTTATAACTTCTAATGTACAAAGACTCCGAGAATAGAGAACTGTTTACGTCTATTAGATAGATGCACCTAAACCCCGGCGCTTGTTAACACAAGTATGCATTTTGGCGATCTACAACATACTCCGGATTTAAGTTTGACAGTTTACAGCTAAGGTTGCAGTGTCACTTTAAACTAATTGAGAAGAAGCACAACTCTCAAAACCAAGAAGCCTTTTCCTACTTTTTTTAAGTGCAGCTAGCCTAGTTGCATATGCACAGTTAGTTGGCTGCACTGAGCTTTGCTCGCTCTCTCTTTTCTCTTCTGAAACCGGGCACTGCATGGAGTCGTCGACTCCAACGAAGCACTCGCTGTGTGCGCTCAGCTCTGGTGACTCGGCATTGCAGTAATAGTGCATGTTGCAAGATTTCTTTGATATGTGCGCCACCTTCTTAAACCAAAACTATATACCCAAAAGCGAGAGGCACAATGAATAGGAGAGCGACAGACAGAGCGAGCGAGGGAGAAAGAGCGTGTGCGACACGGAGAGCGAGCTTCACATTGCGGTAGTGCCGCTGTTGACAGGAATGCCAGCCTGTTGTGACGTTGTTGCACGTTGCGGTTTCATTTGGTGCCATTCTTGAGCATCCAACTCCCACACTTGAATCGTTATTTCAGATGTGCAGTGCTGAAGTACCGAGAGAAAACTTGAAAAGTGAAAAACTTGAGAGTCAGTGGGCTAGGGTAAACAAGTGCCAGGCATAAACAAGGCAACGCGTTTATTGCAGAATTTTTTTTTTGCCATCCTTTTGCTACGAGAGTTAGTGTGTGTGTGTAGTAGTTAGAAGGAGGCACACTGTCAGTTTAGCACAAAGCCATATCCGTAACCATGTACGAAGTACGGTGGGTTAGGCGGCGGGTGCAAAAGAGCAACAAACCAAGCGCTCAGCTCAGATTTGCTCGTTTGGTCAGAGGCCAAGTGGTGTGCGGACCTGAAAGTGGGCATATCATCAGTGCAAAGAGTTGAACCGATGGGTTTTCGGTCTGTCATATACGACATGGAGCAGAGCGGATGCGGATGCTGCAGCTTGAGTGTGTGACATTGACACAAGCAGGCAGAGTTCCATGTGTCTGTGTGGCTTGTTGGTTGCCCGATTGGGTAGCTTGCTCTTAGACTGTCAGCATAGCAGCGGGGAATTGGGTTGAAAATAGGAAACATGACAGTCAACTGCTTGGCTTGACTACTCGCTTACTCATGCTTTAGCTGCGGGCGGCGGAGGTTGTGCTCGTAACTAATAACCAAGTAAATTGATACGTGACCCTGCATTTAAATGCTATTATTGCCTATGCCGGGCAACTCCACTGAGTGGGCGCGACTTGGGGCGTCATTGCGGAATTGTTGTTTGCATTTGGACGACGTCTCTATGCTTCAAACTCAACCTCAGGCATGATGCCGCCTCTTACTCAGCGCAGTCGTTGCTATGTGTCTGTGACGTCAGTTGCTCTCTGCCAATTTGTGATTGGAATTTTTGATGAGCTTGACTGACGTATTGATTGACTGTGAACTCAGGAGTCACCCACAGCCGTCATATCCTATGCTTTCCTAGTACATCATGCAAAAATGTTTTAGCAGACTTTTCTAGTTTCCAGGCCGTTCGTTCGTTCTTGGGCAACCGCAAACCTTTGTAGGTGGAAGTACTTTTTATGACGTCTGTCAGCACCAGAGAAGATGGCAGTTTTCGACTTACTGGCAGCGCACGTTTGCCTTCAATGGACTTGGGTGGATTGTGGCACTGGGCACATTTTTTGAAAGAAGTGCAACTGCCAAGTGGCAAACATTGTAGCTACTGCTGTCTCGACTTGTTTTGGCTTGTTTGCCTTTTGCTGCAACAGCTACCGAAGAATCTGGCGCGTCAGCCAGGACATGCACAGGCGTGGCTGTTCTGTCCGTATCCTGGCAACGGAAATTTGTACGTGCTGCGAGCGAGAGGCCAATAGCGGCTAAACGATACACATGCATGTTTGCATGTATAAGTCTCGCCGTCCCGTACTTCCGTATAACGTACAACGGAACTGTACCCACACCCTGCCGCGCCGCTGGTACCGATTCCGATTCCTCCAAAAAGTTGTGGCAACTTTTATGCGTCTAAGAACAACAATTGTCTGCTTGTCCCCACTATACGTACTAGCTGCCGACGCTTACTTAAGGAAAGGTCCTTTGTGTCGAGTCACAACTGTGGAAATGGCTGCGGAAATGAGAAAGGAAAATCGTACACACAAGCGGAAACTCGCAAAAGTTTTGTTGTATTTCAGACAGTGGCAACCGGCCCGGGGCCTTCACTTGGCATTGCTGCAACTTGCAAGCAGACGTCGTCGTCGGCGTCCTCGCCGTCTTCGTCGTCAAAGTTCCAACTAGCGCTGCGGGGTATGATTAAAGTTTTCCTTTTAATTTCTAACAATTGTGTTTCGGTTTAGATTTGGGTTTTTGTGCTTTTTTTCGGGCTAACATGCGATGCCCTGCAAGATAAACAAATGGGCGTTTTAAATTGGAGAATTTATGGATTTGCAATTAGCTGGTATTGGGTTTTCTAAAAAGATCGTTATCTCGCAGCCCTTAAATGCAGACGCTCTCAATTTCGTGCCGGATCATAAGTGAACGAGACACTGAAACTCTGAGTGCACACCATAGAATGTCACACTGTATTTCTCAGGAAAACCTCTTAAATGGGTATGTCGTTTGTTTTGATTGGATCTCAGCAATTCCAAAGTATCATATTATTCAGAAGACGCTTTGCTGTCCTCTGGTTGTCTAAAATGACAAATTTATCAAGATCTTGACTGTAGCACCATCTATCGAGTCCAGATTTACGCCACCTACTGAGCTTATAGCAATTATTACACGCTGTGAGTATGTGTTACGTGCGTTCATGTTCGAGCAGACAAAACCTAGAGGTTTTAGAACTCATAAAGTCCAGTTTTCTCAAGTGCCACTTCAACATACACTGTTTAATTAGCAAAATCAGTCAATATTATTAGTCTGTAGTTAACATGGTTCTTTCTCCATCTTTAAGTCATTACTTAACAGTGTTCCAAGCTGTAAGTCTGTGCTGTATTCATTCTTTTACAAAGCCAACAGGTATTAGATTAAGATTTAAAGATGATTCAAGCCGTGACAATGGACGTGTGTGGAATTGCCGATGTTGACTTTAAATATAAAATATTCCTCAAATACCCCTTCGAAATATATAGTAATGTTCTGTGAGCTATTTTCGTATTATAAGCCAATTCCAGAGGAACTTTGGAACTGTTGATGTGACCTGGGAATGAGAATTTATATTTGTTTGATTCGGGTAACAAAGAAATCAGTTTTGCGCGGGTTTTACAGTTGTGAGACAAAGATTGAAACGAATGTTTCCCGAACCAATATCGTATTCGTTTCCAACAACAAGAGTTTTCGTTTTCCTGCCAGCACTTAATGTCCGCTATTTTACCCGTGACTGTTGATGTGACCAGGGAGAAGAATATATACCGACAGTGTTGATTTGGGTTTCCCGAACCAATTTCCGATTCGTTACTAGAAACGTGAGCGGTTCCTGCTGCAAATTTATTCCCGGGACTGATTTGATTCGGGTTTGTCGAACCAATTTCCGATTCGTTATCTTACTCTCTCCGCGACATAACGACTATAGTGTGTGAATACAAACTGAGTTGATGAAGTCTTTCCGAAGTTACACGATCCCAAAAGTTGAACCCTTCCAAAATGAAGGACACTAAAATTACGTACACATCCGCTTAAGTTTAACTAAACACTGCTCTATTTCCTATCATTGACTGGTTTTTGTTTTTTTACTATTAAAGTTCAAGGAATTAAAATGTTTCCTTTTGACGCCATCAAAACTTGATATCGCTGCGTTGTTGCTTTCCAACAGACCCTGCCAACTACGTAGTCGCATTGTCAACCCATTCGCTGTGGTCGTGGCTACAATGTCAGGCATTTAGCACGGAGCAGGGTATTTAGACATTTGCCGTCTACTTACCGAGTCACTCCACTCAGCGCATTCCTCGCATTTACCGCACATCCATTGAGTTTACTCCGTGTTACCCAGGTTCTGCCCTTCGTTTCACAGCTCCCTTTGCTCTACTCTGTATTGCCCTCTTTTGGACTCTTGTGCAAAACTTGATGGTACGCGGTGTGAAAAATATTTAAGCGTGAAGTTTTAGCAGCGGTTTTCGCTTGAAGGCTCATTGTCGTCATCGTCGCCGTCGCCGTCGTAGCTCTGCCTCTGCCGCGGTTGACGCTGCCGAACATCGTGTTTCCGCATCATTTTTAACGCCACTTTTGTGTAAGCTTTGCGTTTATGTGGCTGCCACAGTGTTCGTGTCTATATGTCGTATATGTATTAGTAGCATATAGATGTGTGTGTGTGTGTGTGTGTGTGTGTGTGTGTGTGTGCTGGCTGGCTGGTATCCGTGTCGGTATTTTTGTGGATTTGTTTTGTGTCTGAGGGTGTTTTTCTAAATGGCTTTTAAAATCTCATCGTCGACGTTTTGTCCTCGACCGGCGACAGGCGGACAAAGTCTCGAGGTTGCCTCTCGCCTTCAGGCTGCTGCTGGTTTGAGCACTCAGTTGTTAGTGGTCGTGTCTCGCTCGTTATTCCTGGACAAGTACAAGTGGCAGGAGTAACGCCTGAGGGTATGGTGTGCAGAGTTTATTGTGTTATTGGTTTTGGTGATGACTTTGCTTTGCTTTGCGTTTTGATTGTCGCAGAGCGTTTGCCAATTGAAGTGTTGGAGTTCGAAATTGGGGTTTTCAGCATTGGCTCTGCCTCGGAATCCTGCCCCCGCTTCCGCTTCTGCTCGGCTGGCTTTTATTGTTTGTGCGCTTTGGCTTGTTTGTACACATTTGTTTGGATTGTTTAATACTTCTTCGGTTTTTTTGGTATTTTTTTTTTTTTTTTGGCAAATTTAACAGAATATTGTTGTAATTGCTTTGTAAATGAAGTTTAGCGAACTAGAGAAAATTGTTTGTGTGTGTGTGTGTAGGTTCTTATTGAAATGTAGAAACAGCGCTTATATTTTAAATGTTCTACTTAGGGTACATTTAGCAGCAGTTGTTAATTAAAAGTTCATGTTTAAATTGAGTTGCCAAATTAGGCGTAAAGAAACTTGGAACTGAGGGGCTGTAATGATTCGTAATAAAAGTACATATACCTTGTACGAGTGAGACTTTTGGGAGAAACGATAGAATTCGAGTTATATGTTATATGAAGCTGGCTGTTTCACCGATTGTCGTTCCCAACACCAAGTTGTTTCACTTGCTTTTCGTTTCAAGGCTTAAGTTTGCATTGCATTCGCTCGTTCCTTACGCGACTTGTTTCACTTGATTTCCGTTACAGTTCATCGCTTAAGACGTTTCACATAGACGATGACATCATAGAGTTTTTAAAAAGACTAAAATCCAATATTTATATGGAATTATTTGTTAATTCTGCAACTTGTTCTCTATGACAAATATTCGAATAAGTCGTCTTTTTCTTGTTCAATCTGAATATGATAGAAAATTCACTTAACTAATTTTGAATATCCCAATTTGCTACCCTAATTGAAAGTCTTAGAAGGATAACAAACGGATAATGCATAAAAAAAATAATTGAAATATGGGAACTGACAAAACAAGATTCAATGTATGCTGCAAATAGCACTCGACATTAGCTTTCATATCCAATTTGTACTAAATTGAGACGGAGACTGTTACGGAACACACACAGGAATAACTGAATTTCTAAGGAGCTTAAAAAATGTTCGTATGAATGTTTAAAAATGTAGCCAATGTCAATGGCGAACCATAAGCACCAAATGGAATGCTAATAATCAAACGTTTAGGCGTGCTCAAACCACTCATATGTCCCATCTTATGTGTAAAACCCGTACACAGCTACTCTTCATAGTCAACTCACATACTGCGCTCAAATGTTCCGTCCGTGTGTGTGTGTGTGTGTGAGATCGAGTACATACATCTATGTACATATGTATATGTATGCATTTGGTGCTGAGCAGCACTCATCCGATTTAGCCTGGTTCACACTGAACAAGGCAATAATTTCAGCTCCTAAGCCCTATTAACCATTGCTAACTGAATGGTGGAAGCAACCAACCGTAACGCCAAGCAGCAGTCAAACAGGAGACTGAACGCTTGTGCAGGACGTGCAACGTCAGGCGGGAGAGTGTTGACTGAGCGAGCAATTGAATAAGCGACAGGCACAAAGAATGTTCATGTCGGCGCCATCGACACACACACACACACACAGAGATTCTCAGCTAGGACGTTACGGCAAACGCACGAACGAAAGGCCATCGGATTATTTTGCGTACAGAGAGGCAGAGGCGGGCAGTCAGCTCAGAAACCGTCAGAAATGGTCGGTGGCCGACCTGCCCACCCTGTCGAGGCCGTGCAAATCCGGAACGAACGAACATATTGACAAATTATCCTTTTTACACGCATCGCCTGCTGAGTTGGCCTCGCCTGGCTGGCGGTCGTCGTTTGGGCTTAGAACAGCTCACACACACACACCCGTAGTCATTGTTAAATGTGCCAATGTGCACACATAGTTATTCCGCTGTCGCTGCCTCTGCCTCTGTCGCTGTCGTTCTGCCACCAACGCTGCCTGCTATTTTGCCGCCGCTAGTACTGCGCGTTTTGTGTACATAAACACGGAGCAAAGCTGAAACAACAACAACAGCAACAACTACATATGCAACAACCACGTCAGAGCTATGCCAACAGGCGGAACCAGAATGTTAGTGGCAACTAGAAGAAGCAGCAGAGGCAGCAGCGATAGCAGCCAAATGCTCATCCGAGGATATCATGCATGCTCACATACACACACACACACAGACACACATGAGCCCATATCACATAAGTGGTCTGCACACAATCACTTCTTATGAAACCCAGCAGCGGATCCGGCTCTATACTAACTGGGCGGCAATCTAAATGCTTAGAGTCGATTTGAATACAGCAATCTCTATTGTGAAATCCTATGCATGCTTCAATTAGGGATCGCGACATGTTTCCAACGTTATGAGGAAGTTCTTAAGTAAGTTAAAAAGCTGTAATTGTTGAGACTAAAAACTATTCGAAGAAAGTCAAGTCGGATAAGATATGTGACATCTCATATCAGTTCTTCTTTACCGTCTTTTTCTGGCAAATAGGGGGGAGAAACTAAAACGAAATCAAATTTCAGTAATCTCATTAGATTGATTCGCTACTGTGAGCCAAATACCAGAAATCTCTAGAAGGTCTTAGTTAAGTTATCATTTCAAATCTCTTTAAAGATTTTGTTGTTCAAAAGCTTTCGTGATAGCTACTAACATTGTGAAAGATATTTCTGCTCCGTCTACGGATTGCAATCCGCTGAAACAGAAACGTCCTGCCGAAATTATGGGCAAGCGAATCAATTTACAAAAAGTTGAGGTTACCTTCGAATTCTCAGGCAACTACCAAATCTCTAGAGCTTTAAATCCAAAAACTACCACATAGACAAGTTTACCCTTATTTTCCACTGACATCTTTGGGAAAAGCCATTCGTCAAAAGCTTTCATGATAGATTTCAAGCGGTCTCTAAGACGTTTCAGCAGTTAGAAATTAGTACACAAAGCTTACTAACTTTGCATAAAGAATTGCTCAAACGATCTTCTCCCTCCTCTTAATCTACAAATCTTTTCAATCTTTGCGAAAATTGAAGATATTCATAAAATATTCATCACACTTTTGACAAAGTCTGACAATAAAAATTGCATATAATTCACATGCTCAAACTTTTGTGTCGTTTATATGAACTCATAACCCCAAAAAGTATGCAACGATACATATTTTATATACATATATATAGATATATGAGCATTTATATGTAATATTTGGCATTGTTGCAATACTGAAAGAGAAAAATGCACCATGCAACATTCCAACTGCCGAAGGTGTTGAGCACATGAACCACAAATTTTGTTTACAGCGTTCACTGCTCATTGTTGTTGGCGTTGTCGAAGTTGTTGTTGTTGCTGTTGCTGTGAACGCGTGCTTCGTGTTAAATGCAAAGGGCAACTACAACCTCAACGATGTCGACGATGTCGTCACTTTGGTAGTGGTAGCGGCCATGGCCACCATATTGAGCCTTATGCTCTCAGTGCTCCAAACCAATGCACTGCTACCACATGCAATAAGAAAATCAACCCCTGACAGTGCACATGCCACAGAGGCTAGTGTGACTAGACGACAACGATGACGACGAGTTGGGAGAGAGAGCAGCTGGTGGCACTGGTGAGTGAGTAGAGCGCATTGCAAGGCATGATTTCGACGCGGGCGCATCCTGCCGGTTAGTGACTGCCACAGAATGCACACAGAATGCTCCACACACTCACACGCACAGAGACACATGCTCTGTCAGCCATGCAGCTGCTCTCTCAGACACACTGCTCTCTCGCCCTGCACTGCACTCACACACGGCTCTCACTTAACACTCGCACACACACTCTTCTAAGCAATGCTCTCAGCGCAGAGTAGCGAGAGTGCGGCCGAGAGTGTGAGTGTCAGTGGCTTCGTCTTACCAAAAAACTGGAACTCTCAGCTCGGAGCGCGCCTGCTAAGCTGCTATGAATTTAGTCCTGTCGCAAACCTCGCCGTGTCTTCGTCGTCGCTCGTTGACGCTATCGTACCGTTACGGCTCTCAGACGATTTCCGCTCGTTTGTTCAGACGTTGTCAGGCACTGTGCGGATAAGGATAACCGCTGCCCAACTCGCCGAGAACTTAGTGTGGCGCCAACTTTAGTGCTACACTTGGCGCAATTTGCAGTGCTTTGTGAGAGTGAGAGCGAGCATATGATATAAATTACAGTAATTATGGCGGCTACTTGATATGCCTTTTGCCCGCGTTTAACATATTAATGCTCGTGTAGCTGTGTGAGTGTCTATAGAAGTGTGTTTGTGTGTGAGTGAGTGTGCCGCAAGTGTTCAATGCTGCTAAATTTCTCACGCGTGCAGCGCCGCCTTTTGTGGCAACGTATGGGCGCCCGCACAATTTGACAGTTTTGTTGGCATCGTCGTCAGTGAATTAGGCATAAATTACGTCGCGAAGACTTCGCAACAACAACAACAACAACAAAAACAAACAACAAGAAAAAATCGTACCACAACGCTCAATCGTGCTTGCCCCATCAGTTGTCATTGGTTAGTGCGGCGCAACAGAACAACGTGCCACAAGCGGCAAGTGTGGTATAACAAAAATACAAGCTAAAAATATTTCAATACAAAAATTTCATCAGTGCTACCGTGGAATTTGCTGCAGGCACTGCTTTTCTGGGTATACGCCAGGAAATTGCAAACCTACCGCCAAGTACGCCCGCTCTTTTGCAGTGCACAGTAAAAAGTCCTTTTTCGTTTATTTGTTTGCAGTGCTGTCAAAGTTTTAACGTTAAGAAAAGAAACCAACAAAGAATCAAGAGAAACAAAGTTTCGTCCTACGACTGAGCACACGGAGGCGCGCGACTTTCTTCTTGTGGCGGCACCTAACCAATCCCAAGCAGGAAGCATATCGAAACGTAGCTGCAACTACAACAACAACTACAACTACGGTAGTGTCTGTGGTGTCGTGTCGCGAACTCACACACTCCGGGGTTACGCCAGCCGAAACTCAAACCTCCAAAAAGCCAACCTCGCCGCGTACGCCAACAACGCCGCAACATTGTCGACGTCAACGTCGACGTCGCCATCGCTGTCGCTGTCGCGCGAAGTGAAGCAAAAGTTTTTGCAAGGAATTTAAATTGGAAAAGTAAAATGAAAAGAAAATCGCCCGAGTAAAAGTTAAACAAAGTGCAAAGTAAATATTAAATTAAGAAAAAATAACGCAAAAGAATCCGAAAAACAAGTAGAAGTAGCGCAAAGGCCAGAGAGACAGAGAGAGAGAGAGAGAGACAGAGGGACAGAGGGAGAGAGAGAGAGCAGCAAACGTAACGGCTCAGTGCGATAGGAGCAGCAGCTTCCGTTTCCGGTTCCCCGACCCGACCCACAACACGCACACACACAGAAAGAACCAAGTTGAGCCCAAGGAAAGCCAAGTTGCAGCAGACGCCAGACGCAGCTGCCAGCAGCTTTCATTAATGCGTTTTTCGTCTGCAATTGCTACGCCGGCGCTGCAATATTCCGCCGTACCCAAACCACGCGCAAAAAAGTAAATCTCAACGCAGCTTCGGAGAAGCATCATTTATAAAGCGCTTTACATGTGCAACGTTCTTGCTGTCGAAGTTGCGCGCTCCTCCTACGCGTAGTCGTGGTCCTTGCTATATAGTGTTTTATTATTCCGTTTTCTTGGATTAACTCAATTTGTTGTGCCTCCACACAGCCTCCAAGCTGCAACCTACAACGCGTACTCGTGAAAAATCGAAACACAAGTGCTGGGCCAACGTTTACCCAGACTGCGCAAACGTTGCAACGTCGTTGCATAGCATCGCAGACGCCGCAGCGACCGTTGGCAAGGATTACGCATAGTGCAACTCAATATAGTGCCAACAACACACAGACTCACACCCACGCAGGCTCTTCACCCACACAATAGCACCAAAATAGCTACAGCTATAACGTTGGCTCGTTTCCATTCGCGTTCGCGTTTGCTGTATCCACAAAACGCACAACATTCTTGTTGTACACACACACACACACACACACACACCTACACCCAGTTGGTGCTCCTTGTCGCTGTTGTGCTGCTGTGTGCGAGTGCTGTGTGTGTGTTCGTCTGTGTCGCCTACACCTAGTTTGGATTATAACCGATAATAAATGATGGAATGGCTACCAAGAGGATTACCAAGCATTCATGCACCTATACCGATATGTGGTGAGTCGTTGGTAAAGTTGTCGTATCACGCTCGTGACCTCGCCGCTTAAGCTTGTGCCCACCTACAACAACAGGCATAAGCTTTGAGTGTGCTCTACTCCTCCTGCATCAATATGCAGTGGAATAATGGGTGCACAAAGTAGTACGAGTACGAGTACGAGTCCTGAGAACTACTCCCTCAGCTTTGTTCGAGTGGTTTCTAATAGTGCATTAGCTTCTCGTAGTGTAGTGTGTATATCGTATATTTTGCTGCTATTTTCAATCACTCAAGTGATAAAATAAGCAATAAACATTTTCGACAGCAGCTATTAAAACATTTCACTTGGCAAATGTTGCCCCACTAATTGTCTTCAAAGCAAACATTTCCAAAAATATGCGCCACAGCCTATAAATCCCTCACGCCCCTGTCAACGAGCCCTGCGGGCGCATTAGGAGGGAGTCAGCCCAAGCCCAGTGGCGGTTTAAAAACACTGTGTGAGGGCCCAAGGGCCGCGGGCACTATTTTTTGCGAATTTATCCACAAGACCCATCGTGGCGAGGTTATGTTTCTTCTTCCTAGAAGAACCAATTTCTATCGGGTTTCGCTAACCAGCTTGGAGCTTATTCTGGTTTCTGTAACCAAAACTCGACGGCAACTTAACGGATCTATTTCTTGAGATGATAAATTTCGAGCTGTCCTAGTAACCCGAATTCATGTTAGCCGGTTTTCCTTGCAATTCCATCCGAGTTTTGTATGCCTTGATGTGAGAGATCTAAACCTTGACAACTACAACGAATCGATTGCTATAGAAGCAATATTCTTATTAGAACGGCCTCGACATACTCTAGTCGGTGGATGAAGACCCAATAATGTAAAGGTGGATCGAATTTTAGCGATTGTTTTGCGAATAATGCGTTCGGTTGGACAATTATTAGTACGTTATTTAGGTGTAACTCTATTGTCATATGGACAAGTACATTTTCACGCATAGACTGATATGCCTGAGAATCCCTGTTGCAAAAAGTACTTCGTAGTGGAGAACTCTTTAGGTCTCTGACGCATCTCTTTTGGACTTAAGAGCAGCTTGTAAGGCTAAATGCCTCACAATCCTTTTAAACTAAGACCATCTTTGCTATGCCCCGTGACATAACGCCTTCGACCCATACTAAAATCCGGCCCTGTTCAAGTCTATAAAAAACTGGAATACCAAAGCTGTGCCGGCATCATCAATTCATTTATTTGTTTTGACATCAAGTCTAGCAGGCAATTAAATGTCAACACGCATATTTCTTGATATGGATAGGACGGTTCTTGTAGAGACCTCTCCCCTGCTGCAGAATCGTGACTACCGCGCATTAAAGTTTTTTCAAAGCATATTTCTAATTTCTTTCAAATGTTATGTGTTTTTGTATGCGCGCGGGGGATTACAACATTGTACTAAATGTGTGTGCGTTTCCTGTGGGATCAATAAGATTGTTGTACGGCAGATGCGATCGGATCACTTAAAGACAAACAAACAACAACGTAAAACGATCACGCACTCACGCAACAACGCCGTGGGCGAGAATTGATTAATTTGTTAGCAGTTTACGGAGCATAATGGGGGGTATGCGGCTTTGAGGAGGGGCGCCCATGTCACATCCGTTAGACGAAGTAGGAAAGGTCTTTGTGGGCACGGCACCAGCAGCAGCTCATGAATTATTTGAATAGACTGTTCCGACAGCTGTTGTTGCTGGCATCGTAAAACAACAATCCCAGAGTATTTGTTTTTCTTCCAAGTTTCTTTAGAGTGATTTCTATTGCTTGTCCAACAACTGAAATTATCACCTTGTAAATTGCCTTGGAAAAACAAAAGCAAACAAACGCACAAAGAGCCATCCATACATAGTAGGTGAATATCCTTTAGACATGACTTCTTAACACAACTTTAGTTAATGCCCCTTTGTTGTTTGTATCTATGAGTGTATCTATGTGTACATATTATGTGGAATGCCTCAATTATGTTTTGTGGAAATCCCTGTGTGCAACAGCTCTCTGCCGGCTGCCGGTCGTCGTCGTTGTGTCAGTGAATTACACAGAATTGGTTTATTTACATTTAAATAACTAATCATTTAATTATCGGCTTAGCACTGCCAAAGAGTCATTAAATATTTATACAAATAACTACATTTTGTTATAACTGACCAAAAACCAACGCACCAACGGCACATAATGTCAAATTGATATCGAATAAACAATTGTTATTGCACCACAGTGCACTCTTTGGGTAAATATGAGTGTTGTTGTTATTGCATAAATAAACTCCGTGAATGTTTTTGTTGTTTTGGGTAATTGAATTAATTTTTGAGTGCGCAAAACCCACATTCACTCCATATTCCCTAAAATAACAAACTTTTGTATATCGACAGTTTATGTAACTTGAATATTTTATGCTTTTGTCATTGATTGAAATCAGTGTGTGTGTGTGTGTGTGTGTGTGTGTGTGTGTGTGTGTGTGTGCTTAGGGATATCAATTTTATAGATAATATTTTAGTTGATGTAAACCAATTTTGTGATACTATTAATTTGTGGCTGTTAAGGTTTACCATACACATAGAAAACTTCCTTCAGAAAGAGTGCACACATGAAGCAGCTTCAATTCTTACATGTCTGTTGTAAAACCGTCGAAAGTTCAACCCGTACTGGCTAAGGGCTAATTTAGAGTTCTTGTTGATTTAGTATTAGACGTGTTTTCATTTTGGACAATGCAAAAGTTTGCGGGTTACAACTGTGAAGAAGTTAGGTGCTCCGATTTTCTCAAATCCGTGAAGGTTCCCTATTTTAAATTCGACTATCTTCGAGCTAAAGAAATGAAAAGTAGTTGGTCACTCCGTATAAAAAACAGCTTTATTATATTCAATATTAGGCAAAAGTTGCACATTCACGAAGCAACTTTAACTGAATTCGCGTGATTAACATGAAAACGCAAAAGTTTATGTAAGAGCTGTATGTTCTACAAGTTTCGGCCAAAACGTTATCCTTACATGTTCATTCACATGAGGGGCTACCGCAGTCGGTCACTCGAACGAAGTATCTATCGTACAGTAAGAAAAATTCATATCTCTGTATTTTTTGTAAGCTTCGTTCGACTTTCATCATTTATCACTATATCGTTTTAGTTTCAAGGGATATTTCTTCAATGGTTTCTCGAATCTCTTCTTCTTATATGTTTAAGTTTTGATTTGTTTCCTAACTCAATGATCAGCTATAAAGAGGTGTCTTTCTTCTATCGTATAATCGTTTTACCCCAAAAAGAAACTACTGTATATGTAGTTTGAGTTAAAAAATCTCTCTTTTCCATCTAAAAGTTCTTATTTTCCTCTACTCAGTGTTCATCAGTAAGGAGATTGCTATCATCTATATGTTACACGAAGCGAGATTTCCACGTTAGAAAGTGAAAAAATCGGAAAACAAAGTAGGCTTGATAAAAGTCTCCCTATTGACACAATCTTCCCGACTCCCATTGAAAGTCGTGAAGACTATGTAAGTGTATACACTTTGCTCACGTTGAGTGTATCACTTCCAAAAATGCGCATCCGTGTTCTTGCAAAGGCCGGACAGTAACACAGAAAGTTCTCCGTTGAGTCGGCTTTCCTCAAGTTGGGTCGTCGACGAGGCTCGTATTGGCCAGGTGTTAGCCAAATGTATTGTGACCCGTGATTAATTCAAACAAAGCTCACAGATCTTTCCTCATCTGACGAAGAAGATATCTGGAGGCCTTTGGATTGGGTTCTTTCACGAAGTGTTTCGTTACGCGGCATCCAGTGGTGTATAGCCAACGTTCCTTACAGATAGTGTCTGCGTAGGCCGCTATCCAAAAGAAACGATGATTTCCCATTTCTTATAACTGTGCCAGAAACCTATGAAAGGTTTTCCGTAAAGTTTTATTTGCATTCTTAGATTTCACACGCTTTCAAAGATATTTGGTGAATTTTTAACATTTTCGAGCAGCAGTTATCCGATTTTAATGCAATTTACAACACCGATGATTAATAAACAGTAAGAGGATTATCTAAGCCGGCATTTAAAGTTTATGGTTTTGGCAATGTGACTTATACTAGCAGAAGTAGTTCATCTTATGAGCAAAATTCATGTGAAAAGTACCGTTAATTCGTCACACCGAAACAGGAAACAAAAGCTGCTTAAACTTTTCAAAAGCAGGCATCTTTTGAAGACATTACAGACACAAGAATGAGAATTCAGAAAAAGAAATGATATTTGCCAATGCAAAACATGCTGAAAGGACATTAGCTCATCCAGCAGAAGAACGACAACTCTGGTTAGGAGAGGAAGGCGAAAAGGGCAATTGCTGTCATTTGCAAAATATTTAACAGACTCCAACGTAACTAAGACTTCGTAATGCCCAATCCAAATGGCAATTGTATGAGGATGCTCAGTCTGCCAGAGTTGGTTTGGGTTTTTTGCAAAAACATTGGCCAGCCTAAGTGGTCGGTCACCCAACCCCAAACCCTATGACAAGGATGAACAGCGAGTGTGTAAATTTGTATACCAATTACTTAGACAGTGAAAGAACATGCTATGAGAGAGCATGAACCGCACACAAGGTCTGAGTAAAGCAAAACGAGCATAGACCAAACGACAAGTGACCGGGCGACCCAAGGCGAACTGGGCAACTGGCACTGGGAAAGGGTCAGAGTCATTAACATGCTGTTGTCAGTGGTGCTCGGAGCAACATTTAGGGCGACATCTGCACCTTTTTCGTGACACTGCCGCTGCAGGCGAGTTAGAGGCGCACACACAATGATACACATCGAGAGACAATGGCAAAGGGCGACAGCTTTGACACCAAAAGCCAGCCACATTGAACCACGCCCACCTACAGACGGACAGACAAACGGACGGACAGACAGACAGACATATAGCATACATGTAGGCAACCGCAGAATGTGTTTGTGTTATGCAGGACCACAACTTCGTAGCTCTAGAACAGATGTGTTGCATAAACCTGTGTGTGTGTGTGTGTGTGTGTGTTTTTCAGGTGTGTCAATGTGCGTGCTACAACAATGACAAAGACAAAAAGTCAGCAAAACGCCCAAATTAAATGCATATAGGCAAAAAATATAGAAATAAGAACAAGCAGCATTTCCGAAATTCGTTGTTTGCTTATGAAAATGTTGACTAGATGGTTCAAAACTTTTGAAAAAGTTTTCATTTTGTGGCTTGGGCTTTTCACTCATCTTAATATGAGAGCAGGACCAAGTCATAACCCACCCATGCATGCCCGCCCACATATGCCTCGAGCACCTTGGGTTCGGCTCGGTTAACCTTTTTCATGCTCAAGTTCCGTTTTACAGTTACAACGTGCTTATCGGCAGAGGGTCTCTCTCTGTGCCCTGTAAAAATATGTCTCTGTCGATAGCTGTCGCAAAGTTTCTATGTTTGAACTTTGGTTACTTTGGTGTTAAGCATTTTCGCCAAAGTTTTAAAACATCTGTATGTGCGTGTTTGTGTGTGCCGATGTCTGTGTTTGTAATTGTTTGACTGTGTGCTATATATGTGTACTTTGGCAAAGGATTTACACATTTTTGACTGTCTAGCTAGTTGGTGAACTTCATTTGGATTAGAAAAGCATTGCACAATTAAGTGCCTGCATAATTCGGTTTTAAACTTAATCAAAAGACACCTAAAAGCATTGAAAAATGAAGTCTCTTTAAGTTTGCGTATGGAATATGTTGTGTTTAAGCTTTTAAGCTAAAATCAACGAAATGGTTAATCATCTGACACATTACAGTCCTTGTTTGCCTAAAAATGTTCATCGGTGAAGAGTTTTCAATCGTCTCAAGTTTATAATGAGATATTTCTTCCAATGTGGTTTGAGATGAAAATCTCTTTTCACCATATGTATCTCTATGTTTCTATTTTCGTCCTACTTGACGATCATCTGCAGAGAAGAAGTTTTCTTCGGCAATCGCATAGTCAATTGAAGTAGTTGATCATCTGTCATTACACGTTGAAAATTTCATTTAAAAATCGGCATCTGTAAAGAAACTATTATCGTATATAAATACAACATTTTATATTTAAGAGTTATTTCTTTAAATGTGTGTTGAGCTGATAATCTCTTGTTTCCATATCTCTAAGTTTGTATTTTTTTCTACTTAATATCTGAAAGTCCTGTTTTTCTCTCTTCTCGTTACTATCATCTCTCCCAAAACTTTTTCATCTCGAAGAAATACTTGGTTTACTTATTATATGTTTAGTATTTTGACTTGCAAAATCTCGTCTTTTTCGTGGTCATCCGTAAACTGTTTCTCGTACTCGATGATCTATAAAGAAGTTTTTTGTTTTACATAGTGGAACATTACTTAAAATGTAGTATGAGATGAAAAATCTCTATATCTGTAAAATCCTATTTTTCAGAGTTCTTAGTGGTCATCTAAAAGAGATTGTTTTCATCTCTCCCAACACTGTTCAAACTCAAAGAGATAATTGTTATACCCATTATTTGTATATTTTAAAATCTTAATTTTCTTTCTTCTCCTTAATCAAGAGTCATTACTATATTATTGCAAGTATAGTATAAGCTGAAGATTTCATCTCTCAATATCACTTTGTTTTTGTCATATATGTAAACAGTCCATAAATCGAAGTGATATGTCTACAAATGCAGTTGAGCTAATAATCCAATGTTGCCTTTATGACTTACTACGTTTTCAATGGTAATATAGTTGTTATGGCATAGGGATCATACTCAAGATAAGTAAGTCCCTTTCGTAGTACATCCCAAAAGCGAATCTCTAACTAAGTTTACCTACTGCTTGCAGTTCTCTTAGTATGTGCTTAAGTTTATATAAAAACAGCTAATGTGAAAACATAAAGACGTCTTGTATAAGAACTTAATTTACATTTTGTATTGCATAATATTTGTGTGGAAAACAAAAGTGCCACGGAACTCGCTGAAAAGAATAAATACAGAGTTTGAAGTAGGAGCATAAGATTCTGCAGGGTGTCATTGCACACAACTGTACAAACAACAGTTACGGAAAATATAAAAGAACAAGTCGAGCCACAGGAAAAAATTTGTATATAAAGAAAGGTCGCGCTTGGCCCATGTCAGTGTTGTGGGGCGCGCTAAGTAGTAGAGGAAGTGAAGGGGGGGACTTTTAAGAGCGAAAAACACATTTTTGCACTTTTATAGCGCAACATCTTTTGTGCACGTCGTCCGTCCGTCCGTCAGTCCGTCCTGCTATGCCAGTTGCTTCTGCACTGCAAACAAAACCCACTAACACACACTCAATCACACAGATACACACTCATACACACAGATACACACTCATACACACTCATACACACTCATTCACACTCATACACACTCATTCACACAAATACACGCAAGGAGCAACAGAAAAGCAGACAGTCATCGCCTCGAAGGCGATAGCGAGATGGCAATGGCGGCGGATGCGGCGGCTGACGCTGCCTTTAATAAACCCACTTTATTGTTTAGAGCCCAAATAAAATAATCCCCTTAAATGATGCCTTCGCATAATAGACGCCTGCTGCTTATTTTACTGCCTCTGTCTCTGTCTCTGCCGCCGTCAGCGTCACCGTCACCGTCGTCGCCGCTGCTCGGCGTCCTTTTCTTGTTCGTGTTTATCGTCCTTGCCAATTCGTGCCATGTGTCTGCTGTGTGTGCTGCGTGGCGCACAGTGTGCTGAAACCTTAAAAATCCCTTAACATAAATTCGATTTGTTATATTTCTACTTATCGCTCAAAAGGAGCTAAAACGCATTGATTCAACAGCCAAAACTCTTTTTTAAAGCAGCATTTCGCATACAATTTGTTAGAATTATCAACGTTTTTAGAGTTATTAAATAATGTGTTTCAATTTCTATCAAAAAACAATCATTAAAAACCCTATCGCTTCTATAAAAAGGGTATAAGAAAACTTCCACCATGTCGGCTGCGCGACAATCGCGAACACACTGTAAATTTTTCCAAAATCGGCAAATGTAAAAGCTAATGGCTTTTTCATGTATTTAAAAGGTTATTGTTCTTTATTTATTTATTTTTCATATGCGATTTGTCTTACAGAGCTAAAAAGCGTTTGTAGTGAAATTAGCCAATATAAAAAACAAAAATTAGCTGTTATAGTTTATCTATTTTTTAACAAATTCTTCGGCAAATTCTGAACCTGATAATGCGGCCCACTGTTTTCTAAGGCAGCATTACGAACAAGTAACTGCCCAAAAATATTGTATAGTCTATTCAAAAATTTACCCATTTTGCAATAATTTGTGTAAAACAGTTTATGAAAGAACTTTTGGTATATTACCTTTAATTCAAAAAAGGAAACACGTTAATAACTCATTTGTTAATGGAGATAGTTTGAGTCGAGCCTCGATCGATATATATACATATATCGATATTTTTGAATATTGAAAAAGTTGCTGTTCATTCATGATCGTATGAAACCACATGAAATGAGTATAGCTACTGTACTACAGGGTTAAGTTTTATTACCCAACCTATAACTACAAAACACATAGCATGTGAACCACAGTGCAAGTGAGTTCAAATTGTAGCGGAGCGCTGGAGTTGTAGAGGCGTTTGCGTTAGCGTTACTAATGATGATGATTTTGTGGTAAAACGTTGTGTTTGTGCTAATCGGGACAATATTATGCGGCAGTAAAAAGTAAATGACTCAAGACAAGCCAGGCAGAGCCAGAGCTCGCTGCAAAGAAGAAGGGGTGTCGCTTGGCAGCGACAAGAGCGTGAAAGAGACGCGGAGCGGGCGGGCTGGCGGGCGGGCGTTCGCCGGAGTGACGAAGACGGCGGCAGAAACTGAGACAGCAGTGGCAGCTGCTAGTGAAAGGCAGTACCAGCAGCAGGGAGCAGTCAACAGCAAAGTCTTCACACAAAAGAGGATAAAACGCCTCAGCCACAGATAAAGAGCAACACAGGGAAGCGTCTGCGGCAGAAGAAGAAGCACGAATGAAAAGTAGCAGCAAAGGCAGCGCAGCCGCCAGGTCGGTGGACGGAATAGCGAAATGACGAACTGACTGACGGATAGGCGGAATGGCTGACATGGCCAGAGCGCAAAAGGGATAAAGTGTATCAGGGTGCAGCAGGCATAAAGGACGACAACCTAGGAAGCAGCAGCACACTAAGAAGGGTCGGTCCACCGGTTCGGGTCGGTTTGGCTCGACTCGACTCGACTCGACTCGCTGACTGCTTGGCTGACTAATGCGAAAAATACGTAATTGCGCATAAATACGGGATTAACAAAGTGGTCGTC